>OX621189.1:14945503-16156896 GCA_951640565.1 Petrophora chlorosata | reverse complement strand
CTCTCGGGATGTTTCAAAGCCGGATGAAGAAAAGCTGTTACACACCACATAAAGCAGTAATCATCATTGTTGATTATATTAAGGCATGCCTTTTTATTTTTTATTTTTTTAGGCAATATTATAAACTTTGAACCACCCATCGGTTGGTACTTATTAATGTTTATTTCTAAATGTGAGTTGTTCATAAAAGTCCAACCGCTATCTTGTTCCATAAATTCCTCAACCTTCGTCTTCAATACGCTACAAATGTCTAAAAATACCGAATCAAAATCGTAACTATTGTAAAGCACAATATTTTTAGTACCAAAAGATTTCATTTCTTGATTGTTATTCTTTAACATCAAAAACATGCCATAAAGCTCGAAGTTTACTTTTAAACAAGTGTGCTTATTAAGTGATTCGTTTAAAAGTGACTTTACCTTTTGACCAATTGTATCAAAAAAAATCTCTAGTGACCTTTGTTCGCAACCGTCATGAGCTGTTATTCTGTATGTTGCAATACGAGAGCGAAATGCTGTCGTCACAATGTCTACACCGTCGCTGTGTATTACATTGTTATCATTTTGTTTGTGCGCATTACTACGTAAATGTCCTACCCAAGATGTATTTTTAACAGAAACCTTACATAATGTGCAATACGGCATTATGAAGAATTAAAAGTAGTATTTTTAGACTACTTTTATAAATCTGTGTAAAATTATATTATCAGAATGTAAATATGTGTATACTATAATATAAACAATACTTAATTATCATCAAAACATCTATCTACCTGAGCTCACAATTATTAATAACTAAGTGAAACAATTCAAAATACAAGAACTCAGACAAGAAAATAAAAGTTAATAGTACATTTCATATACCACCTATCTAGGTATCTGAAAATAATCTATAAAGATTTTAATAAAAGTGCATTTTATGCATTTATTTCTTGATTTTATTTAAATCTTTATAAAATACAGATTCGCTTTTTTCAAAACTCATATGAGCCAGCCCGAGAAAACGTTGAATGGCATCCCATTCTGCGCAATCAGAGTCTAATTGCAATTTCACGTATGACAAAGCTTTTTTGTAGCGCTCTTCGGGCTTGTATAACACCCAGTCATCCGTATTGTAAAGCTTTAAATCCACGAAAAACTTACCGCTCCGTACAGTTGTCCGCCTGACTTGTCCTGTCGATACTCGAGCGGTGAAACATGAAATAGTGGAAGGCTTCGCCTGTTGTAACTGTGCATTTGCAAGTTTCTCCTCTTCCGATTTGAGGATTGCGAAAACATCCGCTTCTTTAACCTTCCGCTTTTTTCTGTAATAAAAACATACATGTATTAATATATAGTAAATCGTGATATCTGTTAACCGAGAATAACTACTGATCAAGTCACTAATAGTAAATAGCAAGTTAATAGGTACATAAAGACGTTTGGTTTATCTAATATGGATCCATGTCGAGGAAACATTTAATTAAGACAGTAAGTAGGTACCTGATTGGAATGTGTACTGTATACAATATAAATCACTTTGTTGTTGAACTAATGATAGCTCAAAAAGTCCTTAACTATGGTAGTACAATGGAGGGTCCTATCACTTAAAGCGTATAGATATGTAAGGGTACTTACTGGATCAAGTCAGGCGATGGTGTATCGGTAGTTGATGTCGAGGTGCTAGCGGATGCCTTGCGTTTAGTCGGCTGCTTTTTTTTCAGCTTCGGTGTTTCTACGCGTACCTCAGTGGTAGAGGAGTAGTCTTCGTCATACTCTGCATCAGACCTGTAAAAATAATAATTCAAAATTCAAATTCAAAAATTCTTTATTAACTTATACAACATCAACACAATTAAAGTAATATTAACACATTCAGATGTTGGTATATGGAATTAATTTTAAGTTGAGACTCGTCACAACAAAATAACAGAGCGAAAACTATAGTCAAATAAAATGTAACATTAAAAATTGTCAGAGGTAGGTTCATCTTGTCATTCAGTTACATAAAAAATAGAGAGAAAATCACTTACGTACATTATTGAAGCGTAATCTGGAGCAACTTGTCACTGAAGAGAATTAAATAAAAAGTAATTAATCTAGAAAGGAACCTGCCTTTTTATACAAATATGAAATATATTGTCAGCAATTTAGAAATAAAAATTAAAATAAACGTTAATTCAATAACATTTATGACCAATTCCGAGTGTAAGACATATGCTGCTTGTTACGTTTTTGTAATAATACAGGCGGCACCGTGAAACTTAGCGGCAAGTTAGTTTCCCAGCTCTGTAATGCTATATTTTTCAAAAACCATGGAATAAGCATAATGCACTAAATCAGCAATGCATTAAAATTTTAATCCAACAGACACATAACAGTACATCAGCTCTATTACTAAGTATACTGCTATTACGATGTTGTATTGTTTAAAAAGGAATAGATTACAGTTTTGAATGTCACTCGGTATTGTATCTAATATATCAAAACTAAATTTAGCTTTCTACGTATATCATGATTAATGGTAGTACAATATTATATGAATAATATTAATTATCAAATACTCCCAGATCAATTAACATAATGTACGATTAATATGTTAGTAGATAGACAAATACTTTACTAATATTGTCTAGTAAATTGCAGTAGTAACCATACAAAAAGTTGAAACAATAGGAGGCCTTATCGCTAAAAAATGATCTTGAAAAGATTAGGGTACTGTTTAGTAAATATACTGTAACATACATGGATACATACATAGACACTCCGTACAGTCAGATGCATATACGTTCTATAAGCTAGTTTGAAGTAATGATTTGTTAAACCATTTATAAATATTTGAATATAACTTTATAGATGGATTATGTTTGTTAGATTAATAATATTGTATAATTCAAGCAAGGATATCTGAAAGAACTTGCTTCTATCAATTATAACTTAAAAGAAACATCTGTACGTTGAACACATATTATGTAACTTAATTGATATAATTACATTCGTGTTATGGTTACTTGCTATTGCAATTGACTGTACAATCGTGAAAGTGATAGCTTAGCATTTTGATAAAAACTATAGTGTGCGTCCGTGTAAATGTGGGCAGTCGAGTGCAAAATGCATTTGACTGCTTTAATGTTGATGTTATAAAAACATATCAACTTATAGCGCAAATGTTTTTGATTATAGAGTCGATAAACATATATAATGTTATCAAATGACAAAGGTATATAATTATAATGATGATGATTTCTTTGATAGTTTAATCCTTTAAAAATCATACTTAAACATAAACTAAAAGTATTGTCACTTATTTAAATGTAAGTAAATTATATCAAATATACAGAATAAACAATAGTTTTAGATTGCATATCAGAACAAATAATCTCTATGCCATGGAAGCAATGGAATTAACATTTTTGTTTTTGACTGTACATTATGACAATTGTGCAGATGCATACTTATATGACGTCAAACCTGTAGGTAAATCAGATTCAAGTTACTTGTTACATTATTGTACCGTGAGAAAGACACCTTCGTTAAATTAAAATTAAATGTATATAGTATTTGATAAATTATAATAATAATAAGTAATAGTAATAATGTGTGATGAAATGTGTGATTAAACTGTTAAGTGATATTTAGGATTTGTGAATATATCAAACCGGTAAGTGTATTTTTAATATTTTTATCAACATTAAAGAATATGAACCAAACAGGTATAAATTGAAAAAGCTATTTAAATTGGTGTTTTCTCAAAGGTGATATGGTCAGAATAGAATAATTTAATTTCAATATCCTCGAGAAGGATATGAGTCAATCTGGACTGAATTAAACGTTCTAATTTAAGTGTCTTCGAGTAGGACATTAACCAATCTAGTCTAAATAGAACATAATAAGTTTTAGATATCCTCGAGAAGGGTATGAGCCAATCAAGTCTAAATTAAGCATACTAATTTAGATGTCTTCGAAGAAGACATGTACCAAACAGGTCTAAATTAAAAAAGCTATTTTAATTGGTGTTTTCTCAAAGATGATATGGTCAGAATAGAATAATTTAATTTCAATATCCTCGAGAAGGATATGAGTCAATCTGGACTGAATTAAACGTTCTAATTTAAGTGTCTTCGAGTAGAACATTAACCAATCTAGTCTTAATAGAACATAATAAGTTTTAGATATCCTCGAGAAGGGTATGAGCCAATCAGGTCTAAATTAAGCATACTAATTTAGATGTCTTCGAAGAGGACATGTACCAAACAGGTCTAAATTAAAAAAGCTATTTTAATTGGTGTTTTCTCAAAGATGATATGGTCAGAATAGAATAATTTAATTTCAATATCCTCGAGAAGGATATGAGTCAATCTGGACTGAATTAAACGTTCTAATTTAAGTGTCTTCGAGTAGGACATTAACCAATCTAGTCTAAATAGAACATAATAAGTTTTAGATATCCTCGAGAAGGGTATGAGCCAATCAGGTCTAAATTAAGCATACTAATTTAGATGTCTTCGAAGAGGACATGTACCAAACAGGTCTAAATTAAAAAAGCTATTTTAATTGGTGTTTTCTCAAAGATGATATGGTCAGAATAGAATAATTTAATTTCAATATCCTCGAGAAGGATATGAGTCAATCTGGACTGAATTAAACGTTCTAATTTAGGTATCTTTGAGAAGGACATTAACCAATCTAGTCTAAATAGAACATAATAACTTTTAGATATCCTCGAGAAGGGTATGAGCCAATCAGGTCTAAAATTAAGCATACTAATTTAGATGTCTTCGAGAAGACATGAACCAAAATGACCTAAATTTAAAAAAAACCTGTTCCAATTGTGATTTTCTTGACAACCAATGTGCTTTGAAGTACCTATGTAAAAATATTAATTTAATTCAGATATCTTGAAAACCTCAACCTCATCTTAGTTAAGCTCATTTTAATTTAGATATTCTTGTTAGTAGCATTGAAAAAATCTGTAGGTCTTTGTGACAATCTGGTTACAAGCAATTTTTCTTAATGACTCTTTTTTAACCTGAACTAAATTGTATAGAATGGAATGTATCTATAATTCAGCATGACCAGTCTAAATAACCGTTCTAATCTACCATTATTGTTTGTGGATTACAATTCTATGAAGATCCGTTCTACACCCGACTGAAAGGATAGGGTATGTATCTATACATTAAGTTCTACCTCCATCTGTATCAAAACATTTCAAACGGAGAGATCGCTAGGATCATTAATGTGCATCGTTACAGCGCACTCAACGGTATCGTAAATTATCAACTTTGGAGTACTACCGTATTATTGGGCATACTACCCAACCTGGAGAGAGCGACGCGAACGAAGTGAGCAAAGCGAATCGGAAGGTGGGGTAGAATGCCCAATAATACCCTACTTGAGTAAAATAATATGTCTACAATGTATTATTTTTAAAATGTTTATTTTATTGGCTATGAATATGGCTCTGAAACTTATCAAAGACCACCCAGATAGTGTTGTTGATCATTTGAGTTCCAAGTTAAGTCTTGAAGTTGCTACCGGACGGTAATGGATTCTTAGCTCGTTAATTATGTAGATTAAGGTTGCTTGCCTAATGGCGCTGTAAACTTGGGAATCGTTAGTCTGTAGCCCTAGCTGTGACTTTGACATTGTGTGTACGTCGTCTGGGTAGGTACCACAGCTTTGCCAGTTATTCTGCCGCCAAGCAGAAGTACTTAAGCATAACTGTATTTCGGTTTGAAGGGCATTGTAGCCAGCGAAATTACTGGGCATATGAGACTTACTATCTCATGTCTCGGGGTGATGAGCGCAATGCAGTGCTACGCAGTGCTTTTATGGTATTTGAAGTTTTGGGTGGCGCTGCAATTGCTATAGGCAGGCGTGGCGCTCACCATCAGGCAAACAACTCGCTCGTCTAATCACTCACACAAAAAATCTACCTAAGCCATCCCAACTCCTTAAAGTAACGGAGTGCGGCTTTAGGGCGCTGGCATAGCTGCGCCAGTGCTAATCATCTATACTGATGATGATGGTAACGAAGATGGTGGTGATAAAGGTGATGATATACGTCCGGTTTTTAATTTACCGTCTAGTGGCATTGTTGTTTTTGCTCGAATGTCTTCTGTGGCCACACAGTGCAGTACGTGTTCCACCGTTTCATTTTCCAGCATGCAGCCTCGTCATAGGGGGCTGTCAGTGGCTCCGGTTTTACACAGGTGATAATTAAAGTGACTTATCACAGGTACTGCACCTGTGATAAGGCCTACAATTAAGCGAAGATCTTGCCGCTACAGCTTTAGAAGATTGTTAGTTATGTTACTATTTACATCCTAGTTCTAGTTTCTACATCTATTATTATGTTGGAAAGTTAGAACAAAGCTGGAGGCTTGCTCGAGGTTAAGTCTAATGACTGCAGCTTCTGTGTTTGCCAACTTATACCGACATTCCCTTAGTTTCTGGCTCCATTAGCAAGAACTTAAGTCTCTTACTTAACAAATCAACGTGGTCTAAATTTAAACCGAATAAGTTGTGTGACTACGTACAGTCAGCGACAAAAGACCAACATGACTGACGGAACTAAAAGTGAAGTCACATATGTACATTTATAAAAAAGACAACATCAATTCAGATGTATTTTCGAAGTCCAAGGTCGAATATAGATGAAATTTATATGGGACCACCATATAAAGCTTCGTAGCTATTCTGACATCAACACAAAAATTGAATAGAGACCCTCCACCTTTTTGAAGTCGGTTAAATATCCTAACAATATCTTTTTTTATTGGGAATTGGTTTGCTTTTGACCACTATGTCACCTGATGTTAAGCGACGATGCGGTCGACGATCTAGCACGCTTACCAAGATAGTAGATGTTTACTCGAGACTTGAAGATTCCCAGATTGTAGCTATCGGGAAAGACTGACTATGGCAGGGATCTATTACACTTAAGATTTTAAATAATTAGAAAGAATAAAACTGATATTACTCGGGCAGGGATCAAACCTTCGTCTTCGGAATACCGCCTTCTTCCTAATTATTTAAATTCTTAAGATTTTCGCCTAGCATGCGCTAATGCATTCAATATCAAACCGCCACCCAGAACATTTAATAACGAGCAAAGTAGGTACTGCGTAGAACTGCATTGCTTTCATCACCCCGAGACATCAAATATAAAGACTCATAATATGACTTTAAATACATTGAGCCCGTCCGTTCGTGTCAGTCCGAGTAATTTCACTGGACTGGAATACAGTAATGCTGTTTGGTGGCAGAATAACTGGCAAAGCGGTCGTACCTCATTTCCTACGTTTACTTTACACACAGCCCATTTATTTACTTACTGAATATAGTATTCTGACATTTTGTAGCCTGAATGCAGTTTTCAAAGGCTTTTGTTCCGTAGAAAAGCACAACTTGTTAGTTCTCGATTAATATTTTAGAGTACTACAACAGAATACTGTGTACTATCTAATAGCGTAGTTAAATCATGAATTCAAGATTTTTGACAGCGCAGGTAAAATGTCTTTGCCGATCCACTCGTTAATACACAAGCATCACGCACACATTTACATCGTGCTATGCCAAACGGCCATCACATTTTGCTTGACGTCGGCCCTCTTTTCACTCAAACAAACATAACGCCACCGCCATTGCTATGCTTATTCGTTTTAAGAGCTCTTAGAACGAATATAAAAAGGCGGACGGAATCTCGCTAAGCAACAACTGAAGCATATAGCATGATGCAAATGTGTGCGTGATGCTTGTGTACGAACTAGCGGATCGGCATAGCTTGAGTGCTTCACTTTTGAATTTGGCGATGAGGCGTCTGCCTTCTTTTATTCGTTCAAGGTTAGCTTTAGGACCACAATGTTGAAATCTCAAAATGTTGAATTCCTAATTCTGTATTTTATTTTTTCTGTTAACGTTCACTTTACGAGTAGTACCTATAGGTGATAACTGTGTGTATTTTTAAAGTTGGAATGGTAATGAGCGCTGTCTTATAGAAACCGGCGACCGTACAAAACACCGCTGCCGCAAGCAGGACGCGTTATTTTAAGCGTATACCTTTTGAAGATTTTTTTGTCTCTGTAAGTAAGTACGTACGGTTATAGTAGGCCACGGTGTAGTGGATTAAGTCCTTTAATTGTTTATTGTGAGCATTTTTTTAACGCCAAGCGATCACATATGTAGGGCTTAACCCCCTAACTAGGATTTTGTGTATCTATATAGGAAACCAGGAACTACGAGGAGTATGTTGGGGTGACAACACCGGGACACGAAACATCTACTTGCGCATTTTTCAGTGCACAAACAGTTGTCCCTTCGTGAGAACTGAACCCGTAACTTCGAAGGTGTATGAGATTTGAGCCAACTTGCCCAATCACGACACTACAGAGGCTGTTAACAGAGGCAGTTTGTTTAACTATTTCATTTTTTTATTGTGATAACCAGTCTCACCTATTCGCTCACTATTTTCATCGGTCATTTCTCAACTCTGAAATTTACGGCAGCCTCAAGTTTCTAGTCCCTATAATCCGAGCAACCTTCGACCTTCCACGTTCAAAAATCCCCGCAGAACATAAAGTTTGGAACGCTAAAACAGATCGCCACCATCAATCACGCTAACTGAGCAGGACGAAAGATATTCCATGCGAGAGTAAAAGAGAGGTAGAGAAAGATGTTAAGGCAAATTTTTTGCTGAATCTGACGAAGCATAGAGAAAGGGGTATGAAGTTACTTTTGCGTCTGCAGATATAAGTATATTTATAATAATATATTTAATGATAAGTATACATTTTATAATAAAAAAATCGACTTCAATTTCTGATGTATATTCGAAGTCCAAGGTCGAATATTGTTGAATTTATTTGGGACCACTTAAGCTATACTGAACCTACCTATACTGATCCCAACGCAAAAATAATTATCCAAATCGGTTTGTAAATGACGGTGCTATGAGGTAACAAACATAAAAAATACGATCTACTAGAGAACCTCCTCCTTTTTGAAGTCGATTAATAAAAACACTCCATCTTTAAAAAAACCTGTCAAATATTCTCACCAAAGAATTTTAAATTATCTCATTAAAGATTCAGGTGAAACATTAGGGAACACTCAACCACTGTACATCCAGAAGGTTTATTAGAAGCCTTCACAAGACCTTTGTTACGTCACGCCAAGTTTCGGACGTCAGCCTTGATAAACGAGGACTAAACTTGCTAATCCTTTCAGATAACCGCATTTGGAAATCCAAAAACGTCTCTTGTGGTTTAAGATACTTTATTTCTCAATACAATAAATTCACTTACATGAGAAAACACAATTCTAAATAATTTTGGGCTTAGCGTACTGTATAAAATGAAAAAGACTTAAAAAATATCTAATTTTAGAAACTATCTGTGTTTGACCACAAAGTGCAAATACAAACCTCTTTTTTTACATACTTATCCTTCCAATATTTATTTCGTATTTAAATTTTGGCAAATGGCAATTTAAATTATATTAAAAAACTATTATGAAGAAACTAAACTAAAGAACTATAAACTATAAAAAACTGAAAATTTATATTACAAGTGGTGTCTATGAGGCAAGTTGCCGAGAATGCTGGCTGCATTCCCGCGTAAAAACTCTTTATTGAATACCAGCGAATAAAATACCAAAAGATCCCTAATTATGGTAGTATAATGGGCGGGCTTTTCTATTGAAATGATATCTTCGCAAGAGGTGGTGTATAGCAATTGAATAATAAGACTAGATTTAAGACTGATGCTAGGTGATGATACGGTCGTCAATTGGTCACGCTTGCCCATTGCGCGAATGAATAAAGCCTAATAAACTTTATTCATTCGCGCTTCGTATACACTCAAAATCAATGGATACACAATAAAAAATAAAGAATCACATGCTTGGGCAATGTACCTATAAAATGCTGAGATTATGAAGAAATAGAGACTTGCTGGCTTTCGTTAATTATATAAACCGACGCGCTGAGAATTGAGCGCTGTAACAGCAAATAAAACCGGCTAAGTGCGAGTCGGACTCGCGCACGAAGGGTTCCGTACCATGATCTATAAAAGCGGCAAAAAAATCATGTCTGTTGTATGGGAGCTCCCTTATACATATATTTATTTTATTGTTTTGTAGTATTTGTTGTTATAGCGGCAACTGAAATACATCATCTGTAAAAATTTCAACTGTCTAACTATCACGATTCATAAAATACAGCCTGGTGACAGACGGACAGACAGACAGACAGACAGACAGACAGACAGACAGACGGACAGCGGAGTCTTAGTAATAGGGTCCCGTTTTACCCTTTGGGTACGGGACCCCAAAAATGAAATAGAATATTGTTTGTTTGTCTAGTGCAGCATTCATTTCACTAATACGAACGTGAGCTGGCTCATTGTTGGCGACTTCATATTCATAGTACAATTTACAAGGTATTAACGTGGAATTCTTGACTTGTAGTTAGCACACGGCACAAAGGCCTTTGACAATTGCATTTTCTGTAGACTTGTTGGAAAACTTTCATACCTAGTATAATGCTGTTTCATTAAATGACATAATCCTACTACAATATTATAAACGCGAAAGTTTGTAAGAACGTATGGATGTATGTTTGTTACTCTTTCACGCAAAAGCTACCGAATCGATTTTGATCAAATTTGGTATTTCACTTTAGGACTTGGCACATAGCACGTAGGCTACTTTTTATCCCGGGAAACGGCGGGTGGAACCACTGGGCGCAGCTTGTACTATATAAAATAATAGAGTGAGTGTGGCTCAGTAGGAGCTCGTAAAACTTCCGACGCACCCGAGTTCAAAGTCCGCTGGCCCCGCGCCACTGACTATCTTAAGTTAGGTGCGAACTTAACACTCACTCTAACGGTGAAGGAAAACATCATGAGAAAACCGACATGTCCAAGAATTATACACAAAACTTCAAGCACATGTTACATCCACCAAACTGCACTGGGCCAGCGTAGCGGATGCTCTGTCTATAAGAGAAGGGTCCAGTTCCAGCAGTGGGAAGGAAATGGGCTAATGATGATGATGAAGATGATACTACTCTCTTGAGAGATATTAGAAAGAAAGAACGAGTACATTTTCAACTTTATCGTACGGCAAAGATAATTCTTATCCGTTCCATCCATCCATTATGCGAAAAATGTATGCTACCCTTGACAAATTTAGCCGTTTGCTCTTGAAACTTTGGGTCCGTGGGGATCGGGAGTTTATCGTATTTTCACATACCTGTCAGAAGTCTTGATCGATGCGATTCGTGACTAAAATATTGGGATCTGTTTTACTCAATGGACATATGTATAATCATTGCAATTGAACATGACAATGTTGTAGAATCCAACTAATGTTATATATGCGAAAGTTTGTATGTATGTAAGTGTGTTTGTGTATTTGTTTTAGTATATTTGTGTTAGTGTGTTTGTTACTTCTTCACGTTGTAATGGCTCAATGGATTTGAGTGAAATTCGGAATGGAGATAGCTTATACCCCGTACGCGTGCGTAATGATGTATGTAAGGGTACGTAAGGGGGTGTGAGGATGTGTGTGTGTTTGTTACCACAAATTTCCATACCGAGTTTAGTTCCTGGAAAAGGACGTCGTAAATAATAAATTGGAGGGTAATCCCACTTTTCCACTTGCACTAAAACCACTTAACAGATTTGGATGAAATTTAGGATCTTATGTTCCAATTTAATATTGTGCCCTTATCTTATCCACGCGATCTCATACAATACTCCTCGATACAGAACCAGACATACCAAATTTTTAAATGAGGCACCTTGCAAAACAAACTACGGTTGTAACTCTGTTATTAATAGGCTATCAAAAACGTACAATCATTTATTCATGGATATTGACCCCTATACTTGTCTAAAAACCTCTTTTAAATACCAAGTCTTCAAAACTCTCCAAGACAAATAACCAATAATGTTAATATATAAATTTACTACAAACATACACTTCTATACACAGTCAACTTTACATGCATACGCGCACGCACACATACACACACATATACATAGACTCACACACATACACCTTTTATACATACTAGAATCCTCTGCTAGAGAGCGCAAAATACATAATAACTGTAATAATTAGGATGATCTTTCATTAGCCTATATTATGATTACTTAAGATTGTAACTGAATCTCTTGTATAAGCTGTTGATCATCTAATAATAAATAAATAATAAATAAATAAATAAATTTCATTTAAATATATTCTACTCCAATATGAAGCAGGTTTCATTCTAAAACCACGTCTTTACCAACTTATGATTTCATAAGAAACTATAAACTTTGTATTCATACAATGCGGATAAGGTATACCTATAAGCCTTCTACGCGGTCAAAGTCGAAGGTATCAGCTAGTCGGTCATAAACCTGAACTTACACAATCGATCGCTTTCGCCACTCTAACTCCTCTACTCTGGACTTATGAGATTACCGACCACACGTACGGACGTTTATGCCAGTATAACGCTATTAAAGGGCCGTGCGCTACAAAACTAGAGCAATTTTGTTGTCACTTTACCTCGGTTATCGGTCGGTATATAATAATAATAATAATAATAATAATTTATTGTGACATATTTATTTTTACAGAGTAGTTTTGAATCCATAGGCTCTCGAACTAGTTTAAACTGTGTTTCCAGAGCATGTGGCTTCTTCCAAAAAATGTGCTAGTTACAAACTATTATGTAGGTAAAATAATTATGTAGTACAAAAATATTTAAATTTATTCGTTTTATATTAAGCTAATAATTATAAGTAGATATTATTTATATTAGTTGAGCGAGTGTTGATTGGTAACTGAACCTCTCGATCAGAAATTATTTATTTATTTAATCTTTATTTCAGACAACTTTAGATCAGTTACAGTTGTAATTTATTTATTCTATGGCCCTTATAAATATATTACCTTAGAACTAACATACATACAATTTATACAATACAATACAATTACACTTTATTGCATATCACAAACATAATTACATTCCACATACCACATACGAATACATACCATACCATATATTTTATATTACCACCCACCGAACAAAGCCATGCCGTCAAGCGACCTAGTCGTGTTTCGGGATGATGTTCGGTGAACTATCGGGGAGACGGGTCTGAGCAGCCGCTCAACTGCCGTCTCTCTCTAGATCTATGTGTTCCATCTTAGGCCACATCATCGCTTTACATCAGGCGAGATAGTGGCCAAACATAGATCTATAAAGTGTAAAAAAAAACACACAAATGAATTGAAATTTACGTTGTTGTGCGAATCCAACCTCACGACCCTCAGAGGAGCATTGGTCTTCTTCAGGTCGTACTCAGTAACATCAAAGAACGCGAACTATTACTTACATAGTAACATCATCAGCCTTGATGGAGAAGTGTAGGCGGGACACGTAGAGTAGCGTCGTGGGAATCGGAATTGAATCCCAGCTCGGCTCTTCACCGAACACACTAATCACACTAATATTATAAATGCAAAAGTTTGTATGTAAGTGTGTTTGTGTATTTGTGTGTTTGTGTGTTTGTGTGTTTGTGTGTTTGTGTGTTTGTGTATTTGTGTGTTTGTGTATTTGTGTGTTTGTGTGTTTGTGTGTTTGTGTATTTGTGTGTTATTATGTTTGTTACTTCTTCGCTTTGTAACGGCGCAACGGATTTGAGTGAAATTCAGATTGGAGATAGCTTGTACCCTGGATTAACTCACAGGCTACTTCTATCCCGGGAAACTGCGGTTGAAACCGCAGGATACAGGGTAATCCAGGTTAAAAGCTATGTCCATGCCAAATTTCATCCAAATCCGTTTAGCCATTGCGGCATGTAGAAGTAACAAACATAGATACAAACTTTTGCATTTATAACATTAATTAGTGTGCTAATGTGTTAATTTTTGTGACTGAATGACGAGACGAGCTGGTCGTTCGCCTGATGGTAAGCAAAACGCCAGCCCATAACAATAACAGCACCACCCAGAACTTTGTTTTGCAAAATCCTGCGCGGCGCTGCACTGCGCTCGTCACCCTGAGACAATTAGCTGTTGAGTCTCATGATGCCCAGTAATTTTGCTGGATACAATGCCCTCGAACCGGAACACAGTAATGCTTGCGCACTACTGCTTGGCGGCTGAATAACTGGCAAAGTTCAGTTCCTCTATCACTTCTCTCACGAGGCGATCACCGTACGTCTAGTCGTCTAGTCGTTTGCCGAATGCTATTATGTCAGTATAACACTATTAAGGGCGCAGTATGCCAGTAGAGTTAACAGTGTGGCATCCGGTGGACAAATTGAATAATATCTAGTACTGGAAGTTGACCTTGTATGCTCGAGCGTTGACATCATGCTCTTACTTAAAATACATAATAATATGTTCTTCTTTGTGCGTTGAGAATCTTTTTTTTATGTAATAGACTGATGACACGAACACGTCACCCGCCTGATGCTAAGCGCCACGCCTGTCCATAACAATTGCAGTGCCACCCAGAAGCACTGCATGGCGCTCATATATTACGTCTCATATGCCCAGTAATTTCATTAGTAATTTTATTTCGTTTGAAGGGCATTGAATGCCCTTCAAACGGGACACAGTAATGCTTGCGCACTACTGCTTGGCGGCAGAATAGCTGGCAAAGCTGTGGTACCTACCCAGACGGCCTCCCGCATACGAGAGACCTACCACGAGTACCTTTGAGAGACTTTGAGATCTTTGAGTTAATTAGGAACAGGTATGTAAGGTCTCGTGTATGCGGGAAGCAGTCTAGGTAGGTATCACAGCTTGGCCAGTTATTCTGCCACTAAGCACTAGCATTACTCCTGGACCTGAAGACGAAGCCGGAAGACCTTCAGGCGCATATTTTTAAGATGATCGAAGGCCGGACTGAGGGACCGATAGAAATCATCATCAGTAACCTGGAATCCCGCAGACCAACGACGTTCAAGTCATATAAGCTCCGGATTCCAGCAGCACTTCAGAAGATGTTCCTTAGTCCGGACTTTTGGCCTGAGGGCGTGGTCTATCGACGCTTCAGGGAAGCGAAGCCGCCGAAAAATCCCTAGAGTTTAATATTATTATTTGAATTTTGTATATATGTTAGTCTCTAAGGTATGTATATACCTTTATTATTGCCTGACATAAAATTATATAGTTATTAATGTGTTTTGATTTGAAAGGTATTGTAGCCAGTAAAATGAGCGTATGAGAATTAATGAGATGAGAATTAAGTGGCCCTGCAATTTGTACGGGCAGGCGTGGCACTCACCATCAGGCGAACGACTTGGTCGTCACATCACTCACTTCAATAAAAAAACAAACTTTAATAGAGTGTAAATTCATCGCTATTTGATCTTGTCCTTGCTATTTTACCAATCGATTAGCCTTTACCTAATTATAAAGTAATGCCGTAGCCCGGTGTTTACACGGATATCTATTCAATTTGTCACAGCGGGTAGTGCCACCGCCACTAAGGGCCGGGTAGCGGTCGGGTGGATGGGCCTCAATGTATATACTACTTTTGAACTCCTTCAACTTACCCTAGCAATACCATGAGGGTGCTATGAACGTATCTGGCACAAAAAACTAAACGCAACAATGTTTGTTTCTAAACACAAGCCTTGATTACAAAAGACAAGTGGCTAGCCTGTCGTTTTTCGACAGACTACATTTTGGGCAGTGTGTACAAGACCTACATCAGCTGATTCCTTCATCCCCATTCCATCTTGGGAACATCAGGCGCGGAGAGTCACTTCACCCTTATGTTGTGCACATACCACCAGTCCGCACAAAGCGCTTCGCTGACTCTTTCATTGTACGTACTGCTAAGGAGTGGAATTCTCTACCAGAATACTGATTTCCTTCTAATTACAACTTGGGTCTCTTTAAGACAAGAGTGAAGAGGCACCTCATGGGCAAACGTGCTCCACCTTAAACTGCAACTACGCTTACCATCAGGTGAGTTGTTGTCGAACGTGAGCCCATTTAATCATAAAAAAAGATTCTTGGCTATCATCATCATCAGCCCATCACGTTTCCACTGCTGGCACACGGGCCTTCTCTCACAGAGAGAGTATGGGCCATAATCCACCACGCTGGCCCAGTGCGGGTTGATGGATGTCACATGTCCTTGAATTTTTGTGATAAATTCTTTGACATACCGGTTTCCTCACAATGTTTTCCTTCACCGTTTTTAGAGCTAGTGTTAAATCCGCACATAACTTAAGAAAGTCAGTGGTGCGGGGCCAGCGGGATTCGAACTCAAGTGCGTCGGATCGAAAGTCGCACGTTCTCCCACTGAGCCACACTCGCTCTCGGCTATAGTATAGCCCTAAAACGGTACAAAAGGTGTGCAACTATTTCGACCACTGAAGTACCTGCCGTGGTAGCTCAGAAGGTTTAAAGCTTTTCCTATACTAAAGGTGAAGGTCCCGAGGTCAAACATTGACTGCGGCGAAATATTTAGCATACCTTAAAAGTTTTTTAAACACAACAAATCAAAATAATCGAGCTGGTACGGACCGCTTACAGAACGGTGTATCATAAAAACCGTAAAAAAATGTTTTGCCTGTGTCAGTACGGTCATGGCATGCTACATTGTAATAAGTAGGTATTTATAAAACAGTAGGTTTTATTATGTAACTAAATGGAAAGACGCATGTCGTTCGCCTTATGGTGTCACAGCAAGTCGTTTGGGTCAGCACCGCGCCTGTCCTGCCAACAGACTACAAAACCAAGTGACTGCGCATATCAGGCCACTCACGGAACATTAGCGTGTTATACCTATTTTATCCGCTTTGATCCGTTATCAAAAAGAAAATATTCTTTAAAAAGATAATATTTTTAGCTTTTCCACGTAGTTGCTGTACTGAAAGGTAGAAAGAACGATATAAAGATAGAAAGAAATATAGAAAGAAACATAGAAAGAAAGAAAGGTAGAAAGATAGATAAAAAGAAAGAAAGAAAGATAGAAAGAACGATAGAAAGAAATATAAAAAGAAAGTTAGATAGAAAGAAAGAAGAAAATCCGTTTATATCTGACGTAGATACTCTATCAGTTCATCTATTTATCTCAGCCAACGACACGCAGTAGAGAGAAGTGTTTCCATAAAAATAGACAAACTAGCTCTGTATCTACTCCATGCTTTTCAATAACTTTAGTAGTGCCACCTGTAGATTGAAAGAAAATGTTACATGCTACACTGTGCTGCGCTCATTAACTAGTTTTTTTATGCATCATATCAATGCATTTAGATTATTAGAATTATTTACACTTCATTAGAATGTATTGACATTTCTACAGAGCCCTCCACCGAACGTTAATATTCACTTAAGATAATTATTTTTTAATAACTTGCTAATGCTAAATCAAAGACTTAAACGGTCTGGGAGACAGGGACCGTGATTATATTTTAATGGGATTCTTCGCTGGTAAAATTTCGTAATACATTAAATTAAATAATGCAATTTAAATTCAATTAATAATAGTTTAGTGAATAAATATATACACCCAGTCGGCAACTTTTATAATAATGGAAAACCGACGCGAAAGTTCAATTCAAAATTAATTTAATGCGTTCCTATCACAAAAACCAAGCAATATTTGGATTGGATTTTGTTTTCGTAGAACAATCTCGAAACCTCAGAATTGACGTTGTTGTTTTTCTCAGCAAAAACTTGCTTTAATAATCCTAGAAGAGAGGAGGCGTTACTTCGATATAAAGCCAGCTATTTCATCACCCACACAAGATGAAGATGTTTTGATATGGTGGGTGGTTTTCGTATGCGGGAAGGGTTCTAGTTTGAAAGGCATATAACCTATAGGTATTACCTGTATTTGTACTATTTGTATTATAAATCAACTCTTTATTGGAATTGAGTCCTGTGTGTATCGGTCATAGGTTCCGACTGAAAATCAGTGCTGAGGTATTTATTACCTTAATTTTACGCTGAGTTGGAACCTTTTTCTGACATCGTGCAACCTTTCATTGTACTATGATTATATTATGTCTTTATTGTGTGTTACATAGTGGTATTATATATTATCTTTTTTCTGTTAAATACTATACTATTATTTGTGATGTGTAGTGTAGTATTATAGTTTAATGTAATGTTGTGTGTGTGGCTCGAATAAATGTGTTTTCTTTCTTTTTTTATGTGTTTGTGTGTGCTGACGGAGTCGAGGGTAGTAAGCCGCACGCCCACGACAGACAAGCGGTTATCGATTTTTTTGTCGTTAAAAATGAAACATACGAAGTTTTATATTGTAACGCACACGTCCTACAAAAAGTCGGTCACAAAATTGGTGACAAATAACGGTAAAAAAAATCGGACCTACAAAAAGTCTGACGTCGGCGGAGGTACCGCTGGCCTCTTAGGCCCGCCCGCCCACGTCGACAGGTCACCAATTTTTGTCGGTAAAAATGAAACATAAGAAACAGAATATAGCAAAGCACAGGTTCTATAAAAAGTCGAACACAAAATAGGTGACAAATATTAGTGAAAAAAAGGAACGACTATCGGACCTGCAAACAGTCTGATGTCGGTAGAGCCACAGTATTTAGTTTGCTAGGCGAGATTACAAATTCATGAAAACATTTCACGACTAGACTCTGTCGTACTTTCCTGGTCCAGAAATTCCGAACTAATTGGGTTAGTTTTCCGTTTTATTTTAGAACACTTTAAATACGCTTCCTAAAAATACTCGACAAAAAGAAATTGGCCTCAAGCTATAAATGGAAAATACTACGTTATCCTCTTATCTCGTTATCGTTTTTCTGCCTGAGATAAAAAAGTGAAAACACGGCAATGGAAGAAAAAAATGTCTTACTTTAGCCAACATTTTGTTAAAATTTCAAGAGAGAACGCTAAACATGAAATAAACAGATTTAAAAAATCCAAAAACCACATTTTATGCGCCTTTTGAGGTTAAGTCGGTATTGCATGCTAATAAATGGATTTAGAATGCATTGTCATCGAGTTGTCAGCTACCCTAAAAGTTTTAGCTTAATACCTAATCGGGAAGTGTTCGAAATTTGAGTTGCAAGATTCCACCCGGAGCGACAGACAGACACGCAAGAAAGTGAACTTAATAAAAACGTGGTAAAAATAATTCAAGATAATTAATCCAAAATGCCTTATCACTTATCACTGACTTCGAAGTGGAATTTAGTAGAATTTTATGTACTAAATTCAACTCCAGAGTAAAACTTTAATGCCACATGTTGCCAATTCTACGCAGCCTACACGCGCACCTATACGCACGTGTCACATATAGTACAATAGTAGAGCTTCGCTTTGATAAAGAACCACAATGGTCCACGACAAGAAAAAAATCACTGCGAATATATGTACTGACAAAGCAAGTCTAAAAACGAATCATGTTTTTACTTTTTTGTCACTGGTAAGGGGAGAATTTTAATAACGTTTTCGATGTTTATTTGTTTAGATATAAATAGACTTCACCATCTCATTCACGTATAGATTTAAACAAAAAACTATCACGGTAAATGAATAATTGTACTGATATGGAGTTTACCCGCCCGAGACTGATCAACGGCTTTAGACCACTTCTGTTTCAGGTCAACTCTAGACCACACACTGCACAACAGACGGTTGCTTAATAAGAGAAGCTGCGATTGGAATGTCTCCAACACCTACCATACTCCCGACTTTGCTCCAACGGATTACCACTTTTTCCGGAATTTGGACAAGGAAAAAATTAAATTCCGATGACGCAATCCAAACCGACTTCAGAATGTATTGATTCTCACTCCCACATTTTTTAGCAAAGGAATCAATGAACAACCTAACCTATAAATTGGCGACAGTGCATAGATAACTATGGTACATACTTTTTATCAAATATATCATTTCTTTTTTTTTTTTTACTTTTTGTATATGAAACGCCAATTTCATATATAATATATAGGACGTAATAATAGGCAGGTGAGTGAATTTGTCTCTTAGCATTAGGTGAACCATCTACATAACAGTCAGTTGTATTAAAAAAGTTAACCCGTTTAGTTTTTTCCAACTACAAGCCCTGTATGTACTTATAGGCTTCTTTATTATGTAAGAGCCGAATCTCAAGGATGCCTTCGAGAAGTGACGACGTGACATATCAAACGCTATTCGGAATGATGTCAGATGACGTTTTATCAACGAAATTCCGTAAGGCTTTATCAACTTGTCGAATGGAAATCAACGGAAAGCAGGGTTGACAAGTAGGAAGAAAGTTCTTTTTAGATTTCGTAAGAGATGGATATGGAAATATAGTGTTATATACATCAAAATAGTATATTTTTATAAGCCTAAAATTCACTACTATTATGATATTTATTTTCATTCTTAAATTTAAGTTTCATACAATATTTCTATAAAAAAAGACGTGTGGCCCTCGGAAACTGCCGCGGTAAAGCTATTGCATAGCATTCGGAGTGGGGGGTGTTAGGTTATTTTCGTTACGGAATTTCTGGATTCGGTCTCCACGCCCAAGGCCCGCGATAGAAGCTATGCAATAGCTTAAAAATATTCACAAAAATATATGGGTATTATTAACGGGATATTTATTATATGTTTTGAATTTCGATATTTCGGCCCGTTACAAGCGCCATGATCATGAATAAAGTGTTAATAATCCGTTAAAATAATTATATATAATAGAAATAATATTTAACATGCTAAAAAAAAGTAGGTATTACAGAAACATTACACAAACAATGTAAAAACAGTAAAATAAAAATCTACGGCTACCGTTACGCAAATTGCTACCATTCGTTAAACTGCTAACATTTCCCAGGATAGTACCGCAAAGTGCGAACCTTTAAAGTTAAAAACGTCTTCCTCGAATAAATCAGCCCTGTCTACATTGTCCGCCATGATTTGTTACTCTACACATTGTTGTGTGCAAAATACACTGTCTGATAAAAATGTAGCTTCTATTTAGGATTATAGAATTTATTTTGCCCAAACATATTTTGTAAAACTGTTTTTTTATACATAAAATGGCACAATCCATAATTGACTGTCCAGACCTTATTGCTAAAATATCCTTGAATGTTCCACCTCGACACTCAAGATCTAAAAACTTATTGCATGTACCCTTCGCCCGCACCACCTACCGGAGGAACTCTTATGTTTTACGTTCTTCTGTAGCATTTAATAAGCTTTCGAAGTCTGAGCATTCCAATATAGACCTATTCACAAGCAGTCTGGCTGCGGTGAATACAGCCCTAACGTCATCACTACCAAATCGTTCTAATTTGTAAATGGCGTTGCATGGTGCTATCTCGCACTTCTTATTGTTTTGTTTATTTAATTGTAAAAATTCTTTATTTCTATTTAATTTTTATTTGCGGAGGCTTTTAATTGGCTTTTCTTATAATAATTTGTCAAACTGTTTTGTAACAACAGCTGTTAGCCCCCCCAAACGAAATAAAATAAAATAAATAAATTTATAATATTTATTTATTTAATATTTGTCTATGACAAACAAGTAGACAGCCCGCCTGGATGGTAAGCGGTTACCGTCGCCTATGTAATGGACACCTGCAACACTCGAGGCATTACCGGTGCATTGCCTACTTTTAAGGATCCTTTTCACCCTTTTTTTTATGTAACTGAATGACGAGACGAGCTGGTCGTTTGCCTGATAGTAAGCAATACGCCAGCCCATAACAATAACGGCACCACCCAGAACATTGTTTTGCAAAATCCTGCGCGGCGCCGCACTGCACTCGTCACTCTGAGACAATTAGCTGTTGAGTCTCATAATGCCCAGTAATTTCGCTGGCTACAATGCTCTCCAAACCGGAACACAGTAATGTTTGTGCACTACTACCTGGCAGCTGAATAACTGGCAAAGCGGTGGTACCCACCCAGACGGCCTCTCGCATACGAGAAACCTACCACCAGTAAAGATCTGCTAAGTTAAGCAACGTTCGCAGCGGACATGACTTGTATGGGTGACCGTTTGTGTGTAGTAATGCTTGCGCACTACTACTTGGCGGTTGACCCTTCTTTTAAAGAGCCCCATATTATAGCCCCGTGTTATAGTGTTGTGCTTAAACAAGATGTTTGATGAAAAATATATATTTCAAGACAAGCTTTTAACAAATTCGTAATCAAAAGAGCCCAAACAATAGTAGCTTACTTTTTTTAATGTAATTGATTGACGAGACGAGCTGGTCGTTTGCCTGATGGTAAGCAATACGCCAGTCGATAACAATAACAGCACCACCCAGAACTTTGTTTTGCAAAATCCACTATTCCAAATTACTATTCTCGATTACTATTATAATACTATAAATGGTTTAAAATATTATAAATGGTTTTTCTTTCTTTTCTTTCTTTCTATTAGTATGATTAAAAGTTACATTCTACCAATTTACTTGTGGTAGGTCCCTCGTATGCGGGAATTAATATTTTTTTATGGAATTCAGTGATGAGACGAGTAAGTCGTTCGCCTGATGGTAAGCGCAGGCCTGCCTATAACAATTGCAGTGCCACCCAGAACTTTTACCATAAAAAGCACAGCGTAGCACTGCATTGCGCTCATCACCCCGAGACGTCAGATATTAAGTCTCATATGCCCAGTATTTTGCTGGCTTACAATGCCCCTCAAACCGGAACACAGTAATGCTTGCACACTACTGCTTGGCGGCAGAATAACTGGCAAAACTGTGGTACCTACCTAGACGGCCACCCGCATACGAGTGACATACCACGACTACGATGAGTTAAGACTATGCTGTTCTGTGCGATTGTTTAAATCACATCGTTGATTCATTTTTAGAAAAAAAAACAAAGAAGGAATCATAAAAATCAAAAAAACATGTATAAAAAACATACTGTCGAACTGAGAACCTCTTCCTTTTTGAGGTCGGTTAAAAATAATCAGTATTTTTCTACGATCCAATCGATACGATCGATGAATTTCCATTAAAGAAACGGTGAAATTATAAGGAAACTGCTTGTAAAAGTAGCTAAGTACAACTTGCCTAATACATAAACATAACTTACCTAAAAACTTTGTAACTTACAATGTGGTGCAATAAAGTACGAAGTTTTCTTGTGTTACTATAAATTTACAAAGTAATTTATATTTTAAAGTTGCTTTCCATTTTTTACTTTGTATTTTATTACTCAACGCATAAAGAACACAATTGAGCACTCGTATTTCGTTTTATTGGTACGTAATTTCTATGGTGACTTTAATATCCTTCCTTATAGCACTTTATATCTGTGAGCGTTAACTTGAAGAAAAACAAACAAAAAACCGACTTCAATCCTTATGTATCTTCGAAGTCCAAGATTTAATTTCAATGAAATTTATATGGAACCACTTTGAAGCTATACTGAACCCAACGCAAAGAATTTCCCAAATCAGTTTATAGATGACGGAGTTCTGAGGTAACACACATAAAATAATAGAATCGAATTACCCTCGTCCTCTTTTTTGAAGTCGGTTAGAAAACCATGGATCGTTGGGGGAAAGAAGACAATCACGTAGAAAAAAACATGTTAGCAAAGTATTTTACATTATAAAATAATACAATTCACCATAAAAAAGAATAACAAGTTACAAACTACAGTACAATGGGCGGACTCATCGCTAAAAGCGATCTCATCCAGTCAACCTTTGGATGGAAAGAACGGAGCACAGTAACGGAGTGAGAGAAGTCGGCGAAATAATTATTATTAAGTAACATAAGACACGGTTTATTCTTACTGTACTTTGTTTCTAAGCTTAGTTTTAGGAAATCATATACCATAAGTTCAATTATCAACTTGGATTAATGTAAACACCACGTAACCTACATGCTACGAATGCTACAGCTGTTAATTAATTTACACTGTGGTTAAATAATATAAATCAAAATAATTTCCAGATGAAATGCTTTTAATTATAAAGTTTCATCAGGCTTTGATCCGATTTTCGAAGATGAAACGAAATTATAAAATTAAAATGTTACTTTCATAAGTATGAAATAAAAAATTGATTACCTATTAGTTAATAAAAATTATAGTATTTTTTTGTGTAATAAATAATTATAAAATATCCATACCTTAAATTTAATAGTCCATGTGACACCCAAACTTTTTAGAAAAAACTGCGTATTAAACTTTCAAAAACGCAGTCAAAAAAGTAAGCACATCACACAACCACAAACAAAAACACTGGAGAAAATACTTTTTAATATTCGAACATAGAAGTTCAAATTTCGAATGCCGGAGAACTCGAGTACCGAACCCGTGCGGCAGCGACGAAAGCGCGCCACCGAATGGTTTGGAAGTGGAAAGCACCTGTTGTGTTCACAGCTTAACACCCACACATGGACGGTTCTAGTGCTGTTTAGTGCTTGCAGGTCACACACGCGACACATTCAGTACTGTGTAGATCTATTGTAGGCTCTATTTGTTAATTATAATTAGTCATAGGAGAAGTACTAGGTACTTGTTTTTAGAGCATTGACGCAGGTTTTCGGTAGCTACGACTTTCTAAATTAGTCTGGTGCACGACATACCTAAATATAATGGGCCTGTGTTAAGTTTACTTTGTTATACTTTAATACTGCGTGAAACAAATAAAAATAAATAATTTAATAGGTTAGGTAGGCTTTTATTTTAATCTTTAGTAATTTTTTAACTCTCTAAATTAACTTTAATTTTCATGTATTGTAACTGATTTGTAACTTTAATTTTAATGTAATGTAATTATTTATTGTAACTTTAATTTTGTAACTCTTTATGTAACTAGGTACGAAAAGGTTATTTTTAAGCCTTGACGCAAAAAGGAGGGATGTTATACCATCAGGTGAACAACTTGCTCGTCTCATCATCATCATCATCATCATCAACTCATCGTCAGTTCCATAAAAAATGTAATTTAAAAGTGGGGAAACGTTTTCGCGAGTAATAAATCGGAATAAAAGTATGTGTTTGAAATAGCTCTTTCAACAATGACCTCTAGCGAAGTTTATCGACCGACCGACACAAACAATTGTCAACCTTCTGAAGAGTACGCAGGCTGTCAGATAAATAAGCTCTGTGTATAAAGGAATTAAATCCCAGTGTCAGTCTTTCTAGCGTGAAATTGTGCATAAGTGTTTTTTTATTTATTTTTTTACTCTTATTATAGATCTGTTTGGCCACTATCTCGCCCGATGTGAAGCGATGATGTGGCCTAAGATGGAGCACATAGATCTAGAGAGAGACGGCAGTTGAGCGGCTGCTCAAACCCCGATGGTTCACCGAACATCATCCCGAAACACGACTAAGTCGCTTGACGGCAAGGCCTTTTTTCGGTGGGTGGTATTACAACCACGGCCAGAGTCTATCACTCCAAAGCGCGTAAGCGGGTTTTCATCACGATGTTTCTTTTCACCGTTTTTTAGAGCGAGCGTGCAAAATCTGCACTTAACTATAAGTCATTGGTGCAGGGCCGAGTCGGGATTCGAACCCAGGAGCGTCGGATCGTAAGGCGTACGAGTTCCCGCTGAACCACACTCGCTCTATCTATAACTAATACAAATGCGAATGTTTGTGAGGATGTCTCTAGTGTAATTCCGCTGAATAAAATGGAAGTTAATTCAGCTGAGTTACACTAGATATTTTCGTTGCGTTTCAGATTTGAGATGAATTTCCGCAACGTCACGCCTGATTTCATTTGAATAATTTATTTGTAAGATCACATTTTATATTGGTACATATTATTCATAGAATGGTCTGAAAAAGTACATTAGCCATTGTAATTAGCCTGCGTGCAGACGTGCAAGTATTTATGTATTTTTATCACTACAATTCACATGTTTTTTTTACATCATAAGAACAATAACACATTAGCCAGTCGGTTAAACATTTCTTAAATTTATAACCTTCTAATATTTTATTGTCCTTTGGTAGTCTGTTATAAAGATAAATACACTATTATAAGAATTCTTTTCTTCTCTTGTCATGTTGTCGTTCTAAAAACAATATGGTCGTTCTTACATATATATTGTTTACCAAGTATATGAGAAGCAAAGCAGCAAAGCCTCCCGTAGACGAGTATGTCAACGTAGCGCTACGAGATTGCTACGGTGTGCTACAAATACGTATGCCACGGGCCTTTCAGCTACGTCGTAGCAATTACTTGACGATAAAGTGGAGATAGCAATTAAAATTTCTACCAGAGCGATCCACCGTTACATTTATAGATAATATTGATTTATTTAAATTTGAAAGCTTTATGATGTTAATGGTTTTGTTATATGTAAATTGTGTTTGAATCTAGCAAATAAAGTGCTCGTATTACTTTAGACTGCGTTCGGTAGCGCGAAGTGTTTGGCGGAGCGTTTGGCGTAGTAATGTGGCGTTTTATTTTACTCATCAATTCAACCTTTTTTATCCTGTATAAGGACGTCCTATAGTACAGACGTGTTCTTAGGTTGAGACTTATTTAGAGGCAAATGTAGGACACCCTTAAACCAAAGTACATAAAGGATTGGCTAATCGCTAAAAGCGACGTCTTCCAGTCAACCTTTAGATGGAATAAACTAACGGAGTAAAAGAGGTTGGCGATGTAAATGAAAAAAAATATGTGTTCTATATTTAAATACACGTATTCAAATCTATAGGCAAAATCTGATAAATGGTGTTTAGTTTTTTTTAAATAATTTAGTTGTTTATTATTATTACTGTATGTTTTACGAAGAAAATAAAATCGTATTTAAATATAATAATTTAAAAAATACAAATAATTTAAACAAAAAACAATTAATAATATTGTAGGTATAAAATACAATTACAAGTAATAAAAAGCGAAACGCAAACGCCAACTTCCAAAATCTTTGCGCTCAAAACTTTGGCGCTGTAGAGCGCTCTAGCGTTGTTAGCAATATTGCATACTTAACTACTCGCAACTCATTATGATAGGGTGCCATGTTCGTTTTATTGAAGTTTGGAGGTCAGTATCGTATTACGTCTACAAGTCAATTACTTTCGATATAATAGGCTTGTTGAGGTTGTTACGGGTTTCTTATTTTTACAAGAAAATAGATACAGAAATAATTATGTTAACCTCGATATAAAACTGCAATTCCTAACATATTGTGGGAAAATATATAATGAACACCAAAATAATCTATGAGATCCCATACTCATCTATCCAAAAATGTTTGGTGATCATTTACTATTTTTTGGTGACTATATTTTTTTTTATTAGGTGATATTTTTTGGGAACATAAAGTGATTTGTTGTCGTTATTTTTTACTATATATGTGTCGCAGCCAACTAGCTTAATCAGCCGTTCAATGAACATCCTAGCATTTTTACTAAACAGCGCCATTCAACTAGCTTCCTGAATGATATTCAGCCATTTGATCAAACAGCTAGGCAAATGACTTGGATCGATGACGTTTAATTACTTGCCTAGCCAGTTCATTTATAAAGCATGTTTTCCAAAATTTAATGAGAAATAGTAGAATGGAAGATTGTTGTGACATTAATAATGAATATATAGGTAGTTGCAGCCCTCGGTAGGTTAGGGTGCGACGGAGGTGGCCCTTGGCCACCCCAACGCCGCGAACATGTATGTTAGATACGAATATAGTGTAAGTACGTTATAATCTACCGAAAAATAATGCGACGGTTCACAATCTTTCGACAGTTTACAATCTCGCGTAGGATACATATAATTGTACGAATGGCCTAAGCATTAGCCAGCCAGCTTAGTTCAGTTTTTTTTTGGCTGAATATCATTCAGGAAACTAGTTGAACGGCGTTGTTTAGTAAAAAAGCTAGGCTGTTGATTGAACGGCCAGTTAAACTAGTTGGCTAGGTCATACATAAACCAAATATTATTTTTATCCAAATAATAATTAATAACAATCCTACTTAATAATATAATTATGCGAAGGCTATGAGCACGGAAACAAGAATGAATCTAAGATAGCGGCAACACCGTAAAACCGTTAAACAAACCGTGCAAGGCGCTGATGTCTTGACTGAAATATGTCAACAAAATCGCTGAGAATGAAACTACGAACAAAAAAATATTATTCTAACAAGGTTTTTCGGGAAGAAAAAATTCGACCACCAGCTAGGACTCGAACCCGCAAACTAATCTTCCCTCAGCGCGGGACGCTCAACCATTTGAGCTACGGCGGACACCAACACGAGTGTCGAATTTCTTTTTCCGTTATTAACCGACTTCAAAAAGGAGGAGGTTTACAATTCGACGGTATGTTTTTTTTTTTTTGTTGTTTTTTTTTGTGTGTTTGTTACGCGATTTCTCCGCCAATTATGCATTGATTTCGATGATTCTTTTTTTGATTGGTAGGTAATACTTCAAAGGTGGTCCCATATAAATTCAATCAGTAGTTTTTGAAAAAAATAGCAAAAACAAAAAATATAAGTTTAATCTTCAAGTCGGTTCTTGTTTTTTTCGTAACCAACTTTCTAAAGGTGGAGGTTTGTATTCGACTGCTTCACCTGCTTCACCCAGGGTTGACTTCCGGTGAGGGAACTCCTCAACGGTGAATAGTACAGACACAACATTTCGTAAATGGATTTAACCATAATAGCCTGTTCTAAATTCCATCATGACATGGCAGATACACCCAGGATTGACTTCCGGCGAGGGAACTCTTCAACAGAGATATAGGACAGACATGAAATTTTTTTGTACATGCATTTAATTGTGATAGCCCGTTTTAAACTTCGTCATGATGTGGCTTCTAGATCATAAAAGCTTGTCTTTAAAAACTTTTTGAATTAATTTAATTAAAACTTGTTTTTCACTAAAATGGGTAAAATAAATTATTTTTCAAAAAAAACTAAACCGACTTCAAAACCACAAATGGCACTCAAAAGTAAAAAATAAATTAATATAATTATCATAAGCGCTACCCACTCATATATTTGAAGTCGGTGCCAGCCAAGTCTAAAAGGTAGTAGATAGATTAATTATATTAATTTATTTTTTACTTTTGAGTGCCATTTGTGAATTTGAAGTCGGTTTAGTTTTATTTGAAAAATAATTTATTTAACCGTCTTAAGGGTGGTCGAACTTTTTCTTCCCGAAAAACCTTGTTTGAGTTTTTCGCTTGGCATTCGTTAATGCTTCAAAACATAATAACAATGATTATTATCGTTGCATTTATTAATATATGTTTTTTATGGTACTGAGTGATGAGACAAGCAATTCGTTTGCCTGCCCATAACAATTGCAGTGCCACAAAGAATTTTAATACCATAAATAGCACTGCGTAGCACTATATTGCGCTCATCACCCCGAGAAATCAAATATTTCAAATGCCTAGTAATTTCGCTGGCTACAATGCCCTTCAAACCGGAACACAGAAATGCTTGCACACTGCTGTTCGGCGGCAGAATAACTGGCACAGCTGTGGTACCTACCCAGATAGCCTCCCGCATACGACAGACCTACCACAAGTGAAAAAAAATCGAATTAAGAACCTCCTTAATTTTTTTGAAGTTGGCTATAAAGCAACCCATTATGTAGCACATTATATATATTTTTTTACTAGCCTATACCGTCCCACTGCTGAGCAAAGGTCTCCCCCAATTCCTTCCACCCGTCTCGGTCCTGCGCCACTTCATACCAATTTTCTTGGCGTCCAAATTAAAATAAGATACTTTATTAATATAATTACTCTAAAGATTCTTCAATATTTAATTAACCCTAATATAAGCGTTAACAGCAAATTTTGCATTTACGAGCGAGTTCAAGTACCCTCTAAAATAAATTGAAGCCACAAATATGTGGTTGTCTAATTCTAATAGGTTTTATCTCGAAAACGCAATTTGATCCTGACGTTGTTTATAAATGGAAACATTTATTACCAACTAGCTGCATCCCGTGGTTCCATCCGCGGTTTCCCGGTATAGCCTATGTCCTTTTCCAGGACCTAAAGTACTATGTAGGTACTTTATTTATTTATTCGTGTATATATTATTAATGCTTACATGTAATTGTGTATCTGTCTTGAATAAATGTATTTTCTTTCTTTCTTTCTTTCTAATTTACCAGACAGGTGTTAAAGATGTCTTATAGACTAGATGCATGTGCCCTGTGAGGGCGCTGCACAAGTTTTGAGTAGAGTTCGTTTATTCCTAGTCATTTGATTATTTCATGGATATATTTGTCAATTTCGATTAATTATTAGACACTTTTAAATTTTATCAGAATCTATTTAGTAGTTTATGCGTGATTGAGTAAAAAATATCCATCCATCCATCCTCACAAATTTTCTCATTTTCCCGCGACTTCGTCTGCGTGGATGACAGACAATTTTTTTTTTTGCATTTGAAACGAATATAACTATGTACATTCATGCGTAAGTATATATAGCAATAAAATTATAGGCCTCAAATTTCGTTTGTGATTTATTTGTATGTAATTGGTGATATATACATTATCTTTTCAAATAAAAATATTAAAATTCCTGGCTTTGGCCGGCGTCAGAAGCTGTGAACTAACAAGATTTATATTATTTGCACCCCGCGGTTCCACCGACTATTTTCCCAAATTAAAGTATCCTTAGGAACTAAAATATTTACATAACAAATTTCATCAAATTCCGTTTTTTTGTGTAAATTAAATGAAATAACTCTTTATTGAAACACACATCTACAATTATTAATAATAACAACCGAATAGAGAACCTCCTCCTTTTTTGAAGTCGGTTAAAAACAACGTAACAAAAGTGTAACAATTGGCAGTCTTATCGCTTAAAGCGATCACTTTCAGACAACCGTGGCTGATTGTGATTGAGTGACAAACATCCATCCATGTCACAAAGTTTCGCTTTTATAAAATTTATGAGCGAGTGTGGCTCAGCGGGGACTCGTGCACTTTTCGATCCGACGCACTTGGGTTCGAATCCCGACACGGCCCTGCACCAATGACTTATAGTTAAGTGCAGATTTTGCACGCTCGCTCTAAAACGGTGAAGAAAAACATCGTGCTGAAACCCACTTACGCGCTTTGGAGTGGTAGGCTCTAGCCGTGGTTGTAATACCACCCACCGAACAAAGCCATGCCGTCAAAAGACCTAGTCGTGTTTCGGGATGATGTTCGGTGAACCATCGGGGAGACGGGTCTGAGCAGCCGCTCAACTGCCGTCCCTCTCTAGATCTATGTGCTCCATCTTAGGCCACATCATCGCTTCACATCAGGCGAGATAGTGGCCAAACATGGATCTATAAAGAGTAAAAAAAAAGAAAAGATTAGTGGCTTGAGTAGGATAGGACAGGAAGTAGAATTAACATTAACACACAATCTTCTCTTATCTTGTAAGTGAAGGTAAGTAATCAAAGTCATGTTCCTGCAAAATATGACGTGACAGGATGATGAACGAGCATTAATAGAGGGTCCCATAAATTTACCTGTGAGACTTCCTGACATGTAGACTGGAATGGGTGTCCCTCTGAACTTCGACAGTTATTTATTTCGCCACGATACTTCGAAAAAAGATAGTTCAATGCAATGAAATCAGGCGTGACGTTGCGAAAATTCATCTCAAAACTGAAACGCAATGAAAATAATTATATAGTGTAATCCCGCTGAATATTATGTAGGTTGTAGTTAGAAATATAATATATAATAATATAAGTAATTGTTAAGTCAGAATTAATTGTTTCTTTCTTTCAATATTTATTCAAATTATATATTTTTGTTATCTATTTTGATTCTGATAATTCTCTAACGGCACGTATCTAAATAAGTGAATTGCTGACATTGCAGAAAAAATATTTTTTTTTAAATCTTAATTTCGAAATCACCGGTGAGATACAAAGTCCGTATTCTTATACATGTCTCTGACTGTAAAATATCTATTTTAAACTTTTGTGTGCCTACAGGATGGCCTTGCAGTTGTTATGCGTCTCTTACAATTAGGTAAACGACAAGCTCACTTCCTAATTTATGTTCGAAACGAAAGCCGCCTGTTCCCACACACATAAAGTAACCAAAAGGGCACAGGGCAGTTAGCCTGGTAACCTGGTTTTTTCCCATTTAGGGAGTCGCCCAGCCTGTTACTGACTTACTATATTTTATCATTATTTCACCCTTCTAGAGAAAGAGCTGGTGGTCATTTTGAGTGAGATGAGATGTAAATATACAAACGGCTAAGACTCACGGTAAACATCGAAATTACTCCGACCAGGTTTCGGACATTTTATAAGTCCTTTTTTTATTACCTGATAGGCAAACATTTGTCTCACCTGATGGGAAGTGATGACGCGGTCGACGATGGATCTTGAAGACACCTAGATTATAAGTATCGGGAAACAGATACGCTGGTAAGGTGTTCCATTCCTTAGCTGTTCGCATGATGAAAGTTGAAGCAAAACGCTTTGTTCTGGCAGGAGGAATGTCAACCATAAACGGGTGCCAAGTTTCCGTACGTCTTGTTGTCTTCTTCTGGGAGCTATGAGATCAAGCCGCGACGTTGGTCGCAAACGTTTGCATGTAACTTACGTACACGGCTCACGCGGAATAACGCTCACAAAACTTTTAAAATCTGAGATGTGTTTGTCATGTGAGTGTTAGTTCAAACATTTTATACTCATACTTTTTTATTTGGGAAAAATCTATAAATTACAATAGTAAATATGATTATTGTCAGTAGGCACAATTTTTGTGAATGTTCCTTTTCGCTCTTTTCTATGACTGCAATATATTATCAAGGTTTTTTTTTCATTTACCGTTGTTGGAAAGTTGTTTCGTCATATCAAGTAATGCCTTTGAAATTAAAATATTAATTAAGTCAGAGCATGTTGTAAAATTTTTGTGTTTTATAAAAAAAAATTACCAATTGACAAAATTACGCCGGTGCTATTTTACTAGTTTCCTATAAACCCAAAGGAATTTTCTTGAAAAAAAAAAACAATATTATTATAAAAGTATACTTACAATGACCACCAGCTCTTCGACCATTACATCTGATACCGATTTCATCGGTCTGATATTGGAATAAGAAACTTTAGATAAGCCTCTTTATGGTCCCAGTTTATGCCTTTTTTGACGTTTATTTGGTACGAGAAAAATGTAAATTGGGTAGAAACGAAAACATAAAAATATGATTAAGAGTTGAATGCGACCCTTCTTGAAATTATGATTTAGGCTTTAGGGGATCACTCGCAACAGAGAAATGGGGCATTCTCCATTTCTCTGAGTGGCAACATTAATTTTTCTCTAAGGTAGCAACTTTTATTCTTACAAATAGGAAGAGTCAAGGTTATTGCTACAACAGCTACCTACAGTTGTTTGCTTGGAGGATGGACTTGGACTACCCAATAACGATATTGGAATAAAATGCATGTTGGGCACTCGGGAGGATGACAAGTTTGTAATTTTAATTAAATTTTATTTTGTTTGAATTTTTAATGGATCTTTTGTAATTGATTATTTTATTGACATTATTGATTATTTTATTGATTTTATTTTGTAATTATAATGTATCTAATTAATTATTTACTAAAATTTTTTGAACTTGTATTTTTACTAACAAATATGGACATTGTCTGAATCATGAATAAATGAATTGAATTGAATTGTAGAAAACTGTAACGTACAAACCTGCATGACAACATATTTAAAAAAATTGGATTTGAATCTGTGATAGCCTCGAAATAAAGTACATTGCGATGAATTAGTTACATTCATTTGTAAATACCTAAATCGTTGTAAAATAATTGTGTACTAATTGTACGTACGCACTTTTTTAACTTTGTCAAAGCGCAAACTGCAATTACGAGGTACGAAATGTAATACACCATCTTAATACTTCAATTAATCTTCCTCAGGATAATAACCTATGAGATCTAAAAACAGTCTGCGTAGGCACTTACGTTTGTTTGTCGTCTTGCAACAACAATATTTACGCACTATGAACACATTACGTTCAGATATCATTTGTTTTTTTTTTTGTCCTACTGCTGGTCAAAGGCTTCCCTAACCTCCATTCACTCCTCTGTTTCTGGGCTATTGTTTGATATTCTTTCAAGTCCAGTTCACCCCGCCATCTTTATCTGGGCCTGCCGCGTCGTCGGGTAACGCTGTGTGGGGTTACATGTACAAAAAAACATATTAAGTTGATCTAACTACATAAATAATAATTTGATGCCATTTATGTAGTATCTTTCAACGTACTTTCGCTCAAAACGTAGGCACACCCACTATAATAAAGACTGGTAGATAATGCTATATAGCATTAAGTCATTCCTTGTACCATTTTGTGCAAAACTATTAAATATATATATATATATGAATATATATATATATATATATATATATATATATATATATATATATATATATATGAATATACGTATGCTTCATAGAGATGTCGTTTATTAATGAAGGAATCGACCTGATTTCGAAGCAAGGAATCAACGCGATTTCGCCAAATTGTCATAGTGAATTGGGGCCCAGTTCAAGCACCTAAACTTGCACTTAGGTACTTAATAATTGTACTTAATAATTGGTACTTAATAATTGACATTGTAATTTTAATATATTGTAATAATAATTGACATTGTAATGACATTTTAATTTTTAAACGATTGTATATGGATTTGATTTTTTTAATGACGTCGAATTTAATTATTTTATTAATTTTTAATTTTATTTGTAATTATTTGCTTATTCAATTTTAATATGTTGATGAAATTAATTTTATGTCTGTGAAAATGTGTACGCCTGCAAAGGCAGAATAAGAGATCTTTTTTTTGACACTAACACCTGTACCATACCTTATTTACCTTATGATTATTATGATTAGGCCAAAGTTGAAAAAAAATATAACGTTATTACATATTATTAGTGCTCAATAATATATGTGACATTACTTAATAAGTATACAATAATAATTATTTTATAAGTACTACGAAATATATAGGTACTACGAAAGCTTAACAAAATATTTGGAAAATTGATAAATCAATTAGTGTACGATTCAAGCTCTTTCATTACTGAAGATATCACAATTGAATTGAATGATACGTACGATAGTATTGCATTGCAGATTATAATGGTAAACAAACAATTCAATACAATTATAACTTCATAAATGGGATGGGTTTAGTCAAAGCAAAACTTTGGAGACACATAAGCAACAAGTACGACCGAAGCGAAGACGACTATCGATCGCTCTAAAAGTTTATTTTCTAGTGTACAAAGAGGGAGATAAAGGAGACATTTTAAGCTATTGCATAGCTTCTATCGCGGGCCTTGGCGTGGAGACCGAATCCAGAAATTCCGTAACGAAAATAACCTAACACCCCCCACTCCGAATGCTATGCAATAGCTTTACCGCGGCAGTCTCCGAGTGCCACACGTCTTTTTTAATTCGCAGTTGTGTTGGTCGCTTGTGTGTGTCCTGAGATTGAAGTGTTTGTTATTGAAACCGATACGATCCGATTTATATTTGAATCTGTTTATTTCTGCGGATTCAATTTCAAAGTACTCTTGCGAAAAATTTTGCTCTAATAATTTTTACTTAAAATACGAAAAGTTATAAGCAACAATTCGTTTCTTTGTGAGGAATCAAATGAAAATAAAAAAAAATATCTGTCTACTTGCGATGTGTGGCTCAGCAGAAACTCGTGCGATCTTTAGATCTGACGCACAGGAATTCGAAATCTGCAACAATGACTTTCTTAAGTAAGCCTAACAGCCGATGATTTAACGTTTATTAACGTAGAACTACGGTAGCGATCAGATGTAAATTCCGCACACACCGTCGCCCATTCAAGTGATGACCGTAGCGAACGATGCTTAACCTAACAGATTCGCTTTTAACAGCTGGGCGAGCTACTAGTGTTACGAGCAGTATATTACAAGTAACCTTCCACTCTTGCCTCGTGACTATAAACCAGAAGTACCAGGTCGACATAAATTGCTAGGGGATCTCCCTCGAGCGCCATCCAGCACAAGCGATTCCTTCAGATAGGATAAATGACCAGGCTACGTACAAAATCGCGACGAATTATTATTACTGTTTTGTGTATTATGTCGTAGTTGGATTGCACAATCCGCTGTATTACAAAACTGCTAGTCATTTTACAAAACAACACTGATAAGCAAACCAGCTAAGTTTAGTTGGATTATCATTGCGGTATTTTTGACAATATTTCGGCCCACATTTAGACGTAATATTTAATCTTTAGCAGTAATGTAAAATCTTTAGCCGTTATGTTAAATTCGTTGCATCACCCCACTCCACCGTGGTCCGACTCAATCTTAACCCAAGAGCGTGTATGAAAAGCAAGAATCCAGAAGCTTGTGAAGGACGTACAGAATAAAGTGAGTCGACCTCCGCAGCGAATCGAGTATCGATTAGGTAAAGCAATTAATTTTTAGATAAAAACAAAAACCGACTCCAATGTATCTTCTAAGTCCAAGGTCAAATATCGATTAAAATTATATGGGATCACTTCGTAGCCATACTGAACCCAACGCAAAAAGAAGTTTCCAAATCGGTTCATAAATGACGGAGTCCTGAGGTAACAAACATAAATAATAATAATAATAATATCGAATAATAATAATAATAATAATAATAATAATTTGGGGTGTAAGGGAGTATATATAGGGGGGAAAACTCCAAGCCAACCTCACCTGCACGTGGTGCACCCTGCTATTCACTAACGAGGCTCTGGCGATAGGGGGGGGGGGGGGGGTAGGTTAGAAGTGGGAAAGAGAATGGGTAAATAGAAAGGAAGGGAAGGAGGGAATAGGTTTTAGGCATTTTAGTGTAAGGGGTAGAGAAAAAGGGTAATTAGAAAAAAAAGGGGAAGGGAAACAGGTTGTGGGAATATAGAGGAGGTACAGAAGTGGGAAATGGGGGAAAGGAGGATAGAGTATGTAAAGGAGTATGCTACCTTAAGGCTTTTGGATGCGAACGTCCAGCTGAGGCTTAGGTGGGGCAACCGGCATCAGTACAGGATGTCGGTTTTGGGCGGCGGCGGAGGAGTATTAAGTATAGGTACCAACGGCGGCGCCCACGGACTTAGTTAGATAGTCTACTGTGCACTCTCACGCTATGGACAAGTGTGATGGGTTTTGCTTGTCCAACTTAAAATTATGACAATGAAAAAAATAGCCAATCCCCCAGTGCCCGGGAGCCTCGCGAGGAGTGCTAATGATGGTAAGCATAAACCTCGTGCTGGCTGGGGAAAGATGAATCTCCGGGTGGGTGTCTTTAACCATCAAACGACCAACGCTACGCATTTGGACTCCGATAATGAAAACGATGAATACCCAAGTTTAAAGGATAGTAGGAATAGAAGGTATAATTTAAGGCCTAAAACAATTAATGGTCCCATTTCCAGCAGACGGGCCTCGCAATCACACTCTGGATCTAGTACCCAGAGTGTACAAGAAGGAATACAAACAACGAGAAATCAAACAACTTCACCAACATCCTCAACGTCTTCGAAAAGTTTGTTTGACACTCCATCATCATCGACACATCCATTTGAAACACAATCTAGAACTTCTTCTATATCTAGTTTGATAGGGTCAGAGGACGTTGTACAGGAGGCAATCGCCATAAATACTGTACCCGCCACTGGCTGTACTCGTGCGCGAAAGAAATGGACAACTGAAATGAACGAATTCATATGGCGCACATATTTAACAATAACAGATAATGAAACAAAGACCAGAGCATACCTAGACCAACTTCATAAACTATTCATAGAAAAATTCTCGACAATGGATGTTTCCAAGCAAAGAATAGGAGACCAACGCAGGGCAATATTAAGAAATAATTTATTGCCATTGAGTACACTACAAAATATAAAACAAGATATTGCAAAAAATATCACCCAAACTCCACATCAAACTAACCAAAACCAAACTACAACTATACAAATAAATGACACTCAACAACCAGGCGCCTCATCAATGCCGTCAAGGATAAGATGGACTGACGACATTAATGAGGCTATTATAGCAGCATATTATAGAATAACACGCCTGGAACGGAATAAAACAGCTTATAGGAAACAATTACACAACACCATTGTTAATCAATTCTCCCATATATCCCATGTATCAGAGCAGCGTATAGCAGATCAAAGAAGAGTGATAGTAAACAATAAATTAATAACAGACCAGAGACTAAAGCAAATAAGACACGACATTGAACAGGAATTTACGACACTAACCCAAATATCAAGCAATAATAATTCCGAAACTATCCAACCAGACCTCAATCAGGAACCCGTAATATTATCGTACACAATACATGACAACATATCAACTACACAAAACCAAGAGCTACATGGTATACATACAAATACAGACTCTCCACAATACAACGATATTGAATTAAATAACAGAATTAAAGAGATTTTTCAAACTGCGCTTGAGAATTACCTAGATACAAACCCCACAACGCGACCCTTCATCCCGCGGCAAAATACTTCAAAAAAGTTATCATACATAGTAAACTATTTAAACACAGATATTCTTCCTACTTACCTCACTCGCGGCATTGACTTTATAACTACACAGACCATTATATATTCTGCAGCCTATACAACGGCAATCTGCAATGGAACTAAAATAAAAGAACAAACAAGGATAACTCAAGCTAATAGAAATACAATCCCACCATGGCAACGCAGACTTCAGACAAAAATTGATAAACTAAGAAAAGATATCGGTAGACTGACGCATTATATAGCAGGTTCTAGAAGTAGGGAATTAATAGGGCACGTAGATTTTATTAAAGCCAAATACAGGACACACTCACGTTACGAAGAACCGAATTTAACCAATCAACAGTTTCTCGACAGCCTAAAACAAAGGCTTAATGCCTCTAGTAGCCGATTAAGAAGGTACACTAACTGCACACTAAGGAAGCAACAAAACGCACAATTCACCAGGAACGAAAAAGGATTCTACAGAACTATGGCCACACAAACACAGGATAACTCTACCAATACAAGCTCACAACTACCAACAGCGGACAGTATGCACACATTCTGGTCAAATATATGGAGCAATGAAGTACACCAAAACACAAATGCTGACTGGCTTGAAACAGACTTACAACAAACTGACGACTGTAACGAAATGCAATTTGAATTGATACCTGTAGATATATTTAAGGACGTCATTAACAATACACACAACTGGAAAGCACCAGGCACTGACAATATACAAAACTACTGGTATAAGAAGTTCACCTCCACCCATCCCCTACTACATAATCATATAAACGAGTTCATAGAATCACCATCCTCCATGCCTGCATATATAACACAGGGTGTCACCTATATGTTACCTAAGGACCAAGATCTTACAAATCCAGCAAATTACCGCCCTATAACTTGTCTGCAAAACATTTATAAAATAGTGACATCATGCATATCCCGCCTAATAAACAAACATATTACAAGCAACAACATTTTAGCTGAAGAACAGAAAGGGTGCCGCAAAAATAGTCAAGGGTGCAAAGAACAGCTTATAATAGACGCAGTTGCAATGAAACAGGCACTCGCGAATAAAAAAGACCTCAGGACTATGTATATAGACTACCGCAAAGCATTCGATTCAGTCCCTCATAGCTGGCTTACACAAGTTTTGCATCACTATAAAATACACCCACTTCTAATAACATTCTTAGAAAGCGCCATGAAACAGTGGACAACCAAACTTACAGTCAAAAACGGTAGTGAATCCATAGAAACAGACATAATACACATCAAACGAGGTATTTTTCAAGGTGATGCTCTTAGTCCTCTATGGTTTTGCCTTGCGCTTAACCCTCTATCTAGATTACTTAATAGCTCTGGTGAAGGCCTCCGTATTTCTTATGATAATAACGATCACACTCTTACTCATCTCATGTATATGGACGACATCAAACTGTATAGCAATAACACTGATTCCTTACACCGTCTAGCCGATATTACACAAAAATTCTCTAATGATATAAAAATGCAATTTGGAATCGATAAATGCAAAACCTTCTCCATCCGACAACTCTCCATCACACTCCAACCTTATACTCTTAACACAGGAGAACAAATTGAACCAATAGACCAAAATAGTTACTACAAATACCTTGGATTTCAACAAACCCATCAGATCACCCATAGTAAAACAAAATCCGAAATTAAACGAAAATTCCAAAACAGATTAAACTCCATACTCAAATCGCAGCTCAACGGACGCAATCTAGTAAAAGCTATCAACACATACGCCATACCTGTTCTCACATACACATTCGGAATTATACATTGGACACAAACAGATCTTTTAAAATTACAACGATCCATCAACACATCTATGACCAAAAACCGCAAACACCATCCTCGATCCTGTGTTCAAAGGCTTACTCTGCCAAGAGAACAAGGCGGTCGAGGAATTATTGACATCAGCAACCTCCATAATAAACAAATCTCCATTTTAAGAAAATTCTTTTCCGAGCGCGCACAGCACTCGGTCCTACACAAAGCAATAGTTGTCTCTGATAAACGTTTTACTCCACTAAACCTAGCCGACAATACCACACAAACTAATGAACGGATAACTGATCCTAAAGAAAAAATAGCCGCATGGGAACGCAAGGTACTCCATGGCAGACATTACCACGATTTGCAGCAACCACATGTCGACAAGACAGCGTCGAACGCGTGGCTGCAAAGCGGTGAGCTCTTCCTAGAGACTGAGGCGTTCATGGTCGCTATTCAGGACCAAGTCATAGACACACGTAACTACCAAAAATATATAATCCGCCGACCTAACACCATTGACACATGTAGGAGATGCTGTAGCGGCTCTGAGACCATTCAGCACATTACCGGGGCATGCAAGGCCATAGTCCAAACAGATTATAAACACCGACACGATCAGGTAGCTGCCATTGTTCACCAACTCCTTGCGTACAAATATAAACTGATAACTGAAAAATTACCTTACTACAAATATAACCCAGAATCCGTACTTGAAAACAGTAGCTATAGGCTCTATTGGGACCGAACAATAATTATCGACAAGACCATACACTGCAATAGACCTGACATAACTGTATTAGACAAAACTAATAAGTCTGCTCTTCTCATAGACATAGCAATATGCAACACTCACAACCTCCAAACAACATACACAGAAAAGATAGCGAAGTACACAGACCTTTCAATAGAAATTAAGACACAATGGCAGATAAACAGCACCAGAACTATCCCAATCATATTATCTACGACAGGTGTCATACCCAAAACCCTAGCCAAAAACCTTGAAACACTCAACATACAATCTTCGACGTATAAACTGCTTCAATAAGCGGTAATATTAAATACATGCCGAATAGTTAGGAAGTTTTTGTCCCTCTCATAGCACTTGGTTACGGCCCGTGCAATTTTTCCACCTCCAGAATTGGAGAGAAAACAAAAGTTTACACGAAAATAATAATAATATCGAATAATAATAATATAATAATAATAATATTAGACCTCCTTGCATCGGTGAACTGGCTACGTTTCGGTGACCTCTTTGGGGAAACCGAGGGTTTTGTCTGTGCAATTGCTGACGAAGTTATCAAGACGAATAACTACAGGAAATATATTATGAGGGACGGCACGGTCGACATCTGTCGGGCGTGCCGCCGTCCAGGCGAGTCCCTCAGACATATTATTTCCGGTTGTTCTCATCTTGCTATTGGCGAGTACTTGCACAGACATAGCCTCGTAGCCAGGATCATCCACCAGCAACTTGCTCTTCAATACGGCCTTGTCGAGTCTGAGGTGCCCTACTATAAGTACGCACCTGCGTCAGTTCTCGAAAATGGTCGTGCTTTGCTCTATCGGGACCGTTCTATCATCACGGACAGGACTATTGTAGCTAATAAGCCTGATATCGTGGTGGTCGACCGGTCCCAACGCTGCGCAGTGTTCGTTGACATCACCATCCCACATGACGAGAATCTCATGAAGGCCAAGAAGGACAAGCTCAGCAAGTACCTTGACTTGGCTCACGAGGTAACCGCCATGTGGAATGTTGACTCGACGATCATTGTCCCGATAGTTGTTTCGGCGAACGGCCTATTAGCGAAGAGCCTCAACCAACATCTCAAGAGGCTCTCGCTAGACGGTTGGATTAAGGGTCAGATGCAGAAGGCAGTACTGGGCAGGGCACGTTTTGTCACGAGGTTCCTCACTCTGCAGCCTTAACCACCGGTAGTTTGGGCCCTGCCCCGCTGCCGGCGGCACTCTAGGTTTAGGTTTTTTATAATATTTTTGTATATACTTTTTATAGAAATAATGTAAAAAACTTAAATTTAAGAAAGAAAATAAATAATTTGGATAATAATAAATATTTTTTTATGAGGCGGAACTGGCAGGTGCCGAGGTGTCATATCATGGACCGGCTCTCATCCATTAAAAAATCACCTCAATAGCCAAATCATAAGTAATTTTCATATCTTCAATAATAGCCCTCGCATTTACCTATCCGGGGGCTGTCTTTGATTGTATCTTCTAGTGATGCACTTAGAGACAGTCCCTGATAAGTGTCGCCCATTACATATCTAAATTAAATGCTCTATGAGGCCTCTACGTGTTGGACTCATGTCCCCGCGCAAGCCTTCCAAAGGACCGGGTATATAACCCGTGAGAAAGAGCAACATAATAATATAAAAAAATACAATCGAACAGAGAACCTTCTTTTTTTTTAAGTCGGTTAAAAATGAAGGGCTAGCAAGACTTCTGGCAGAGCTTACTTCACACCCTCCGGTAATTTCACAAGGAACTAAAACTATAATCCAACGTGTCATTTCAAGCAGTTTTACATAATCGATAAACGTTGGCCCGCCGGATTGAATAATGCAAAACGTTTATACAAACTTGCGTATTTAACTGAATGTTCTTTAGCTGTTTTATAAATGTGCTGTTATGATGATGTGTTATAAAACGACTAGCGGTTTTCTAAAACAGCGGACATTTTAATTTCATTTTAAGTGCGATAAATTATATGTGATTATAAAAATCTTTTAAGATCGGCTTTCCATAAAAAAAAACTCAACAAACAATGAAGAGACTCGGATTGGCTTCGTTATTTTTTCTGATATTAAATCCACTTCAATGGAAATTGGTAAAGGCCGGATTAGAGGCGTCTGCTATGGAAAAATGAAAAAAATATTTATGATGTAAAAATTTTTGCGGATAAGGTAATTTTTATTAATAAAAAGTCTTTTGATGTGTGTTCATGAAATAATCCCCGTGCGTCTTTTGTTTTATAAAACTTTGAGAAGGTTCTCTACCTTCTAAAATTAAGCATAAAATATTGTATATTCTGAAAAGGTAGTTTCATGCGAATACTAATAATATGATTTTTTCAATACAGTAAAAGTCACATGTGTGCATATTATGTACTTACAAAGGCAGTAAATATATGGAGTAGTGGGGGTTAGTGGATTAGGTGGATAGGTAGGTATAGATTTCCACTATAGAAGCGCCTCCATTTATTAGAAAGATCTTCCGACTGTGCCAGGTGCTATCGACCCGGGGACAGCTGTCCGACAGAACCTACTTGGAACTTGTATAGGTCTTATCTGTCATGCGAACTTCGTTTGCGCGATGCAGGATTTATATAGAACTCTGCGACATTGTATGGGCGTTTATGCTACTTTATGTCAGCGCCATCTGTGAGCATGTTGATTATTTATGTGGTGGTTGAGGTCGCCACAAATATATTTAACTTAAAAGTTAATTTTATCGAACTAGAGTGCGATTTCTTTATAGTTTTTTTTTAATTTCTGCTTGTCCAATAAAAAAGTTTACTTGCAAAGAGTTATATAATAATGAGAATAAAATGGTGTTAAATTTATACAAAGAAAAAAATATTATAGACGAAACTAAGCATTATATTTTACAAAATTGATAAAAATTATTATAAACCGTATTAAATTTTCGCAGATTTTAAGTGTTCTAAAACTTTATTTATTCGAGACTGCCAATTTTCTTACAATTAAAAACTGCGTATTATTAATTAATATATTGCATGTTATTATTTTGATAGAGAACCAAAGTCACCGACATAGCTCACAGCTCGTTGGGGTTAACGCGTTCTTGAGTGGAGACCACGGATTAGCAAACGTAGTGTAAGACGCCCTCAGGCTAGGTGGAGCGACGATCTTTTCAGGCTGGTAGCAGCTAGATAAGAGTAGCCGGGGGTCGTGCTCAATAGCGTGCAGTTGGAGAGGCCTATGTCTTGCTTATGAAATCAAATCAAAATCATTTATTTTTAGGTAAATGACATCAATATTGAGTTAGTACAAAGAACTACTAAAAACTAGTGTTCTGTCTCTAGAGAGTAATGAAAAAAAAAGATTAATATTTAGCACATGTGCGGACGATGACCCCGAGAGGAGTATTGATATTTCTCAAGAGATCACCATATGGGAGATGTTAATGCCTCCGCCACTGATTATGATGATGATTAATTTATAACTTACCAAAACGCGCCATTTTCAATTAAATTTGCAATTTACACGCAATAATGAGTCGTTCAAGTGATAAAATAAAAAGTAATAACAATTATTTATTTTGTGGTATAATTTTAGTATACATAATATTAGGGTCATCCAAAGTATCATTCCTCCACGGAGACCGTTACCACCTATCTTGGCCACCTGTCTGTCGAGCTCTGGACACTGCTGAGCTGGTTTAACGGACGTGGATTGGTCTTTATGGCATTCGGCTTTGACATTTTGAAGCCTTTTGTTTTGAAAATGAAATAGCCGGCAGCGAAAACTGGTAGGCTTTTAACAAATAATGATCTGTGTATACTAAATCTAGATTATAAATCCACTTTATCATGCTTCCCGAAAATATAACTTAGCTACGAGTAAGAGTAAGATAAAATAAATGATCACCTTTTTTACTTAGGTAAAGTAAAAAAGGTAATCATTTATTTTATCTTTTTTTATAGTATCTGTTTTTTATAGTTCGGTTGAAGGTAAGTGCCACGCCTACCCATATCAATAACAGTGCCACCCAGAACTTTTACCACCGTAGAAAGTACTGCGTAGCACTGCTTTGCGCTCATCACCCCGAGAAATCAGATGTTAAGTCTCATATGCCCAGTAATTTCGCTGGCTACAATGCCCTCCAAACCGAAACACTGGCGCACTACGGCTTGGCGGCAGAATAACTGGCAAAGCGGTGGCAGACGGCCTTCCGCATACGAGAGAACTGTAATGTTATATATAGTTTTAGATAAATAAATAAGTATCAAGACATGTATTGTCCGTAAGTTTGCGGCATCGAGTAACCCAGTTCTCAGTTTTCAGCGATCAAGAGCTATGATATCAGAGTCCACTCCGGTATTCAATCGTGCACTTACCGTCTTGATTGCATATATTACATTTTTAGGGTGCCATACCCAAAGAGTAAAACGGGATTCTATTACTAAGACTCCGCTGTCCCTCCGTCTGTCTGTCTGTCCGGCTGTCTATCTGTATGTCTGTCTATCTGTCTGTCCGTCTGTCACCAGACTATCTCATGAACCGTAATAGTTAGGCAGTTGAAATTTTCACAGATGATGTATTTATGTTGCCGCTATAACAACAAATACTAGAAAACAGAATAAAATAAATATTTAAGGGGGCTCCATTACAGCAAATGTGATTTTTTGCCGTTTTTATAGATAATGGTACGGAACTCTTCGTGCGCGAGTCCGATTCGCACTTGGCCGATTTTTATACAAGTTTTCTGTGACATACCGCCACTCTTCTATGTTTGTGTCTATTGCAGAACTAATTATAAAAGCTCTAATGATTTTAAAACAATCAATTGTTTACCTTCAAAGTCTTCTCGTCACCACGATCAACATAGCCCGTTGACGTAAACAAACCTATAAGCCCCGTTACAGTATAAATCAAGAATCGCGAAAGTTTAATAGATTCCATAATACTGCATTGAAAGCTTACTTAGTATCCATCAAAAGAGGCCAACATTCCTTTCAATCCAGTGGTTTGAGCTTCAGAAAAGATTAACCGGTATCTATCGAGGTCGACGTCCATTGTGCTGGGGCCGACAAAGTATTAGAGATGGGAAACGTCAAGGTACTTACATAACCGGAACATTAATTGACTTCTTTCTTCAGTCGAATACAATTACTGGAATATTAATTTCACACACGTTTATCATTTTGACCGAACAAAATGCCACAAGCCTCTTTTCTATCACAAGAGCCAGAGATAACAAAAATCTATGAGAGGAGGGAAAGAATTCATTGATTTTTAGAGCGAGTGTGGCTCAGCGGTAACTCATGCGCCTTTCGATCAGACGCACCTGGGTCCCGACTCGGCCCTGCACCAATGACTTATAGTTAAGTGCAGATTTTGCACGCTCGCTCTAAAACGGTGAAGGAAAACATCGTGATGAAACCCGCTTACGCGCTTTGGAGTGGTAGGCTCTGGCCGTGGTTGTAATACCACCCACCGAACAAAGCCATGCCGTTAAACGACCTAGTCGTGTTTCGGGATGATGTTCGGTGAACCATAGGGTAGACGGGTCTGAGCAGCCGCTCAACTGCCGTCTCTCTCTAGATCTATGTGCTCCATCTTAGGCCACACTCCATCCATTCCTCACGGTTTCATATCTTTGCGGCTTATCCTTCCAGTAAGAGTAGAGCATATCCCGCCATCTCCGTCATCAGGGAAAAAACAAACAAAAAAAAAGGAAACAATTGTGTTCGAAAAATAAAGCAAACTTACTTTTGTAACACAGGACAAACATTTGAATGGACATTTCTGGTTAGATATTTTCTATATCATCTTTATTATTTATTATTATTAGTTAAACAAATAGTATAAAACAAAGTCGCTATCCGCGTCCTCATATCTGTTTCTCCGCTTACTTCTTCTAAACCACGCAACAGTTTTGATACGGTTTTCACTGTCATCCGGGTTTTTTTTTAAATTGGCAATATTTACAATACATTCGAATTAAGTTTTTGTATAGTATAAAAAAAATATGTTTTGTAATCAAGTCGTCAAAAAATAACATCACATTAGTAAATTGGATGCGTGCGAAGCCGGGGCGGGTCGTTAGTAATAATTAAAAAAGAGTGTTTTTGTATTAAAACTACCCAATCGTAAGAAGCCTTTGCGGCCTTATATGATGTACTAGTGAATCCGGCAAGAGAAAGAGATGAAATAAGCGATTCGCAGATTCTTTTATCATGCGAACTGGACGTTAGGAGTGCAACGCTCTGCCAGCGCCTTTGTTCCCAAACAGCTACAACTTGTGTCTCTTTAAGTCTAGAGTGAATAGGCATCTCATGGGCAAGCGTGTTCCATCCTAGGCCGCATCTTCGCTTGGCAAGCTAAGAAAAGAGTCGTCAAAAGTATACCCATTTATTATATTATTATTTTATTATATTATATTCAGCCCATATCGTCCCACTGCAGGGCAAAGGCGTCCCTACTTTCCTGCCATTTCTCGCGGTCTTGAGATAGAATGGGCCAATCTAATAGGAACGTATCCAGCTCGTCTCGCCATCACGCCCATTTACCAATTAAAAAAAAGGTCCGGGTGTCCGGCAAAACTGTTGCACCGCATCTCTTCTCCATACCGTTATAAATCACGATTCAGGTAATTTCCTACCATTACTAACGTTCTAACGACTAGTATTGTACCCGGTGGTGTATGCACGATGAAAATGGAAATGCGGTCTAAATTACCCCCTTTTTGATGTCAAAACTGAGTTATTGCGTCTTGGTTTAAAAATGCTCGGTCAGTGTTATGATTGTTCGGCTCCAATGTTGTAAACAGCTGAACTTATTTTTTTCTCCGGCAGGTTTATTTTTCAATAGAAAACAGAGTACACATTTCTACTGACTATTAGGGTTTTAGGGTCACCCATATTTTTTCTTTTATTTATCTTTATCTATGGATTTGTCGGTTTTTAATTAGAACATTACTGGTTTTATTTATAAAATGGTGTTACTTGAATGTATACCAAAATGATGTAGACAGGTACTCTTGCATCAAAGTATATTATTGTTATTGAATCTATATAACTATTTTTATGTTTAACTTACCTGTTTTTAACTATTTTTATGTTACTCACACCTTATGGTATATTATTTGTTTGCAAATAAATAAATGTCTTATGTCTTAAGTTTTTACGGTTTCTGTTATTTTGCGATTTATTTAGAAACCAGCAATCGTCGCTAGGAATTGCACCCGCATTACAATCTCCCCTCAGACCAGAATCTGCTCTGCCCAATTGAGCTACGGTGGTCAACAAGTCGAGGTTCGCTGTCCTAGGAATTGTTTGAGTTTTTCGTTTGGCTTTGGTTAATGCTTCATGTTAATATAAGTATAATAAAGTTCAACGATCACATACATAGATCCTGGGCATTAACTATGATTCCCTGTGTCTAGGAAACCAAGGACGAGGCCTATGACAACACCCAGACATGCAACAAATATTTGCGCCTTTTTTTCTGTGCACAAACATTTGTCACGTCACGAAAATCAAACCCGCAACCTCAGTGGTGTATGAGATTTGAGCGAACCTCCCCAACCACTACACCACAGAAGCTGTCAGAACGAATGAAAATGAGAAACCAATGAATGATTTCCTTTTTGTCTGTTTTCTCTGAGACTCATTTGCTGAAAAGTTCCAAGCCATCAATATAAAGATCTAAACAATGTTCGAAAACATTTTCATCAGTCATTTCGTAATTGAAACCGCAGTCACCTGCCTCGCTTTATTGGTTCCAAATGATTGATGTCTATTTATAAAATCGCTGACAATCGGGTAGCAAGGTTCAACGAAAGGTTAGATATTCTTCAAACGTGACGACGATGTTTTATTTAAATAAAACAATAGTATGCCAAAAAGGGGACGTTGCAGAAGCCGACGTTCCCACTATGCTGACAAATGCCGACGTTCCCACTATTCCAAAGAAAAGTGGACGACATTTTTTAAACGTGAAGGCGATGTTTTAATAAAGCTGCGTCAACAGTATGCCAAAAAAATGTGAATGTTGCAAAACCAACGTTCCCACTATGCATAAGAAAATGTAGACGACAGTTTTTAAACGTTTAGGCGATATTCTAAATCCGCGTCAACAGTATGCCAAAAAAATGTGGACTGAGTAGTCAGTCGTTCACCTCGTGGTAAGCACCACGCCTGCCCATAACAATTGCAATGTCACCGTGAAATTTTAATACCATAAAAAGCACTGAGTAGTCTCAGGATGGTGAGCGCAATGCAGTGCGCTCACCACCCCACCAAACATCAAATGTTAAGTCTCATATGCCCAGTAATTCCGCTGGCTACATTGCACTTCAAACCAGAACACAGTAATGCTTGCGCACTAGTACTTGACATCAGAATAACTGGCAAAGCTAAGATACCTACCAAGACGGCCTTTCGCATACGAGAGACCTACCACGAGTAAAGAACTACGTTTATCGTCGCTATATTTTATGTGTGGTAACGATATAAAAAAGCGTAATGTTTGGAAAAAATGTTGCCATATTGTCTAACAGTTTTACTACCGATTGTTCGTAAATAAAATTGATAGACAACATTGGAAAAACGACGCCAAAAATAATGAACAACAAAATTCCGTCCCAAGGTCGCGATCCTCATAATACGAAGACAGGAGAAAAGTACGTAATTATATGCAGTTAGGGCATTTAAAAAGGAATTAATACCCTACCAATCCTACTATGTAGATATGAAAGTTTGTGAGGATATATGGATGGATGTATGGATGTTACTAAATGACTGAAAAACTACAGAATTTGGTATGTAGGTGTTTTAGGCCCTGGAAAACGACATAGCATACTATTTTACAGCGGAAAACCATGGATGAAACTGCGGGTTGCAGTTAGTTATTATTAAATGAATTACAAGTTATTGGATGATTTGTATTATTATATTCCGTAATAATGTATACGACACGATTGACGTGGGACTACCTAACATAGCATATCTAATTATTACTTGCAGAATATAAAAATTATACTTCTCTGGGTAGAAATAATATTGTAAGACCTAGGTCAGAAAGCGGTCAAGTGAACCCAAAATTTGGCGTTATGTAATTTAACCTAATGATGATAATAATAAATAATAATAATAATAATAAATAATAATAATAATAATAAATAATGATCATAAAATTTAATTATTCTTAACTGTACTTAATTCCTTTAACGATAGTATTCCTTATTAATAACAATTATTATGCGATTAGCCTACATACTTTTGGAATATCATTTAGAACAATACCATGTACAACACATACTTTAGTCTTTATTTGATTGCATTCTGTTTTGTACGCTATTAAATAAATAAATAAAATTCGGTCCCAGAAAACAAGCAAAATGTTCTGATAGACATAGAAAATTATCACGCTACGATCATTATTTTTATTTGTGAGATATATAACAGCTCAAATTCGATAAATTTGGAGGTGAAGTCAGTAGTCAGGATAGCAGGCCAGAATAGCAATAGCTAGGTTGGGACTAGTCCCATCGTAGACTTTTAACAATAATTTAATTGGATAAGAGTATACAGCCCATACTGCTAATCAACTGTAAGCAGAGCTTCCACAAGTCATTGCGATGCCGAATTGCGATCGTGGATGCCGGTACACAATTTATAGCGCTTCCCACTGCAATAAACATTTGATATCGAATAACTTTACTGCCTACGTTTTATTACTTCCTCGAGCATAAATAGATCGATAAATTCCTAATCTCCAAAGGAAATTCGTGTTCATAGATTAGCATTTCAAACTTTCGCTCTACGTTGTGGTAGTGTAGTTGGAAGGCGTGAAACAGCTTTATTGTTATCTGAAAGGACTAGAATTTAAAACATTGAAGTTAGTCTTCCTCTCTTCTATATTGCGTGCCCGACAGGGTCCTTAGTGAACTGACTACAAATTGACCATCTGTTGTACATACCTACATCAGACCCCCGACACTCCATACAAATTCGCCGAGCTAACTGTCTAGTACTACTACTGGTGCACCGGCCTGTCCGCACACGTTTTGTGTGTGTGCGTAATTATTATAGGGATGAGCTAATACGAATCGAGAGCGACAAGGACAACGCTATACGTAAGCAACCTAAGTATTTCTCTTTCATACCTACTATCGCTTGGCTGGGAGACGCAAAAACCCTAAAAATCTCCGATTCTTATTTGTGTTAGTGGTTTCTTTGCATCCATACACAGAACAATAACGAACCATTTTCTTTTAGGTATATTGATATTGTATCAAAGTCAATATATTAAATGTTTATGAAAAAAGAGAGAGGCAGACCTCCGTCAGTCAGGTCAGGTCCTGGTCAGCTCCACCGTCTTCAGCCGTTCTCCGTCTTTTTCTCAATATGTTTCGTCCATATGTCAAAGTCAAATAGTCAGCCGGCCTGCTCTACCTCTGTAAAGCAGGTCGTCGTCGTCATCCAAAAAGGTCATAACAACCTCAAATAACATAAATTGATCGCACATATAAAATAAACATTTGAATCTCACTCATTCGCAGCGAGCGGTGACAACCGAGTGACGCAAGCACGGCATTGCCCATTTTTTAACCGACTTCAAAAAAAAGGAGGTTTTCTGTTCGATTGTATATTTTTTTAAGCTATTGCATAGCTTCTATCGCGGGCCTTGAGCGTGGAGACCGAATCCAGAAATTCCGTAACGAAAATAACCTAACACCCCCCACTCCGAATGCTATGCAATAGCTTTACCGCGGCAGTCTCCGAGTGCCACACGTCTTTTTTTTATGTTTGTTACCTCAGAACTCCCTCATTTATGAACCGATTTGGAAAATTATTTTTGCGTTGGGTTCAGTATAGGTCCCATATAAATTTCATCGATATGTGACCTTGGACTTCGAAGATACATTGAAGTCGATTTTTGTTTTTTTCTAAAAATTAATTATTCATCGGTTTGTTGCGGGTGACGACAAATTAGCGGGTGGGTGGAAGTGTCGCTTCTTTACGCAGTAATATTTAGTTTTCTTTGCCTACATTAAGGAATGCATTGAATAAATAAATAAATAAATTACCTACTTAACTAGAAATTTAAATACATGAACGGTTTACAAGAACCATACAAAATATTACAAAATATACATTTTGGCAGACATTGTAGTAATTGGCGATTTGCTTGGTCTGTATTATAAGCTCGCATCTCTCGTTTTCTCGTTTTTTCTTTCATTTTCCTTTTTTCATTGATTAGGGAGGATTAATGAGGTACAGCCCGTGAAAAGGCACATTTTAAAATGTAATTAGACGTCACCTTAGGAGGCTTTTTCTGGATACCCCATGTAGTGTTTGCGCAATGACATTTGTACGTAGTCTCGTATGTGCATGTGTAAGTATGAGTATATACTAAGGTGAATGTCACCAGAGCAAGGCGAGTGTGGACGACGTATACGCGTGCATTGCCGAGCCAGTGAGCGCACCTTCACACACATACCCTATGCTCACGCCTTGTAATTCTAGTTCGAATATAGCATACATACTGAAAGATCTTTTGGTTGCTGCGACTTATATATAAATCATTGACAATAATCTGGTATTAAATGTATTCTGCTTTAACTACTATCTCAACAAAAACCAGTTCCAGCACAGGTGTATATTGAAAAACAGTGCTGTGTTCACATTTGCAAGTTGCAAGTTTAGCGGTATTTTATGGGGTGCACTTTGGAGAGTGTGCACAAGAGCTACATGACCTCATACCACCGTCTCAATTCCATCATAGGACAACCTGACGTACGGCTATTCAACATCCATGTATGGTAGACATCGCAATTTCGCTGCCTAAAATGCCCTTCAAACCGGAACACAGTTATGCTTGAGCACTACTTGGCTTGGCGGCTGAATAACTGGCAAAGCGGTGGTACCCACCCAGATGCGTCTGAGTACTTACTGTCGTATGCGAGAGGCCGCGGCCAATGAGAGTAGATACTAAGTACTTGAATCAGCAATGGATACTAAGTACTTGAAGAAACTGCGTTTGTTATAGCTATAAATAATTTCTTACATCTTATTTCTTATCTTATCTATCACAGGTATTAAAGCAGTTAATACACCCCAATTAACAGTGTCACATAGTTTCAAAACCCGGTCTTAATTAAGCATGTGCAGTCTGTTCTCATTGTTTTGCTCAAATGCCAATATCCTTGCGGCAACACTCGAGTCGGCACAAGATGCTCATTAAGCCTTAATAGGGGTAAAATTGCTCGCCCCTGATTTATTTAGGATCCTGAGTAGAGTGGCCGATATTAGTTTGTTGGCAAACTTGTTGAATTGTTAAATGTAGTAATGTGTAGGTATTGTTTGTGCCCCTACGGCAAATTCACTAAAGTAAAATTACCATAGGCCCTTAGATATATACAAAAATATAACACTAACCAAAGAAAATTAAATATTACTACGTAAAGAAGCGACACTCCCATCCCCCCGCTAATTTGTCGTCACCCGCAACAAACCGATGAAAAAATGGGCAATGCCGTGCTTGCCTCACTCGGTTGTCACCGCTCAAACGTTTATTTTATGTGTACGATCAATTGATGTTATTTGAGGTTGTTATGAATTTTTTGGATGACGACGACGACCTGCTTTACAGAGGTAGAGCAGGCCGACTGACTATTTGACTTTGACATATAGACGAAACATATTGAAAAAAGACGGAGAACGGCTGAAGACGGTAGAGTTGACCAGGACCTGACCTGACTGACGGAGGTCTACCTATCTCTTTTAAAATGGTTCGTTATTGTTCTGTGTATGGATGCAAAGAAACCACTTACACATATAAGAATCGAAGATTTTTTGGTTTTTCGCGTATCCTAGCCAAGCGATAGTGGGTGTGAAAGAGAACCACTTAGGTTGCTTACGTACAGCGTTGTCCTTGTCGCGCTCGATTCGTATTAGCTCATCCCTACAATAATTACGCACCCACACAAAACGCCGGTGCGCCAGTAGTAGTACTAGACAGTTAGCTCGGCGAATTTGTATGGAGTGTCGGGGGTCGGCTATAACTAAGTATTTTATTACGCTACTACACAACACATAAGGAATTATTGTTTTTGCCTACTTTCCCTATAACGGCGGTAGACGACCTCTGTAGGCCAGAAGTCCGGGGTGAGGAACATCTTTGCGTGTTCCGCTGGAACCTGGAGCGCCTAGGACTTGAAATTAGTGGTCCTAGTCTGCTCCAGCCGCGCCAAACTCACGTTGATGGGCTCCTCACGCGAATTCCGGTACATGCCTATTCTCTCCCGGACGTACCGAAGGACTTGTTCACCCAAACTTAATGCAAACTTCAAAGACAAATGCAATTGCATGAAGCAAATTCCTAGTTAGGGGCCAGGATCTATGTATGTGATTGTAAAAAAATATTCAAGGACATGTGACATCCGCCAACCCATACTCTCTCTATGACAGAAGGTCCGTGTCCCAGCAGTGGGGACGTAATGGGCTGATGATGATGATGATGGTGATGATGATATGCAAACTTATAGGATGTGAGATAGAATAATACAAGCATTAGTGCGCAAGCATAACTGTGTTTGAGCCATTATAACTAGCGAAATTACTAGGCATATGAGACATAATATCTAATGTCTCGGGGTGATGAGCGCAATGTTCGCATCACCATCATCATCGTCATCAGCCCATTACGTTCCTTCTGCTGGGACACAGGCCTTTTTTCATAGGAGAGTATGGGACATAATCCAACAGCTGGCCCAGTGCGGGTTGGTGGATGTAACATGATTTTTGTGATTCATTCTTGGACATGCCGGTTTCCTCACGATGTTTTCCTTCACCGTTTTTAAAGCAAGTGGTAAATCCTTACATAACTTAAGACAGTCAGTGGTGCGGGTCCAGCGGGATCCGAACTGGGGTGCGTCAGATCGAAAGTCGTACATGCTCTCACTGAGCCACACTTGCTCTGTAAACTGTACGCATACTATTTTGATATGATGAAGTCAAGATTGTTTTATGGAATAGGCAGCTAAGCAAAGATGAAAGACGTACACTATATTTGCATACCTATTTCTCTTGCCTCATCAACATTCATGAAGCGCTTTGTAAGCATTTCCACCATAGAGGTAGATTTTAATTTGAAATGTAAAATTATACCTTTGACGGGAATTGATCCTGCGACCTTCAAACTCACCATATTGTCCTATTTGAAATCCTCATCATAAACTATTAATGCAAAAGTGAGTTGGTTTGTCCATGCTTGTTCACTTCACGTCGTAATGGAGCAATTGAACGACGTGAATTTTACAAAAACAGCTGGAGAAATAAAAAAATCAATATCAAAATCATTTATTTTGTTTATTGAAACATTTGTTACAATAAATTAACTGGTGGAACACCTGAAATCTTTCAAACTAAATGCACACTCTATTATAGGTAAACACCACTAATCCAAATTTAACTCATAATTTTGAATAGAATTCAGTTCGATATTGCATCTAACAATTGCAGACCAAAACGATATAAAGACGTGGAGTTAATGTGTATTGGGCCACTAAAGTAATTTAACGATTTGGTCAATCTGGCCACATGGAAATTAGAACCTAGAACGTAATATTTAGTTTTCTTTGCTAGAACAGTCCTGCGAAAGGGGGGACTATGGGCTTACCCGGGTATTTTCTAGGTACTGTGAAGTTAAAACAACCGAGAAGCTAAGGATAAAAACTAGATCGTTGCAGCGTCTGGATATTTTGTCAACATCATCAATAATATAAACTTTTAACATTATAGCTTCTATTTTCGATTCTTTGTCAAAGAAAAACTCCCATAAAACCAGTTTCCAATAGAAGTCACGTTTCACACATCGCCTAACAACACACTTGGGAGCATTTTCGCATACAAACGTTCCAAAAAGCCCATTCCATTACTAGACAGTCATCAAATTTGTTAAATCGCAAACCCCTACCGAATCACATCAATGAATGTTTGTCACGCTATGACGGAAAGAGATAGCTGCATGCAGACTTGTGCTAGAAAGAGACGGTTGAAACGTTTAATATGAGAAAATATGTGTCTTTACTTTAGGGAGGCTATTTTTTAGCGATATGTATTGTACCTACCTACGTGTATGTTGTACGTCGCAGGATTTTCAGTTTTATCAGGCCTAGCACACTCCGCACTGTAGGTACGAAACTACAAGTACATAGCCGGACACCGACGGCGAGTCGCGTGTCGTTACACGTGCCGCGTCAGAAGAGATAAGAGCTTTGCGATAGAAAGAGAGGTGCTCTGTAGGTTAATATGATGCAGCGCTACGCGAGCTGAATTGAATTTTATTGCGTTATAGCAAGAGTCGCTATTTGTTTACATTTCTTTGCGGAGTGATGCTTCTGACCCTTAGTATTCTATGGTTCTATGGAGAGAGAGGAGAGACTTGCAAACTAAGATCCCTTTTTAAAAAGTTAGTGATATGAGTAAATTTTATGCGTATTGAATTTGGGCTCGTTTGACTTGTCTTTGTAAGTACTTTTGATTTAAATCGGGACCATCGCTTATGATAGAACCGAAAGGTTTCCAATAGGGAGCTCTGCAATACGTGCAGTAATCGTATAAGTTCGGGATCGTTTAACTTGTCTAGACGAGTAATTTGCTTATCAGATTTGTCCATTATTAAATACTGTTCTCATAAAGATTTTTTTATTATATAATATACAAAATTAGAATTTGATTTAGAAACGGGATACATGTAAATATCCCGTTTCTTAAACACACTAGCTCTAGCTAGCACCGCGCTGTTTATATACACTTTAGGGATAAGAGCGAATTGGACCACGGAAGAGTTCGGTGCGGCAATTAGAAGTCACACCCACTCCTAGGTAGTAATAGTAAAAGTAAAAAATCCATTCATTCTCAAATCCAAAATATTTATAGACATTAAAGGGTCGTCAACTTGCACGATAAGATTTGGTGGTCATTTACTAAATTTATTAGATGAAAGTGTATGGGATCTCAAAAATTATTTTAATGGTCGTTATATTAAATTTGTTCCTTTGAAAATTTACTCGATTTTATAAAGTACCGACTTTTGGATTAGACATAATCGCAATACCCTAAATAACTTCAAGGTCACTATAACGTCTGTGTATACATTTGTATAAAATAAATATTTGCCCAGGATTTTACGTTATATCGTAAATTCTTTCACGTTATCTCCTTAATGTATATCCTAACCTGTTTCCAAACAATCTCGCACCTGCATGTAGGTATACACGTTGATAAGAGTTTGGTACAAGTCATTGGAAATGGCGTGATTTATAAAGGATAGAAAGATAGAATAATTATTAAAATTTATAAGAACGCAATAAAACTGTATTTTAATTTTATTACCTGATAGGCAAACATTTGACCGCTGTCTCACTTGATGGAAAGTGATAACGCGGTCGACGATGGATCATGCATAGAAGATACCGATTCACTCTGGAGTGGAAGACACCTAGATGCACCTATTTGAAACTTCAATTATACTACAATATTTTTTTTTTAACCCATTTGATCCCACTGCTGGGCAAAGGTCTTCCCATCTCCCTCCATGGATCCCTCTCCATTGCGATCTCAGGCCAGTCACTCCGGAAAGCGTCCAAATAGTTAAGTTTCAACACACTTTTGTGGTATTAACTTAAAAAGGCACTGACATTATTATAAAAGTTATATTTTGTGTATATTTAAAAAGTTTGAAAGAAATAATTTCATGAGTTAACGGACGGTAGTTTTTGCCGTCGACAATCTCTAGAATATAAAATTTAATGAAATTTTATCTTTGTTAAAAACAAGACTTTGCTAATAAGAAACTTTTACATTATTGTCGGCCTTTGTGGTGTAGTGGTTGGGCAGGTTGACTCAAATCTCATACATCACTAAGGTTGCGGGTTCGTTTGCCGCGATGTTTGCGCACAGAAAAAAAAACGCAAACATTTGAAATAAGAAAAAAAAGATTTGTTTCGTGTTGTTGTAGGACCATGATCCTCGTAGTTTCTGGTTCTCTCGATACAGGAAATTCTAGTTAGGTTCTATGTACGTGATCGTTGGGTGTATTTCTTTTATTTATTTATTTGACATATCTCACGAACAGAAATGTGTTTAAGTCACACTCAATAACAGTGTTTTTTATCACGTGCCTATAATAGGTTGTGAAATGTCGCCACAGTCGTGAACCAATGACGAAATACTACAAGACTAGTTATCAATTGAGCAATTACCTCATTGTCTCATAAAGTCAGGCAGACATAGTTCACTCTCTTGCCGTTCCCGCTCGCCGCTCGTGGTTTAAACCAGCCATCTCACCACGTTATCTCCAAATATACGAAGTACTATCAAGATACTTCGGATTTAGTCGAACGTAATGCTAAACAGTGGAAGCCATCTTTGTGTGTTTTTGTGCGATAAAAACAGTTTTACATCGTTTCGTGTAAATTCAAAATGAAGACGCCGTGTGTTCTCCCTGGGTGTTCAAGAATAGTGAGTAAAAGTGTTTGCGAAATTTGTGTGTTTGTGTTGTATTAAGATAGTGCGTGTTTTTTCGTGTTTATGTAAGGGATTTTAAATTTTCATGAGTTGGCTTACTTGAATCTATGTTGTGATGGAAAAGGTTACCTTCACCCGTTTTTAACCCCCGACGCAAAAAGGAGGGGTGTTATAAGTTTGACCTCTATGTGTGTCTGTCTGTGGCACCGTAGCTCTTAAATGGGTGAACCGATTTGGATGCGGTTTGTTCATTTGATAGCAGGTCTTCTTTTTAGACGAGCTTGAGATGTTTAGAGACGTTTTGTCAAAAGCTGTTTGGCCGGTTTTTACTTTTTTATAGGATTTATGTGGCAGGGGTTTTTTAAATTTTAGTTTACTTAAACTCTATTTCATTGAATGACAAGACAAGCACGTTGTTCACCTGATAGTAAGTACCACGCCTTTCCATAAGAGCACCAACCAGAACTTTGTCTAGCAAAGTCTTGCGCGTATCCTGAGACAAAAAGCTCTTAAGTCTCAAAGTGCCTAGTATTTTTTTAGCGGCAGAAAAACTGGCAAAGTGATAGTACAATCACAGACAGTGTTCCATAAGTGAGAATAGGCAAACCACGCCTAAATATATCTATGTCTTCAGACACTGCGAGATCTTCATATTCTACCTCCTGCTAATATAATAAAAGTGAAAGTTTATGAGGATGGATTGATGGGTGGATGTTTGTTGCTCAATCACGCAATAACTATTGAGCGGATTTTGGTAAAATTTGGTATGATAAAAATTATAGATATGCCCAACGATTACATTTATAGATCGCGGCCCCTAACTATAGGATTCTCTGTATCTAGGGAGCCAGAAAATATGAGGACCATGGTCTCACACCCAGACCCGAAACAAATGCTTGCGCTTTTTTTTCTCAGCATAAACTTAGGTATGTCCTGTCGCGTCGTGGGAAACGAACCCGCAACCTCAGTGGTGTGATTTGAGCCAACCTACACAGAGGCTGACAAATAGTGAAAATCGTAATATGGTAGTATGGTTAAAGAACATCGTATACTTTTCATTCCGGTAAATCGTGGGTAAAACCGTAGGGCCAAGTTAGTTTTTATTGCTGAATTTGGTGGAAAACAGGTTGAATGTTCTTTTAATTAATTACATTTAGTGAAAATATACTAAGTTTCGGGTATTTTAATCAATTTCTGTTATGATATAGCTAATTAATTTGCTAAAATAGAATTATGGTAACGCCTAAAAACTTTGATTTTGGAATTACTATTTATGAGATATTGAAAAGGTAGGTATTTAGTATAGTTCATTATTTAGTTCAGTTAACCTAAGAATTATTATTAATTTATTTAAGTTGATTAGATATTCTAATTGAAATCGAGAATTCTCAAATAACCTTTTAAATATTTAATCAAAGTTACTTTTAGTTAATAACTATGAAGTACACTATTTTTACGTTTATTTTAACCTGATAAGAATGCCACATGCATCCTTATGGTTATCTTAGGTACGTACGTCGACTTTCGATCCGAGGCACCAGAGTTCGAAGCCCGCTGGCTCTCCACTGAGTTTTTTCAGTTATATGCAGATTTAACACTTGCTCTCAAAACGGTGAAGGAAAACATCGTGAAGAAACCGGCATGTCAAATAATTTATCACAAAAATTCAAGCACATGTGACATCCACCAACCCGCACTGGGCTGGTGAATTATGGCCCATACTCTCTCTATGAGGGAAGGCCCGATTCCCAGCAGGGAACGTGATGGGCTGATACTATACTTCTAGAAGCATAGATAGATAGAAAATTATTTATTGCACAAACAAATTTGTAGGTACATAGGCGAACTTAATGCTAGTAAGCATCTTCCAGTTAACCTTAGTGTACTGTGGAGTTTTTATAAGGTACATTACATTACATTACACAATACTTTATTTTACACCAAACAAAAATAATCAGTAGGTACATAAAAACAACTTAAAAACTAAAGTACAATGGGCGGACTTATCGCTAAAAGCGATCTCTTCCAGTTCAGTCAAAAATTAAAAGCTCATGCAAAAATAATAACAAGATAAATCAACAATATAATAATAATATGCATACTTGAAGATTACATAAATATATACTATATAAAATAAGAATATTAAAATAAATATATAAATACGTACTAAAAAAATTAAATAAATTTTAGAAAAAAACAAAAACCGACTTTAATGTATCTTCGAAGAAGATTAAATTTGTATGGGACCACTTCGTAGCTATACTGAACCCAACGCAAAAAGAATTTTCCAAATCGGTTCATAAATGACGGAGTACTGAAGTAACAAACATAAAAAAAATGATAAAAATACAACAGAGAACCTTCTCCTTTTTTGAAGTCGGTTAAAAATGGAGAACTGTCATTAAATACATACATTTATAAATAATAATAATAAACATTGCTCGAAATGTTGTTGTTTAGAGACTTTAATGCCTAGCACACTCCGCACTGTAGGTACGACGCTACAAGTACATAGCCGGACACAGACGGCGGGTCGCGCGTCGATACACGTGGCGCGTCAGAAGAGATAAGAGCTATGCGATAGAAAGCGAGGCGCTCAGCAGGCATACCGTGAGTTCTTAACGCGATTTAAAATAGGCCCTAAACTGACTGGATCGCTAAATTTGTACCGTGAGGTCAGTTAAGCCAGTCAATTTCGGTTGCCGCCATTTTTTTCCGGTTACAACCTAAAAATCACCGCAAAGCGAGATTTCCTTCATTCAATTCGTACCGTGGCCTAGCATTTTTGCACAAACTGCCTCGCTAAATTGTCAAGTAGGTATACCCGGTCAGTAAAAGTTCATATTTCTTTGCCTTTTTTACTATCGTAAACGAGATATATTGCTATAAACACACAGGATTCGCCCTATATACTTTAAACATTGAATAAAAAAAAAATAGGTAATCCTTTATGTTGAAAGTGCCCAATAATATCTAATTACAGCTTTGTGGAGAGAAAAATATTCTAACTAGATTCTTATGTGATTGTGATGTATTTCATACTTTCCTTAAAACTATTTCAACACCCATGCATTTGGCCAAGGTACTACAAAATGTGATAGATTATGCTTTGACTTTATTTTGTAGATGGCGGATGATAAATTAAGTTTCTTGAACAATATAATGCACAAAATGCTTCAAAGAAGCAATGCCGAAACGCTGAAAGACGTTAGTGTGACCCTTTTGTCGTACTAGATGGTCAAGAATTTATAAAGATAAAAAAATTTCACAAGCACAATATTCCTATTAAATACATTATTTTTATTATTAAAAACCGAAACTTAAGGTAAAACTTTTTAAGTTTGAGAGCGCAATTCTCTTATGCTTATATAAAGTAGAGAATTGCGATCTCATGAAAGAGACCAAACTATCCGTTTGTATAGCGTTGTCTTTTTCAACTTTGAGATATAAGTAGAGGCAGAGACTACTTTTGATCATTTTTTTGAAGGACAGCGAGTCAAATGCGACAAAGGTTTAAGGAGCTCACAATACGAAATCTAGCGAGGCAGTTTAGGTAACTAAAGTCAACTGCATCGCGTTTGACTGGCTTGTCAAAAGGTCACGGTAGGCCTGCTATAGGTCAATATAACTGGTAGGTATGCAGCGCTACGCGAGCTGAATTGAATTTTATTGCGAGATAGCCAGAGTCGCTATTTGTTTAAATTTCATTGCGGAGTGATGCTTCTGTCCCTTAGTATACTGTAGTTTTACTGTGAGTAATAGCGCTTTAATTTGAAGAACCCTTTACTAAATTGCTGATAAAACTGCTATTAATGTTGTAGCCGTATACTTGTATACCTACTTTTATATGATTATAATGAACACTCGTGCGTAATCACCGTATCTAAGCCGCTTATCGACGTGTTCCAGATATAACAATATTTACTATGACTTCGTCGAAAAATTGAAATACATAGAAAATGTATTAGACTGTAGGCGTAATATGTATGGAATGGTAGATTAACCTCTTGGGCTTCGGTTGATTCTACGCAACGGTGTCTCCAGGGTGACATTCGCTCTATAGGTTAAAGCGGTTGTCTAATGCAAAGGGACGTGTGAAAGGGCGACAATTTATTTATTAATCGACTGCAAAAAGGAGAAGATTATCTGTTCGATTGTATTTTTTTTTTATGTTTCATCATCATCATCAGCCCATTACGTTCCCACTGCTGGGACTCGGACCTTCCCTCGTAGAGAGAGTATGGGCCATAATCCACCACGCTGGCCCAGTGCGGGTTGGTGGATGTCACATGTCCTTGAATCTTTGTGATTAATTCTTGAACATGCCGGTTTCCTCACGATGTTTTCCTTCACCGTTTTTAGAGCGAGTGTTAAATCCGCACATAACTTAAGAAAGTCTGGTGCGGGGCCAGCGAGGTTCGAACTCGGGTGCGTCTGATCGAAAGCCGCACGTGCTCCCACTGAGCCACACTCGCCCGGTTTGGAAAATTCTTTGCGTTGGGTTCAGTATAGCTACGAAGTAGTCCCAATTTCATCGATATTTGACCTTGGACGTCGAAATTATATTGAAGTCAGTTTTTTTATTTTTCTACAAATTATGTTGTTTACATTTAAAGATTATACAAACATAATATTTAAATAATGAAAAGGAATACAGCACATTATCTAAGCGAACAATGTAACTGATCGCAATTATTTGAATTTTTATTCCTGTCCATTCAAAGGTTGCCTGTAAGAAATTGCACATAGCGATAAGGCCGCCCATTGTTCTACCACTATTATTTGTAACTGTAAACATTTGTTTCCTGTTTTAGTGTTCAGTAAAGTATTATTGTATTGTATTGTATTATTTCTTAAATTATGCAATTATTTATTATTAATAATAATTTACGGGTGACACTCACGTTTAAATTGGAGTAATCCAACTATAGTTTTGACCACATCCGGTGATCTTTTCAAGGTGAGTGCGGTACGAACAAGGTTTTTCGGGAAGAAAAAATTGGACCACCGGCTGGGACTTGAACCCGCAATCCGCTCGCTGCACGCGTCGCGGACGCGACGCACTTCGTAATTTCAACGTCAGTGGCACCCGTAAAATATTATTAATAATGTGTCCAAATCACGTTAATTTTCATATTAAAATATGCATTTCTATATTTTCTGAATGAAAAAACTTTAATAGGTATGCTTTTTATAGACTGCTTACGGTTTCGTCTCATGCATGCTGCGCCATGCGTGCCGATGTTACATTCATACATAAGAGGCCTAACCTAAATAAAAACTAAAGTGATATATATTTTTGAGTGGTCTACACTAATCAGGAAAAAACCCTGTCATTGACATCATTTTCGTCGAACGCGGGGCTATTGACCAATTTTGTACCTACCTGTTGTTCGTACATAATGAGGATAATCGTTATAGTCATTAGATCGCGTTAAAAGGTGTTGTTTAGTTAAAGCGAACAATGTAACTAGGTATATTAATAAAACATTATTACCTGTATTCTTTAAAGCTAGTTCTTCATCCTGCGTGAAGCCAGAATTTAATCTCATAAATCTTGACGTAATAATTATGATTATTACTCCTATAACCTATTGCGCTTGAAAATATTGTAATGAAAAAAACATATTTTATTTTTCCTAGCCTATACTGTCCCACTGCTGGGCAATGGCCTCCCTTAATTACAAGGTCGCCAATATAATACATATATTACTTATATAAAACATACTATAATTACATAGAAGACAATAAGGTGCATGGAATATTCTCCGCTTCTACCAAGTAGTAAACTGGGACATTAGAAACATAACATTGCCAAACCAAACTATAACAAAAGTAAAAAAAAATGCCCCTCAATTTCTTGCCATATCTTCTGGGTAGTGGTTATTCTTCCGATACGGTGGTATCGGTTTGGGATCCGCTAGAAATATTTCGATATACCTACTGTTCTATGATCACTTTATATGTACGATGTATTCTTGAATTGTGAACTTTTATATCTGGAAATAAATGATTCTTATTCTTATTCTTAATCAAATAAAGCGCGGCAGCTGAAAATCATTAAAAATACTAATTACCGTGACATATATTCATGATCTTTAACTTATGATGCACGATAATAAAACAAACATGATCTTTCAGTCAATCACGCTTGGGCGAGTTCAACGCTCCTCTCAAGCTTAACCATACCGCAGTTAAGAATAATTTATATTTAATTTGAAATATCATAATCCGCTGCAAGACTAACAATAAAATGAAATTTGCTTGTCTTAAGTTAAAACAAACTTATAAGTGTACATTTATGATAATATACCTTCTATTCTCGATTATAAGCAAACACAGCCGTGTGTAAGTAACTGCGGATTTAACACTTCCATGGCATTAAACAACAAAGTGACAGAACATTTAATCAAAAAATCTAAAAACCACGTTATTATGCGCCTTTTGACGTTGGGTCGGCATTGCATGCTAATAAATGGATTTAGAATGCATTGTCATCGAGTTGTGAGCTACCCTAAAAGTTTCAGCCAAAAAGCGATTCGTTAAGTGCTCAAAATTTGAGTTGCATGATTCCACCCGGAACGTCCGACAGGAAGACAAACACAAATGATTGACTTAATACAAATGTGGTAATAAAAACTGACTACCGATACTTCACGTTGGTCGCGTCGATTGCTTCAAGCGTAACCGTGCCCTAACTTAGTCCACTAGCTCATTCATCATTTTTAAATACGTGTTAAAAGGTAAATTTATTATAATATCTAAGTTTAAATAAATATTTGTGTCATAGAATGACCCAAATTCGCAATATTATTATGTAAAGCGCGAACTTAAAAACTACCTGTAACACTAAAACACTGACTACTGATAAGTTGCTCGCTTCAATCGCAACCGTGCCTTAACTTAGTCCACTCAGTCGTCAATTTTAAATACGTGTTCTATCTACTGTTGCTAATATCACGTATTTTACCACTTTTTGCTCGCTTTGTTCGCGAATCTCTTTATAACGGAACGCACCTACATACCGTGAATGAACGTAGCATGAATCGCAGTTCTCATGTTTATTGTTAACTTCATACAATGGGGACCTAAATTAATTCTGTTTTATAATTCTGTATTCTCTTTGTTGGTGTGAGTTGTAGAAGTGTGCAGTGATTTTTTTATGTACAATTTTATTATTCTTGTTGAGTGAATCTTGGGGCGTAAATTGCTCTATTTTAGAGCAGTCGCGATAGTTTTCACGTTTGTAATTAAATGTCACTAAAAGGAATATGAATTACAATCTAATTGTGTACTAAGTGGTAGTGTGTATAAATTTAATTATCTACAGATATCACGGCTTGCGCTAAGATGTTCTGACAGACTCTGGCATAGTATAAAAATATAGACAAACTCGAGCGGTGGTCGATAGATGCAGACAAGCACCAAGCAAAGTCATGCACCAATAGCGCGCATGCTCTATTACGATAGGCTTCTGAATCGCTCAAACACCGGTCTAGATTTTCGACTTCTATCCGTGTTTTTCATTACAAATTCTCATTCAGGGTTTCCTGATAATAAACATTCGATAAAACACTGTTATCGACATTCGTCACAATAGTAGGGTACTCGTAATCGCGATAAAGTACTCGCTATATGAGCGGTTGAATTAGGACGCGAGAATTGACCAGGATCTGTAGCGGCGGGACGTCGTGTCAGTGTCTGTCATTTTTTATTGGCCAAATTGTTTCTGACGAGTGTTTAAACACGGACCTTCTAATAAAATTGTGTGATTGCCGTGAGAAACTATGGTAAATATTATTGTTATTATATTTTTTTTCTTTTTTATGTTACTGTTTGACGAGACGAGCAGGTCGTTCTTGGTAGCAATACGCCTGCCTTTAACAAATTACAAATTAGAAAACTATTTATTTCATACCAGTGACAAAATAATTAATAATAAAAGCACAAAGTTCCTTATAACGGTAGTATTTTTTTTTTAATTTCGCTTTAGTTTGGCCAATATCTCGCCAAATGTGAAGCGATGATGTGGCCTAAGATGGAGCACATAGATGTAGACAGAGACGTCAGTTGAGCGGTTGCTCAGACCCGTTTGCCCGATGCTTCACCGAATATCATCCCGAAACAGGACTAGGTCGCTTGACAGCATAGCTTTGTTCGATGGGAGGTATTACAACAACGGCTATGTGTGGTTTTGTATGTTTGTGCACCAGCTTAAATTACTGAATGAAATATTTGATAAGGATAACAATAGCATTATGATACGAACAGGAACGGAACAACCACGTCTTTTCTTTCCAGACTCTTATAATTTTGGTGTCCCCCGGTGCTGTAAAAAACATCGGTTATAGGTAATTAATTATTAATGAAATAAATGAAATAACTCTTTCTTTATAATCTCTTTCTCACACATATAAAATTATTAATAATAAAAATGTAACAATTGGCGGTCTTATCGCTAAAAGCGATCTCTCCCAGAAAACCGTATTAATTATATTTAGTGCATGAAAAAAGGGACAAAACAATGTCATGTCAAATAATTCGAACAAGGTAGCTGAAATCTGGAAAAGGAGTGGCCGAACTTAGACTAATCCCACGCGGGATGCGGCTTGCGATTTAAAGCAGCTCGCTCATTCTCTTATTCAGATAGATGCGATACGGTGCACATTATTTAAATTAAATAATGATTATCGATTACTGGATGAGAAAACATGTATTTCGATTCTTATTTTTGATGACGGAGTACTGCGCAAGTTATGCTGCATTTCTCGCGCGTCAATCCAAACACGTACAATGCAATACGTCACAATTGGCGCGAGCGATGCATGTCCGACATCCCGCGTCGGATTCGCCTTAGAACTATTTCCAAGTGTTTCCTAATTGGCATTTCATCAATCAATACAGTACAATTCTATGCAATACAATACAATACAATACAATACAATACAATATAATACAATACAATACAATACAATACAACACAACACAACACAACACAACACAATACGAAACAATACAATATAGTACCGTGCAAAACTTTTCCCGATAGCACTTGGATGGACGGTATCATAAGAAAACGGAGACTAAAACTAGCAAATTAATGTTGAATAAAAACTAATCTAAAAACCAGGTTTTCACCTTTAATAGATTTAGAATGCATTGTCATCGAGTTTTGACGCTACGCTGAAAGTTTCATCCGGATAGCTAATCGAGAAATGATCGAAATTTGAGTTTCTAAATTCCACCCGGAACGACAGACAGACAGAAAAAGAAGAAAGTGACTTAGTTACTGATAATTTTTGAATGGTAGTTAATAGTAAGATTTATATAATGAAGTTTAAATTAATAAAAAAAATATATAATATATTACAAATTATCTACTAACATAATTATAAGTACCTTATTAACCACATATGGATTTTAACTAAGTTTGAATTAATTGATTTTATTATTTTATTATTTTATTATTATTATTATTAATAAAAACATGGAAAAAAATAACAAACCCTAAAATAATAATAAACCAGTTGTGACAAAATGTCATTTAAATTTAGCTTATCAAAAATGACCATTGAATTCTTCAAGATTTGGTCTTCTTCATTTTTTTTGTTATAATTTATTTTTAGTCAGCAATCGTCTATAATCAATTAACTTCATTGGACGTTCCTAAAATAGCTAACCATGCTTATCCCATGACTGCAAGAACTCGGCTCATCTCAAATTGACCTTAATTTTTAAGTACTAGATACTAGGACAAAACATGTAGCTATCTCAAAGATGCATTTGCCTGTCGTAAAATTGTAAGTGAATAAAATTTAAGGGCATATTAATTTACGCATATGTACAGGACAGCGCAAGCAAACCACCGCGAACGTTAAATCTCTAACGTTAACTCTTTCTAGATCTATGTGCTTCATCTTAGGCCACATCATCGCTTCACATCAGGCGAGATAGTGGCCAAACATGGATCTATTAAGCGTAAAAAAAATAAATAATAATAAACAAGTATACATTTAAGAGCGAGTGTGGCTCAGTGGGAGAACGTGCGACTTTCGATCCGACGCACCCGAATTTGAATCCTGCTGGCTCCGCACCACTGACTTTCTTAAGTTACGTGCGGATTTAACACTTGCTCTAAAACGGTGAAGGAAAACATCGTAAGGAAACCGGTATATCCAAGAATTAATCACAAAAATTCAAAGACATGTGACATCCACCAACCCGCACTGGGCCAGCGTGGTGGATTATGGCGTATACTCTCTCTTACGAGGGAAGGCCCGAGTCCCACCAGTGGGAACTGCTGAGGCTGATGATGATGATAATACATTTTATAAAAAAAAACAGACTTCAATGTATCATCGAAGTCCAAAGTCAAATATCGATGAAATTTATATGGGACCACCTTGTAGCTATACTGAACCCAACGCAAAAATAATTTTTCAAATCGGTCCATTTATGACGGAGTTCTGAGGTAACAAACATAAAAAAACAATCGAATAGAGAACCTTCTCCTTTTTTGAAGTCAGTTATAAACGTGGTTAAAATAAATAGCTATTCTCGTACCCAGCGATAAGGCAAAATTTTGCTTGCAGTACCTACTTCAAAGTATTCGAACTGAGTCAACCAGACTTGGTTACACACAAAGTTACCCCTTTACAATAGTCTAGATATAGATTAGATAGATAAGAAGCTTTAGTTATCATATTACTCCTAGCTCCATAGAACTATGCTAATCTAGTGTCCATAATGTTCTATTTACATGTAGTCACACAATGTTTCAGAACCTTTGTCGGAATCCTTATCAATGACCTTGTTGTTATCGTTAATGTATTTAAAAAATATATATATGAGTAATTATGTAAAATAATAAAAAAATGTTTGTCTTTTTCACTGGATAGCGGCAGGCAATTTTTTTATCTGACCTATACTGTCCCACTGCTGGGCATAGGTCTCCCCCATCTCTTTCCACGCATCCCGATCCCGCGCTATGTTAAGCCATTCCTATTGGAATGCCACGATATCATCTAGCCAGCGTTTTCTCGGCCTCCCTTGGCGCCGTCGCCCATCTTCTGGCACCCACTGCGTGACAATCTGGAACGTAGGCAAAAATATACTTATTAGGTTATTTTTTTTAATCATAAATGGTGTAGTACAAAGACTCCTTGCATTTATAGTTATATGTATACTTTATATTTTCTGTTTATAGCGTTGACGATGCATTGGAGTAAGGAACTAATAAACTAAAGGAGAAAGTTCTCAATTCGACTTTTTTTGTATGTTTGTTACGCGATTATAATGTTTTTTTTTATTGGTAGGTTATACTTCAGTGGTGGTCTCGTATAATTTTTATAATATAATTTTATCGAAATTGATTCAGCGCATTTTGAAATAATCAACAAAAACAATAATTATAAGTATAGTCTTGAAGTCGGTGTTTGTTTATTTCTAAAAATTATTAATATATTTATTACAGTTTTTTAATTATGAATATTTAGTAGATTTTAACAATATTTTAATGTATTTATTAAAATGAAATTTAATGGTATCTATTTATTAATTGTTGAACACTATCGTCTATTCCTTTTCTTCCGATACTATAATCCAACAGGCACGTTATTTTGCTAAGGAGGAAAGTGATGAATGGAACGTAGGTGGAGTAAAAGAGACAGGAGACGCACACACGACGAGGATTAGGAAAGACGTATATTTTTAAAGTGAAATAAAAAAGTCCAAATTATTCTGTTAATCTGCGGTTTAATTTAAGCCTCCCACACACCAACCCCCACATATATAAAGATTTTATGTATTTTATTTTATAAACAGCTCATTGACGGCCATTGGCAGCTTTTTTGAGGACAGTTGTTTTAAACAGAACATCATGTCTAAAAACCTCTTTCAAACAACAAGTCTTTAAAACTCTCCAAGACAAATAACTCCTCTCACCAATGATGTTAGATAATATATACTTCTATACACAGTCAACTATACATGCACACGCGCACCCTCACATACACACACACATACATAGACTCACACACATACACCCTTTCTACTTACTTGAATCCTCTGCTAGAGAGCACAAAATGCATAATTGTAATAATTAGGATCTATCATTGGCCTATATTATGATAACTTAAGATTGTAACTCACATTAATGTATAAGCTGTAGATCATCTAATAAATAAATAAATCTTGCATTCAGGTATGGAGCTTTATGTGTAGGCAGATAACTACCTACACATAAAGCTTAAAGCACTTTCAGTTTTAATAAAATAATCTTACATTTCCTCTCTCTCCATCTCTGCATCTCATCTCTTTATGATCAGTTTATCCTGTCAGACCTTGAATTGATCTTGCCTGCTATTATGTTTATTTATTTGCACTGCTGACCTTTCACTCCGTTAGTTCATGCAAAAGTTGACTGGAAGAGATCGCTTTCAGCGATAAGTCCGGCCGCTGTACTGTAGTTTGTAAGTCAATTGTTGTACCTATCTTGATATTTTTTTTTGTTGTTTTGGAGTACAATAAAGCATTTTTGTATTGTATTCTACTGTACTGTACTGTTTGTATTGTATTGTATTGTATTGTATTGTATTGTATTGTATTGTATGCTGATTCTTAAGCATTTAAGGGTCAAATAATAAGGTAAGTAATAATAAAATAAGTAGGTAAGGTAGGTAATAATTATTAGTTGATACCCACGACTCCTACATTATTAGGTTTGTAGCGTTGTTTTCTATACACCTGTTTTCGGATTCTGGTTTTTCGGGATGACAAGTATCCTTTGTCCTAAGACAGACCTGACACAGACATATAATTTTGTGTCACTTATACAAATCCATTCCATAGTTCAGACAGCCTCTGTGATGCAGTGGTTGTGCAAGTTGGCTCAAATCTTGTACACCACTGAGATTGCGGGTTTGATACCCGCTATGGGACACAAGTTTGTGCACAGAAAAAAATCATAAGCACTTGTTTCGTGTCTGGATGTTGTGGGACCATGGTGCTCATACTGAATACAGGGAATCTTAGTTAGAGGCCAGGATCTATCCATGTGATCTATTTATGACATTAAATTAAATTAACAATGTAAATACTTATAAACAATTAGAATCGGAATGTTGAATTATGTTGAACTATAATAGAACTGCACTCACTATGCACCACCCTTACAGGGTACATACTTATAGCATACTTCGTGACACTATTTTAACACCTGTCTGTAATAATATATATGTATGAGCATGAAGAAATGAATATGAATATGATAGTTGTTAATATAGATCTAACGTGATTGAGTAACAAAAATCAAAACATACAAACATTGATTTTATAATTAGGGTTATTAAGAAATAGAAATTATTTATAATCAGCATGCAAAATAATATAATGGTTAAGGTACAAATGGATAGAATATGATACTCAGTAATTAGGTTGAACGTTTTCAAAATGAGAAAGATCAACTGCTCCAAGTTGCGGAACAAGGACAAAAAGGAACTCTTCAAACAACTTGAAGAGTTAAAAACTGAATGTATGAACCGTTGTGTTGCTAAAGTCACAGGCGTTGTTGCTCAAATTATCGAAAATCCGTGTAGTCAGGAAAGCCATTGCTCGTGTTTATATTGTGCCAAAAGATGAAGGTTAACCTCAGAAATCACTATTGTAACTATATTTTTTTTTATTACCTGATAGGCAAACATTTGACTGATGGAAAGTTATGACGCGGTCGACGATGGCTCATGCTTTCCTAGAAGAAACCCATTCACTCTAGACTTGAAAACACCTAGATTATAAGTATCGGGAAACAGAGACGCTGGTAAGGTGTTCCATTCCTTGGCTGTTCGCATTATGAAAGTTGAAGCGAAACGCTTTGTTCTGGCAGGAGAAATTTCAACCATAAACGGATGCCGAGTGTCCGTACGTCTTGTTGTCCGATGGTAGAAAGGAAATGGAGGAATATAAATGGAATTGTATGAGTTTAACAAAATAGCTCAAAACATACCTTGCCGATGCTTTTCCGGTTACTAATCTGATATCGTAAGCCAGGAGAGTAATACAAACAAAGGCAAAGTCCTAAATAACCGTGACCATGAACACGTAAATGAATCACAATGTACTGCGGAAATTACTAGTGATAAAGCCCCTACAAATAGTAAATAAAAGAACTGCCATATAAAATGACTCTGGCAAAGTAGTGATTAAAGAGTGGTGGGTGTCGAAAATATTATGATAATAGCATGTACTTCGTTAGCCATACCTACGGAAATATAACATTAGAATAATATAACCTGAATTATGTCTCTCTATCAGAAATGACTTATTCAGAAGCTTGCATTACTTTTTACGAAGTAGATACTCTTTTTGCATCAATTGTCTTACAATAATCAACTCTATATATATGACTTAAACAATCTTTTATTTTTCCAGGCTAAGCTCTTCAGTTCAAAATCTTCGGACTTCGAGAATGAGGCTTTGGAAATTCATAATGCGTACCGACGAGAGCATGGCGTACCACCCCTAGCTCTCAACAAAGATATTACCAAAGTTGCACAGAAATGGGCAGAAGAACTGGCCAAGAAAGACTCAATGGCATACAGTTTGAATCAGACTTACGGAGAAAGCGTCTATTGTGGTTGGTCGGCAGATCCAAATGTAAAAATCAAAGCAAAAGACTGCATAGATAAGTGGTACAGCGAAATTAATGACTACTCTTTCGGGAAAGACCCTGAAGTCCTCACATGTGGACACTTTACTCAAATTGTTTGGAAATCAACCAGAGAGATTGGAGTTGGTAGTGCTAAGAGTAAATCCGGAAAACTCTACGCCGTTGCTAATTATTACCCTCCAGGAAACTATTCGGGACAATTCTCAAAGAATGTCACTCCTCCAGGAGCTATGCAGTTTGCATCCAGCTATAGCAGATCTAGCTACAGCTCTTCAAAGATTTCAAATAACAATTTGGGACCCCCGTCTCCAAAATCTTCATTAGGACCACCGTCTCCAATGCAGTCAAACAAGTCTCCAAGAAGTAGCAAGAACTTGGGAGATATTGCATCTGATTTGGTCAACAAATTCAAATCAGCCACTATATCTGGAGAGAAGTTCGAAGACGAATTCCTTAGAGCTCACAACGAATACAGAAGAAAACATGGAGTACCACCTCTTGAATTGAACAAGAAGCTGTGTAAATATGCCGAAGAATGGGCTAAAATTTTAGCAAAGAAGGGCAGGACTGAGCACAGAGATCAGAATGACTATGGAGAAAACATATTCTATGCCTGGTCTTCTGATCCCAACTTCACTGTCTCGGGAAGAGACCCAGTAGATAAATGGTATAGTGAAATAAAGAACCATAAATTCGGAAAAGAGCCCACTAACTTGGATTCCGGACATTTTAGTCAAATCGTTTGGGAGGACACAGAAGAATTGGGAGTGGGTTATGCTAGAACCAAAGAGGGTCAGTTTTATGTTGTAGCTAACTACTCTCCTCCAGGGAACGTCATGGGCAGTTTTGGATCAAAAGTTCTTCCGCCTATTAACTGATAAGTTAGATTAGAACATATGTTGCCAAAGATAAGACATTCCAAAGTATTAAGACTGTCACAAAGATTCTAGATTTGACTCAACTTTTAGTGTTCAATACGTTTATTTTCTTTCCATACTAACATTCCAGGCTGATAACTCTAAAAACATGTTATAATAATTATAATAATAAATTATTTGTATTATTTAGCAGGTTTTGTACAACGTAGGATTTTAGAACCTTATATTATATATCTATTCTCTATTGTAATGTATACGTAATGTTATAAAAAATGTAATCCTTACTCACATAATCATAAACTTTTATGATGTTTTTTTCCAAAATATACAATTTTTAAATTTCCAACTGTCTGAATTTACGTCGTAATAGAGAATTCCTATTTTTCATCAATATTTAGATAGAAGAGCGAACTGGACTCCTACTTAAAAGTCTATCCCCAGAAGGCATCGAAGTCAGAGGAGTGGAAGTGCTTAAAATGACAATAATATTTTTTAATAGATATTGCTGTTTGTCACACAATCTCATCACACTCTCTCAGACATATAGATAGGTAGATATTTTTTTGAAAAAAAAAACAAGAACCGACTTCAAGACTAAACTTTTATTTTGTGATTTTTATTTTTTTCAAAATGTGCTAAATCAATTTCGATACAATTTATATGGGACTACCTCTGAAGTATGACCTACCAAAAAAAAAAGAATCATCAAAATCAATTCATAATTGGCGGACTAATCGCGTAACAAACATAAAAAACATACCTTTGAATTAAAAACCTCCTCCTTTTTTGAAGTCGATTGAATAGAAATTAAAACACAATGGCGCGTCAACACCGCTAAAACATTACCATCATTAATCTCGACCACATGCGTCATAACTTTAACATACAAGTTTAAGCACACTCAGTATGTACAAAGTGTACTAAGTGTACACTCCTATAGTATTTTTTAAGTGTGTAGTGATTTAGTTACACTAAGGACATTTTTATTGAAACACACAGATAATTAAAAAACACAAACAAAAACAAATTATAAATACTAATAACTAATCTAATCTAATAATCCACTACCAGTGGGCAACGTTCCCAAAATGCTGGCAGCATTGCCACGTTGAATAGCAATGGCAAAAATAGTGTGTTAACTACTGATATAATATCTACAAATTTGCACTTGCCTTCGGCCCGTGCCTCATTTCAATACTCAATGCTCAATTATTTATTGCAATCATATATGTACATTTGGAGAGGTCATACGAAAAAATGAGTAGGTACACATTATATGACTCTGACAGGGTATGGCGTTTAGATAAGTACCGTCTGTTGTGGAAGACAAAATATATTCCTAACATAATAATAATAATAATGCTTGACATTTTTTTTTTTTTTTTTTTTTTTTATGTAATGACGGCTCAAGTATAGACCCGCCATTAGAATTACAATCTAGCCTTATAAGACTAATAAGTAATTTAAATTTAACTTAAACTGCTAAGTAGAGTAAAACTAAGAATATGTCCATCAACACTTTTCTTATTGTCTCTATTAAGGCGAAGACACTATGTTCTTGTGTTCTTTACAAGTAGCACTAACTTTTTATGCTACGGTTCACTGGCACTTCACTAAACTAACTCAAAAGGTTTTGTCCTTTTTAATCTTCTCACTAGGTCTGTGTTGTCGAGGAGCTGGATAGCCTCGACGTTCACGTGATGGTGAAGCCTAAATTCATGAGCTTCGGCATAGTTATTAATTACACTAGTGACGAGATCCACGTTTAGGTCCCGATGGAGGTCGTCATTTCTAATATACCACGGAGCGTTTACAATACCCCTGAGTACTTTATTTTGGAATCGTTGAATTATTGCTACGTTGTTTTGATTGGTACATCCCCACAATTGGATTCCATAAGTCCATATTGGCATGAGGACTTGTTTGTACAATAGTAATTTATTGTGCACTGACAACGTAGAATGTCTTCCAAGTAGCCAATACATCTTTCTATAGCGAAGCTCTAGCTCGTCGCGTTTCTTTTTGACGTGTGCTTTCCAGCGAAGCTTTGCGTCTAGTGTCATGCCAAGGTACTTGGCTGTATTTTCGTACGGTATCGCTTTATTGTTTATTAACACCGGATGATAGTTTGGTCTTTTGTTCGTAAAATCTATGTGAATAGATTTTGATTCATTCAGTTTGATTTTCCATTTTTTCGTCCAATCAAAGATGGTGTTGATGGCTGTTTGAACCTTTTCCACTGCTTCCTCTTGAGTGACCCCCGTGGCCATAATAGCTGTGTCATCTGCAAAGGTTGCAATGGTGTTGTCTTCTAGCACTGGAATATCACAAGTATACAATAGGTACAGGACCGGACCTAGAACACTCCCCTGTGGTACTCCAGCTCTTATTAGCTTAAGTTCTGAATAAGCATCCTCTTGTCGTACTCTAAACATTCTTTGTGTTAAATATGATTCTAAGAGATCTGCAAACTGATGTGGAAGCATATTTCTTATTTTGTGAATTAGGCCTTTATGCCACACTTTGTCAAATGCTTGTGCTACGTCCAGGAAGACCGTAGAACAAACTTTTTTTTCTTCTAATGCTTTCTCTATGACGTTGGTGATTCTATGAACTTGATCTATTGTAGAATGTTGTTGTCTAAATCCGAATTGGTAATCAGGAATCAGATTTTTCTCCTCTATGATGGGCTTCATTCGTCTTAACAGTAGTTTTTCAAATAGTTTCGACAAGATTGGTAACAGAGATATTGGTCTGTATGATGTGGCTTCATTGGGTGGTTTACCAGGTTTGGCTATCATAATGACTTCGGCCACTTTCCACAAACCAGGTACGTGTCGGAGTCTGAACGTGGCATTGATAAGGGTGGTAAGTTTTACTATGGCTTTACGCGTGAGGTTTTGCAAAACTTCTCCAGTAATAAGATCGTATCCAGGAGATTTCTTTCGGTTCAGTTTTTTGATCTCGTTGTATACCTCTTTTGGAGTGACGAGTCTTATTTCTAGTTCGTAATTCAACGTTTCATCCAACAAAATGACATCTGTGCTGTCTTCATTTGGTTGGAAGATTTGCTCCAGGTGTTCTGCAAATCTAATTGCCTTTTGTTCATTATTAATGGCCCAGCTTCCATTGGCTTCTTTTATTGGTGGGATCTGCATAATAGGTTTTTTAAGGTTTTTGGTCGTTTTCCATAGCGAGTAATCTGTTGTGCGATCACATGTAAGTTGACTTAGGTGAGTATCCATAGTCTCATCATTGAACTTCTGAATGGCCCTCCTAAGCCTTTTTGTTAGATTATTCAGCAGTTTTTTGTCTTGTGGAGCTCTAGTTGTATGCCATTTTTGTCTCTGTTTCCTTTTTGTAGATATTAGGTTTCTAATCTCTTTGGGATAACAGTTACTTCTGTTTATTATTTTGATCTCGGGCGTGTTTTTCCAAGCACATTGTTGAATATTTGCTATGAATTTTCTTACGTCCTCATCTAGCTGCTGTGGAGTTTTTAGTGGAACTTTCAAATCAATCATAGAGTCCAAATCTAGCGTAAAGCTTGCCCAGTCCGTATTTTTATTTACCAATGTGGCGTTATTTTCTCTCTGTACAATAGTCTCGCTAAGAGTTAACATTATAGGTGAGTGGTCTGAACTAAGATCATAACCTTCTTTGATTTTAAGGAAGCTAGATGATATGTTTTTGTAAATAAAAAAATCTATAAGGTCTGGAATCTTTTGTGGATCAGTCGGCCAATAGGTCGGTTTTCCGGTAGATATAACATTACAGTTCAAATCTCTGACAGCACGTAATAGTTCTTTTCCTTTGGTTGTGGTAAGTCTAGATCCCCAAAAGGTGTTTTTAGCGTTAAAGTCACCTCCCAATAAGAATCTGTTACCAAGTCCTTTTAAAAAGCCCCTGTACTGCTCAGCTTTCAGTGCATACTTTGGTGGACAGTATATGGCTGATATAGTGACAGGATAGCGTTTAGTTTTGACACAAACAGCTACGGCTTGTATATGTTGTTCTTCATGCTTATATTCTTCATAATGGTAGATGTTCTCCTTTATTATGACCGCACTGCCTCCCCTAGCGGTGTTATCGGGATGCAACGCATGGTATGTTTTATAACCTTTGATTTGGATATAAGATTCTCTGGTAAAGTGGGACTCGGATATAAGACACACGTCAATATTTTCTGTTGATAGGACTGCCTGTAGTTCATGCCGATGCTGTAGGAGCCCATTTGCATTCCATGCCATAATTTTTAGTGAATTAGTCATTTTAATTGTTTTGATGTAGCTGTTTTAGTGCTAGTTTCAAGTTTCTTTAAACGCTCGTCAAATGAAGTCATAAGATGTAAGATTTTATTAAGTTTTTCATCCACATCTGAGCCTGGGTGCTTAGGTTGCGGTTGGGGTTGTGGTTTAGGCTGCGCTCCTTTTGTGATTTGTGCAAAAGAAACATTATTTTTAACATTTTGGCTAGTACTAGATGTTTTTCCTTTATTTGCACTTGGAACCTGAATGGTGGGTACAGAAACATTTTTCTTTGCTTGCTTAATTTTCATATTCTGTAGTTCTTTGGCTACTATGCACCCTCTATAGTTAGCAGGATGTGGTTCACCGCAGTGGACACATTTTGGTTTTGCTTCTGCTGGTTTGATGCAATCTCTAGTTAAGTGCTTACCTGTGCATTTCACGCATCTAGGTTCTTTGGAGCAGTATTTCTGTGTATGGCCATATGCTTGGCACCTTTTGCATTGTGGAATCAGTTTTGATGTTTTTAGTGGTTGTATATCCACTTTGCAACCCAGTATTGACTTAATGCCGTATATTTTGTTTATATCTTCATCTTTTTGAAATGAGAGCATAAACATATTAAGTGGTTCCTTACTCCTCCAGCTGAGTTTGTTAACCGCATCTTGAATTTTGTATCCTTGAAGGATTAAATCTTCCGCTATTCTTTCAGGCAAGCACGAAGAATGTAGCTTTTTAGCCATCACTCTAATTGGTCGGTCCTGTTTATTTTCATAGGAGTGCCAGAGGCAGTTGTTTTGTAACAACAGCTTGGTAATTGCCCTATATGAGTCATCATTATTGGCGTTTATTTTAACGCTCTCTCCGTTCATCATTTTTACGATGAACGAGTTTTTCGGTACGCTCGTTGAGATAAGATCGTAAAATTTTTGGTAGTCCTTGATGTTTTCGACTACTATGGGTGGTGGTAAGGGTGTTTTTTTAACCTTAGGCTTTTCTGTGGTTATTTGGCTGGAGTCACCTCCTTGTTGTGGGGACAGTGATATATTCAATTTCCTCTTCTTCCTGCTTTTTTGTCGCACCCACTCCGTTTCTCTCACGAGATCTTCTTCGTCAGTCTCATACTGGACTGCTGCAGGAGGGACCTCGTTCCTAGGATGTTTTGGACGCTGGGTTTCATTGTTCTGCTGTTCCTTTCTCTGGAGTTCTTCAATTTGAGCTTTGAGCTGATTTACCAAACTCTCTAGTTTTTTGCGTTCTGCCTTTTCCTTCTCATAATGTTGGAACAATAAATGTTCCGTTTTTGTATTAAGCGATATTGACGCATGACTTGGCGAATCCATATTTACAAGGTATGACTGCGCCTTAACAATTGTTTATATAAACAACACACACTTAATAACTGGGTCATTGCGATGACCGCAGAATCTAGACGCGCGCGACGGTACGCGGCGTAGGTAGCAGCGTCAGCGCTTTACCCGAGCACGAACTAGAGCAAGAGCGCGACGCGACCTTTCTCTGCGGAAGTTGAACGATCACTCTTGAATGCTTGACATTGGAAGGAATCTCATCATCATTATCAGCTTTTAAGTTCCCACTGCTTGGACACGGGCCTTCTCACATAAAGAGAGTATGGGCCCCAATCCACCACTGGCCCAGTGCGGGTTGGTGAATATCACATGTCCTTGGATTTTTTATGATTAAATCTCTGACATGTTGGTTTCTTTAAGATGTTTTCCTTCACCGATTTGAGGGGGAGTGTTAAATACGCACATAACTTAAGAAAATCAGTGGTGCAGGGACAGCGGGATTCGAACTCTGGTGCTTCGAATCGAAAGTTGCACATGCTTCCACGGAGCCACTCTCGCTCTATCGCTAGAAAAAAATACGCTTTCACAGTATTTAAACATTTTGATAAACCTACGACAAATCTTTTTCAGCGACAACCTGGGGTCTTGAGATGCCACATTAAAAACAAAAACCGACTACAACGTATCTTTGAATTCCAAGGTCAAATATCAATGAAATTTATATGGAACCATTTCGTAGCTATACTGAACCCAACGCAAATAGAATTTTCCAAATCAGTTCGTAAATGACAGAGTTCTGAGGAAACAAACATTAAAAAAAAGTAATCGTCAATCAATCGAACAGAGAACCTTCGCCTTTTTGAAGTCGGTTAATAAAATAATTTATATTTCAATAACGATGAAAGGGAATTAAAATTCTCACTACAGTTAGCAGTGAACGACACAATAAAGCTACAGCCAAATGAAAAACGATGACCAATTAATTATATAGATGCCAGACAACGGGTGTCAGTTGAATTAATTATATATCTGTAGGCCTTTCAGTTGTTTCAATCAATAGCCTTTGTCGTGTGCCGTGTACAATTTTACACACCTATTTATATTTCTTTAGTTTAATTTTAAATAGCAAAGGTACACTTTATTAATATAGATTAGTCAGAGCCATCTTTCCTACTTCCTACTTATATTATAATGTGAAAGTTTCTAAGGATGGATGGATGTTTTTATTCAATCACGCAAAAACTACTAAATGGATTTTGATGTGGGTTGTAGGTACTTTAGTTCCTGGAAAAGGACTGCTACTTTTTATCCCGAGAAACTGCGGTATCGCGGGGCGTAGCTAGTAAAAAATAAATAAAACGTACATATGTCTACGTTTTGAGTATGTCCAAAGACTTGGTACCAGTTTACCACGTTTTAATTAAATCACTTTCTTTTTTATCTGTCTGTCTGTCGTTCCGAGTGTAATTTCGCAACTCAAATTTCAAGCACTTCCCGATTAGCTCCAGCTGAAACTCTCAGGGAGCGCACAACTTAATGACAATGCATTCTAAATCTATTAAGGCGCATAAAAACGTGCTTTTAGATTAGCCGCTACTGTAGACAATCTCTGCAAAATGCCCCCGTAAAACAATAATAACCTTGGTAATCTACAACCAATACCCTACTAATACCCCTGTTTTCTACACAATTTTAAATCATCATCAGCCCATCACGTTCCCACTGCTGGGACTCGGGCCTTCTCTCATAGAGAGAGAATGGGCCATAATCCACCACGCTGGCCCAGTGCGGTTTGGTGGATGTCACATGTCCTTGAATTTTTGTGATTAATTCTTGGACATGCCGGTTTCCTCACGATGTTTTCCTTCACCGTTTTCAGAACGAGTGTTAAATCCGCACATAACTTAAGAAAGTCAGTGGTGCGAGGCCAGCGGGATTCGAACTTGGGTACGTCGGATCGAAAGTCGCACATTCTCCCACTGAGCCACACTCGCTCTTGTTTTCTCTAATTTTAAATACAAGGTCGTAAACCAAATCGTTCAGCGTTCAAGCACTTTACAGGCTATATAAAAAAAAATTATAATACAGCTTGAACCGCATCATCCGTGGCTTATCTCCATCTCGGCAATTGGAGGCTGAGGTCGAGGGCTCTCCAGCCTTTTCACGGCCAAGAATATGGATTCACGAAGCTTGTTTGCTATTTTAGAATGTGTAATGATTTATCAAAAATCTCTTCAATACTTGTATTGTTATACATTTTGGTTTGTATCTTACTGTTGGCGAATCACGTAGATTTCAGTACTGTAGTAACTAGACCGAATAAAAAATGCGGACTGAATCTTGCTAAGCAATAACTGAAGCATAGCAATGGCGGTGGCAAAGCGCATTTTTAACTGTGAAGTTGAGGAGGGCAAGCGTAAGCAAGGTGGACAACTTCTCAGGTACAAGGATGTGCTAAAACGGCACATGAAGAAGTGCTTAATAAAACCCTCACAGTGGGAGCAGCAGGCCGCCAAACGGACGGAGTGGAGGGCTCTAGTTAAATCCAGGGTCTATGACTTTGAGGCTCAGAGGTGCTCTGAGCTAGATACTAAGCGTGATTTAATTAAAGCCCGACCACCTGCGGCAATCAACTATAACTATGTGAACAGCGTGCTCACATGCCCGCAATGTTTGAGGGTCTTCACAAAAGATATAGTTATGTAAGCCACAAGCTAGCACACGAACGCAAACAATAAGAGAGAGGAAAGCAGTCGCCGTGGCCGAAATCGGCCGGGAGCACATCATCATCATTAAGTTTGTTTAAGTGGACGGAGGGCCAACTTTAAGCCGATGTGACAGCCGATTGGCATAGTACGATGTAAATGTATGCGTGAGGCTTGTGCACGTAATGAGCAGACCGGCATGGCTTGAGAGCTTCACTTTTGAATTTGGTGGCGAGGCGTTCGCCTTTTTTTATTAGTTCTACAAGAATTAGCAGAGTCATTACAATAATTAACATTAAATATGTACATCTGTGTTTCCCACGTTCTTTAAATTTACATAACACCTACATTATTAGATTTATTTAATTATAAGCATTTTTTTCTGGCTAGTTTAGTTTTTAATTGTTAAGTTCAAGAGAGGCGTATGTAGCTAAATATTCCATAGTTATAAGTATTCCAGACTTATTTCACAATGTGGCAAGCATTTAAGTTCAATAACTACTAGCTCTAGCGCTCGCAGCCGTTTGTAACAGTTTTTTTTTAATGTAATTGGATGATGAGACGAGCTGGTCGTTTGCCTGATGGTAAGCAATTCGCCAGCCCATAACAATAACAGCACCACCCAGAACTTTGTTTCACAAAATCCTGCGCGGCACTGAACCGCGCTCGTCACCCTGAGACAATTAGCTGTTGAGTCTCACAATGCCCAGTAATTTCGCTGCCTACAATGCCCTTCAAACCGGAACACAGTAATGTTTGTGCACTACTACCTGGCAGCTGAATAACTGGCAAAGCGGTGGTACCCACCCAGACGGCCTCTCGCATACGAGAAACCTACCGCCAGTAAAGATCTGCTAAGTTAAGCAACGTTCGCAGCGGTCATGACTTGTATGGGTGACCGTTTGTGTGTTATCTTATCGCAACAGTCCCGATTGTTATCTTATCGCAACAGTCATTAGGCCATGTAGGAGATCTTCGGATGGTCTATAAATCCGACACCAGGTTTGGCCACAGAAGGAGATTAGCTTATGTAAAGGAATTCCTCTACAATTCTGTTTGTAAGAAATATTGTATTGTTATGAAACTGTCGATTCCAAGCACGAGACGTAATAATGAAATAAAATAAAGATTCCGTTTGAATAAAACGTCATTACGAAGAGCGCAGTTTGCATTGTAAAACTTATTTCACGGTTTGCACTCAATGTGAGTCTCCGTCATGGTATAGAAACAGTAAGGATGCTCCATGAAACTAAAAAGACTAAGTTAATCATATACCTAATAGAAGACACTAGAAACTCACGACACAGGTAATCCTAGTGTGGGTTTCATGGATCATCAGTATTGTTATTATACTATACAACAACCATTCTATCTCCGATGTATCTTAACTGGTTTTGCCCGAATAAAGACATTATTTATTATTGTTATTCCATTCATGACTAAAACCGTTTTTGTATGTACTAAATGGCCTTGTGTTTAGTTATTGAGCGAGCTTTCTGATTGGTTTTGTTACAATGTCGTTATGTATATCGTGTGTATAGATTGTATATTTGATTGCAGTTTTATTTTTCCCATCAACTGTTACTGGACTCTGTGTTCACATTTATTTTAGTCACTTCATTAAACACTAGTAGGGAATATGCATGTATTTTTAATGCATGAATCGATTCATTATTGAATACAATTAATGAAAAAAAATGTTTAAAAATTTTACGGCATCATTCGTCAGTAAAATAAATAAATGAAAATTTGAATCAATTTAAATCAACATAAACGCGCCATTTGCGTGTGACGTCAAAACGTGGGGACCTGGGATCTACTCATTGGTCCATCTATGTTACATGTGTGTGTATGTCAATAATTTACCAATAGGGCGGGCTCTATGTCAAAAATTGACCAATAAGCAGCGAGGCGCGTGACGTCAGATAGTGGTTGCACGTACTGAAGCGTTTTGCGATTAATACGTTCCGTTTCTCCAAAAATAATAAAAAGAAACATTGAAATACAAATAAACTACGCATTTAATAATGATAATTATATCACTTCTAAATGTTTACAGGAGTATTCTATCGTAAAAAGTAATTTCCAGATCATTCGACACCACGTGCATATTCCCTATTGCAATAATTGCGCCTCTTCTAATTTTGCGGTGCCCGACGGGGTCAATATAAGATTTTATTTATACGCTTACTTAATTACACCTTGTACTGCCTATGGAAGCAATAAATAATCTGAATCAGTTATTATTCGGCAGTTTACTTATTATGAGTATAACAATGGTCTTATCACTCAAAGTGATATCTTTTAGACAACCCAATGTTCTCGTTTGTCGACCACATCATAGCCAATAACAACGACTGCTGGACTGCTGGTGGCCAATACCAGAAAATAGGTGGGCCAATACTTACTTTGATTGTTATACCCATAGGTTAAGTTACATAAGCAAATTCAACACAGTACGGGAGATATTACAAATTTGAGAGATAATAAATAAGTACTTGCCTTACTGTTTTTGTTACTACGTCTGTATTCTGATGAGAAAAGTTTTATGGATGTCATTTCATTGAATCAGTCGGTATGTACGGGACTCAAGCTTTTGTTTCATAGAAAATAAATGTTATTAAATTGATTTAGAGACAATGGCAAGTCGACGTTGGACAATCGTTGTTTGTGTGATTTTGATGGTACGTTCTATAATGTATTTTTCAAAGGAAATTATTTTTATTTATTTATATATACTGAAACTAAGTATATATAAATAAATAAAGTTTGTACATGGAGGACTTAATGCTAGATAGCATTTTCTACCCGTCATCCAGGACACGCAAGAAAAAAGTAGCGGTAGCGGTGCAGTAAAGTGCGTGATGGGAAATTTTAAATAATCTTAATTATTGCCTAAAAAGTTACATGTCTATGTAAAAATATATACTTTTGTTACCACATAAACTTAATATATTACTTTATATAATACTAAATAACCTAATAAATAATAGTTTTTCTCAGCAAGTGAATTTGTAAATTCTTTTGAGAAATAAATTCTTTAACCGTAAATATATACCTAAAATAAGCCTTATAATAAAATAAATACTTAAATATTTACATAATAAATATAATATATACCCAACTAAGCAAAAAAAATGCCGTTCGCTTAAAATATACGTTAGCTATTTTGAAATAAAATTAAAGTAAAATTAGCCGGTAAAAACCTTGGCATCCTAACCATCGAACCTTGGATGCCAAGGTTTTTAGTCTTCATTACTTAGCATCGGGACATTTTCATCTATACCAGGCTCAAGTCCGATCGTGCACGCACTGCTGCCACCTATGGGATGACTCCACTAAATACGAATTGGAGTCTTTGGACTTTATCAAGAAGCCAAAAAGCTCATAGGCAACTACCTGTTTGAGACTCCTCCACCAACGTCCTCATTTCATCAGAGAAATGGCAGACATCCCTCTTAAACGAACAGAACGTTCATCTTACGAACATCCAAGGAATGGAATGCATTACTAACCTCTGTGTTTCCTGATAATTACAACCTTAAAAAAAAATTCTTAAAAAATTCTTTCGTCTTCAAATCGAGAGTGAATAGGTATCTTCTAGTCAAGCGTGTTACATCATAGACCACATCATCGGTTACCATCAGGTCACATAATGGTCAAACGCAAATCTATAACTAGTTAAAAAAATGTTTGTGATAAAGGTCTGTAACGAGGGCTCTAAGGTGACCAATCAAATAGTGATGCGTATCGGACAAAATGACATTGTCGATGTTGCTTGTATTACTAAGCTTGTATTCATTAATATTATTATTTAGCACCTACAAAGAAAACGAACACAAATACAAATAGTTAATAATTTTTACAGAACATAATGTCAGCCCATGCACACGACATAAAAGAAATGCCTAACGACTTCCAGACGGCATTCAGTAAGATAAAGGTAAGATTAGGGTAGCTCCCAAAAGATCCCAAAAATCGAATCCCTCTTAATATTTGTTGCACCTAAACCGATATAATATAATAGAGTAGGTACTAGCAAAGATGAAAAAAGAGAGCCGAGAAAGCAGAATTCATATCAACAGACACCAAACCTACTTTATTAGGTGTTAAGTTTCTCGACTGGGTTAGTACCCCGCTTTGCAAGTTAGCTGCGAAGCAGTAGTGCGCACACATTACGAGACGTACCCAAATGGATACAGCCTCTTAAAACTAATCTGGCCAGCTGACAGCGACGCTGCTGTATGATTATGCTGATGTACAATTATGTTAGTGTAGTATGATTTCGGTTCATCTTCTTCTTCGTATCAATGGTCTATTATTACATACTGAACATTTTAAGCCCAATGCTTGGCTACTGCCACTTCAGAAGGAGTAGCTTCATAGAGGCCTTCTTGTGTGCAGGTTGGAGCACTTAAGACAAGACAGCAAGAGCTGCATTGTTTATGCCGAAACACCGCAGTCACATTGTGTCATTGTAGCCCCATTTACTTTTAAGCTATTTTAAGCTATTCTAGCATTAGCTCACTTTGTTCTGGAATCGGTAAAGCGACTTCTATGTAGGCCACGGAAGGTCGCAATGCATCCCTCAGGGAGTTGCTCAGTAGGCACTATACCTATACCTATAACCAGGTTGCGGTGCAAGCGCTTGCTACCAGAAAATGCATCGAGTCTGACTTTGGTGGCTCATCCCAATCTGTGCCAGATTTTGGTAGATAGCCCGGAGTTTAATTCCTGGTATGACATAAATATAAGTGCACAAAAAAGAAACTGATTCTCAAAAATGTTATATTTGTCGGATCGCCGAGCTCTCCATCACGTTCACTCGTCATCATGGGTGTCAAGATGTGGGAAATCAAGTATGAAATACGAACGCCGTATTTATTTTAACAAATTATGTATTGTAATTTCACAAGACTTCACTCATCTAAGTAATATTCTCACTTCTTCACTATTATAAAAACTTCACTTCATTAAGTATCTCAATATCATAAAACAACACAGAGATTAGTGGATTTGCGAGCGTGCGCACAACGCCACAACTGTTCACAGACTGAGCCCTTCTACTAGCGCGCACGCGCCTCCAAGCCTTCTCCCCACCACTAATCGTTGGCGCCGCTCGCAACCCCACTCGAACGACTGTGTTCTCTCTGGTTGGAAATAGTCAAATGAGTGTCAATTAAATCAACAGCTTACCATCTTACTATGTCAATTACTCAAATTTCAATCTCAGAATAACAGTGATGTAAAAATAAATAAAATCTTAAATTATGTAAACGAAACAGTTGAAAAATAAGATTGAATTAAACCATTCATTCAATATCAAAATAAACGCGCTTTCATATTTATTATTCCAACGCATTAATCATGATCATCATCATCAGCCCATCACGTTCCCACTGTTGGGACCCGGCCTTCTCCATAGAGAGAGTGTGGGTCATAATCCACCAAGCTGGCCTAGTGCGGGTTGGTAGATGTCACATGTCCTTGAATTTTTGTAATAAATTCTTTGATATACCAGTTTCGTCACGATGTTTGCTTCACCGTTTTTAGAGCGAGTGTTAAATCCGCACATAGCTCAAGAAAGTCAGTGTTGCGAAGCCAGCGAAAGTCGAACTCGGTTGCGTCGGATCGGTAGTCGCACATGCACCCACTAAGCTACACTCGCTTACATTTATACATCTTACATTTATACACTCATATTTACATTAATTTCAGGATGTCATCCGTACTAGTTTTGATATTTCCGGTAAAAAATATGTTAATGGACTCGTCAATATCATTTCAGTCTACAATAATGTAAGTAAACAGAGCAGGTTGTGAGAAATGATTGTGTCTGAATGATTAGAAAGGCTTGCATATAAGATACCTAGAGTAATTTTTCAAATACCAGAAAGCTCGCAAACTACAATTTCAAACAATAAAATTTCAATTTTTTACTTGGACTTCTAAAAATTTGTTTTTTCTTACTACAATTATGATTACTCTTACCATTTACACGATAACTATCTTCACTGAAGGGCCTTTGCACAGTATTGCAATTTGGGCATTGTAGCCAGCGAAATTACTGGGCATTATGAGACTCAACAGCTGATTGTCTCAGGGTGACGAGAGCAGTGCAGCGCCGCGCAGGATTTTGCAAAACGAAGTTCTGGGTGGTGCTGTTATTGTTATGGGCTGGCGTATTGCATACCATCTGGTAAACGACCAGCTCGTCTCTTCATTCAGTTACATTAAAAAGTATATTTTTCTAATGCACTATGCACTAATACACACTGTAAGTGCGAGATTTTACGCGCGTTAACAGCTCAGTACCATACAGACCACAACTACTTCGCACTTGAATCGCGTTTAAGATGCGCTATACGCGCTTCTACAGCGCAACAATTAAAAATATTCAGGATATTCAATTAGGATATCCCGGAAAAAGGAAGACGCAACAATGGCAACCACGAGGTCATCCTTAGCGTGCCTAAGCACTCCAAGGACTTGCCTGCGGCTGAGCCAATCCTGCCTGGACACAGTTTGCTCAGGCCTTCTCGAGGCATGCTCAAGTCTGCAGTGAAGTATCCCCTGAGAGACGTCGGTGGCGCCGCTGTGTATGGCAACTTGGATAATGTTGGGATCACGTGAGTGGTTAACGTCATCATCATCACGTTCCCACTTGTGGGACTCGGACCTTTCCTTGTAGAGAGGTCATAATCCACCACAATGGCCCAGTGCGGGTTGGTGGATGTCAGATGTCCTTGAATTTTTGTTATAAGTTCTTCGACATGCTGGTTTTATCACGATGTTTTCCTTTACCGTTTTTAGAGCGATTGTTAAATCCACACATAACTTAAGAAAGTCTATGGTGCGGGGCCAGCGGGATTCGAACTCGGGTGCGTCAGATCGAAGTCGCTACTCTTAAAAGTAAATGTTTATCAGTTTCGTTATTTTAAACCGTTGTTGATGTTTGTTAGCATCTGCGCCAATATAATTATAATATATAAATCTAGTTTCAAACGACCCCTAAAGTCCGATCCCAATGAATAAATATTTTCATATTTTCATGACAGGTGGGGAAAAACTCGAGATCGTATAAGGTATTCGAATTTCAGAAAAGCTAATAGTCTTAAGGTAAGAATTGTTTTGTAGTTATTTGATTAATTAATTATTCGTGGTCCACCGTTCTAATTAAAGTAAATAAATATAATTTTTTTTCGCATTTACTATCTAAGCCATTCGCGAGTGCAATTATCCCTAACAATATTAACCCATTGAATTTCCTTTCGTAGGCGTTCTACGGCAGGAAATTTAATGGGTTAATATTATGAGATTTTTACAAATTATTTAATTAAATCTTATATATTTTTTAGGATGCAATAAAAGATGCTATCTTTAAAAGTAGAGGAAAATTCAATAACATCAGAAAGTAAGCAAATGTATTTTCCCGTGTACAAAAAGGTTTAATTGGTATACCAACTTATTGATTTTCCATTTTCTTATTATAAATTTATTTTGTTTGCAGGCGACGTCCATTGGTATTGGTTTTAATAATTAATGATGTTTAATTTATGTATATGTACTAGTATATATATTATGTATTGCAAACGTTGGGAAATATACTTCTTGACAAACTTCTTTTCCATAATTATAATATCTGTATTAAATAATCTGACAGCCTCTGTGGTGTAGTGGTTGGGCAGGTTGGCTCAAATCAAAAACACCATTGAGGTTGCGAGTTCGATTCCCGCAATGGGACAAATGTTTGTGCACATAAAAAAAGCTCAAGCATTTGTTTCGTGTCTGGGAGTTGTGGGACTATTGTCCTCATAGTTCCTGGTTCCTTAGATACAGGGAATCCTAGTTAGGGGCTAGGATCTATGTTTGTGATCGTTGGGCGTATTTATTTATTTATTTTTTAATATATTAATTCAAACAATGCTGATCAGTATTACATTTCAAAGCTGTATTTATTTTTTGTTACATTTATACATTGTAGCCACGGGATCTAATGAAATTATATATTTAATTTCCAGATAGTAATTGAGATTGACCCTTCCAAGCTCGGAGTGAGGTAATTATGACCTCTCTGAAATCGGAAATCGGAATCTATATATATAAATATAAGCAATAATATTGTGAGCGGTATTCATAATTGACGCTTACACAACTTTATAATATTACTAAAAATATTTCATTTTCAAGTCTTTTACGTTACTTAATGATGAGACGAGCAAGTCGTTCGCCTGATGATAAGTGCCACGCCTGCTTATAACAATTGCAGTGCCACCCAGAGCTGTTAATAGCATAAAATTCACTGCGTTTCACTGCATTGCGCTCATCGCCCCGAGACATCAGAAATTAAGTTTCATATGCCCGGTAATTTCTGGTTTTAGTAAATATGTCTAAGACGATCATTATTATTGATTTATTATTCGTATTTTCAGGAAACAAGACATTTTAAAGTATCTCTTTAAGAATCCGGTAAATAATACATGAGTAATCTTTCATAATATTAAAATAATACTAGATTATTGGTATAAAACGTCCCAGATAGCAATATAAACTTGTTACAGATTTACAGCAAGTTTGAAGTAGCAAACGTGAAAACTTGCACCAAGTTTGTCATGGCCAGTGTGCAAACTTGCTGCAAGTTTAAGGCAAACTTTCTAGTTACCACGCAACAAACTTGCATAATGTATGTCACGACAAAGATGCCACAATTCTGTCACAACAAAGAACCTGCAATGCAAAAAAAAATTATACATTTTGCGTGGTAACTAGCCTTAAACTTGTAGTAAGTGTGCACAGTTGCCATGGCAAACTTGGTGCAAGTTTTCACGTTTGCTACTTCAAACTTGCTGCAAGTCTAAAACAAGTTTATGTTGCTATCTGGGTAGTACCACAGAATACAAAAGGAACAGAAGCAGCACTCCGCAAAGAAATTTAAACAAATAGCGGCTCTTGCTGTGACGCAATAAAATTCAATTCAGCTCGCGTAGCGCTGCATACCTACCAGTCATATTAACGTACAGACAGTGGCGTAGCTAGGTAACCAAAGGCCCTGGGGCAAAAAATAAACAAGAGCCCTAACTAAACTATTTAAAATCGTTGTTCTACTCCAGATTCGTCATCAGAAACTTGCGGGGAACTCCCCGCAAATTTCAAACAAAAATGTTCGAGACATGTTTGGAATACCCCTATATTTTTTTCAAATAAGTTGCCAAAGTCGGGTTCCTGGAACTTGTTTTGGTTTTATTCCGAATGTGGAACAAACTTTTACTAGTTCAATTTATAGTTTGTAAGTCAGAATACGTGTGGCCCCCTGAGCTTGGGGGCACTGCCCCGTCTAGCCCTCCGGTAGCTACGCCACTGCCTACAGCGCGCACGCGGCACGTGTAACGTTATGGTTGATACTTGTGTTGTGATGAAATAATATTATAAATGCGAAAGTTTGTGAGGATGGCTAGCTGGATGGAATAAAAGAAACTTTAGTTTGATTTAGTCTCCGTTTTTATTAGTAGTAGTTGGCGAATAAAAAAGTACCTGTTAGGTCTCAAGCAAAAATATTAAGATAATAAACACAGGTAACAAAGCTATACCTGACCTAGTAAACCCTATCGTCTTGTTTAAACAGATCTCGTCATTACCTACTCAGGCAAATACGATACGAGAGACATTGATAATGACAATAAATAGCACAGACTATATATAATAATACCTAATACCTACTAATAAAATTCATCATTTATATCAGAATAAAAGTTTTGAGTAGGTAAGCAATTCTTTGTTATATATACTTATATATGATAGATAGAAGACAGAATTTAAAAATAGATATACCTAATATAACTTTCTTAAAATGGTGTAGGTACATTTACTTGCCTTTCGATGTCCTTCGGAAGTGCAAAAACAGAGAGATTCCGGTCCTTGTTGGTATTTAGGCAGCCAAATACGATGCAGTATTTGCTTGTTTTTGTTTCATATTTTTGTTAGACAGTAATACCACGTAATACTAGTCGTAAAGCGGCGCGTGCGGCGGCGGGCGCATAATGTACGTGCGTCACGGGCGGCGCGCGACAACCCACTGAACTCCGCACGACCCGTTGTTGGTGTATGTACTTATAGCTTCGTATCTACAGTGCGGAGTGCTATAGGCCTGGTAGTACCAAGAAACTCTGCAGGGATGTCTCTTTTTTTAAATGTCTAAAAATATAATACTAAACATAGAGGTATAAACTACGATTAACATAATACAATGTCAAACTAGAAGTGCGAGTGAGATGTCCCACAGTCATAGTATTAGTAACATGAAAATATGACTAATATATAAATAGATATATAGATACCGTAGCAGTTAGAGTGACCAGACCAGACCTGTCCTCACAAGCAGCACCTGTTCACGAGTATGACTTGTGGACCAGCCATCACCATTTGATCCTTATTAATATTTGTTGAATCGAATTCTATAAAACTATTGCCTGTGTGTTCAAAGTTCAGAAGTTCTTTATTTTTTTGTCGTCACAGACGCACTTATCAACGTCAATTATTTCAATGAATCTACAATTATTGTGCCTTGTTAATGTTACTGTTTTATTTTTCACAGGCTTCAAGCCATAGAAGAAGACAATAGTGCAACGGAAGAAAACATTCTGTTTAAAAATAAAGACAATTATCTAAAAGAAGTTAATTAAAAATAAATTAAATAGACAACATCGATTTAAAATTTTTATAAAGAGACCTTCAAAATAGAAACAACATAACGTAACACTAACGCTTAATTATTGTGTGTATTATTATATATTTTCGAACAAAATAGTGTGCATAATCCACTGCACAGTTATGACGTTTTATTTTTATTTATAACCCTATTTAAAATTTTGGGTCAGGGTGGTGGATTATGGCCCATAATCTCTCTATCAGAGAAGGCCCGTGTCTTAGCAGTGGGAACTTAATGGACTGATGATGATGATGTTTTTTTTATGTTACTCAATGACGAGACGAGACGATGAGGCTGGTCGTTTGCCTGATGGTAGATAAGCAATACGCCAGCCCATAACAATAACAGCACCACCCAGAACTTTGTTTTGCAAAATCCTGCGCGTCACTGCATTACGCTAGTCACCCTGAGACAATTAGCTATTGAGTCTCATAATGCCAAGTAATGATGATGATAATTTAAAGTATTCCCTTCCCGTATGAGCCTAAAGAAGCGGATGTACGACCAGTGTGTGTTGCCAGTGATGACTTACGACACTAAAACGTGGTCGTTGACTTTTGGCCTGATTCATAAGCTCAAAGTCATTCAAAGATGAATGTGATCTAAGGAGAGAGCTATGCTTGGGATTTATGTGCGAGATAAGATCCGGAATGTAGAAAACTGCAAAGATCGAAGTGTAACGACATAGCTCTCAAAATTAGCAAGTTGAAAGGCAATGGGCCGGCTATATAGCTCGTACAATCAATAGCCGTTGGGGTAAAAAAGTTTTCGAGTGGCGACCACGGACCAGAAGACGGAGCGTAGGACGGTCCCACAGGTGGACCGACAACCTGGTGAGAGTCGCGGGGAGCCGCTGGAAGCATACAGCGAGCAACCGCTCGTTGTGGCGAACTATGGGGAGGCCTGTTTAGAAGTGTACGTCTTCCGGCTGATGATGATGGTTCCCGTAGCCAACAGACGTAGTCTGGTAGACTATCTCACCTGATCGTAAGCGATTACAAGCGCACAAAGTCGCGGCAGCAGCTAGTAATAAATAATTAATTAATTAATTACGTAATTATGTTACCATTTTAATTATACAATAATATTATTGTCATATTATTCGAATTATTAAAAAAAAGACATTTTTAAACATCAGAGAAGAGAGAGAAAGTAGTCTCTAGAACTACTCACTTGATTTTGAAAATTCTTTCACTGATAGATAGCTACACTATTTTTGAATAACATTGACTATATTTATTATGTCGACGTGAACAAAGTCGCGGGAGGTTGCTGGTATCACATAAAATAGGGTAAGGATCCCAAGGCCGTCCAGACGCTGCCAAAACATAGCCATGTTTGACCGCTAAGATTTCAGAATTGATAATTGTTATAATGAACCATTAGGTCCGGACTCCGGAGATTGTGGAGATGTTCGAAGCGGAGATGAGAAGAGACAAAGATGTATCCACTAAAGCTGAGCGGAGATGCGTACGGACTATAGACTGTGGCGGAGATGCGTACCTACTGACTATAGACTGTAGCGGAGATGTGTGCGATGTTTGGGATTGCAGTTTAGTTCGATCTGACACGAAAGCCAGACGTCTCCATGTCACTATTACTAAAACAGTATCTTCTTTTACTCGAAGAAGAATAAACAGATTCTGAAGAAGCAGGAGGAAGTAGCGTGTGTGCTGCACTAGGCGAGTAGCGAGAGTGGCAGAGGCACGGGCGGGGCGGGGTTCGCGGGTCGAGGGACGCGGAGCCGGGCGACCTAGCGGTGCCGCTTACTACACACCACTCACATCTCTTCTCGTCTCTGCTGCGTTCAGTCGGCCGTCGCCAGCTTGTGAAGCACAGCTCACATCTCCGCTAGCTCAATCGCGCCATACAAAAATGATGCGTACCTACTGACTATAGACTGTAGCGGAGATGTGTGCGATGTTTGGGATTGCAGTTTAGTTCGATCTGACACGAAAGCCAGACGTCTCCATGTCACTATTACTAAAACAGTATCTTCTTTTACTCGAAGAAGAATAAACAGAGTCTGAAGAAGCAGGAGGAAGTAGCGTGTGTGCTGCACTAGGCGAGTAGCGAGAGTGGCAGAGGCACGGGCGGGGCGGGGTTCGCGGGTCGAGGGACGCGGAGCCGGGCGACCTAGCGGTGCCGCTTACTACACACCACTCACATCTCTTCTCGTCTCTGCTGCGTTCAGTCGGCCGTCGCCAGCTTGTGAAGCACAGCTCACATCTCCGCTAGCTCAATCGCGCCATACAAAAATGATACATCTCCGCTTGGTGGTATCCACTAAAGGTGAGCGGAGACGAGATGTGTGAATAACGAATTTCTATGGTTGTTAAAAACACAGCTCCTCTCCTCTCGTCTCGTCTCCGCTTTGGTGGAGTCCGGGCCTTAACACCTTTCTGGTATTTTGCAAAATCTATATAAGAAGAAGCACGAAGTCAGTCCTTATTCCGTTTCATCATCATCATCGTCAGCTCATATCAGTCCACTGCTGGACAAAGACCTCTCCCAAAGAACGCCACTGAGCCCGATCTTCGGCTTATCTTCTTCAGTCACTACAAGCAAACCTGCGTATATTGTCGCTCCATCTAGCCGCATCTTATTCCGTTTACAAACAAAAAATCATAAAATCATTACGAAGAGCGCAGTTTGCATTGTAAAACGTATTTCACGGTTTGCACTGTATGTGAATCTCCGTCATAGACAATAAACAGTAAGGATACTGAGAATTGTATTTCCATTATTGACTTAATAGAGTGAGTGTGGCTCAGTGGGAGTACATGTGACTTTCAGGCCGACGTACCCTACTTCAAATCCCGCTGTCGCCACGCACCGTCGACTCGCCACAAAGTCACCCCTAGCCTTTTTATTATTATTATGTATATATAAAGTATGAGACAAGAGTGAACAGGTTTCTTCTAGGCGAACGTGCTACATCTTCGACCGCATCGTCACTTAACAACAGGTGAGATAGCGATAGCGGTCAAACCATGGTCGAACGCAAGTCAAAAATTAATAAAAAATAAAAACTATTTCCAAGTTACAAATTACATAAAAAGAGATTAAATTAAAATACAAAATATGTAACAATAAAAAATTTTAAGCTTATAAAATATTTTATTATATACATCATTATTATTACATTACAATATATTATGTACATTACAATTTAGTAGATACAACGCGCTTATTAGCGAACACAAAGCACAAAATAAGTACATATAGCGATTATAAAGACCTCAAATCAATAATGTAACGTAAAACTAAAGGTACCTATTTGCCTTACTGTTTCTAGTGTTGTGGACATATATTACGAATATTCTAATCAGAAAGTTTTATAGCTATTAGGTGTGGCATTGAACCAGTAGTGCGCAGGAGATTTGATGTTTGATGCTTTAATTAAAATAAATGTTATTAAATTAATTTAAGAGATGGCTCGCAGACGGTGCACAGTGATCGTTTGTGCTATTCTAATGGTTTGTACCCTTACTCATAATTTTTTTCTCTATAATTTTAATATTTTCAAAGAATTAAAGACATGTGACATGCGAGTGTGGCTCAGTGGGAGCACGTGCGACTTTCTATCCGACGCACCCGAGTTCGAATCCCGCTGGCCCCGCACCACTGACTTTCTTAAGTTATGTGCGGATATAACACTCGCTCTAGAAACGGTGAAGGAAAACGTCGTGAGGAAACCGGCATGTCCAAGAATTTTTCACAAAAAGTCAAGGACATGTGACATCCACCAACCCGCACTGGGCCAGCGTGGTGGATTATGACCCATTCTCTCTCTATGAGAGAAGGCCCGTGTCCCAGCAGTGGGAACGTGATGGGCTGATGATGATGATGATGATGAAAGACATGTAGTGGTAATACCTTACCGCAGTTCACTAACATCAAGCTTTCGTTAATATGCAAATACATATAATAGGTATAAAACTATAATAAATGCATTAGCTGTACCAATTTTGATCTGAATGCCACTATCATTATCGGTGGTGCTAGCAAGAAATACTAAGCACTTTAAATTCCTGGTTTTGATGACGTCACATGGCGGTCACGCTGGTGCCGGTACTGCTAGGGTTGACATTTCTCGTACGTTGAGACTGCGGCATCTATGTATGTGATCGTTGGGGTTAAAAAACAGCTAGTAGTATTTTTTTATATGAATAGGGTGGCAAACAAGTTTATGGCCCGCCTGGATGGTAAGCGGTCAGCGTCGCCCTTGGACACCTGCAACACTCGGGGGTTACACATGTGTTGCCTACATTTAAGTACCATTTTACCCTTCTTTTGAACTACCTCATATTGTAGCCCATAATATGTTAGCTCATTCCACATCATGCAGATGTGCAGCAAGATGATCTGGAAAATCGGACAATGTGTGGTATTTCTATGTGGGATTTCAATAGATCTATAGTATGTGGATGAGCTTTCGCCCGATGACGCGAGATGAGCAGTAAGCTGGTAGAACCACGATGGAAGAATAAGGTCGAATATCTCATTAGAGCGTTCCCCATTACAAATTTTGTAAAACACACTGAATGCGCCGAGTGAATACTAAAACAGTAACTGGAACCGGTAAAACCCCTGCGAAACTGTATATCGACGTTATTTAACGAAGTGGCTTCTGCCGTAGCAAATTACTGCTTCTTTAGCGTAGGTGCAACGTAACCCGAAACTACTGAGGCATATATACCCAGAAACTACGAGATGGGGTGATTTGAAGGTGCCGCAGTCTTACGATGCCTAACGTCACCAGTTATTAACCTTAAAATTAAAGAAAAGTCAATAAAAAACTATATTATTTAACAGAATACTTTACCTCTCCATGCTGAAAACCTTCCTGAGGCTGAAAAGCGTCCTGGGAATGCAAAGGAAACGAATATTTTGAAGGTAAGACTTGTAGCTACAAAAGGAACTAAACTATATATTAATGCGCATTAATTATTTTCATCAGTGATGCGCAATTACAGTAGAAAAATAAAACATGTAGCGTAGGTATTAAGTACTTCCCAACCAGCAAAACAGTCCTATAACTAAAGCTTATACCTCTAAAAAGCTGTGCAAATTATTAGTAAAGGTTTCGCGGCAACAGCGTGTTGTATAAAAGCGTAGGAAAGTATATTTGTGCTTTATAAGCTTATAGAGCAAAAATTACCTATAACTAATAGATGTAAACGTTTACTACGCTATTTTATACAACCGTTATAGTCAAGTGTTAAAGCAAGTTCTAATATAACTAGTACAGAACGGTATAGCTCTATAAAACTGTTAAAAGATGCTGTTATTCATCTGATTTGCGTAATAAGGGTTCTAAAGGAACTACTATAGTCATTTCGTTTTGCAGTGATGAACACTCAACTATAGGGCGACATTGTGGTATTGAGAATATTCAAGTCGTTTCTATAGTACTTAATACGTTAGTAGTCACCAAAACTCCACAATAGGGTGATTTTGTGATGTAGCCTAGTTTCTTAAATGCACTTTAATCGTTTTTAGATAACTATATACAGTTTCACTGATAAGCATAGCACATAGACACATCTTTAGAGGAGAATTGTTGTATAATGACTTTATAGTTCCCAAATAAAAAGCTCCTAAATAATACACATGTTAGTATTGTAACCGGGTATCTGTGTGTTTAATAATACAAAAACGACACGTAAAGGTAGATAAATGTTGCAATTAAATGACAATTAAGTCGTAAAAAGGATTTTTTATCTCGCTTTTGCAACAATACGGAAAAACTTTCATCCGCATAACTTCGTCCTGAATGCTTCGTTAAATTAAGAAAATGGATTTAAAAAATTGGAAAAGATATAAATGCAGTGGAACGTATAAAAGAGAAAGGTAAAGTAGTAAGGTACCTGATTGTATATGACTGACTTTTCATATGTGACACTGCTATTGATTCGTTATGACACTGAACAGAGATATAATTGCGCCACTTCTGAATAAAATAAACGTTCTTAGGTGTTTTTTAGGACCAAAAACAGTTTTTTTACAAAACGTTCTATGGTTTTTTATACAACTAGTTTTCGTGGCTTGGGTTCTAATAAATAGTTTGGAAATAACTAATGAGAGGATTTGTCTCAGGGTGATGAGCGCAGTGCAGTGCATAACAACGTTCTGGGTAGTGCTGACAATGTTATGAGTAGGAGTGCCGCTTACCATAAGGAGAACGACCTGCTCAGTTCATCACTTGTTAACATAAAATCTAATAAAAGACAGCTGTGCAAAACGACTATAAGTGAAGTTTTCTTATGAATTGAACTTATTGTTCCTTGGAAATAATAAATGTATAAAAATTGCAATATGTTTCGGAGTACGCGTGAATTACTTTTTTCTATAAACTACCGCATATCGCACCTGTTGTTAAGTGACGATGAAATCAAAGACGCCTTCTTAGAAGAAACTTCTTCCGGGATCATAGTTGCCGGCAGAGAGTTCCGCTCATTGGCCATTCGGATTATGAAGGTCGAAGCAAAGCGCTCGGTGCCAAAAGACGAGAATTCAAACGTACATTAATGGTGGCCTACCGTACGTCTAATAGTCCGACGATGGAATGGGATGGAATAATCAGATTTTGCAATTCAATCTTACACTCTCCGAAATGTATCCTCTCAACTGTAATATTTGTAGTAAACTCACACTGTTGATACTTTTCAAAGAAATCGGCCTCGTTGCAAAACACCTGCTCAAAATGAGCCCTCCTATTCCTAGACCTATACTTACAAATCTATAGGCCAGTTGCACAGCGCGCACAATTTGGTTTTATCAGCCATCATCGCTCCCATTTCCAGAGTTGACAAAATACGCCATTAACGGACACTTCAAGAAGGGCATCATCATCATTATGTCCCACTAAACCGTATATTTTCTTAGGCCATTCTTTCTGTATCTTTTCATAGAAGAATTATTTTAGGGGTCACTATTTTACTCTTCTAAATCGATATCGAATATTTATACAAGTTCACTTAGTTATTAGCTTTAGTAAATATACTTGGACAAGCACTATTTTTTAGTGATTGTTGAACTTCGCGATCCAAAGTATGTGATGTTACGCTACGAATAGGCTAGGTTATAAATAAATCAGCCAACACATTTTCCCTTAATTTATAAACTAATCTACTCATAACAGTAATATCAAATCGTATTTCAGGATTTCATACATACTGTTAGCGCCACATATATTGGCACTTTTTATTTTCCCTACCTTCCTAATTCCTTATATTTCTGACGACTATCTCTGTCGCTCATTACCGCGCTGGATGAGAGAACTGCTTGTCACATCAAGTAGTCTGCGACCGTCCCTCGACCTTCGCGGCTGCCGCTACTCGCTCGAATCCGAAAGTTCAGGAATTGTTCCTCCGCTTGGAATAATTCTTCGTGAGAATTCGACGCGCAAATATAAACAAACTCCGCTACGTAAAGGCTTTTAGCCAAATATCTGAAGCTGCGTACTAACAGTTTCACCAACCGCGCCGCGCATACAGTCCACTTTTCACACCAAATATCGAAGGCCGCCTGGTGATACAACTACCTGAAGAAGCCGTGAAGAAGCGCTACAAGGCTGGACGTTCCTATCTGGAGAGCGAGCTACTAGAAGACCTAATCCAGGTGACAGTAGTTTGCCTAGTTCAGCGCCAGTTGGGAGTACCAGGTTAGTCGTCACCATTCTCTTTACCAGCTATCCTTACCCCGCCATTTGAAGACGTGCTCGGCTATATTACTTAGCTGCCGCGTTAACATTCCTTTTGGTCCTCCAGCACCGGATCATTTTCATTGTGGTCCGCTGGACGTTGTCATACCCACGATATATTCTCATAAATTATCGTGTTCCCGCCCGTTATTTACCGCTTATTAGGTGCCCCTGTGCTACCTACAACGCTATAATATCTTTATTTCTGTATTCCACTTTCCTAAATAGCATAAAATACGATTTTACTCAAATTCGTAATTTTTTTATTGCAAGTGAAGGTATTCTTACATATTCTTGTGAGCCGTGTTCACGTATATTACCGCTCCGCCATTGTTGCGAACCACGCCTTGTGCATGTTGCAGGCATTAAATTAGGCATTTCACATTTTGTCTAGTTCATTAAATATATCTTTTATAAAAATGGGTTTGGATGCAAAATCTCTCGATGCTTTACAAGTCGACCGCTTGACTTTGATTGGCAAACGCGATGCCATATTTTCCCGCTTACAAGAAGTTTATGACCGCTCGCTAAACGCTTTAACTGATGAAACTGAGAAGGACTTATTTCTTTGTGGAATGATTTCATTAGATCGCTTACATTCTGAATTCAATGAAATTATAAATAACCTAAATGTCACGGAGTTGTCCATCAATCCTAAGTACAAAGTCAATTACCAATCTATAACCGTATTCGAAGATATGTATTGCCGCTGTAAGTTTGTTTATAATAAACTTAACCCACCCGCGATAAAAGTAGAAACCGCTAATTCTCATGTTGCACCGCAACGTAAATCTATCAGAATTCCTGAGCTCGAACTGATGGTATATAATGGCGATCCAATGACTTGGAGAATATTTTATGAGTCGTTTAAACGGACAATACACGAAAATCCTGATCTCACTGATCACGACCGCGTCCAGTACTTGATAAACAAATTGTCAGGCCGCGCGCTTGCAGTTTGTTCTGGATTCGTACCAAACGGTAACAGTTATTCCCTTATATGGCAGACGCTCATTGACAAATTTGACGACAACCGTAATTTGGCTTCAGCATATTTGGATCAAATGCTTGATTTCAAATCTTTTAATACCGCGACGAATAAAAACTTAGAATTATTTCTTGATAAATTTTGCACGGCAGTGTCGAGTTTGAATTCGCTCAAGCTTGATAACTTGTCCGATTTTATTCTATTACAACTCGCTTTGAAGAAGATAGATCCAAGTACCGCACGCTCGTTTGAAATGCATATGCGAGGTAAATCTATACCTAAGTATGAGGAACTTATACAATTCATTCGTGAGCAAAGTAAGATATTGGAACGCACTACGCCTGCTACGCAAGGTCGTAGCTATGATAATAAATCAGCTACCGCAAAATCTACGCATTCTCTCGCCGCATCTTGTGTTATTCAATGCTCGCTTTGTAAACAAACTGATCATGCAAATTTGTATAGGTGCCCTGCATTTATCAAACTTTCGATTGATAACAGGTTTTCTTTTATAAAACAAAATAAAGGTTGCACTAATTGTCTAAGTGTTACTCATATTAGTACCGCATGCAATTCTAAGTTTAATTGCCGTCATTGTGGATGTAAACATCATTCAATGCTATGTCGTAAAGTGTCTTCCCCTCGCGAAAATCCCCGCTCGCGCCCTTGCGCCACCGCCGCCACCGCGTCGCAGGCTCCCGCGCAGCCGCGGGCCGCGCTGTCTCCGCGCGCGCAAGCTGGCAACGCCGCCACCGCCCGCGTAGCATCAGCTGCTTATGTGCCGCCTCCGGCATCGCCGCAATCCGTCCCGCGAACTGCTGGCGCCTTCGGTCAGCTGACGGAGCTACCTACCGCTTATCACTCTTCACAACAGAACGTATCGCTTTGCAATATACGCCCGGTTTATCAACCTAATGATACTACTTGTTTATTAGGAACCGTACAAGTTTATGCTACTGATTTAAATGGTCGTCGACATGTAGTTCGCGCATTGATCGACTCTGCTTCCCAAAGCAACTTTATCACTACAAAGTGTTGTACGAAACTGAATTTAAAATGCAACAAAGTTTCTAACACTGTTGTTAAGGGAATAGGTTCCGCGTCTAACCCAATTAAGGGGGCTATTTTAACGACTTTATCCTCACGACTGAGTGATCATTTTATTTCGATTGACGCTTTTGTTATTGACCGCATCACGGACAACTTGCCGTCGGTAAGGGTTGACGTATCATGTTTATCCTACCTAAACTGCTTGCCTCTGGCAGACGAAAGTTTCTCCGCGCCCTCTGAGATCGACATTCTCATTGGAGCCCCGCTCTTTGCTGAGATCATGCTATCAGGACGCGCCGCTGGCCCGCCTGGTACACCTACCGCATTTGAAACCATTTTTGGTTATATTGTAATCGGGACCGCTCCCACTACACCCGCTCATATTGAACCCGCTTCTATCGATGACACATCGATTGTCGATAACTCCCGCTCTCAGATTTCCCTCTGTACTTTTACGGAAGGACCGCGCTTGGAAAATATTGTCCAAAAATTCTGGCAACTCGAGGAGGTGCAGTGCACACCCTCTTCGAGCCCGTCCGCTCTTGAGAATGAACGCTTTTTCAAAGATAATGTCTCCCGCGATTCTACGGGACGCTACTCTGTAGCGTTGCTTTTCTCCCGCGATCCCGCCACCGCTCTTGGCAATTCTTATGCTACCGCTAAAAAACGTTTCATGTACCTCGAACGCAAGCTCGTCGCTTCATCTCCTCTGCGAGTGGAGTACGATGCTATTATTAAAGAGTACATTCAGAAGGGGTACATTTCACTAATTAATGACGCTGACTATTTTACGGGATATTATATTCCGCACCATGCTGTTGCCAGATTAGATAAAACTACTACTAAATGGCGCATGGTGATGGACGCAAGCGCTAAGTGCGATTCAAATCTGTCACTTAACGATATTTTATATACCGGTGACAATCTACAAAATGATCTTTTCATAATTCTGTTGGATTTCCGCCTATACGCAACCGCTTTTACATCCGACATCAAGCAGATGTACTTACAAATTTCAGTCAACGATGATGACCGCAAGTATCAAAAGTTCCTATATCGATTCGATCCCGCTTTACCTCTTGATACTTATCAATTTAACCGCTTATGCTTCGGTCTCCGTAGTAGCCCATTTATAGCGATTCGTATACTACGAGAGCTATGCGCTGATGAGCGCGCCCGCTTTCCGCTCGCTGCGGCTGTAATCGAACACAACACGTACATGGATGACGTCTGCTACTCCATGCCGTCGTTGTCAGATTGTTTACAGCTCCGAGATGACCTCCGCGAGATGCTCAAGGCCGGGGGCTTCGAGCTCGTCAAGTGGGCTAGTAACGTACCCGAGCTCATTGAATCTCTTCCTATGTCCGACCGCCACACCGCTAACATTAATTTCAAAGAGCCAGACGCGAATTTAAAGGTTTTAGGCCTGCAGTGGTCACCCAGTAGTGACGCATTCATGTTCACCGTGAACATTGACGATCGTCCTGTAACGAAACGCAATATATTATCGTTAATCGCGCGTCAGTATGATGTTCTCGGACTCATCGCTCCGGTAATCTTGTACGCTAAATTAATATTACAAAAACTTCACGTGTTGAAGCTCGACTGGGATGAGCAACCGCCGTCAGATATCACAAATATTTGGCAAAACTATACCCGCGAACTACCAAGTGTCCAGCAACTGCGCTTTCAACGCCATCTAAACGTTGAGACAAACTCAAAGGTTTCTATTGTGGCCTTTGCCGATGCCAGCGAAAGTGGATATGGTTCGGTGGTATACATTCGTACTCAAAACTCAGATGCTTCTCCTGTTACACGCTTAGTTTGCGCTAAGTCAAAAGTGGCTCCGCTAAAAACTATTTCTATTGCCAGGCTAGAGCTCTGCGCATGCCTGCTCATGGCAAAGCTTACACGCCGCGTTATCGATACTTATGGAAAACGTCATTCCATCAGTCAAACTTATTGCTTCACCGACTCCATGGTAGCCTTACAATGGATAACCGCTTCTCCGCATAGGTTCAAAACTTTTATTGCTACTCGCATTACTAAAATTGTTTCCGCAATTCCCGCTGACCGTTTCCTGCATGTTCCTGGGTCCCAGAATCCCAGCGACTGCTTATCACGCGGACTGTCACCCGCTCAACTGGTGAATCACCCGCTGTGGTTCACTGGACCCGCGTGGTTATGCCTAGACCCGAGTGAATGGCCAGTTATTTCAGTAGCTCCTGCTAAAGTGGACTCTGATTTACCTGAGTCAAAGAAAATTATTTCTCTCCCCGCGACTCATAATACAAATGATGAGGTTTCTAACCCGCTGTTAGACCTTTCCGCCCGCGTTTCGTCTTGGCTACTGCTGCTCCGCACAGTAGTTTTAATTTATCGTTTCATAAAGAAACTACCGCGTTCTAATTGTTTTACCGCTGACGATATTAATTTCGCAGAACTGCAAATAATGAAAGCCTTACAAAAACATTATTTTCCTGACATTATCAAAAATCTGAATTCTAATGACCGCTGTTCACGTGCTATACAACGGCTCGTGCCGTTTCTAGACGCTGACGGACTCATACGAGTCGGAGGCCGACTACGAAATGCGGATCTGACTTATAATCAGCAGCATCCCATTTTATTACCCCGCAAAGACCACACAGTTGAGTTGATAATTTCTTATTATCATCGTCTGAACTGTCACACCGGCCCGCTTGCTTTAATGTCCATACTTAGACAAAGGTACTGGATCATATCCTGCCGTAACATTGTCCGCTCGGTTATACACAAGTGCAACTTCTGTTTCAAAGCTAAACCTAAACCTACCTTCCCGTTAATGGGAGATTTACCCGCTTGCCGCGTAAATGAAGCGAAAGCGTTCACCCACACATCTGTGGACTACGCCGGCCCTATCTCGATTATCCCGTATAGGAAGCGTGGAGTTCGCACTATCAAGGCGTATCTATGCATATTTGTTTGTATGGTTGTGCGCGCAGTGCACGTTGAGCTTACGACAGATCTGACTACTCCGTCGTTTCTTTCCGCTTTCAAACGATTTCTTGCGCGTCGAGGTTCCGTTTCCGTTATGTATTCAGACAACGCGAAGACATTTTTGGGCGCAAGGAACTCGTTATCAGATATTTATACACTTTTAAATTCAGATGAATTTAATAAGTCGTTCTCAGATCATTTGTCAGCGAATCGCATACTTTGGAAATTCAATCCACCGCGAAGTCCTCACTTCGGAGGAAATTTCGAAATATTTGTCAAGGCGTTCAAAACTCATCTTTATAAATCGATCGGTTCACAGTTACTCACCTATGAGGAAATGTTAACCGTACTTACGCAAATCGAAAGTGTTATAAACTCTCGTCCGCTTACGTTATTGAGTGAGGATCCTTCTGAGCCCACTGCATTAACTCCCGCGCACTTTTTAATGACTGCACCGCTTGCACATTTACCCGCGTGCGCGGTCACTGATGAACCCGCACACTTGATAAAACGCTTTGCTTTATTGGACCAGATGGTTCAATCATTTTGCAAACGATGGAAGTTAGAATATTTACACTTGCTTCAGTCTAGGGGAAAATGGAATACACCTTCAAATCCTATTACGATAGGTTCTATTGTTCTTATCATAACTGATAATACTCCCCCGCTATCCTGGCCTCTCGGTGTCGTTGTAGCCACTTATGCTGGTGACGATGGCATTTGCCGAGTAGCGTCAGTGAGGACGGCGACTGGCGTCTACAAGAGACCCGTCGTCCGTTTATGTATTTTACCTACCCAATAACAGAACCCTTTTACTCCCCGGCATCCCGCTAATTATACACCCGCCATGCATATTATGCAACCCTCTATCCGCTAAATAATATTTTCTCGTAATTTAATTTTAATTTCCCGCAACTTCTTTGTAAAAACCAATGGTTTTTAGGCCGGGGGCAATGTTAGCGCCACATATATTGGCACTTTTTATTTTCCCTACCTTCCTAATTCCTTATATTTCTGACGACTATCTCTGTCGCTCATTACCGCGCTGGATGAGAGAACTGCTTGTCACATCAAGTAGTCTGCGACCGTCCCTCGACCTTCGCGGCTGCCGCTACTCGCTCGAATCCGAAAGTTCAGGAATTGTTCCTCCGCTTGGAATAATTCTTCGTGAGAATTCGACGCGCAAATATAAACAAACTCCGCTACGTAAAGGCTTTTAGCCAAATATCTGAAGCTGCGTACTAACAGTTTCACCAACCGCGCCGCGCATACAGTCCACTTTTCACACCAAATATCGAAGGCCGCCTGGTGATACAACTACCTGAAGAAGCCGTGAAGAAGCGCTACAAGGCTGGACGTTCCTATCTGGAGAGCGAGCTACTAGAAGACCTAATCCAGGTGACAGTAGTTTGCCTAGTTCAGCGCCAGTTGGGAGTACCAGGTTAGTCGTCACCATTCTCTTTACCAGCTATCCTTACCCCGCCATTTGAAGACGTGCTCGGCTATATTACTTAGCTGCCGCGTTAACACATACAGAAATCATAATCGGACAAAAAACGAATATCAGCGGGTTATTCAACTTCGTTAATTTGGTAAGAAAAATATTATAGTAAAACTAAATAAATATTATAAGAAGTACATATTGTTCCAGCAAAAACTTTCTTAGGCCCTATTTGATCACGACCGGAACCACAATTGACAAGTGTATTGAGATATTGAAAACCACCGTCCATTATTTTTGCGTAATTCCTCTCCCTGCACGGTTGTCTGGAAGAGATCGCTTTAAGCGATAAGACCGCCAATTGTTACACTTTTGTTACGTTGTTTTTATTATTTATAATTTTATGTGTGTGTTTCAATAAAGAGTTATTTCATTTCATTTTCACAATCAAACAATACGCACAATAATAATAAGTCACAGACAGATATTCAACACAAATCAAGAGTTGTTGTCGACCATTATGAGACGAAAGGCTGCCTTTCGGACATCTGATAAGAAGATCCCAGTACGAGTTTCCAAGGCTGATCCTCGAGGGCAAGATTCCGGAGATAAAAAAAAATTACGACGTAAATGGTTGGACGACATCAAAGTATGAACTAAGCTACCGAGATCTCAAAAGTGCAGCGTGGGATCGCATGAAATATTGCCTACTGACCTCCAACCTCCAATATAAAAATCGCACCTGATGATGACAGACAGCAGCCGTACCAGTCTAGATCCTCGATTTAAAACCTCATGATAACGAATACCGAATCGATTCGACTGGATATCCATCTCGTGTCGTAGGTTCTTTATCGACCTATTCCACCCTGAGATTATGATATCATTTCGGTTACAATATCAGTATCGATTACGTTCTATTTACGAAATTTATTTTGTGTGAAATATTTTACGAGTTATCGTGAGGTTCTCAGCTGGCCAGCAGTCTTGTGTAGTCGATTTTCCCATCTTCTTCCTCTTCCCCTTTTTACAGGAACAGCAACGCAACAGTAATGTTTCTGGTATTGCAGATGTCCATAGACATAGACGATGTTAAATCCAATGTCAAATAACCATGGTTACCGCTTCTCATAAGGTGGGCCGAATGCCTAATTTACCACTTGTTTTGCGTTAAATAAATTATAACCATTTCCGTCGTACCAACGCAAGAATCACTGTAGGTACCTACTCAGTTTCGCCAGCGTCATCATTTTCAGCATAGTCAACCTGTCACAGTCCGCTGATGGATGTAAGCTTTTCCAACTGCATGCCATTTAGCATGATACGCGTTTTCTTTGGATAATGGTAATTATTGTGTTCTGCAAGTGAAATTGCTGGGCTTTTTAAAATATATGTATAAGCAGTAGCGTATTTCAAGATTTGGCGCTTTGGGCCTATCAGGTTTGCCACCCCATATTTTCTTATCTAAAACCCATTGCTTTGAAAAAGGCACGTAGTTAGAAAGAGTAAGTGTGGTTCAGTGGGAACATGTGTGATTTTCGAACCGAAGCACCCAAGTTCAAATCCCACTGGCCTCGGACCACTGATTTTCTTAAGTTATGTGGGAATTTAACATTCACTCTAAAAACGGTGAAAGTAAACATCGTGAGAAAACCGGCATGTCCAAGAATTTATCACAAAATTCAAGAATATGTGACGTGGTGGATTACGGCCCATACCCTTTCTATGAGAGAAGGCTCCCAGCAGTGGAAACGTGATGGACTGTTGATGATGATGTGTGTGATCGTTAGACGTCTCTATTTATTTATAGTTAGGGTGGCGAAAACAGTGCAGTACTGCGCAAGATTTTGCAAAAGAAAGTTCTGCATAACGCTGCAACTGTTATATGCGTGTCGCTTACCATCAGGTAAAGGAGTTGCTCGTCTCACCACTTATTAACATAAAAAAGTTGATAAGCTTGTACATTCAAATTATTGATATCTTAAGTTTAACAGTGCAACCGTGGTTCAGAAAGATTAGGTGTTTACAATAGTGCTAAGTCGATATAAGAACTTATTTGGATTGCTGGAAGGTATAGCAGACAGCACTAAATTGAAAAAGTTTACTGGTAATGTGAAGTGAAATGAGAACCGTCTAATGCAGCCGGGGTAATTTCTTCTAAGCCTCTGACTATGACAGAAAGAAATTGGCCAACATTTTCGAAATCTATGGAGGCTCTTTTAAACAATTTTTTTTAGAACTTTCAAGCGTCACACCTGCCTATAACAATTAATTGTTATGCCATCCAGAACTTTTAATACCGTAAAAAGTACTACATAACACTGCATTGCGCTCGGCACCCCGAAACATCAGATATTCAATCAATGAATCAATCATTTTATTGCAAATACAAATGGTGTAGTACAATCAATTCTTTGAGCTCTGAATCCCACACTAGGATAAATCCTGTGTCGTAGGATTTAGTCTCTTTCATTTGGTATAGCTGTTTACAAAGCGAAACAAATATAGGTTAGATTTATTAATCAGTGTACTGAATGTGATAAGTTGTAGCAATATACATTCATATGCATTCTTATATTGTCTTCATTAAGGTGTTTCCCATACCCCACCCTCAAACCCTCACACATTATAAATATTATATAAGTAAGTTATATAATCTAATACACGAGTATGTACTGTTGCTATAGTTCTTTAAGAGTAATGTAAACCAGCCTCAGCCACCCGCGTTACAGGCTAACCTTAGTGCGAGGACTACTAGTAATACCTTTATCTATACCTTCTATACTTATAATAAAACTTACTTATTTTTAATAAAACTGTAACGAGGTGATTACTAATAAAGAAAAACATTTATTTAAAAACGAAAGTCTTTAATCGGTGCGTCCTTTCTGTCATGACATACGGAGCCGAAACATGGTCACTCAAGGTGCTCAAGTTGCTCAGTGAGCTAAGGGTAGAACTATGCTCGGTATTACTCTGAGCCATCGAATCGATCGAAATTATTCGCCAGAGAAATAAAGTTATCGTCATAGCTCAGCGGATCAGCAAGCTGAAATGGCAGTGGTCTGATCATTGCCGCAGAACCGATAACCGGGTTAGACGTGTTCCAGAGCGGAGACCGCGAAACGGCAATCGTCTTTTAGAACGATTTGTGACCTTGCGACCTTGCGACTAGAGACTAGATGGAGTGACGATATACGCAAGGTTGCTGATGACTGGAGAAGAAAAGCTGAAGATCGGGCTCAGAGGCCTATGTCCAGCAGTGGACTGATATAGGCTGATTATGATGATGACTATCACAATGCTCATTTGAATTAATGCTTATCCATTTAGCGTTATGCAGCGCCTAACGGCATGCAAACATGAACAGTTCTGGGCACCAATATTCTGCTTTTTTTTCTACTAGGACAGTAAAGGCAGGCGTAACCAGGTCCCGAGCCACAACGCTATCCTAAGCGTGCGCCAGTACCTCCAGGTAAGATATTTGAAAGTACCATCACAATGTATGAGTAGTGATTCTTTTTCCAATACGGTGGTAGTCTTGTGATAATTTGACGTTCATAAGTGCGTCTGTGATGCCAAACATGAATAAAGAGATTTTGCCTTTGACTTTTGACTTTGACTTCGAATGATCATTTGAATGAATGCTCATCCATTGGTGTAATGCAGCGCTAGCAGGATTCAAAATTGGACAGTTCTAGGCACCAATATTTTGGCTTTTATTACTTCTAGGACAGAAGAAGACACAACCAGGTCCCAAGCCACAACGTCATCCTAAGCGTGCCTAAGTACCCCCAGGATTTGCCCGCGGCTGAACCGATCCTTCCTGGGCACACTCTACTCAGGCCTTCTCGAGGCATGCTTAAGTCTTCAGTGAAGTATCCTTTGAGAGATTTAGGTGGCGCCGTTTATGGGAATTTGGATAATGTTGGGATCACGTGAGTAGCAACCATAGACTATAATAATATAACACACTTAAGTATATGAAATGATGTATGATAACGAGATCTAATTAGGTGACAAACTACATAATATCTAACTTGTATCATTTTACTGTTCCACTTTGTTTTTTTTTGCTTTTAGCTGTTTTTTAATCATGATTCTTTGTAAAAGTGCCATCAATTTATGAGTGGCAATGCACGGGTCACATCTAACAAAGTTTAAATAATAGGTATCATCTTTTATTACTGAGCAAGTATTTTAAATTGGTATAGGTCTAGACATCCCCGCAGAGTTCCTTGGTGCTCTTTTCTCTAGCGTGCGTATTTCCGAAGCACCGGTAGTCAGTTTTTGCATTTATTTTCTGGGCCCAGACTTCAATTTGAGTATGGGAAAGGAATGAGTAGACATGCCTACTTTTTTATATTCTAAGTCATGATATTTTAAATGACATTTAAAATATTTATTAATATTTATTTACGTATTTTAATTGATTCGTATTGTGTGTAGGTATATGACGTTTAAAAGTGCATTTTTGTGTCTATTTAATAAATATCTTTTGACTTTTGAGGTAGCTTTTTGATAGATTTATTTTCAGAAATCGGGTCACTGTGGTGTATTTTCCACCATTATCATCATTATCAGCTCATTATGTTTCCACGCGTTGCTGGAACATGGGCCTTCTCTTATAGAGAGAGACTCGAGATGCGGATTGTCACATGTTCATGAATTTTGTAATTCTTGGACGAAAGCATTCACAATTTATGTTTTATGTTTTTTATGAATTTTTAATATCAACATTTTTTATGTTAATTATTTCTATTTATCTCTATTTATTTAGTGTTCATTATAAGTTATCATGTAAATTATTTTTTATATTAATTATTAATTATTGTACACTTTACAGGTGGGGAAAGACACGTGACCGTATACGGTATTCAAATTTCAGGAAAGCTAATGAAAATAATAAAGCTAATTTATTGGTAAAATTTATTTTGGTGTAAATTAATATTATTTCTGAATAGATTGTTTTATTTTTTTGTATTAGTAAAAAATAAATATATTTTACAGTTGGCAATACAAAAAGCTGTCCAAAATAGAGGAAAAATGAATACTAGAGGGTAAGTGAAAATATTTTTCAATTTAACATGATATAAATTTACCCAGATAGCAATATAAACTTGTTTCTTGCAGGACGTTTGAAGTAGCAAAAGTGAAAACTTGCAACAAGTCTGTCATGGCAAGTGAGCAAACTTTTAAAAGAAAATTTATTCTGGTTCACATCTAGGAGATCCGCGGAGAATCTTGCAACCGCGGGCTATCTCGACGCCGACGCCATCTAGCTATGATTTTGGAACTACATGTGTTAGACATATCAAAGGAATAACAAGCTTCCAGCAAGCTTACACTCCATTCCCGCCACAAAGTTGACGTATCGAACAATATCAAAACAAAAACAAACTCGCAGCAAACTTACACTCTATTGCTGCGACAAACTTGGCGTATTAAATTAGTATACAAGATAAACAAACTTGCAGCAAGCTTACATTCCATTTTCGTGACAAACTTGACTTATAAAATCAATATCAAAGGTGAAACAAACTTGCAGCAAGCTTATGTGCTATCTGGGCAGTCTCATATAAAATAAAACCGAATATTTATTAGTAATTCAATTACATGTTGTTTTTTGCAGCCGTCGTCCATTGGTAATCATAATATATCATACTACTTTGCCTGCGACTACGTCCGGGTACAGTTATATTATAATAGGTTTTCCGAATGAAAAGATCAATAATTATATTTATATGTCAAACTGGCAGTCAGTACTTCATAAACTTTCTAATATTAGTAATATATACTAAATCTTGTATAATATTTATTATTCTAATAATAGATTTATATAAAAAAATAATGTTTTAATTCCAGATCGTAATCGAAATTGACCCTTCTAAACTCGGTGTAAGGTAAAGATATCCTTAATTATCTATATAGAGATTTCATATTTTTCTGTATGATTATAAATGTTATTTTCCAACAAGACAAATACGAGTAGGAGCAATAATTATTCATTATTATTTTTTCAGAAAACAAGACATTTCCGAACATTACTTTGAGAAACAGGTAAAATAAAGATAATGTTATATTTATTATATTTTTGTTATTGTAAGGTATTCATTTATATTATTCCTATGTGGGTAGGCAGCGTGAAGCTTTTTGTCTCGCATTAAACGACGATTTGACTGGACGTATTTTGTTTTATTGAATATTATAGCAGTATATTCCTCATTGGCGACGAGTTAAAATACGAATCCGCGTATTATTTTGTGTGATAAACTGTTGGTGCTATTAGGAAAATGTCGATCGGCAAGATTTCCGAGTTTAACGTGGGAACGGATAACTGGCGGTTGTACGTCGAACGTTTGGAACAGTATTTTATAGTGAACGAAATTAAGCGAACTACAAGTGCCTACGTTAGTCACTGTGATGGGCTCTGCGAGCTATGAATTGTTGGTGAACTTGTGCATCCCGGATAAGCCCACTAGTAAGTCATTTAAAGACTTGGTGGACATCTTAGACACACCTACAGCCACGGCCAGTTATACTAGCAGAACAATTCAAGTTTCATCATCGGAAGCAAAACAACGGCGAGAAAATATTTGATTACCTACGTTGCGGAACTTAAAAAGATGTCTAAAATAATAATGGTATTAGACAGACGTTTTCACCGGCTTATCATCCGGCGTCCAACGGTCCGGCGGAAAACACAGTAAAATTATGCAAGAGGGCGATTAAAAAGGCAGTGACTGATAGGATCGAGGTAGACGCGGCCTTACAGACGTTTCTTCTAGCTTACCGTAACTACATACATAGTATGACGGGGGAGACGCCACTGTCGATCTTGCAACGACGTCCACTTCGTAGTCAGCTAGATTTATTGCGATAGGGCGTATAGTGATAGGGCGGTGCTCAGCCGAGTGAGGGAAGCTCAAAATAAGCAAACGGAGTACGCAGGTGGTAAGCTGCGTCAGTTGGAATCGGGCGACCAAGTGTAGTTTAGGAATTATAGAGGGCGTGATAAGTGGGAAAAGGGTACCTTAGTTAGCGAAGCAGGGTCTCGAAGGTTTCATGTAAGGGAGAACAGCGGTCGACAAACAACCAAACATGTAGATCAGATACATCGCAGGTCACGCATGTCTGATGTTCCCTGCCCGGGTGAGGTCGGAGAGGTCAGTTTGGAACCAGTTACCCGAGATAATATTATAAGGGAAGAGGATGAAATAGACAAAGCACCCAAAACCCCCACTCCTCAGGCCAGATCCAAATGCTCGGGGGATGAGCACGTTGGTGAGGTTTTCAGGACTCCAAAGCTTTCCCCGCCGCTCCCGCCTGAACGACATACAACTGAAGTGCCGCTGAACCACCCCAAAAGACTGCGCAAACAAGTTATAAGGTTTGCTCTAGAATAAACTTATAGTTACTAATAATACTAAGTATCAATTATTGTTATTAAAGTCAAATTAAGTACCTACCTATACATATACATATATGTAAAGAAAAACGTATTTCTTTAATTTTGAATTTTGCCGCGCGCTTTGCTCCGTCGGTAAAATTCGTTTTCCCATATTGACCATTCTGAATTCACTGTAAATTTTATAATCATTGAACTATACCAGTCTATGCAGCTTTTATCCAAAAACAATCTGAGTATTTCAATCTTCTTTTCATCTGTAGTCACCTCAAAGCGTATACATTCTTTTTCAAAAATATCTATCCACTGGTTTACATTGGAATGTTTGCTTGTAAATTTTTCAATCACAAACTTCTCTGCTATGTGTTTTAAACTCTGCTGTTTAATTGCTTGTGTATTTTCCACTAACTTTTCAAATAATTTTTCTAATGTACCTGCTTCTGTTTGTTGTGTAGTAGTAAGTTTTTCTTGCTTTATTTCTTCTAAAAATTGATTCCCAAAAGTAAGTAAAAGTGAAAGCTAGCTGGTTGCAGCTCTTCTGGTATTGCATACACTTTATTTTCACTTGTGGTTTTTGAGGTTATAGAAAAAATATTTGTCTTTCCATCACCTCCCGCAGTAGTGTAAATTCAAAACAAAGTTTCTCCATTTTTATTGATTGTCATAAACAGGAATGTCGTTTTATAAGATTTATATTATAATCTTATAGTTTAGGATTGGCTATTCAAAATAAACTAATTTGTTGCTCTGTAAACAAAGTTTTATTGAATTAGTAGTTATACGTTACATACCAAACTATTAACATGAAAGCACTATTTTCTAAAACTTACCTGTAAACAAAGAAACGACATTCAAAGCTTATAATTTACTATGCCAATTCCTTATCACTTCTTAATATTAACTTTCCGAAAAATTATTTTAACAATAAACACAATTCTCTTCACTTGACACCATCTTCACTTTTTCTCATCTGCTTTACCTACATATGATTACCATTAAGTTCTATTCTAACGTTTTTACCGACGGAGCAAAGCGCGGCAAAATTCAAAATTAAAGAAATACATTTTTCTTTACATGTAGAATTTTAATAGCATAGCAAAACAGCATAGATATTGTCTTCTTACTCATTACTTACCTTGTTTAGTCTTCTTATAAGTATTATGGGTTAAAAACCGTTAAGGTATGTCCATTGTTATATTGTTATTTACAGCTTGTAAGAACTACTTAGCCGTTATGGTAGGACTTAAGAATTAAGGGTAGAGGTGTAAGGTATTCATTTTTATTATTCCTATGTGGGTAAGCAGCGTGAAGCTTTTTGTCTCTCATTAAACGACGATTCAACTGGACGTATTTTGTTTAATTGAATATTATAGCAGATTATTCCTCAATTATAAGGGTGGAATTGAAGTCGATGTTTTTCCAAAATGTACGTACTCAATCCAAGCGTTAAAAAATCTCTATCGTTAAATTAAAAAATTAATGACCAAAAAAAGATTTGACAATTGGCTGAAATGTCTATTTCACTAAACAGATTAAGCGGCGGTGCGGCGGCGGCGCCGTAAAATATCGAATTCAATTACACGGGGTAGATATGTAACTAGCTGGCAGGTCACCGGACGGTACGCAACATGCCTTATAAGTGTTTAAAGGATCGTGGGTATTTAACTGTACCTCAATTTATTCCCGTTTTTCCGCCAAATATACTGATTGTGCACCAAATATAATGATTGAGCACCAACATAATGTTCATTGAAGACCTATTTTATGAATATTACATGTTCGCGGCGTTGGGGTTGCCCAGAGGCCACCCTCGCCGCACCCTAACCTACCGAGGGCTGCCCCTTATACCGTTGGGATGGCCCAAGGGCCACTTATACGTTTGAGTGCTAAAAACAGACCAAATTTGGTGCACAATCAGTATTTTTGGTGAACGGTTAAAAATAGGAGATCGGACAACATTTCAGAAAGTGTTTTAAATTAACTACAATGAATATATATAGCAATTAAAAATACTATTTTAATTAAATAACGCTCTTAAAGTACCTAAAACTATGTTTAAATATTATGTTTCAAATATTGCCGCGCAAAATGTCACCTCAAAACTTGTTATGTCATATGTAGGTAGGAAACGACAAACCCTTCGAAATAAAACTTGCAAAGAGATTCTAATACGTTTTGAGAAGTTTGGGGACTATATTGTAGTAATGGAAGGAATTAATTATATTTATTATTAAAATTTATTAAAAATGTCAGAATTATTTATGATTAAATAATATAAATCATTATTATTTCACAAAAATATTGATTGACTGATCTTTCTGGTTCAACGAACATTCGTTCTAACTAAATACATTTTAGATTTTTTTCTCGATTACTGTCCGATCCCCTATTATCCGTTTTTATACTATAATGGTCACTGACACTATAATTGTATATATTATTAACGAGATATTTACCATACTAATAATTTGTTTTGAGTATTAGAATATTTCGGCACCGTATTAAGCGCAATGGTCACGAATGAACTGAAGTTTTAGCGGGTGGGTGGTTTTTTCTAAGGGCAAACAAAACGGTCTACCCTCTTTCGGAGGGCCCCTTAGTATATGAGAGCGCGTAATATGAAGAGGTGAAGACGTATCTTCGTAGTCACCCGACCGCAGACCCTATAGGTAATCTTAGTTGGGACTAATTCTACCAAACAGCAACAACAGTTTATGAGTCTATAGTTAACAACAAACAGGCAAAAATTCTATAAACCATAGATTCTTGTTCAGTACTTACTAAATAGTCGATCCTAGATGGTTTTAAACAAGTATACATTTTATAAAAAAAAGACCGACTTCAATGTATATTCGAAGTCCAAGGTGAAATATCAATGAAATGTATCGTAGCTATACTGAACCCAAGGCAACAAAAAACAAACTGCGGTGACAAACATTAAAAAAAAATCAGATTGTATATTTTGTTTTATTGACCTGGATTTTCCGCTAATAATATTCATTCCTCCATAGAGTTCAGAACAAGAAAATAATGCAATGGAAGAAAATGAGGTGTATAGAAATATAGACGAGTAAGTATACATTTCTTATACACAACATCGATCAGACTGTTGTAAAGATGCGGACGTTTCTTAATCTTTAACAGCATTGATAGCATTATTTGTCAACTAGTTGCGCCCCACGGTTTCAACTTTGATCCGAATTTCACTTAAATCTGTTTTGCCGTCGGTATAAAAAAAAAATATTATTGTAATATTTGTAGTTGTCACTTTAATATTATAAATGGAAAAGTTTGAATGTAAGTGTGTTTTTTACTTTCCTTTTCACGCCGCAACGGCTTAAAGGATTCGGATGAAATTTGGATTAGAGATAGCTTATACCATTGCTTACTGTATTTTTTTTTATAAATATTTTTTACATTTCGTATTATAATAACAACAACAAAAATATTTTTTCAGCTGGGACGAATTTTTCGGAGAAGACAATAACGTAAGCGCCTCTTTTGGTATATTTAATTATTTCTGACTACATATCCCAGATAGGAAATTAAACTTGTTTCAGACATGCAACAAGTTTGAGTATCAAACGAGAAAATATGGATCAAATTTGCCATGACAAGTGTGCAAATTTGCTGCAAGTTTAATTCAAACTTTCTAGTTACCACGCAACAAACTTGCATAACATTTGTCACGACAAAATTGCCACACTTTGTCAAAACAAAGAAGCAGGATTTTTTATTTCTTAATACATTTTCTTAATAACACCTCATTAACATTACGATCTAGCATAGACTAACATGTAATTTCAGTTTAGCTTAAGCTGCTAAGCAGAGTAAAACTAAGAATATGTCCATTAACACTTTTCTTACTGTCTCTATTAAAGCATAGTCACTATGTTTTTGTGTTCTTTACGGGTAGCACTACTATACTACATTACACTGTGACTTCACTACACTAACTCAACAAAAGGTTTTGTCCGTAGGAGTCTTGCAGCTGCAATGCAAAAAAAATTGTTTACTCGACTATGGTTCACGATTGACGGTGCCCAGTGCCTAGGTAGCAAATCTACCTCATAATGACGTTCATTTACAGGCATTTCCCGACGTAATTCAAAATATTAACAAGAACTAATAAGTACATTTTAAAAATGTCATGCTTTAGCTTTAAAACACGATTCGGCACGAAAATCCCTAAATACCTAGTGATATGGAGCCAGGAAACTCAACTAATGTTATAAAAAACTTTTATTCAATTTTATGCGTTTGAACCGCGGAGAATCTTATCACCGCGGACTAATTCAACGCCAACGCCATCTAGTTCAGATTCTGGAACTACATGTGTTAGACACATCAAAAAAAAAAAAGCTTGCAGCAAGCTTACATGCTATTGTCGCGACAAATTTGACGTATCAAAATCTCATTGAGTCATTAATTCCTTGACTCGCAGCTAATACCATCGATGGCCGGCTTACATGTCAAGAGATACGTTCCTTGGTTCATCACGACTGTCCCTGAAGTCTACAAACTTACCTATATGACACGTCGTACATTCCTTTTAGTTTCTAGAAGAAGCTAAGAAAAGACTGATCCAAATTCTCACACGTAGAAAGGACCGTGTTTGGAGCCCTGAGGCGGAAAACTTTAAATATAATAATACTAGCTGTGCCGCGCGGTTTCACCTGCGTAGAATTCGTTTTACAGTTGCTCCCCCGGGAACTGTTGGTTTATCCGGGATAAAAAGCATCCTAAGTGTTATTGTCGATCCAGAGTATAAGGTATCTCTATTCCAAATTTCAGTAATCCGTAGGTAACAAACACACTTACATACATACTTACAAACATACTTACTTACTTACATTAACAAAGAAACTTCCCATATACAATATTAGTGGAGACAATTGGTTAAATCGAACAAAAAAATAAAAATAATGCCGTATTTCGGAAGTTTCTGAAAATTACGTTTTTCTCTCTACCAGGAACGAGTTAATTACAGGCGAAAATCACAGAAATCTAAGTTTAGACAACGAAAAAAGTACTACAAGAGGGACGCAACAGATGATGAGTCAACATCCTCTTCCACTGAGGTCGAAAAGAATCCAGGAAACCCATTGACGATTTACAAAAATAAGTACATGCAGAATTGGATGTGGAATCATGAAGTAAGTTGTATGTAGTTCCGCCGCCAAGCAGTGGTGTGCAAGTGCTAGAAATTAGAGCTTTTTCCCCCACTTGCCACGTTCTCAACTCGGCACACTCAAAAAGAAAAACAACCTATTTATTTTGTGTCTGAACTAACTCGTATATTATTATATCCAGATGTGTTGATACTTGATCCCAAAACATTATTTTTATCTAAAATGTCAATGCAAAAAATAAAATGTAATACCCATCAGACCCCTTCAAAAGTTTCTTGCCGTAATGGTGAAGAAACACCTAACTGACACGCATGGTCTAAACGTACGTACTGGCACTACTGGACAGTGTGGCAACCGACACTAGAAACTTAGGTCTAACACTTAAAATACTCAGTACCTAAAATATACTTAATTAAATTTATACTCGAAGGAAATGAATTCGAAATTTAATAAAATAACATGATCATAAAATAATTAACTGAAAAGTCCTATTTCACTAAACACGTTACGTCAATTATGTGTTGGTCATTTATTTTAATTTTTTTCATTTAAAGCTATAGATTTATTCTAAAGCATGAACTGAGTACATACATTTCGAATATTGAATTCATTTCCACGAAGTACATATATGGGTATATTTATTTTTTCATAAAACCCTTGCCAGCAATCCACAAATCTATTTTCAGATGGACGGTGATCACATGAACATAAGTCCTTATGCCCCCGACATGAACTCACTAGGACCAAGTGGTGCCGATGTATTCTTTGGAAGGAAATGGTGGTACTTTAACCAAGTAAGTTTTACTATGAAATTACCAAGATTTGTTTGTGTAAAAATAAACCTTTTATCCAGTGCAATGGAGACCGCTGCTTGTGTACTTTCCGACCCCAGGCTACCACTGGATAATTGCCGTTTACTTCTGTCGGGAATCTGGATAGTCAAAACCTTGAACACAGAAGACAAGTGGTTAGCCTATCGATTTTTTACAGGCTGCATTTCGGGGAGCGTGCACAAGACCTGCATCAGCTGATTCCTTCGTCCCCATTCCATCTTAGGACCACCAGGCGAGGAGAGTCACTCCACCCTTACGTTGTGCACATTCCACCAGTCCGCACAAAACGCTTCGCTGACTATTTCATTATTCGTACTGCTAGGGAGTGGAATTCTCTACCAGAATCCTCATTTCCATCCGTAAAACCTGGGTCTCTTTAAGACAAGAGTGAATAGGGACCTCATGGGCAAACGTGCTCCACCTCAGACCGCAACTACGCTTACCATCAGGTGACTTGTTGTCAAACGTGAGCCCATTGCATCATAAAAAAATAGTTTATTAACAGCACTGGTATTGTTTTTTATTATGAACATACAAATGAAGATACACGGATACGAACCTACGATTCTTAACAGATTACTGAGGAGAGCTGACCGAACAATAAATTTAACCATCAACACAAAAATAGACACATAATGTGCTCTTTTTAAATTGAGGAACTGTGCAATTCCATACATTTAATATACAATTATTATTATTGTATATTTTTATTTTTTCTCGTTCGGTTTTGCATAGATTTGGTAGACGAATCTTTATAATGCGTTTGGCCAACCCTGGTATCTGGGCTACAGACCGCCCGAAAGCCTCCGACCATGACCTAACCCATCCGAATGGTGACCGCAGCGAACGTAGAAGATCTATTACTGGCTAGACGAGCTACGCTATTTCACGAGTGTCAAGGTATGCGTTCGTAGCCGACTGCAGGCAGCAGCTGCAGACGACGTGTCGCTGCAGTCATACGCTGTCATATGCATGTCACTGTAGTCATGATTCCGAAACGACTGCAGCCATCTACAGTTTAGGTTTGATTTGCACTACTGATCTGCGGTCGGGCGACACGTCGTCTGCGATGGTGCGGCGTGTATTGGGGCAACGTATCGCTAGCTGCGGAAGGTATTTTCATAGAAATACATAGAAATCAGTAGTGTCGCAGCGACACGTCGTCTGCTGCTGCTGTCTGCAGTCGGCTACCAACTCGTACCTTTATACGCACTTTCTTATTCGTTACCTACGTATCGAGTATCTGCAGAGAGTTGGAATTTTGTGTACTAATTGGCTATCTTTCTATTCTGTGCTATTGTATTTATTTTTGTTCCAGGACGACTTCAAGCCTATGAGACGACGAAAATAATAATACCTATAATGACCTAAACATGTACTTTAATAATAATTGGATGTATCAAATTCATTGGGTGTGAAGCAGCAGATTGAGTATATTTCAATTGTTTTGAAAAATTGACTTCGTATAAATCTAGTTTTCTTTTCAAGTGAATCCGTTTCCCTATTATTAAGTTAATATTATACAGTTATTTATTGTACGCCTCCCCAGTATTACTCCAATGCCAATTCATCGTCATCATCATAAGCCCATCACTTTCCCACTGCTGGGACACGGGCCTTCTCTTATAGAGAGAGTATGGGCCATAATCCAACAGTTGGCCCAGTGCGGGTTGGTACATTAATTTTTGTGATACATTCTTGGACATGCCGGTTTCCTCACGATTTTTCCTTCACCGTTTTTAGAGCGAGTCTTTAAATCCGCAAATTACTTAAGAGTCAGTGGTGCGGGGCCAGCGGGATATAAGCTAGGGTGCGTCGGATCGAAAGTCGCACGTCCTCTCACTGAGTCATACTCAATAAATATCAATACCCAAAAGTGATCTAACCCAGAATTACAAAGTAAATACGCTAACCCTGGTTTACGCAAGTCCCTTAAATATCATCACCTTCATCACCACCATCATCTTCCTTACCATCATCATCTGTACCATCTGCATTATCGCTGGAGATGCTATGCTAAAGCCGCACTCTGATGAAGCTGGCGGGGGAAATATACAATGCACCCCACGCGGGACGTCAGTGCAGGACTTACCGCCCCCACATAAAATAAGAATAAGATCCCAGCGCTGCACGTTAGGTTCGCTATGCGCAGGTAAACTTCCGGCTTTCGGAAACACGCCCCGAAAGCATGGCGATGCAGCTATCATAGAGTTACTAATGAAAACTACTCGATTATTAAATTGCACTTGACTATTAAACAGCTTTGCCAGTTATTCTGTCACCAAGCAGTAGTTCGCAAGCATTACTGTGGTCCGGTTTGAAAGACATTGTAGCCAGTGAAATTACTTGGCATATCAGACATAATATTTGATATCTCGGTAATTAGCGCAATGCTGTGCTATGCAGTGCTTTATATGGTATTAAATGTTCTGGGTGGCACTGCCATTGTTATGGGCAGGCGTGGCGCTTACCATCAGGTGAATGACTTGAAACTAAAAAAAAAATCACATTCGCTCTCTATCTTCAACATATTTTACTAAAGCTACTGTATTTGTTGGGACACAGTGTCACGCAGTATGTTCTTAAAATAATGTATTATTAGAATTTTGGTAGGTACAGTACTTTTTTGCAATTTACAGTTTTTCATCAAAGTCCATTCAGTAGTTTTGGCATGACTGAGTAACCAACAAAGATTCATCCTAACAAAATTGCATTATCATCATTATCATTACTATTAAAATGATAAATTGGAAACAAGAATCCATAATAGATTTAAAAAAAAATGGAAAAACCGAAACGCTTTTATGGATTTAAAATGCATTATCATCGAGTTGTGAGCTACCCTGAAAGTTTCAGCGGGATAGCTAATCGCAAAGTGCTCGAAATTTGAGTTGGAAGATTCCACCCGGAACGACAGACAGACAAACAAGAAAGTGACTTCATAAAAACTTGGTAAAATCCATATCTTTTATCAATAAAATGAGGACCAGTAAAATACCTGAGAACAAAAATAGTAATCTAATGGATCAGGCGTGATGTTGCGGAAATTCATCTCAAAACGGAAACGCAATGAAATTATGTAGTGTAATTCCTAGGTTATTGTTAACAACCTACATAATATTCAGCGGAATTACACTACATTTATTCATTGCGTTTCAGTTTAAAAAAAAAATAGTTCATAGATTGTTTTAGAAGAAGGTACATTTTGCATTTTATAACGCATCCATCGCGACCTAGTTATTTTTTGTTCGTAGCTCCTGCGCTACGTATCACATAGGTTAAGCTACCGCCGATCCAGGTTAAATCACTTATAAAATATGTCGTAAGTTACCCTTCTGCAACTTTTTAGCCGCACCTATTTTGCTAAGATAGGCGTGACAACTTTTATTCAATGCATGCACGCTTTTATACTTTTGTTCCTGATTACACTAATTTTATAGTATCTATTGATTAAGTGTAGTTGTAGTTGAAGGCCTTTATATTCCGCCTTGGAGAGTATCACACCTTTGCCAGATATTCAATGGCCAAACAGTAGTGTGCACACATTACTACGTTCCAGTTTTAAGGGTACTGTTATAAGCTAAATCACTAGGCATTATAAGACTTAATAGCTATTGTCTCAGGGTGACGAGATCAACGCAGTGCCAATAGGATTTAGCAAAACAAAGTTCTGGGTTAGCAAAGTTTGGTTTTCATTTATGCAAGTGTGTTGCGTAATATGATAGGAACGACCAGCTCGTCTCGTCATTCAATTCAGATTGCATAAAAAAGTCAATAAATATTGAATTGGTATATCTTGAATCAATGCTAACGTAACACGATCAAATAGAGCGGTTATCTGTGTGTGTGCCAATGACGATTTAATCACTCCATGGTGTGTGCTTTGTAGAATTCAAGTGATTTTCATAAGCGTTGGTGGCTTTAGAAAATGACTTCTATCTACTTATTTGAAACTGCTGAATCCAAAACATTTTTCTCATCTTATAGTCCAGTCATTTGGTTGTTGTTTTTGACAATACCTCCTTTCCGAGTTATTTTACGATAAAAAGTTATGTACAAAATGAAACTAGAGACAATTGCCTACAATTTATGTATGCGCCTTTTTTTCATAAAGTCAATAGTTTGGCGTACGAGCGCCGCAAAGTGTACTGCACGGTGCTCGTACGTATTTTCCAATATGGCGGCGCAAGCGGCAAAAATACGAGGTGGCAAAGTTGAAATTCGGAAAGAGCACATTTAACTCTACAAAATTACCAATTTTCAGAACTCTCGGAAAACTTTCCAGGTAACCACTATTTTTCGAACCAATTGAGTACTATTTGATGTACGTCGTGATAAGTATTATAAAGCATACATTAAAGTTACGGATTTAAAAAAATTACTGTAATCTATAGGTCTACCTTTAAGGGCTTCAATTTGTAGCTTTATATCGCAAGAAAGCTCGTTCCACGTTTCCTTAAATATGAAAGAAATTACAGCAATGTTTCTTCTTGTTAAATTTAATCAACAGGTTAATTCCATCTCCCGCGAATTTCACGTTCCAAGGCCAGCCAAGTCTTAAAGTGCACCCAATTAAGTACCTTCTGAGCTCATCACAAAGCAATTGTGAACTGGAACGATGTTGTTTCCGCGGCTATGCTTGCATCTTTTTAAGATTTGTTCAATTCCCTTAGTGATTTGACCAAATCACGGAGGATGTTAAAGTAACATCACTATTTTATCATTTCCCTAAACAACATCTAGGGATATGAACAAATTGTCGAAGAGAAATGAGGATACCAAGGATTTCACCAAACCCCTTTTGGCACCACATAGGTACTAGTAATTTAAGCTTAATTATCTCTTTATACTGTTTATATATTTATTTTTTCTCTTTGTAATTATGTTTTCTTTTCTTTTTTTATTTTGTTAGTGTATGACTGTGGTCGTCAAATAAATGTTTTTTCTTTCCTTCAAATCCCTAGGGTCGAGTCGGACCACAGAAAGTGGTCCTTCCATTACATGATTAAACTGTGATATCGTGGTATTTTTGTCATTTAAAGGAACCAGTTCTGATATTTGTTCAATGCACTAGATGTTGTTTAAGGAAATGATAAAATATTGTCGTTATTTTTACATACTCCGTGATTTGATCATCTACCTTAGTGATTTGAATAAATCTCCGTTTTCATTATTTGCCTGCGACATACTCGTATATTTGTAAAAGTGTGACAAATCAGCATATACCCTATCTGATGGAAATCAGTCACCTTTGCCTAAAGATATCTGCAACACTAGTACCGTTGCCAACCCTATACAGTTGGGAGAAGAAAGAGGATGGGAGAGTATAGGAGTTGTGCGCCTGCCCCAGTGCTGAAACACGTCGACGCAAGTATCTATATCGAGACTTCACGAACGTACTTTAACAGAGGAGTAGCGCGCACTTCAAGAATCACCCTACCACCAGTTACGTTCAAGAAGATACTAGATATAGGTATAATTAATTTTTAGAAAAAAACAAAAACCGACTTCAATGTATCTTCGAAGTCCAAGGTCACATATCGCATGCTTAATGGAATACTGACTTAACTCAAAAAAAGCAATCGTCATTGCAAGATCTTCTTTTGCGTTAACGTCTTTTTTGAGTTAAGTCAGTATTCCATTAAGCATGCGATATAGATGAAATTTATATGGGACTACTTCGTAGCTATACTGAACCCGACGCAAAAAGAATTTTTAAATCGGTTCATAAATGACGGAGTTCTGAGGTAACAAACATAAAAAAAAAGAAGACGTGTGGCACTCGGAGACAGCCGCGGTAAAGCTATTGCATAGCATTCGAAGTGGGGGGTGTTAGGTTTGTTTCGTTACGGAATTTCCGGATTCGGTCTCCACGCTCAAGGCCCGCGATAGAAGCTATGCAATAGCTTAAAAGTCGGTTAATTATACTAAAATAAAATAAGTTCTTTCTTAAAGCTTATTTTCTAAAAGCAGCAGTAAAATATCGTGAGTCTGACGATGAACATCCTATCAGGATGAAACCTAGTCGGAGTCTTTCCGAAAAAATATAACAAGTTGTAGCGGCGTTATATTTATTTAAAACTTTAATATCAATGATCATTTTGCAAAGACAGATAAACAGATACAAAAACAAACATTTAAATTCGACTGTATACCTCGAGAGGCGCAAGGTGAAGTAGCTATCCAAAATTCATGAGCCGTGAAGACGTGATAACCACAAGTACCTGCTAATATAATTCAAGGTTGCCATCTTATTTGAATCTCTATTGCTTTGAAAATAAGGTGGGTATACCACTGTTCAAAATCCACCTGAACTCGATAAAGATTTGAATTTACCAGACTTGAAAATGAACTTTCGAACGTACTTTATAACTTGAAATCAATTCTTTGTCTCCAGTCGGTAAACTTTTCAAAACGATAAAATTATTCTAATTTAGTTGAATACTTTGCACGTAGATTTTGTGAGATGCAATGTTTTGACATATATATCGTAGGTATATTTATAAATATACCTAGGTAATTTTGTTGCATACTCACAAGTTATTTATTGTCAGTTTGCAAAAAAAAATACTTATTTAAAAAAGGTATTATTATACACAAGACAAACTGTTTATCCTATCAAAAAGCTATATTTATGTATATACAGAGATAAACAAAAGGAACCTCCTCTAGCAGTGATTTCTGATCATTTTTTCTGGCGCATCCTGAACAGTGATTTTACTCGTGGTAGGTCTCTCGTATGCTGGAGGTCGGCTTGGTAGGTACCACTATCATGCTAGCTATTTTTCTGCCAAGCAGTAGTGCGCAAGCATTACTGTGTTCTCGTTTGAAGGGCATTGAAGCCAGCGAAATTACTGGGCATATGAGACTTAATAGCTGATGTCGGGGTGATGAGCAAAATGCAGTGACGCAGTGCTTTTTAAGGTAGGTATTTAAAGTTCTGGGTCGCACTGCAATTGATATGGGCAGGTGTGGCGCTTACCATCAGGCGGATGACATGCCATGTGTTGTGTTTTGTTTTGTCTAAAAGACTTTTGCCCAACTTGTTTCTCGCCATACTATATTAGCAGTAGTTTAGTATACGCGAAATGCGGAGATATAGTAGGCGAAACAAGCTAATATTCATATTTTAATTGCGTTTCAGCTAATATTCCGTGAGTAAGGGTCTATTCATGCCCAATGAAGTAGTTTTCTAGTCTTTATCTCACCAAGAGCGAGTGTGGCTGAAGAGCGAGTGTGGCTGAAGAGCGAGTGTGGCTCAGTGGGAGCTCGTGCGACTTTCGATCCGACGCACCCGAGTTCGAATCCCGCTGACCCCGCACCACTGACTTTCTTAAGCTATGTGCGGATTTAACACTCGCTCTAAAACGGTGAAGGAAAACATCGTGAGGAAACCGGCATGTCCAAGAATTTTTCACAAAAAGTCAAGGACATGTGACATTCACCAACCCGCACTGGGCCAGCGTGGTGGATTGTGGCCCATTCTCTCTCTATGAGAGAAGGCCCGTGTCCCAGCAGTGGGAACGTGATGGGCTGATGATGATGATGATGATGATGATGATGATCTCACCAAGATAACTGCGCTTGTCGTCCTAAACATCCTTTTCAATACCAATAAGGTTGTTTTTAGCGCCATGCTCATAACAATATTAAGGCTCGAAAATCTTTGATTGATTAATTTTGATAACACGTTATTAAAAATAGAACTTGAAAATGTCAATGGTATAACGGGCTGTCTTATCGCTAATAAGCGATCTCTTCCAAACAACTTTTGGATAGAGTGGATTTGTGATAGGACAAAAAACGGTGACGGTCTTTATTATCGATTCGAAAAGAAAGCAATGGAATACCTTATTCTGAAAGTTTTGGCATTTACACAAAAAGCATGCCAAAAAATTTACGACTACAATTTCAACTTTATAAATCTACGTTTTCAAACTTAAATTGCAAACCAAATGAGTTTACCGCACAAATGAAATTAATCTATGTGTCGTAACTTCATAAGCAATTTCACGTCAGTTGGGTTCCAAATCACGATATTTTAATGGAGAAATCGCTTTCTTTCACTGAAATTATATATGTTGAAGCCATGGAACCGTGAGATGGATGTTATCAAGATCTGCGTGGTATTGACTGTAAGTTTCTTATTTGTAAGCGATTTTACTTAGCGATTGTAGTGATTTATTAGTTATTGATTTTCTGTCACTTTTCTTTCTGAGTAAAAGCTTTTTGTCTCATCTGTTATTCATCTGAAAACAAACCGCGGGATGACTGCGATAGATCCGACGCACCCGAGTTCGAATCCCACTGGCCCCGCACCGCTAGTTTTCTTCAGTTATGTGCAGATTTAACACTCGCTCTAAAAACGGTGAAGGAAATCATTGTGAGGAAACCGGCATATCCAAGAATTAATCATAAAAAATCAAAGACATGTGACATCCACCAACCCGCACTGGTCCAGCGTGGTGGATTATGACCCATACTCTCTCTACGAGGGAAGGCCTGAGTCCCAGCAGTGGGAACGTAATGGGCTGATGATGATGAGACGCAGCGACTGCGTTTCATTGGTTACACTGCACACTGAAGACACAAATGGAGAACGGACACCAATAATATCGACACTGATACCGCAACCGAAGCGATTGAGAAAAAGTCCACCGCGAATGCTAAAAGTAGCAAGTGAGGTTTTAGTAATAATTATTTACGAGTGACACTCACGTTTAAGTTGGAGTAGTGTAACTATAGTTTCAACTACATCCGATAGTCTCTTTCAAGGCGAGTGTGGAACGCTCACGAACACATCGCGCCTCGCGCCTCTGAGTGAATAATAATTTACGGGTGACACTCACGTTTAAGTTGGAGTAGTGTAACTATAGTTTCAACTACATCCGATAGTCTCTTTCAAGGCGAGTGCGGAACGCTCACGAACACATCGCGCCTCGCGCCTCTGAGCGAATAATAATTTACGGGTGACACTCACGTTTAAGTTGGAGTAGTGTAACTATAGTTTCAACTACATCCGATAGTCTCTTTCAAGGCGAGTGCGGAACGCTCACGAACACATCGCGCCTCGCGCCTCTGAGTGAATAATAATTTACGGGTGACAATCACGTTTAAGTTGGAGTAGTGTAACTATAGTTTCAACTACATCCGATAGTCTCTTTCAAGGCGAGTGCGGAACGCTCACGAACACATCGCGCCTCGCGCCTCTGAGCGAATAATAATTTACGGGTGACACTCACGTTTAAGTTGGAGTAGTGTAACTATAGTTTCAACTACATCCGATAGTCTCTTTCAAGGCGAGTGCGGAACGCTCACGAACACATCGCGCCTCGCGCCTCTGAGTGAATAATAATTTACGGGTGACACTCACGTTTAAGTTGGAGTAGTGTAACTATAGTTTCAACTACATCCGATAGTCTCTTTCAAGGCGAGCGCGGAACGCTCACGAACACATCGCGCCTCGCGCCTCTGAGCGAATAATAATTTACGGGTGACACTCACGTTTAAGTTGGAGTAGTGTAACTATAGTTTCAACTACATCCGATAGTCTCTTTCAAGGCGAGTGCGGAACGCTCACGAACACATCGCGCCTCGCGCCTCTGAGCGAATAATAGTTTACGGGTGACACTCACGTTTAAGTTGGAGTAGTGTAACTATAGTTTCAACTACATCCGATAGTCTCTTTCAAGGCGAGCGCGGAACTCTCGCGAACGCATCGCAATCGCGTGTGAATGTAGTTGAAACTATAGTTGGACTACACCAACTTAAACGTGAGTGTCATCTGTAAATTATCATTAATAATATTTCCAAACCACGTTATTTTCATAATAAAAGTGAGGCTTTGTTTCGATGATTAAATTGGTATATCATTATTGTGTTCGTATTAGCGGAAATCTATCATTACTAATGTCGAATGAACCCGAATCAGTGATCTATTAGTATTAATTTGTAGTTTATTTATGCTAATCCAAACCTGTGTACAGTACAATGAAAGAACGGTAGCTAATTTTCAAGCAGAGTGGTTTCCTATCAAATCAAAGAAATAATGGTTGTGACAACACACATAACTATTATAGATGTATATTATATAGGTACCGAGTACTGAAAATAATACAAATTTTCAAAGACTTTAGAGAATGTAAATAAAATTGTAATGCTATTATTATGCGTACAACAAGACAGTCTCTGTGGTGTAGTGGTTAGTCAGATTGGGTGAAATCTCATACACCACTGATGAGGTTGCGGGTTCGATTCCCACGGCGGGACAAATGTTTGTACAGGGGTAAAAAAAGCGCAAACATTTGTTTCGTGTCTGGGTGTAGTAGGACCATGGTTCTCGTAGTTCCTGGTTCCCTAGATACAGGCAATCCTATTTAGGGGCCAGGATCTATGTATGTGATCGTTGTGTGTATTTATTTATTTAATTAACATTATGATTTAAACGAATGTAAACACTTAACTTGTTAAAATATTAGTATTCCTTATGTGTTGTGAAGTAGCGTAGTAAAATACTTCATTATTGAGTTATATATTTTGTATATATGTTAGTCTGTAAGGTATATATTCTATAGGACTCTGTTAATTTTACTTTTTTGTACTTTAATACTAGTACAGTCATTTGGTTCGAAAAATAGTAGTAACCTGAAGAGTTTTCCGGGAGTTTTGAAAATTGGTAATTTTATAGATTTTGATGTGCTCTTTCCGAATTTCAACTTTGCCACCTCGTATTTTTGCCGCTCGCGCCGCCATATTGGAAAAATGGTGCCTAAAAGCAGCAATTTTTGACAATACCACCTTTCCAACTTATTTTACGATAAAACACCTGGACCCTAACTAAGATTCACTGTATCTAGGGAACCAGGAACTGTGAGGACCATGGTCCCACATTACCCAGACAAGAAACAAATTCTAAAACTGTTTTTTCTGGGCACGAACATTTGTCCCGTCCCGGGAATCGAACCCGCAACCTCAATTGTGTATGTAATTCGAGCCAACCTCCCCACCACTTCACCACAGAGACTGTTGAAATTAAACCTTAACAAAATGATTTCTTAAGATACCTTTTTATGCTACCATGATTTGGGAACAGGTTGTATTGAAGTGTGTTGCTTGGAAGAATATTTGAAGTTAGTTTACTGACTTTATAATTCTGTGACAAAACATTCTGAATTATAAATGTGAATAGTAATTACAGGTTGAACCTCTTTAATAATTTTGTAGAGGCGCGAAATAATGTGGAGAACGATGTTTGCAGACCGCTCTACAATGCGACGGGGTCAGCTTTTGGGGACAACTAGAGCATGTTGCTGTGAGTTCTATTAATAATTAAGTCCTTGCCACTTAATAGTTCAAGCGTTCTCGTGTGGGTACATAATAGGGGATCGGACAGTGATTGAAAATAAATCTAAAATGTAGTTAGAACAAATGTTCGTCGAACCAGAAAGATCATTCAATCAATATTTTTGTGAAATAATAATGATTTATATTTTTAAATCAATATATAAAATTTAATTATTCTGCCATTTTTAATCTGTACTTTATCTCAAACGAAACAACAATCACAGCACACGACGTCATTTGTAGGCAAATGCCGTGAGTCAAGCTTGTGTTTATTTTACGTTTTTGCTTTTCATAAAATGTATTTCTGCAAATATTTTCGTCAATATTTTTTTGCAATATCGTCCCCAAACATCACAAAACGTATTTAAATCTCTTTGCATGTTTTATTTCGAAGAGTTTGTCGTTTTCTACCTTCATATGACGTCACAAGTTTTAAGGTGACCTTTTGCGCGGCAATATTTGTAACATAATATTTAAACATAGTTTTAGGTACTTTTAGAGCATTATTTAATTAAAATAGTATTTTTCATGGCTATATATATTAATTGTCGTTAATGTAAAACATTTTCTGAAAAGTTGTCCGATCCCCTATTGTCATACATAGTGTCAACGTAAGTGCCATTGTTGTAATTCCAAAGCTGAAACCCTCAAACGGCGCAAATATACAAATCTCGAACAAGATTGCATGTTTGTGCCGTTTGGGGTAGAAACATTAAGACCGTGGGGGCCAAACACCCGTAAAATCTATATGAACATGGCAAAACACCTGTTGGAGGCGACGTGTGACCAGCTAACCGGCCAACACTGGTTCATGTTTAGGTCAAAATATCAGCAATGCCATTCAGCGGGAATGCAGCCAGCGTTCTGGGCACTTTCCCCTCGACCATAGGCCTTTTAGAATATTTTTATTATATTATTATATTGTTGTATATATATTTAAGTTATATTAGTTTTGTATAATTACCCAAATATTAATTTAATGAATTAATCTTGAGCGTGCGTTTCGTTGCCACTGAATATATGTCTAGCCTAAAACGCGTATTTTTTAAATCTCGACGCAAAAAAGAAGGGTGTTATAAGTTTGACCACTGCGTGTCTGTCTGTGAGTCTGTCTCTGGAACCGTAGCTCTTAAACGGGTGAACCGAATTGAATGCAGTTTTTTTTTTATTTGAAAGTAGGTTTTCTAGCGGTGGTTCTTAGACTTATGTTTTATCAAAATCGGTTCAGCTGTTTTTTTTACTTTTTGTGTCTAAGGTTCTTGAAATTGAAGTTTACTGAAATTCCCTTTATAAGCTCGTAAAACTTTTTATTGTTTTAGCGTCAAAATGCTGAAAACAAAGACGGCGGCGGTCAAATTAAAAGTGAAATAACGGTAAGTCCTTGTTCTCATATTTACTTTATATATAGGTTATTTATATAGGTTTAAGATCTACTTATCTGCGTAGAGTGCAATAATTTCAATATTTTGATTTACTAACCGGCTACACTCACGAGTGAAAGTCGAGACACTAGACCGGTGTTCAAGCGGTACAGACTCTCATCTTCCGGAGAACGTGCGGTCGCGGCGAGCGTTTGGTGCGAACAAAAAATGATCAAAATAAATGAAATAATAAGAAATAATCAAATTATGAATAATACTCACGGTAGTTTTAATAAGAATAATTTCATTGCCTATATTTTTTACGTACATACAAACTAATTTGTTGGTACGGGTCTCGTACAAATTTCCGAAAGACATTTTAGCGAAACCCATTTCTACAACGCCATCATCTTAAAGCTATTTAACTGACAGGTTATTTTATCACTGGTACATTTCATCGAATATCCAAATGCGCGAAATCCCATGTCATAGTACATTTTCATCTACTGTCATATATGTATTTGAAGGTCAAATTTTTGAAACTTTTATGAAATACATCTTCATAATTAATGTTTTACTGAACCGTACAGCATTGTTAAAGTGATAAAATAAACTTGATAGGTATGGGCTACGAAAATTACGCTATATACTAAACTAGCTGCGCCCTGCGGTTTCCCGGGTAGTTTTTGCGTGAAAGATTCTTACAAACTTTCGAGTTTATAATATTACTAGCTGCGCCCTGCGGTTGCACCCGCGGTTTCCCGGGATAACAAGTAGCCTATGTGTTAATCCAGGGTATAAGCGATCTCCATACCAAATTTCATCAAAATCATCAAGTTTTTGCGTGAAAGAGTAACAAAGGTACAACCATACTTATAAACTTTCGCGTTTATAATATTAGTAAGATATAATAAATAAATGATGCGTAAGACTTAAGGTCTCATACTATATTTAGCTGATTTGAGAAGAAGATCACTACTTTTTCATTTACTATTGACGCCCGTCGTTTCTCTATTTCGAGCTCAAAATACTAATTTATTTATTAGGTAAACGAAACAAAACAAAACCTAATAAAATAAAACTATAATCAATATTAATATTTAAATAATTTGTGTAGCAATTCTGGATTTTAAAATCTAAACTAAAGGAATATTTATTTCAGAGACGATTCCACGCCCCCAATACAGAAGGCGTAATCCTGGGTGCACCCCTCTGGGCGAGCCACCTTCCTGAAGCCGAGCCGATCCTGCCTGGTCATACCCTGATCAGACCAGCCATGGGCATGCTCAAGTCTTCCGTCAAATTCCCTCATAGAGACAATGAGGACGGAGCTGGTGTATATGGGAACATAGATCATTTGAGCATCAGGTACCTTTGACTCACTGAGTGTGGCTCAGTGGGAGCACTTGCGACTTTCGATCCGACGCACCCGAGTTCGAATCCCGCTGGCCCCGCACCACTGACATTTTCAAGTTATATGCGGATTTAACACTCGCTTTAAAAACGGTGAAGGAAAACATCGTGAGGAAACCGAACATGTTCAAGTATTTATCACAAAAATTCAAGGACATGTGACCAACCCGCACTGAGCCAGGGTGGTGGATTATGGCCCAGACTCTCTCTTTGAGAGAAGGCTCGTGTCCAAGCAGTGGGAAAGTGATAGGCTTATGATGATGATAGATAATCTATTATTCTTTTATAAATAAAAATTAAATGCTTTTAATTGGTTAGCTCAAGTGATGCACTTGAGATTGGCTGGACCAGAAAAGAGAAGATTGGATGGATTGACTTGGCAGTTTTTGTTATATTATGTTCCTAATAATCCGAATAAAGGCGGCTTTCAGGCGGTTTAATATCTCCGACACCAGGGTTGGCCACGTACCCACACGAGAGAAGAACAATAGTCCGAATTTGGTTTATATGAAACTTAAAATCGGAAAAGTTGCCCGGAAACCTGAGAAATTCGGGAAAAACTCAATGTGCATTCTCCTTGATAATTTCACTCTAATACGTCACAGAAGAAGAAGTAACAAACACACTAATACACTCACAAACTTTCGCATAATTATAATATTCTTGTGTTTTTTTTTTATGTAACTGAATGACGAGACGAGCTGGTCGTTTGCCTGATGGCAAGCAATACGCCAGCCCATAACAATTACAGCACCACCCAGAACTTTATTTTGCAAAATACTGCGCGGCGCTGCACTGCGCTCGTCACCCTGAGACAATTAGCTGTTGAGTCTTATAATGTAATTTCGCTAGCTACAATGCCCTTCAAACCACACACACAACACAAACACAGTTATGCTCACGCACTACTGCTTGGCGGCTGAATAACTGGCAAATCGGTGGTACCCACCCAGACCTACCACCAGTGAAGTATGTTATTTCCTGAATAACGTCACTTAAGCTGACGATTTATGACTATTTTTAAAATAATTACATTTATTCCTTTACAGATATGACGGAAAGAACGAGCGGGTATTGTATAGTGGATTCCGAAGATCGCTTCCGCCAGATGACAAACAAAATTATGTGTTGGTAAATAACAGTCCATAAGATTTTAAATATTTTGGAAGAAGAAAAATTATATTGCTCAGGCAGGGATTAACCCTGCGACTTCGGAATACCGTCCCGACGCTTTAACCATTGGGCTACCGAACCAACAGAAGAAATTTAGTTGCTCGAGCAATTTCTTTTATACTGCTTATATCGTCTTACGGGGACGAATCTTAAGATTTTTGCCTAGCATGAGCTAATGCATTTAATAACAAAACAGTCAATAATTGTGTTTTAATTTGTTCAAATAATTACTTATATAGTGATCTTAAGGCGTAAAATTGGTTAGTTGTATACAAAAATACTTACATTTTCTTTCTTCTTACTTGTTTTTTTAGGTCCTACCATCTACATCGCAAAAAAACGAGTTAAGGTAAAACTCTTTAATCTTTTCGTTCATTAAGCACGTGATAATTTTTAGCACTTTCTTTCTCCTATTAAATAAAGCTTTGATTTTCTTCACAGGCGCGGTTGGAGATCTCAAATGGTATGTATTCAATCCCAACCCATCGTCGTCAACGGTACACCTCTTGAAGTTGTCGAAAGATACCTCGGACAAACAATACGGTTGGGTAGAAACAACTTCGAGAGCCGACAACCTGCGAAAGGTGCCCGGAAGAAACTGGATGAGAAGAGCCGAAGACCGGGCTCAGTGGCGTTCATTAGTAGCCTATGTCCAGCAGTGGACGACTACAGGCTGATGATGATTATGAAGTACTTAATGAATAGTAGGTAGGTATTAATTATTTAAGCTTAAGAATCAATTACATTATTTCCTTTTTTTTAGGACAAGCGAAAACCTACTCGAAGTCAGCAAGTGCCAAACTCAAAAAAACGAAAAAAAATGCTAGATAATCGAAGGTAAATTGCAAGATATACTTATCTAAGTAGATCCTGGCTGATCTTATCACCACTGAGGTTGCGGGTTCGATTCTCGCGACGGGACAAATAATGAATAAAGACACAGACACAGAAAAAAAGCGCAAGCATTCGTTTCGTGTCTGGGTGTTGTAGGACCATAGTCCTCATAGTAATGGTTCCCTAGATACAGGCAATCCAAGTGCCAGGATCTATGTATGTGAGCGTATTCAATTATTAAGTTATATTATTAATTTAATTTTGTTACATAAAATATTGTAAAAAAGTTCTAAACAATATGCCGCTCAGTTTTTACTGTATCTTCTGAGTAGTGGTTCTTTTTCCGATACGGTGGTAGAGTCATTGTAATAATTGACGTTCATAAGTGCGTCTGTGATGCAAAAAATGAATTTTGAATTTTGAATGAAATTGATCTTATTAGCTTGCAACTCACTCAAACATTAGCTATTTTAATTCACAGTAATAATTTCAAGAAAATAATCGCAATTTACCCGGCCAAACTAGTGATGAAGAAACACATTGTAAGTATTTTTTGTACTAGCTGTGCCCCGCGGTTTTACCCGCTTTTATAAAAGTATACTATGTATTGTAGCGAAGTGAGCTGAGAGTTGAAGAAATGAGGAACACCACGTAAACCATGTGAACATGTAAACCCAGTCTATGAATAAATGAGTATTTGAGTGTTAAATCCTTGCTTCAGTAGTTTTAATGACTATTACAATTAACAATTGCGAAGTACAAAATTAGCAAGTATTGCCTACAGTACACTGTTATATGACGTGATCAGGAAGCGCTGTGATTGGCTGCCAATGACGTGTAGCTAGTATTTAATGCATGAAGATCGCGCGAGATGTTCTCGTCGGAGTGGAGAGTGAAAGGACATAGGATACTTTAAGACCTGTAAATGGTTCCAGGACCTAAAGTAACAAGTTTCATCGAAGTCCGTTCAGTATTTTAGCTTGATTGAGCACATCTATCCATCTTCACAATCTTCCGCATTTATAATATTAGTAGAAAGGATTAATAGCATTATTGTATAAGTAATTTATTTATTTATTTATTTAATTCAGCGCACGCTACTTTCATTGCTACATCCAAAGCGTGTAGCGGGCCAATTACATGTGATGTAAGCATACTACTGTTTGGCGGTTGAATATCTGGCAGAGTTGTGGCGCACTCTTGCTGAAGAAGCCTACCAGTACAAAAAATATGCCTACGCCAAACTAGGTAATCATTTTGTATTGCCAGAAAAATATATTGATGTTGATGGTTCTACGATATTGAAGATTTCACGACACTAATTTTTAGCACGTCAAATGCGTTTCACACGTTCCTGTGTGCATAAAGAAGGAAGAGGCACTTTGCGCACACGCAGCAAGGCCGATTGCAGATTTGAGCGGAAACGCCTACGTTTTATATTAGTTACAGTCAGCGATATAAGAAGCTGAACTTGTACAATCTTTCAATTGTCAATAACACCAAAAATATACAAATAACATGCAATATTTTTCAATTTCTCTATTCGCACAGGATATAAACAGGCTTCTGAAATGCAACGTTCAGAGATCTAAGACAAACATTAAAGGTGTAATCAATCAAAGTCAAATAGTCGTTGACCGTACATAAACCTGGCGTTTTTGGACTTTCGCGTGCGCCTACATCCCGCAGTTAGAAAAATTACCAAAAGTTATTCTAATCGTTTACAATTTCTGTTTTTTCACAGAAACAAAAAGAAAAATTACGACCAAACAAATTAAAAGCGTTTCAGTAAGTTCAATTCGAAAAAATGTTTGAGTTTATATAATAAAGTTTATTTTACAAATATTGGTTTTATTTCAGGCATTCTGAAGATGCTACATTTACCAAGGTGAGCGAAGAAGAAATTGTATTTATAATTGTTTTTCTATCTGCTTTTTATTTTTATTTTTTATTGTATTTTTAGGTCCATATTTTTTTGTATGCTCAAACATTTTGTTTTTTATAATTTTATGTTGCTAACTTAAACGAATAAAAAAGCGGGCGAATTATCGCTAAGCAACAACGGAAACAAGCAATGGTGGTGGCATTATGTTTATTTGAGCAGACAGAGAGCCGATGTGATGGCCGATCGGCTTAGCATGATGTGAATGTGCGTGTACAAACGAGCGGATCGGCATAGGTTGAGTGCTTTACTTTTGAATTTGGCGACGAGGAGACCGCCTTTTTTTATTCGTTTAAGGTTGCTAAAGGTTTATACGAAACAAAATCTTTTTACCAGAAACTGTAAGCTAAAAAATTAAAAACTAAACCAATGACAACTAAACTAAATAAACATGAATAATGTGTATCGGTTGAGCCAACTAAATGGCCTACAGATAATTCAACCGAGCCCGGCAACGTGCCCATAATGCCGGCAGCAATACCTCGCTGAATAGCGAGGCTGGTTTTTTGGTTCTCTGGTTACTTTTATAAGGTACGGAAAAGAAAGTATCTACATCATCATCATGATCATCGGCATGAACAGCCTATTCGAGTCCACTGCTGGACATAGGCCTCTCCCAATGCACGCCACTGAGCCCGATCTTCGGCTCTTCTCATATAGTTGTTGCCAGCTACTCGCCTGCTCCATCTAGCCGGAGGGCGTCCTACACTATGATTAACGTAAACATGGTCCCCGCTCTAGAAATCGTTTACTCCATCGATTACCGATTCTTCAAGATATGTGACCGGCGCATTGCCACTTCGGCATACTTATTCGTTAATTTTATTAATTGTATCATTTATGGTAGAATTTATATCAAAAACCTGATATAAATTATACCATTGTATTAATTTTGCGTAAAAACCCGTAAATAGTTGTTCATCACGCATAAATTTAGGTAACGTACCACCTTAAGTTTTAACACAAGGGAAACTTATTTGCAGGCTTCTAAATCAAAACTTACAGCCTTGAGAGACATTCTTCGTCTGATCAAGTCTCTCAGACGAGACCAAGAGTTCAACGAAGGACAAGAAGGGCCAGAAGATTACATAGACGATGGAGGTTTTATAAGTCCAGCAAGAGTGGGCGTTGTAGCTGTTGTAGCGCATCCAGTAGTAGCAGTGGAAGTAGGCCCCAGCAACAAGACTAGAGACTTTTGGGAGACACAGGTATAATATAAACTAGCTGCACTCCGCGGTTTCCCGGGATAAAAAGTAGCCTATATCTATTTTCAACACCTAAACTAACTACATACCAAATTTAATCAAGATCCGTTCCATAGTTTTTGCGTGACTGAGTAACAAACACCCATCCATCCATCCATCTATTTATCCATCCGTCCATCCCTCCATCCATTAAAAGTCAAAATCTCTTTAATCATTTTGGCATCAAAGACCCACTTATGAACGTCAAACTATCACAATGACTCTACAAAACCAAAAAGAACCACTACTCAGAAGATACGGCAAAAACTAAGGGGCATTTTTTTTTAGAGATTTTGTTAATTTTTTTGGGTTTTTACAATATTTTATTTCTTATGTGCCAGTTGGCTACTTTGCAGAAGTGGAATGTTCCAAGCATCTTTGTCTTCTATGTAATTACGAACAGTATAGTATGCCTTTCTCGCAGCCATAACTAAAAGTCAAATTTTCCTGGACCCCTTTGATTTTCTGTCTTCCTCTTTCAGGATGCCTTTAATCACATAAAGATAAACCCAGATGCACCGGAGCACGGTGAGCTACTTCCGTTAGATGAGATTGCGAATGAAAAGGAAAGGGAATGGTGGTTTTACCAGCAGGTAAATGATTCTGACTCTGCGTAAAGTTGTGCAAAATTAAATACATATTTTATATTAATTTAGAGACATGATATTTGAGCGCTTGCTTGTAGGATAAATACTTGAATTTTGTTTTTTAATAATAAATACGCCCAACGATCACATACATAGATCCTGGCCCCTAACTAGGATTCCCTGTATCTAGGGAACCAGGAACTACGAGGACAATGGTCCCACGACACCCAGACACGAAACAAATGCTTGCTTTTCTTTTCTATGCACAAACCTTCATTGTATGTAGTATTCTTGCAAATAAACAATTGATTTGAACAATGATTATAATAAAACGGTCACTGAAATAACGGTATCTTAAATTATGTACTCATTGTATTTTTACAGTCGGACTTCGAGGAATTTGAAGACAGGTGATCAAAATAATATCCCAAAAAATTCAATAAATTGATCTAATAAGCAAAATTGTTTTATTTTAATTGTTCTTCATGCGAGCCCCCTTCTTAAGACGGTGAAGAAAACCATCGTGAAGGAACCGGTATGTCCAACAATTAATCACAAAAATTCAAAGACATGTGACATCCACCAACCCGCACTGCGTAGTGGATTATGGCTCATACTCTCTCTATGAGAGAAGGCCCATATCCCAGCAGCGGGAACATGATAGGATGATGATGAGCAGCCGCTCAACTCAACTGCCGTATTCTCTAGATCTATGTGCCCCATCTTAGGCCACATCATCGCTTCACATCAGGCGAGATAGTGGTCAAACATTGATCTATTAAAGTAAAATGAATATATATATATATATATATATATATATATATATATAATGATAATGAGAACCCCTTTCCTGTTGACCCTTTCTAACTGCCTGAGCATTGAATGCATATACACATAGGTAGAGTGACTCGTGGTTAAACTTACCTACTTATACACTTAAATGTTTAGGTAGTTACTTAGTAGGTATGTACAAAGATTTTTATTGATTAATTAGGAATAATAAAAATGATATTGCTTGGGCAGGGATGGAACTTGCATCTTCGGAATACCGTCCCGTCGCCACAACCACGGCCATCGAGCCAACTGCTCGAGCAACAAAATTTCTTCTATTCTTCTTCGTATATCGTCTTACGGGGATGATTACAAAGATATATTTTCATCTACCTTCTCCTTTGCAGTTAGGATGTTTTGTACTTAGGAAAAATCGGTTAAATTTTGTAGAAAATAAAAAACTGCATTTTCGCGCTTATTTCAGTTTACAAATATTTATTTTATCTAATTTGGTGTTATACAACAAAAAGTTTAGGTACAATAAACATTGTATTAATCAACTAATGTAAAGTGGTACTCGCATGTCTTCTAAAGTCATTTTTTATTTCGTTATAAGTAATTAACTTTCTCCAGCATGTTCTGCTCCCCGTATACTACTTTACTGTCTGATCCGCCAAAACTGCTGAGCAATTAGATTTAAAGAGCCTTTGTAAAAAATGTGCGGTGAAACTGATTTTCAGGTTATTTATTTTAGTGCCACCTAGCCGAAAACTTATGTACTACTAACGACACGAACTACATAAGAGTGAAGGGTTCTAAAGTGTCATTACCCTGAGGTTCTAAAGAAGCTGGTAGCTGTAATGGCTGTATTCTATCTATATTATTCACGCTGAATGTATAAGAAGTTCACATTGTGTTGCTAGATGTCGCTATTATTAATATTTCGGCTCGGCCTACGCAAAAGTAGTTATTTAATTATTTTGAAAAATAAGACAATTGATTACATAACTGCGCATAACAGTTATGTCACCCATTATTTTATTTAAATAAATTGCTAATTTTTTATTTATAATTTTCTATAATATTCATCGTACCTCACTTTGCCGCAAAAATAAGATTAGGGACCTCTTCTACTTTAATATATAAATAGTTTAGCTTTAATATTAGATGGATAGATAGATATCACTATATTGCACTTAAAAAAAGAAAACAGAATTAGGTACAGTTAGTAATACACAATTAGTTTCCTATCTAACTATAATAAACATTTGAATTGTACTTTATCTCTATTTTTAAGGTGAATAATAAAGTGTTTATCTATCTATCTATCTATCTATAATCAGGCCTAGCGCACTCCGCACTGTAGGTACGAAGCTACAAGTACATAGCCGGACACCGATAGCGGGTCGCGCGTCGTTACACGTGCCACGTCTGAAGAGATAAGGGCTATGCGATAGAAAGAGAGGCGCTCTGTAGGTTAATATGACTGGTAAGTATGCAGCGCTACGCGAGCTGAATTGAATTTTATTGCGTCATACAAGAGTCGCTATTAGTTTAAATTTGTTTGCGGAGTGATGCTTCTGTCCCTTAGTATTCTGTGCTGTAATATAAGTACAGGTATCTCATATTTTCTTATAAATATACCTTGGAATGACTTAGATTCCTTATCTTTACGTTGTCTACTGAAATCGTAAAATAAACAGCACGTTGTAAAATGTCTAGAACTGTTCGCGTCAGAAACTAAAACAGTTCATCATTTAGATTTATATTTTTACTGTTAAATATACCTTGCGAGGAAATTATTTTAGGTAGGTACATAAATAGTATAGTAGTATGTATTGTGATGTTTGAAGTGTTCAACGTGTTCGTTGTATTTTTAAATAAGTAATTCTATAATACATACAAAATAACACTCGTAGTAAATCTCTCGTATGCGGGAGGCCGTCTGGGTAGGTTAGGTACCACTACATTGCCAGTTATTCTGCCGTCAAGCAATAGTGCGCAAGCATTACTGTGTTCCGGTTTGAAGGGCACTGTAGCCAGTGAAACTACTGTGCATTAGAGACCTAATATCTTATGTCTCGCGGTGATGAGCGCAATGCAGTGCTACACAGTGCTTCTTATGCTCAGATAGAATATCTAGCCTGGATATTGGCTGTCTACTCGAAGTTCTTATAGCTTGCACTGCAATTTGTTTTGGGCAGGCTTGTTCGTCTCATCACTCAGTTCAATAAAAAAATATTATATGCTTGAACACTACTGCTTGGCGACAGAATAACTGGCATAGCGGTGGTACCTTACCTAGTGTACCTAACCAGACGGCCTCCCGCATACCTACCACGAGTACGTAGGTAATACATAGGTATTCAGCTGGCTGAATTATCGAAACACTAAACGCTATAAAAGAAAAAACGAACAATTAAAAATTGTGGCCCCAATAGAAGTGTATCCAATTGAACGTGAAGACATCTTAATTTATTCGCAGCTATTTTTAGAGGAACAAAACATGTTTTCAGTTTTGTGACAACACGTTTCTTGACTTGTTATAGATATATTCATGGAGTGGAAAGATATTAAGAATTGGATTCAAAACCATGGCGTATCTATTGTGACGTACTCGTGCGTGATATTTGTGTTCGTCGGTTACATCGGATGGTGGGTTTCGATTGACAGAAGGTAAGTTTCTACTAAATGACTATTACTTTGTCTAACAAACACATAAAATGAGAACAAAACAAATTCTTTGTTCAAATATATTCATCAAGCGACATTTTTATTTTTAAAAAAAGGAGAAGGTTCTCTGTTTGATTGTTTTTTTTTATTTTAGAACTCCGTCATTTATGAACCGATTAGGAAAATTTTTGCGTTGGGTTCAGTATAGCTACGAAGTGGTCCCATATAAATTTCATCCATAGATAGATAGATAGATAGATAAACACTTTATTGTTAAAAAAAAACCTTAAATATAGGTACATGAAAAACAAGTAAATTTTACAGTAATCATGCATAACAATAGGCGGTCTTATCGCTCAAAGCGATCTCTTCCAGACAACCTTTGAACAGAAAGGACTAACATAATTTGGAAGGACGGTGGTTTTTTGAAAGAAATGCAAATTCTATTATAAATATATGTATAAATAGGTATAATATATATATATATATATAATGACATATACATATAAAAGCATAATATGATAATAATAACACATATAAATATATATATATATATATATATATATATATATATATATATATATATATATATATATGATACACATATTTGACATATTTGACTTTGGACTTCAAAGATACATTGAAGTCGGTTTTTGTTTTTTCTAAAAATTAATTATTTCAAGACAAGCTTTTAACAAATTCGTAATTGGAACCACGAGCACTTAAAATGAGCTCAAACAGTAGTAGTTCACGATTATCCGTCAAGAAGTTCCATTGTCCACCTTTCGTCTCCATCATCAGATCAGATGATTTTGATTGATTATGCTTACATAGTGAATGTTACAGATTAAGACTCGTCTGTACATGGGGTAAAGATAACATATTACGAATATTGTTATTTTACATATTTATAGATACACATTTAAGGCACTTGTGATTGATAATGGATGAAAAATTCTAGCCTTGACTTGGCCAGCTCCATTGGCAGAGCTCATTGCGGGTCTGTGGCAGTTCCCCTGATGGAAAGCAAGAAAGAAAATAAGTTGACTAATAACCACCATATATTAAAAAAAAGAGGTAATAAAGGTACATGAATTTAGATGGCCATAAAAGGACACAACTCAGCATAAAGCGCCAGCAAGAGTCATAGTAGAGTCATTGTGATAATTTGACGTTCATACGTGCGTCTGTGATGCCAAAATGATTAAAGAGGTTTTGATTCGATTTGATTTGATTGAGAGTTGATTAATCGTTTTTCCGTACAAAATGTATGGGGAATGTTTTTGGAAATTTCTGTAATTTCTAGTACTCACACCTTAAATGGTCCCATAGAGTATTTTGATCCCTACAAGAAACAGGATCGATTGGCATTAATTTTTTTTTGTAATTTAGCATTTTTTTGCTGATTGTACCTAAATTTTTTCTAAAATCTGTGAATGCAGTTCAGAATATCTAAAAATGTTGTCGATGGTCTCCTTGAAACGTTTTCCTGTAACCATCTGTAACTATAACGGTTAAGGTACTTTTTTTTACGCTTAATAGATCCATGTTTGGCCACTATCTCGCCTGATGTGAACCGATGATGTGGCCTAAGATGAAGCACATAGATCTAGAGAGAGACGGCAGTTGAGCGACTGCTCAGACCCGTCTCCCAGATGGTTCACCGAATATCATCCCGGAACACTACTAGGTCGCTTGTGGGTGGTATAACAACCACGGCCAGAGCCTACCACTCCAAAGCGCGTAAGCGGGTTTCATCACGATGTTTTCCTTCACCGTTTTAGAGCGAGCGTGCAAAATCTGCACTTAACTATAAGTCATTGGTGCAGGGCCGAGTCGGGATTCGAACCCAGGTGCGTCGGATCGAAAAGCGCACGAGTCCCCGCTGAGCCACACTCGCTCTAAACCACCTGCCCTTACTGCCCCGTCTCAAAAATGCACCCTGTATATAGAGAAGAAGAGAAGAGTTAGGTAATCATTGTTATGATTTAAAAATAGTTTTACATGGATATTAAATATCTGCGGCTAATAAAATTCCCAGGACATTTGAGATTTAAATAATGTTATAATTGTCGGATAATTAAATTAAATTTCATTTTTTTATTATTTAATAATATATATTTTTTTATTACTATTATTTAAATTATTAAATGTTTGCATTTTTTTTTAATATTTGACATTTATTTAATTATTTTGGGTTGATTATATACAAGATATAAATAAATGTCATTATATCACATTTAGATATATTATGAAAAACATAAATCAAGAAAAAAGATTAGAAAAAAGATTTTACCAAAAATGATGCAGAATACGGACATATATTAGAAAAAACAGAAGTTTAAATTAATATTCAATTTTATATCATCAAATAAATCATTTATAAATAATAAGTTAATTTTCAGATTAGAAGCATGCAAATTAAATTGTATAATAAGGTTTAATTGGATTCGTCTTAGCTGACTACTTTTCCACATACCGTATTTTTAATAACAAGAATAAAATAAGGATAAATTAAACAAAATTGTTTAATGCAAAGTTATTACAAATATAAAATAAATATTAACTCAAATCACATTCACCATTGAGGTTGTGATTTCGATTCCCGCGGGGAGACAAATGTTTGTGCACAGAAAGAAAATCGCAAGCATTTGTTTCCTGTCTGGGTGTTGTGGGACCACGGTCCTCATAGTTCCTGGTTCCCTAATCACAGGGAATCCTAGTTTGGGACCGGGATTTTTGTGTAAAATAACCGGCCAAGTGCGAGTTGAACTCGCGCACGAAGGGTACCATTATCTATAAAAACGGCAAAAAAGTCATGTCTATTGTATGGGAGCCCCTTAAATATTTATTTTATTCTGTTTTTTAGTATTTATTGTTATAGCGGCAACAGAAATACATAACCAGTGAAAATTTCAACTATCTTACTATCACGGTTCATGAGATACAGCCTGGTGACAGACGGACAGACAGACAGACAGACAGACGGACAGCGGAGTTTTAGTAATATGGCCCCGTTTTACCCTTTGGGACAAAACCCTAAAGAAGAAAAAATACCTAAATATCGTAAGTGTCATTGACATTTTGCACAAATTTATGTAAACAGGTGTTTTTTCATTTTGTATGTAGTTCAGTATCTGTTATTATACTGTAATTTCTCACTGTATCTATTTAAGAGGAAAATTATTCATGAATTCTACGTAATTCCTGGCATTTACGTTTAGCCTTCAGTCATGGTGATACGAAAGATCTTAAGTGCTCTAGTTTAAATATCCGTTTTTATTTGTTTGCAAATAAAATATTACTAATGATAAAAAAAACATTATTTTATTTTGAAGTAATAAAAAAAACTTTCATAAATATTTATTTAAATTATTAATATAATTTGTGTAGGCGCTAAATATTTAAACAGACAACAAAGTGTAATTGGACGAGATGGATTGCAAAATTATTTTATTTCTATCAGTTATAGGCGTTATTAGAGGGTAAGTAGAATTTAATTAGTTTTTATGAACTTATTATAAATACTCGTGTAATAATTAATTTTAAATAATTAGTTGTTTTAAGGAAACCTATATACCTATCGGCCTTTGACCACTATTTCACCTGTTGGTAAGTGGTGATGTGGTTTGCTTGTTCTGGGCTCTATGGCTCTATCCTACGTCTGGGCTACCGAGCAGTGTGCTTGAGTATCGTTTCTTTCATTCCATCTATTCGAAAAAGGAAAATTATTTCTTTAATAAGTGCGAGCAAAATAGATGTTTTCTCCAAGAAACTTTCTTAGAGGCCTTAATGTGTTTTGAATTAGGAACTTGAATGTTAATCCATACAATATAGTGTTTCTACTACAACCAAAGAGGTCGAACGAAAAATATTTAATATAATAGTTACGGGCTGGTCAGATAGGCGGCGCGCCGGCTGTAATAAAAAAAGACATAGGACTATTATTTTATCATTTTATCTTTTTTTTATGTAACTGGATGACGAGACGAGCTGGCCGTTTGCCTGATGGTAAGCAATACGCTAATCCATAACAATAACAGCACCATCCAGAACTATGTTTTGCAAAATCCTGCGCGTTGCTGCACTGCGCTCGTCACCCTGAGACAATTAGCTGTTGAGTCTCATAATGCCCAGTAATTTCGCTGGCTACAATGCCCTTCAAACCGGACACGGTAATGCTTGCGCACTACTGCTTGGCGGCTGAATAACTGGCAAAGCGGTGGTACCCACCCAGACGGCCTCTGTATCTTTTATTCTTTTTATTATTTTATCCTATTATTATTATTTTCATCTTTTCTCTTAAATATAAATTAATAGTAGAGCTCGGCCGCTAAATTATTTTTCTTCGAGCGTCATTATTATAAGTGATTCTGCGCTCAGGATTTAAAATTATGCTATTATGTATTTTACAGCCTTGTAATACAATCTGCCATTATCGTTTTTATCTCGTCTTACAGTGACGTTTCGCTGAGCTCGATGCGCATAGATAAAATTTTATTTTCATGCTAAATGATTTAAAAATGCTATATTTTTGCCAAGCAAGCGCTGTAACAACTTTAGTAAATATTATTGACCCGTTAAGTTTACTGTTGTTTACACGAGAGAAAGACGAATTGTACATGAGATATATTTTTATTACTTAGGTATGTTAAATTGAATAAATAAATAAATTAAGTAAGAAAAATAAATTTATTTTTATTTTTAGGTTAATTGTATTTATAATTAGGACATTTAATTAAGTTAACTGTACTTGTTTCCATCCATATATCACTAGTAGCACTCGTGGTAGGAATCTCGTATGCAAGAGGCCGTCTAGGTAGCTTTGCCAGTTATTCGCAAGCAATACTCTGTTCCGGTTTATAGGGCATTGTAGCCAGTGAAATTACTGGATATATGCGACTTAATACCGGATGTCTTGGGGTGATGAGCGCAATGCAGCGCTGGAGAGTACCTACTTTTTATGGTATTGAAAGTTATGTTCTGAGTGGCACTGCAATGGCTATGGGCAGGCGTGGCGCTTACCATAAGGCGAACGACTTGTTTGTGTTACCACTCAGTTCCATAAAAAAAGTAAATTACTTTATGGCGGGACGCGAAAATATTATTCAACTTTGTTAGAATATTTCTAAACTAATGTACTTTCGAGTGATGATACTGAATGTCACCAAGTGATTCGTACAGATTATTACAGCCATAAAGTATTAAATACATGTGCATAAACCGAAGCCATAATAATGGTATTCTTTATTAGAAATCGTGATACTTTTATAGTATTATCAGTACAAAAAGAGAGTAGGTACTTAGTCAAAATAAAATTTAATATAGATAAGTTCTTTTTTTTTCTAATGAAGTTTATTAATAAGGCACCTCAAGAACATTATGATCTAGCCTAATAAGACTAATAAGTAATTTGAATTTAACTTAAGCTGCTAAGTAGAGTAATATAGATAAGTGACTGATTTTTTATGTAATTGAGGAACAGGTCGTTCACCTGATGGTAAAAACACCCCCATAAAAGTTGCAGCACTACCCAGAACATTATTGTGCACAAGTGTACTGCGCTCGTCACTCTCTCGTTAAGTTTCATAATGCCCAGTAAATTCGCTAACTATAATGCCCTTCAAACTGGATTACAATGTATGTATAAATAATTATAAATAAATATAAAGTATTGTCACGTTATAAGCAATGTTATTAGATTAGGTATTTTGATAATTATCTTTGAAATGGCATTTTTTTCATAGTTGGTTTATATCATCATCAGTTCCCACTGCTGGGACACGGGCCTTCGCTAATAGAAAGAGTATGGGCTTTAATCCACGCGCCCAGTGCGGTTTGATGGATGTCACATGTTCTTGAATTTTTGTCATTAATTCTCGGACATGCCTGTTTCCTGACTATGTTTTACTTCACCGTTTTGAGAGCGAGTCTTAAATTATTTTCAAAAAGTCGTTGGTGCGGAGTCAGTGGGATTCGGACTCCTGTGCGTCGGATTCTAAGTCGCACGAGTTTCCGCTGAGCCACCCTTGCTTGATAGCTATGGGTTAAAGGTGATTCAAAATTTTAACATGACATAATCATTTTAATTATATTTAATGCAGTAACGCATAATATGCATTACTGCCTAATAAATATTAAATCACATTTTTATGACATTACCTATATCTTTATTTCTTTCAGTTTGGAGGCCGTTGAACGTAACAATAAGAAATTTAAACTAGTAGTCGATCACGATGGCGGTGCCGATGATGCGATGGCAATTTTTATGTGTATTCTCTATGAAAAATACTTTGATGGGTAAGATCCTATTTTTAACCGACTTCAGAAAGGAGGAGGTTCTCTGTTCGATTGTATTTTTTTTTTATGTTTGTTACCTCAGAACTCCGTCATTTATGAACCGATTTGAAAAATTCTTTATGCGTCGAGTTCAGTATAGCTACGAAGTGGTCCCATATAAATTTCATCGATATGTGACCTTGGACTTCGAAGATACATTGAAGTCGGTTTTTGTTTTTTTCTAAAAATTAATTATTACTGAAACTATATATCACATCACATCACACTAATATTTTAAGTGCGCAAGTTTGTAAGTATTTTGGTGTGTTAGTATGTTTGTTCCTTCTTCTCGCCGTAACGCCTCAACGAATCCAAGTGAATTAAGAATGGAGATATAAAAAATAAAATTAAATAAAAATTATTTATTTCGGATAAATCCATAGAGTACAGTCAATTGGTTCGAAAATTAGTGGTTACCTGGAAAGTTTTCCGGGAGTTTTGAAAATTGGTATTCATATAGAGTTTGATGTGTTCTTTCCAAATTTCAACTTTGCCACCTCGTATTTTTGCCGCTCGCGCCACCATATTGGAAAAATGGCGCCCAAAAGCAGTTTTTTGACAATACCTCCTTACCGACTTATTTTACGATAAAAAGTTATATACAAAATGAAACTAGAGACAATTACCTACAATTTATGTATCCGCCTTTTTTTGAAAAATTTATATGTAGGTTAATATGACTGGTAGGTATGCAGCGCTACGCGAGCTGAATTGAATTTTATTGCGTCATAGCAAGAGTCGCTATTTGTTTAAATTTCTTTGCGGAGTGATGCTTCTGTTCCTTAGTATTTTGTGATATAAGCGTAAAAGTGTACTCAAAGACAAAGTGAAAATACATAGTACCTATCTATTCACATGAGTAATTACAAAAATAGGTTCAAACATTTGACCATTTCCTGACATCACGCAACATCTCACTGTCTTATATATTTTAATTATGTTTGTTTTTCTTAAGTTTTTGTTAGATTTCTTGTTTATTTCATTGTGATTTTGTGTGTTGTTTGAATCTATGTATATGGTCGTTGGGCGCATTTATTTATTTATAGTAATCTGAATCCATTACTAAATCAGTTGTCAAAGAACCAATGCTGATGGATAAACTTTTAATTCTCCTAAAAAATAATTAAGAAAAAACAGTATATATATATATATATATATATGTTGACTATTTTAAAAAGCACCTGCATTTCATTCATGTTAGATCCCGTCAAGTGTGTTATGCACACCAGTTCGTAACATATTGTTGTTTGCGTTTTTGCGCTTATCTGATTAATGGGTGATGTACTGATTGTTTATTACTAGCGGCCTCGGCCGGCTTCGCATGCATGCAATTTACTATTGTGGTGTCATTTTTTGACTACTTGACTAGACAACATTGAATTTTCTCAACTATACAAAAACTTAATAAGAATGTATATTACATACTAGCGGCCCGCCCCGGCTTCGCACGGGTATTTAACAAAAATTTCAAAATTAAAAGTTATAGTACACACACATCTCCCCTCCTGTGCGGCCCGTACCCTAGTGACGCCTTCACTGCATAAGGTGCTGCCTAGCTAGCCGAGCAGGGTGAGCGGCTACCACGCAACTTTTTTCTAATACTTACCTACATTTTTAAACTTGTGATATCTTTCGAATGGAATGTCCGAATTGAATAATTCGAAAAGTTGTATAAAGATATTGAAGCAGTTTTGAATATGAAGTAATTTATTTCGAAAAGGGTTAATACCAAGATACAAATAAAGAGCCTTTTCTAGCGGTGGCATTTCAATTACAGTTTTAAAATAAAAGAACACTTATTGTGGCATAACTATAATAGTTAGACATATGCTGTCGCGACACTTTTTGTAAATAATGATGTGTTCTGCAAAGTTGTAGTACATTATTTTATTCTATCATCAATAGTTTTTGCAGCGCACGCTATGTAAGGAATATTTTAGGTATTTTTTTACACCTTGGGTTACATTATTGTAGTTTTAGTAAGGACCTCTAATTTTTTTGAAAATACAATATAGCCTATGTCACCCGGGGATAGTGTAGCTTCCTAATAGTGAAAGAATTTTTCAAATCGGTTCAGAAGTTTCGGAGCCTATTCAATGCAAACAAACAATCAAATCTTTCCTCTTTATAATATTAGTTTAGATTTATAAACAACAAGTTGACACAAATTAAAATACCACGGTCAGGTTATAAAATCTTCCTCATAATGCCTATGTGGAGATAAAGCACGATCTTCGTCCTTGCTTAGGTACACTGAGCCTGAAAACATGGTAATAAAAACATAATTATAGTTTAATGCCTGTGAAGTCTGTCTTTCCGGACAGTCTGAAACAACAACATAAGCTAAATTAAGGACAAGAAAATAAGGTTAAACGATCGAGAAAAAAAATCTCATTTTTAACCGACTCCAAGGAAGGACAAGGTTCACTATTCGATTGTTTTTTATGTTTGTTACCTCAGAACTCCGTCATTTATGAACCGATTTGGAAAATTGTTTTTGCGTGGTCCCATATACATTTCATCGATATTTGAACTTGGACTTCGAAGATAAATAAATAACGCTCAACGATCACATACATAGATACTGGCCCCTAACTAGGATTCCCTGTAATTAGGGGACCAGGAACTATGAAGACCATGGTCCCACAACACCCAGACACGAAACAAATGCTTGCGCTTTTTTTCTGTATACACATTTGTCCAATCGCGGGAATCGAATCCGCAACCTCAGTGATGTATGAGATTTGAGCCAACCTGCCCAACCACTGCACCACAGAGGCTGTCATGATACATTGATGTCGGTGTGAAAACGTATACTTTTTTTTATTTCAGACCACATGTCGTAGCGTTGACGACGACACACGGAAACGTAAACGAAAGCCAAGTATTCAAAAACAGTAATAGGTTTCTGGACATTACAGGCAGACACGATGTAAGTACACTGTAAAATGACAGTTTCGGTATTTGTCAGCCTCTACAGTGTAGTGGATGGGTGGATGGATGGATGAACGCTTTATTGCAAACATTACATTAAATACATGACATAAAAACTATTAAAGAAAGTGTTACAAGTGTTAAAAGCGATCTCTTCCAGGCAAGTTTTGGATGGAGAGGAATTAGTAGTGGTTGGGTAGGTTGGCTTAAATCTCATACACTACTGAGGTTGCGGGTTCGATTCCCGCAAAGTGACAAATGTTTGTTCACAGAAAAAAATTTAATTTAATTTAATTTAATTAAAAATGAGTTTGGTCAGACATGATCATGCCACTCCCACCGTATACATATAACAACTAACCTCGGCGTTTTATAGCAATTTTTACAAGTTTGTATAGCCTTCCTTCTCCTTTTGATAGAGGGTAAGCGAGAATGCTTTTACAAATTCCAAGCTCTCTAATATCTATATAGTAGTAGTAAGTAGTCATAAAAAGCGATCGTCATCGTCAATAGCCCTCTTCTCTCGACTTGGTTCCTGGCACATTCCACCAACACATTCTAAACATACTCTACCACGCTGCACGCCCCACTCTACACAATTTGGTAAATCGGTCTTTCTCATAAGAAATACAAACTTATTGCTGTACTTTTAGATAGGTATGAAGATTTTGTGATTTGTGCTCATTATTATTATTATTATTATTAAAGCCCATTTATTCCTTAGAATTCTTTACAAAAATAAACTTATAATATACTTACCTAATTAAAAATAAGAAATTAAATGTTAAAAAAAATAACTAAAAATTGAAAGATGAAAATTGAAAATTGAAATTTAAAAATATAAAAAATTAAAGCATTTAAAATTATAATTTAATAACTAAAAAACTAAAATTAAAAATCAGAAATTAAAATAATAATAATCAATACAATAATCAACAATCAATATTCAAAAATCAACAATGAGTATTCAATAATCAATAAGTAAAAAATAAAAAAATACATTTATCAAATAACAATTAGCATTAAACAATCAAAAATTAAAACTTTTTAATAACATTTTTAATTTTATGATTTGTGCTCATTACTGTCAAGCAAATATCAAGCTTATTGCGAGAACAGTTAAAACTATTATAATATCAGTAATTTGTCAATTTCTAGGTAGCTATCTACAGAGGGGCCACTCAAGCGATCTTGGTATCAGTGCCTACGGACGGCTTCTTCGGTCACGACGGCTTAGGAGACAATAAGGACCTCGACGAAGTGAAACATTTCACTAAAGCTGAAAAGGTGCATGCCGTTGTAGGTCTTATTGAGCTATCGAAGAAATATGAAGGTAATTTAGTAGGCAAATGTGGTCACCGTTCTATGGAACTGACAAAACGATTCCTGCTGCAGTCTGCTGTGCACTGTTTCGTTTTGTATCATTGACTTTAACGGTTTGAAGGGCATTGTAGCCAGCGAAATTACTGGGCATTATGAGACTCAGCATCTAGCTTGTCTCAGGGTGACGAGCGCAGTGCAGCGCCGCGCAGGGTTTTGCAAAACAAAGTTCTGAGTGGTGCTGTAATTGTTAAGGGCTGGCGTATTGTTTGCCATCAGGCAAACGACCAGCTCGTCTCGTCATTCAGTATCATATAAAAAAAATATAAATTGACCAGCTTATGACGAATTGGCTGAAAACAACTCATGATAACAATGCATTGACGCTCGAAGATCGCAAGCATTCGTCATAATTTCCTAAGCCATTCGTCCGTGGCATTATCGGGAACCAAGACTGATCATGATCACTAGTTCCTTTTTTTTCTCTAGTGTGGGTATGTGGCCAACCTTGAAGTGAGAGTTTTTAGACCACCGGGTGGTCTACCGACAGCATAACGTGCCCTCCAAAGCCAGGTAGCGCTCAGATATAAATTACACAAAAGCGGTCACCCATCCAAGTTGTGACCGCTGCGAACGTTGCTTAACCTAGCAGATCTGTTATGAACGGTTACACATATATGCTACGAGTGATACCTTTACATTTCATGATCACTGATAAGGCTTTATAAATAAAATGCAACTCTATTATGTAATCTTAATCTATATCCAAAGATACTATCGAGAATCTATAATTCTGAACCGAAGTAGTTCAACTAATAATCAGGTTCCTCAATTTCTATAATTTCTATTTTCTAATTAGCCTTTTCCTTCCAGGTGAACTTATAGTAATGGCAATCGGCCCTCTGACCAACATAGCGTTGGCACAAAGACTAGACCCTGGGTTCATTGGAAGACTCGCCCAGCTCTATGTTGGTGCTGGTCATATCCACAGTAAGTAGCTTGTGTTGTATCTAAAGGAACTATAAGCCCGTATAGCCACAACATCCCACAGCAACCATAGACGTACCTACCTGACGTAGACAGAGGGATTGTCGCTAGCGAAATTACTGGGCATATATGAGACTTAGTATGTACCTGATTTCTCGGGTTGATGATGATGAGCGCAATGCAGTACTTTTTATGGTATTTAACAATTCTGGGTGGCACTACTATTATTATGGGCAGGCGTGGCGCTTACCATCAGGCAGATGACATGCTTGTCTCATCACTCAGTACCATAAAAAAATGAGTAGACTTTCATCGTTACCAAATAAATCGAGGTTTGCTTTGACTTTCCAGGCGATTTTGCTCCTATGCCAGAATTCAACGCACTAATGGATGTGGAAGCGTACCGCATTGTAGCCGATAGTGTGCTTTCTGACAAAGTGACGCTCGTGCCTTTCTCGCAGATATTGGCATCAATGAATGTGACTAGTGTAAGTTTTCCTTATATCCATGTATACTCTACCGACCATGCACTATTCAAGTTTCTATAAGGGTTTTTACAAGGATAATTTTTAACTGTTCAACAAAAATACTGATTGTGCACCAAATTTGGTCTGTTTTTAGCACTCAAACGTATAAGGGGCAGCCCTTGGCCCTTGGGCCACTCCGGCCACCTGGGCGTTGCCTTTGGGCCACCCCAACGCCGCGTACATATAATATTCATAAAAAAGGTGCTCATTATGAAATATTTTAATGAACATATTTTGGTGCACAATCAGTATATTTAGTGCACAATCAGTATATTTAGCGGCAAAACGGGAATAAATTGAGGTACAGTTAAATACGATCCTTTTTACAAGGTCATTTCAACAAGATCTCCTCAATATAAAAGCGCATACTACGACAAAATCTAGCTGTATTTTCGTAGTCACTTAATTTTGATGTAACCATACCCTTTTACCCGTTGTGTCCTTTTATGATCATATAACATGGTCTCATAATAAACTTTTTTCTTTCTTTCTTTAATCTAAGTTGTGACTCTTGCTACCAAACGCTGAAAACTGAATTAAAATCCGTTGAGCAGTTTTCGAGTCTATAGTAGGTACGAGTAACAAACACACAAACAAATGACAAAAATTCTAAAATCCGTGCGACTCCAGTTGGTTTTCAAAAGTATCTTTAGTGTACAAAATTGGCTTATTTACGGTTTTATACAGGCACATAATAAAAATAATATTGTCAATAACAAACATTAAATATTGTAACAAAAGTTCTAAACAATATGCCCCTCAGTTTCTTGCCGTATCTTCTGAGTAGTGGTTGTTTTTCTGATACGGTGGTAGAGTCATTGTAATAATTGACGCTCATAAGTGCGTCTGTCACGACAAAATTGACATAAAGAACTTTTGAATTGAAATGAATTGAATTATACGTTTTTAAATTACATACAATAGAATAGATATACCACTAAATATGAGTTTTTTTTTACTCCGTCTTAAACCCAGCAAGAAAGCTTCCTTAAACTTGACAGACTCTATGGTGTAGTGGTTTGGCAGGTTAGCTTAAATCTCATACACCATTGAGGCTGCGGGTTCGATACCCGAGACCTGACAAATGTTTTTTTTTATGTACTTAACTTAAAGACGAGACGAGCTGGTCGGTTGCCTGATGGTAAGCAATACGCCAGCCCATAACAATAATAGCACCACCCAGAACATTGTTTTGCAAAATCCTGCGCGGCGCTGCACTGCGCTCATCATCCTGAGACTATTAGCTGTGCTGTTTTGCTGTTTGTGTAAAGAAAAAAACGCAAGCATTTGTTTCGTGTCTTGGTGTTGTGGGAGCATGGCATCGTAGTTTCTGGTTCCCTAGATAAATGGAATCCTGGTCAGGGGCAACGATGGATCTATGTATGTGATCGTTGGACGTATTTATTTATTTATAAACGTTTCAGGACTGGCGAGTAAATGTGCTGGGAGCAATAAAAACTCGACTGATGCAGACTCAAAACAAATACGAGCGTTTGTCTCTTGCCAAAAAGAAGAAATGGTCTCTGTTGGATCCTGCTGTAGCTGCCGTAGTCCTGGATAATAATGTTGTGGGGAAGTTCAAATATGCAAACAACAGTATAATTGTTTGTGGTAAGTGATACCTGAATACTGAAAGCAGTCGTTTCACAACCTTTTGAAGATATAAACTTATATCAGACCTAGCGCACTCCGCACTGTAGGTACGAAGCTACAAGTACATAGCCGGACACCGACGGCGGCGGGTCGCGCATTTTTACACGTGCCGCGTCAGAAGAGATATGAGCTATGCGATAGAAAGAGAGGCGCTCTGTTTGTTAATATGACTGGTAGGTATGCAGCGCTACGCGAGCTGAATTGAATTTTATTGCGTCATAGCAAGAGTCACTATTTGCCTCAATTTCTTTGCGGAGTGATGCTGTCCCTTGGTATTCTGTGCTTATTTAAGTTTAGTCTTCTGTGTACCCCACATATGACTACTGCTATCTACGATGACTAAACTATCTTTATATAAATAAATCATTTATTGAAAATAAGGAATAACGTTTAATCGTAAGGCTACTATGTACTCTGTATTTATATATATATATATATATATATATATATATATATATATATATATACAAGATAGGTGTATACTTACCTACTAACTACATACTATATTATCTATAAGTATCTAAATATAGTATGTAGGTACTAGGCAAGTATACTACTATCTAGTACTTACATACGACTTCTGCTATATATACGAGTATTATCGTGAAAACGATAATATATTCATATCTAGAGGTGTGTGCTTTCTAACTTGATCTCTAATATTTCTCTTATATGAATAAAAAACTTCTGAACTTTGAACTTCGGTCTAAGCAGTCGCTGTCTTTCTATAAATCTATGTGTTCTATTTTGGCCTACATCGACGTCAACAGGCAAGATATTGACCAAACTTAGATCTACAGGTGTAGTAAAATTTTGAACTTTCAGGGTAGGTACCTTTTTTTTGCAATGAGGAAGTTATTTTCGAAGGAAACATCGAATGAATCGAATGAAAACAAAAATTCATTTAGGTCCCAAAAGTTTAGCGATAAAAACATCAAACAACAAAAGTCCCAGACGCTGTTTATTGTATGTTCAATTGTTTTAGCATCATACTCTCACATCTGGCCAATGGCCCCATTTTGATTCTAGAGCATTTTCTTTTTTTAATAGATCTATGTTTGGCCACTATCTAGCCTTATATGAAGCGATGATGTGGCCTTAGATGAAGCACATAGATGTAAAGAGATATGACAGTTGTGCGGCTGCTCAGACCCGTTTCCCCGATGGTTCACCGAACATCATCCCGAAACACGACTAGGTCGCTTGACGGCATGGTTTTGTTCGGTGGGTGGTGTTACAACCACGGCCAGAGCCTTCTACTCCAAAGCGCTTAAGCGGGTTTCATCGCGATGTTTTCCTTCACCGTTTTAAGAGTGAGCGTTCAATATCTGCACTTAACTATAAGTCATTGGTGCAGGGCCGAGTCGGGATTCGAACCCAGGTGCATCGGATCAAAAGGCGCACGAGTTCCCGCTGAGCCACACTCGCTCTAGTAATTATTTTTGTTTTCAGGCACTGAAAGAGGAATTAACACAAACACAATTGAATCAGCAAGTTCAGAAGACACAAATGTGCGACTGGTTTATTCTGCGGAAGAAGATACTTATAAGAAACTCCTTTTCGATATATTTTCTGCAGAACTGATTGATTGATTAGAGAACACAAATAAGTGGTAAAACTTCTTAGCGAAATTACTAGCAAATTGTTGAGGTCTTTATATAGAGAGCCCGTCATATTTATTTATTTATTCAAATTACGGCTATCTTTACAGAAATTATAATTACCAAGCATTATAATTATGATATTGAATGCATTAGCGCATGGTAGGCGAAAATCTTTACATATTAAATAATTAAGAAAAAGAAAGAAGAAATATTTTATAAGGTTTGCGTCGCCGTCGGCACGGTATTCCGAAGACGCAGGTTTGATCCCTGCCCGATCAATTTCATTTGTTTTTCTTCCTAATTGTAATATTAGACGTGTTTGGTTGATCGATGTGAACATTGACGACAGATGACGTAGAATGATCCCCGTAAGACGACATAAGAAGGATAGAAGAAATTTGGTTACTCAAGCAGTAGGCTCCATGGCCCAGCAGTTAAGGCGTCGGGACGGTATTCCGAAGACGCAGGTTTGATCCCTGCCTGAGCAATTTCATTTTACTTCTTAATTATTTAAAATGTCAAAAAACATTTTTGATCAATTCTGCAAGTTGGCGTAACATATGAGTCAATTCTCTCTGCAACACGATTTAATATATGCAACATACGTTTTCTACGCGCTCCAACATGTGACTACATATTTTCATGTGTAACTATGAAGAATTATAAAGAGTCTGTTGAAATAAAAAAATGTTGCGAATTTACATGTGACCGTTTTTATTTTATCCTAATGATAGCGATATCATTTCTTTGAATAATCATTAGGCTTGTAAAAATATTCCCTTGGCTGCCGAACAACCCACCGTAACTTTAAAAAAATCTGAATCACGTACTAACAATAATTTTGCCACACCCTGTTGCCACATTGATTGGTGCGAGTGCCAGAACCTACACGTAACTTAAACTTAAATTTAATGAATGTACAATCAATGCAATAAATGAAAAAACCAAAAACTGACTTCAATGTAATGTAATTCGAAGTCCAAGGTTAAATATCGATTCAATTTATATGGGACGACTTCGTAGCTATACTAAACCCAACGCAAAAAGAATTTTCCAAATCGGTTCATAAATAACGGAGTTCTGAGGTTACAAACAAAAAAAATATATAAAAAAAATACAATCGAACAGAGAACCTTCTTCTTTTTTGAAGTCGGTTAATTATGAATTAAATTTATGATTCAGTTCCCACCGAACAAAGCCATGCCGTCAGGCGACCACCTAGGCGTGTTTCGGGATGATGTTCGGTGAACCATCGGGGAGACGGGTTTAAGCAGCCGCTCAACTGCCGTCTCTCTCTAGATCTATGTGCTTCATCTTAGGCCACATCATCGCTTCACATCAGGTGAGATAGTGGCCAAACATTTTGCAAACATGTGATGATGTAATTACATCAGATAACAAAGAGTAGTTACAGTTCTTCGTTCAATTGATTTTAGTTAGTCGTGCCTCGTTTACTTCCGCCCGAGTACTGGAACGCGTTGTTGGTTTCATTACACTGAGCCTAAGTGTAATGAATTCAAACATACAGATGATTGTATTAGGTAGAGTGAGAAGTAGAGTGTTTTTACCTATTAGTGACAAACAAACAGCTGTTGTTAAAAGATAATTTAACAATTAAAAAAAAGCCAATTCATAAAAACCCAATTGAAAGAATGTTTGCATGTTTGAATTCATTACACTGAGCCTAAGTGTGGTGTAGGCCGCGTATAAGCGGGTTTCCTCGTGATGTTTTTATTCACCGTTTTAAAGCAAGCCAAATCAGCAAATTTGTGCCTGTTGATATTTTTAAAAGAATATACCTGCCATACTAATTACGACGTACTCGTATAATTGAGTGTGAAATAAAATTAGGTTCGCATAATTAAAATGTAACTTGACTATTATGGATAATTAAGAACTCGATTGTTTTAATGCTAAATTTATGGCGTTTAATTATAATTTAGTATGTCCTGACGCCTTAACCACTGGGCAACCAATGGAGTGGCTGATCAATGGAAGCATTGACGACAGGTGACGTAGAATCGTCCCCTTAAGACGATATAAGAAGGATAGAAGAAATTTGGTTACTCGAGCAGTTGGCTCGGTTGCCCAGTGGTTAAGGCGTCGGGACGGTATTCCGAAGACACAGGTTCGATCCCTGCCCGAGCAATATCATTTTTCTTCTTCCTAATTATTTAAAATCTTACGATTTTCCTCTAGCATGCGCTAATGCATTCAATATCAAAAAATTAGTATGTTTCAGTTCTATAGCTTTTAATTTAAATAACGTCACAAATTATTTTTGTTTTGTCTTTAGATGTTATTGACTTAAGGTCTTTTATATAGTTGGGGAACACATTAATTAGGTAAGCGCCTATTTAAATTATTCTAATGAAACTTTATTTAATTTATTTTGCTACGGTCAATATATTTTGGTTGACAATATTAAATTTGAAGTTTTTGTTTTTTACGCAGAGCAATAAAACCAGCAAGTTGTCCACCTGATGGTAATCGTCACACTTGCCCATAACAATTTCAGTACAATCCAGAACGTTTTATCCTTTTCAACCCAATACCCGTCCGTTTATGTTTCGTTATTCCTCTCCATCCAAATATTGTCTGGGAGAGATCGCTTTGAGCGATAAGACCGCCCATTGTTTCACCATTATAAAGATTTAACTTGCACTTAATTTCTGTGCTTAAGGTGAATAATAAAGTATTAGTTTGTATTTATCTATCTATCTATCTAGAAATATATTCGGCGGAATTACACTAAATATTTCCGATTAGTAGATTTTAATAACATCCTGTATTCATACAATATATGTATAGTTCTTTATCAGTAGACAGTTTTATCAGTGACACAAAGAATTAATACCAATAAAATAGGTACTTAATGTTATCGTTCGTATCGTTACTGACATAAGTACGTATTGTATGTTTATCATCACAATTCAAGTTTGTTTATCTAATGTTTTGACTATCAAAACATTTTATAAGTATTATTTATAACTATATTAAGTAGTGTACTTTACTAATGGCAAATACTGAGTGTATTATTATTTTTAATTTATTTAAATCAATTTTACAATTTCTTTTATTTACTAACACCTTTGAAACCTTAAATAGGTTTGTCTTGGGTGTCGCATTCCTCTTCTGGTTACTTACATATAACATTTTATAATATTAGGAATTCTGTGGTACCTATAAACTATAATGTATAAATATCATAACAATAGCTGCGCTCGGGACCGCTTGAATGTCATCTTAATGACTGTCTTTCCGTCTTTTCGTCCTTGTCACTCTTAGGAGTGACAAGGACGAAAAGATATTAAGTGTACAAGTTGTTCCATTTTAAAATATATATATTTGATGTTCCATTTTAAAATATATATATTTGATGATGATAAAGATCCGATCAGATTAATATGATAATCAATATCCGATGTTGATTATTATGATGATTCGGGGTGATGAGCGCATTGTTGCGCTGCGCATGTCTTTACAAAACAAGGTTCTGGATGACGCTGCTATTGGGACGTGAAGCTTACTATCAGGTGAATGACATGATCGTCTCGCCACGTAGCTAAATAAAAAAAAAATTTGGTGCGTGTTCAACGCCTGTTATTTTTTTTTGGGTAAGACCCTAACCCTTACTAAGTAGTTATCAAAGTGGTCGATAAGAGTTAACATGTTTTGTCACTTTTCAACTGACGTTTGAATGAGCATGCTAAAAAGAGACAAAATTTATGGACTTTTATGAATCGGTTGATGCTTAGTCGATAAGCTGGCATTTTAGTATTTTTGAAGGCTCGTCGTTTGTACTCGTAAAGTCAGCGTCAATATGTGTGTTAGTCGTCGGCCCACAGCAAGAATTTGTGGCGACTTCAGCTGCCACATATATCAACAACATTACGCAAGAAAGCTCACAGATGGCGCTGACACAAAGTAATATAAATACCCATATAAAATCGGAGACTTCTTTTCAAATTGTGCATCGTGCAAACGAAGTTCACACGACAGATAAGACCTATACAAGTTCCAATTAGGTTCTGTCAGACAGCTGTCCCCGGGCCAATAGCACCTGGTTTGGTCGAAATATCGTCTTTATAAAATGGAGGTGCTTCTTACGTAAGTAATAGTTAGTATTCTTTACTTCTACAGTCAAAACCTATATCTACCTATCTACCTATCCACTACCATCACATCCTTTATAAATTCTGAGTTTTAAGCATTACCTACTTGTCTACTTATCCACTACCCCCTACTCGTCCATAAATTCTAAGTTCTGAGTTTTAAGCATGGCAGTTCTAAGCATCGCTACAGAATACATATTACCTAGACTCCCATCTAGAGCTTCGCAAACCGACCGGCAGGGGCGCTTTACGTGAAACCAAAAAAACCTGATTCGATTTTCAATTTCACATTTCGAGGAAGTCACGTAAAAACAGTGAAATGAACTCAGACTACTCCTAGAGAACTCAGGCTTTTGCTTTGTTATCGGCGCTTTAGTACCTCGTTGCTATATTTAATTCAATAACTACGGTATTTGATAGAAGCAAATATCAAACTAGTGATTATGACAAAGTACCTAAATGCATACTGATTGTTATTCATGCTAACAATCCGAAGTTGAATGACTCTTGTAATGGTTAAAATTCAGTCGTGTTTCCTTCTCCGTGGTTATCGTTTGTTCGTATTTTAGTGTTTATTTTAGTTATGATACCTAAAACGTAAGTGAACAAACATCTTTTATTACAGTTTCTCACTTAAAAAGATGATGTTAAAAATTGCCGTAATGTATTGAATAATGTGCACAATTTTATAATAAAAAAACTTGCAAACCCAAAACGACACAGATACGGTAGATTCGCAATAACGTCTAAGCCCATAGTAAAACAAACCTAGTGAATACATATCTACAGATAATTAATTTATGACCACTGTTACAATAGGGGATCGGACAGTAATCGAGAAAAAATCTTAAATGTAGTTAGAACGAACGTGCGTCGAACCAGAAAGATCATTCAATCAATAGTTTTGTGAAATAATTATGATTCATATTTTTAAATCGATAAATAAAATCTAATAATGCTGACATTTTTAATCTGTTCTTCATCTCAAACGAAACAACAATCACAGCGCATGACGTCATTTGTAGGCAAATGCCGTGAGTCAAGCTTACGTTTATTTAACGTTTTTGCTTTTCATAAAATGTATTTTTGCTAATTTTTTCGTTCCATTACCACAATATCGTTCCCAAACTTCACCAAACGTATTTAAATCTCTTTGAAAGTTTTATTTCGAAGAGTTTGTCGTTTTCTACCTACATATGACGTCACAAATTTTGAGGTGACCTTTTGCGCGGCAATATTTGAAACATAATATTTAAACATAGTTTAAGGTACTTTTAGAGCGTTATTTAATTTAACACATATATTAATTGTATTTAATATAAAACACTTTCTGAAAAGTTGTCCGATCCCCTATTCAAGCTAAAGTACCCAATTTATTTACTTACTTGATGCGCCTCGTGGTTTCACCCGCGGTTTCCCTATGTGTTAATCAAAAGTAGCCTATGTGTGAATCAAGGATATAAGCTATCTCCACTCCGAATTTCGCTTAAATCCATTTAGCCAAACAAACAAACTAGGACTTACCCTTACACTTAGGACAAACCCACATACAAACTGTCGAATTTATAATTTTAGTGTGATGACGCGATGTTCCGACAAAACGATTTGAGCCTAATGAAACTCAGAAACTGTCTCGTGCAAACTGACTTCATAGATCATTCAAGTAACTTGCTTGTAGCAAAGAGATCATTATTAGATCTCTTTAATCGCGAGTGTAAGATAAATTAGTTCATCACAGACTTTGGACTAAACGTTTCGTATTTATAATGCCCTCACGGACTTTCTTTGTGCTGTTGTGTGTTTATTTCTGTGTTTGCAATGGGTATGTTTTGCATAGTCATGTCTTTGTGATTGTCTTGAATTTTCCTTGTTTTTGTATTAATAATAATTGCTTGTGTGTTGGACGTTTTTTGTTTTTCGTTGTTTTAATTTTATTGTAACATTGCTTTTTAAATATACAAATATAATGACGTGAATATTTTATTTTTATTTTATTTTTGTTGTGAAGTGGGATGCATGAAGCATAATACTTTATGTGGTTAACAAATGTTTTTTTTTTCTTTTTGTCAGTTGGTTTGTTTCGTATTATGAATTTGTGATGTGTACGTGTAAAGAGAGCAGAAGAGAAAACGACGCATTTAGATTTTGAGAGAGAGTTCAAGTTTCTATTGTAAAGTACCTACTATGTAAACTGGTAATACTAGCAAATTTTTTATATATATTTATATGTATGTGTAAATGTTGTATTCTGTAACACATTCTAGGTCATGTTGAATCTTAAAGTTTATGATCGGTAAATAAAATATATTTGTACTATTCACTTGTAAAACGACTGTTACTAAGTACCTATTAGCTATTAGGTACGAGTTATGTTACTTTGTCATAAATAAATAACTACCTAATGGATGTGAGTAACGATTCCGTGCCTTCCCTGCGACCGATCTTTCATTACTGAATATCGTGATCACCATGTCACATCCAGTTGCGTGTTGCACGTCTCTATCGCTTCTTATCCATTGCCATTTGGGCTATATTATATATTCAAATACTAATTAATACTGAACTTTGATTTATTCTTCACAAGTTTTTTACACCAAAACCAAAATTACAACAACGCCATTTTTCATAGACAAAAACCATAGAGTAGGAAGTATAGAGTGGAAATAGAGTAGTACACAACACTCTTCCCCTTTTTAAATAAGATATTATATAATAATTTTTAACATAAAGAATCAAAGCTACATTATACTTAAGTACTTAGAAATTATATTTATGTTTAAACATTTATTTAATATGTAATAATTACTTGAGTAACTATAAAATTAAATTTAAGGATTAAAATTAAGGATAAGTATGTACTTATATAACATACATACTGTTATTAACTTATAAATCTAGTCTATTAGGAGCCTTTTTAATTCTTTCAGATCTTCTCAGACCAGTCATAATATGTGGATAAGTTACCACAACGTCATTACATTTATTAGCATTATTTTCTTGTGTTCCAAGTTCTTCCCCCATGTCAATACTGTTATCATTTACAATAGTATCTCGCCTTCCATCTACTATATTTTGCGGATCCTGCCCTACCAAATCCCCCCTTGAGTGTATTCCATGTTCACTAGAATAATTTCTAGGTGATTCTACAGGTTTAAACACTACCGGTGACATTTCTCTATACTTCTCATTACATTCCTGAATCGAAGGTTGAGTAGAAACACTTGTACATGGTCTTAGGTCAGATATATGATAACATTTTTGAATTCCACTAACATCAATTATATATCTAATAGGGCTCAAACATTTTACAATCACTGCTTTTGTCCATGTTGTAGGTTGAATAGTTTTTGTAAAATTTCTAGTAGATTGACATACATCACAGTTGCCCACAAACTTTTCAATGTCATCATTTAAATTTGGCCACCAACAATATTCCCTTATAAACATTTTAGATTGAACAATACCAGGATGTGATTCATGAAACATGTTTAACACTTTACTTTTCAACTGATTAGGTATAATAACCCTATTTCCCCAAAGTACACATTTTTGTTCAGTTCCTAACTCGGCTCTTTTTGTGAAATATACTTTCAGACTTTCCTCTTTAACATGACTAGGCCACCCAGATAAAACATAATCATAGACTTTCCTCAACACCGGATCTATTTGGGTATATTTAGCTATTTCTTGAAAATCTAATGGAATATCATCTTCAAAATTAAAATAGTTAATACAACCAGCAATATCAATCATTTCAGGTAACGGTAAGCGAGACAAGGCATCAGCATTTCCTAACAGTGTTCCCTTTCTATATGTTATTTCATACCTGTAACCTGATAATATTAATGCCCACCTTGTTAACCGAGCATTAGCTGTTATTGGAATTTTCTTCAATGGGTCAAAAATAAACTTTAGAGGCTGATGATCCGTCACTATTACAAACTTTCTACCATACAAATATTTATGGAATTTTTGCACTGCAAATATTATAGCTAAAGCCTCCTTTTCCACTTGAGAATAGTTCTTTTGGGCACTATTTAAGGTCGCTGATGCAAAACAAATAGGTTCACTGTCAATCTTATGGCTTAAAACAGCTCCGAGGCCATACTTACTAGCATCAGTTGTTAAATATAATTCTTTTTTACAATCATAATGCACTAATAACCCATGTTCCATAACCATTTTTTTACTATTTTGAAAAGCCTCATTATGTTTTTCATTCCAAACGAATGGAACATTTTTTTTTAACAATTCATGCAATGGTTGTAAATGGTCTGACAATCTTGGCAAAAATTTTCCATAATAATTTAAAAGTCCTAGATAAGCCTGTAATTGTGTAACGGAATTTGGTGGTGGTGCTTTCTCAATTGCTTCTATCTTTTCTGGTAAAGGTTTTATTCCGTCACTGCAAATTAAATGTCCTAAAAACTTGATTTCATTACAAAAGAACTGACACTTATCCTCATTAACTCTGACATTATATTCCTTTAATTTTTTCAAAACATTCTCTAAATTTTTATAGCAATCTTGTACATCCGTCCCCGTAATTATTAAATCATCAATAAATGCCCTTACATTTTTAACACCCTGTAATATTTGATCCATAACACTTTGAAATACTGATGGGCCACTCGACACACCAAATTGTAAACGAGTGGGCCTGAATAGACCTAGATGGGTATTAATTGTCATATACTCCCTTGAACTGTCATCTAATAATAGTTGTTGATACGCTCCACTGAGATCAAGAACACAAAAAACCTTTGCTCCTGACAGTTCTGCAAAAATATCCTCAGGCACAGGTAAAGGATAATGATCAGTATCTAACCTTTTATTTATGGTGACTTTATAGTCTACGCAAACTCTAATTTTTTTATCATGTTTTTGTACTATAACAATGGGACTAGCCCATTCACTATGTGTAGTTCTTTCAATAATACCGGCCTTCTCCAAATTTAACAACTCGTCTTCTACTTCTTTCTTTTTTGAATATGGAATTGAATATGCTTTATGAAAAATTGGTGCAGCACCATCCTTGAGTTTCAACTTTGCCTGCATGTTGAGAATATGAGAAGACCTTTCTTTTGAAAATACCTGTTTATATTTAGATTTAATATCCATTATTAGTTTTTTATCAATTTCACTGTCAGTCTCTTTTTTTACATTATTAATTTTAAATGTGTTTTTCCATTTAGGGAATAGAATGCCTAGCCAATTTCTCCCAATCAAAGAATTGAAATAGTTTTTACTATCAATTACTATGAGATATAACTCTGTTTTAACATTTTTCACTTTAATCTTTATCGAACCCAGAACTGATAAATTCTCTCCGGACACTGATTTTAGTTTTAAACTACATTTTCTTAACTCATAGTTCTGAAAATAAAGGTCATAATCTTTTTTATGTATTACTGATTTGCAAGCACCAGTGTCCACTTGCATATTTAATACTTTACCGTTTCCTAGTCACAATGGAATTGAAGCCATATCTTGCTCCGACACCTTCATTATACTTCCCAACACAATGTCCTCTTCATGATGATTTGCTCCTTCCCTCTGTTCTAGTTTGTCCTCCTGTTCCTGTCCTTGTTCCATATTTTTTATGTTGTTCCCTGTGCTTGAAAATCGAAATCTACACTTATTCGCAATGTGTCCTTGTTTCTTACATATATAACAGGTCCAATCTTTTTTAAAGCATTTGTCAGCTGTATGAGCTCCTCCACAGCGGTAACATTCCATTCGTCCTGTATTTTGGTGTCTCCATCGCTGATTATTTTCATTTTTGTGGTGTGTTTCTTGTTGAACAGAAAATGCCGGCTTAGTTTTTTCTTCTTGTCTGCAATATGTCTGTTTTCGATAAACTACATTTACTCCTGCTTCTGGCTGAATATTCCGAGTATCCTTCTCTGCCCTCTCATAAGCTGTAGCAAGTTGTATAGCTTTCTCAAACGTTAAGTTGTCTCCTTCAGTCAGCAGTTTATTTATTATATGTTCACTTCTCATGCCGCATACGAGACGATCTCGCAGTGCTTCATTTAAAAATGTTGAAAATTCACATGTTGCTGCCAATTTCTTTACTTCCACAACAAAATCATTAATGGTTTGATTTTCTTTTTGTTTACATTGGTAAAAATTATACCTTGCGCCGATTGCAGACTGTTTAGCAACATAATGAGTTTGTAAAACCCGCACCAACTCATCGTATGATTTAGAACTTGGTTTATTAGGGGATAACAGATTTTTTAACACTTCATAGCATTCAGCCCCGATTATTGTAATAAACAGTGCGACCTTCTTCCGTTCGTCTGTTATTTCATTTATTATAAAAAATTGTTCGATTCTTTCTATATACGCAATGAAATCTGTGTCAGGACGATAATTTTCAATTGTCCCAATCATCCTCGTCGCCAATATTATATATTCAAATACTAATTAATACTGAACTTTGATTTATTCTTCACAAGTTTTTTACACCAAAACCAAAATTACAACAACGCCATTTTTCATAGACAAAAACCATAGAGTAGGAAGTATAGAGTGGAAATAGAGTAGTACACAACAGGCTACAGTCTCAAACTTGGATGTCTTGCTCTTCTTTAGCTGCTGGCCGAGCGAGTGTGGCTCAGTGGGAACACGTGCGACTTTAGATCCGACGGATCTAAGTTCTGTTCCCGCTGGCCTCGCACCACTGACTTTCTTAAGTTACAATACGGCCGACGTAACTTGGCGAGTCTAAACATAGGCTCTGCGAACTTTAGCGCATGTACACTGATAAAGAAAACTGTAACGCTGACGATTTAAAACACTATTATGCTTTTGTGGTATATTTGGTTGATTTGGTGAAATAGGTTCCAAATTACACTTGCAAATAACACGACTGACTAAACGATTAACACTAAACAAAAAACTTAAAACCAATAATAACAAGAATATTAACAATAACAATCAATACATAATAAAAAAAACCCAACGAAAACTTTTGTACCTGACTGTGCTAAAGACAGAGACAGCAAAACGTACACTACACAAATACTAACGTGTGACTGAGATACATTACCTCGTACCGAGCATTGCCGAAAAAACACGAAGCTTTACGAAGTAAACAAAAAAGGATGTCCAATATGCGTGCCTTTGAGTGATGTTAATCTATTTTTATTAAAATCGGTGTAAATCAAGTAATAAAAATAATATATATATATTTGATTGTATAAGATTTCAAACAGTTCTTCATCAAGTAATCGTTAATAGACAACTGTTATTTAAGTAAATGATTTTTTTCAACCGAGATAATGTATTTTTTTAGAATCTTTTTTCTTTTTAACAAAATCTTTTTTATTAACGACATAATTCACTTTATTAGTAAATCTATTTCGTTTAATGTATAACAATAAACACAATTCATGATTTCTAAATAAAAATAATCGATTGCGATAATTGATCGATTAAAGTATTGATTGTGTTTACGTAAGGTACATAACTAGCCTAGACCACCTCCCCGCTCACTTCACCTCATGCCACCATTTGGTTCCTAAAATATGTTACTGCGCAGCCGTCTACGCGATGTTCAGACTCGCCAAGTTACGTTGGCCGTACTGTATGTGCGGATTTAACACTCGCTCTAAAACCGGTGAAGGAAAACACGTGATGGGCTGATGATGATGATGATGATGATGATGATGAACCAATGGACACAAAACGAATTCCGTAATTGCAACATGTAATTGATACCGACGCCCGAAGCCCTCACAAATTTAATTATTTAAAAAAATATATTTTGGTTTTCAGTGTCGACAACAAGAAACAGAAATTCATAATCGACAATGATGCTGGAGGAGACGATGCTATGGCAATATTCCTCGCTTTGCTATACGAACAACATTACGATGGGTATGTATCTTACTTATTCTTATATTATACCACGGAGGTTGTCACGTGTATGTGTAGGTTCCCTACCTCCTAACTACCCTGTGTATTTGGGAGTTTAAGTGAGAAGGCAGAGTTCGTGCAACAAATTTATTAAGGCGGTAAGCTCGGCCAGAGGGGTCACAAGTGTGGGTTTCGAGCGACATACATTAGGTACGCTGATTCTATTTTCCTTCACTGGTCCAGTACTATCCTGAAGGCGGCCGCAGATGTAGGTGGGCGCTCGTCGTGAAGACCAGGATCAGGGTTGCAGCTTCTGCTTGCTGTACAGTCCAGTCGGAAGCGAAGCAGGATGGTGATGGTGGGTTCGGTTATATTGTAACCCAAATTTCGGAGTCCGATCTTTGAACCCCAATCTGGGGTTGAAAATCACACCTACCACATATATTTAGGTTTCGAGGAACGCTAAGTGACGACAACTAATAAATTTCGGTTACGAACACAATAAAAAAAGGGTATTGCGAACGTATTAGAGACCGAGCATCAAAGTGACGTGCGTTCGAAATGAAAGATATCGGGCGTCTGGTGGCCGGGCGGCGTCCAGTGCGGCGCCGGCGCACGGCCGGTGTGCCTGCGCAGCGTACTATACATTAAACTGTGACTCCACCGATGACGCAAGATTGCGCGATGCGGAGAACAATAGATTCGTCCATTGGACGTTTTAAAATGCTACTTTCAATATATAACGTGTTGATGATGTATTAAATTATTATTTAGTAAGTAGTTTTTAAGTTTAATTATAAATATTTAGTTAAATGTAAATAATTTCGTAGGTATTTAAGCTTCTAATTTAAGATTAATATACCTTACGATGACTTAGAAATATACATGTACGTATAAAACGTTACAAGGTAGCGGGTTCGATTTCCACTACGGGATAAATCTTTGTACTCAGAAAAAACCCACAAACACACATTTGTTTCATGTCTAGGTGTTGTGGAACCACGGTCTCCTAAATCCTAGGACTACATACAGGGAGTCATTGTTAGGAGTCATGATCTAAGTAGGTACCTATGTGATAGTTGGTTAAGCCACTTCACTCCACGAAATCGTCGAAATCGCTTCGAATGCGTTTATTCTTGCTGTTAATTTAAAAAATACAAGCCAATACGAGTACCTTCATTTGTTCCACTTCTCCAAATCATAAGCACATTCTAGGTTCTAATATTGCTTATGGATTTACAGGCCAGAGCTGATAGCACTCACTACGGGAAATGGAAACACTAACGAAGACAACGTTTGTACAAACAATCAGAAAATACTGAGCGTTGCTGGAAGACAAGATGTAAGCCTCTTTTTTTAAGTATGATCAAAAATATACTTTTCAAGACAAGCTTTTAAAAAATTCGCAATTATGTGCGGATTTAACACTCGCTCTTAAACCGGTGAAGAAAAACATCGTGAGGAAACCGGCATGTCCAAGAATTTTTCACAAAAAGTCAAGGACATGTGACATCTACCAACCCGCACTGGGCCAGCGTGGTGGATTATGGCCCATTCTCTCTCTATGAGAGAAGGCCCGTGTCCCAGCAGTGGGAACGTGATGGGTTTATGATGATGATGATGACTAGTAGTTTACGATTATCTGTCAACGAGTTCCATTGCCCACCTTACGTCTCCATCATCAGATCAGCTGGCTGTCACGCTGATATTGCATCTCCGAAGGATAAGAGGAAGTGGTTCTGATTTAGCTTGCAAGATGTGACCCAAACATTGCAAGTTAAATAAAAGCTTGCGAAAACTAAATCTGTTAGAAAATCTAGAGGTCTCTCGTATGCATCTGTAAATTCAGGAACATTGCAGTAGTATTGATAAACTACAATTATTATTACTAAAACAATTAAATTTAGAGCAATTTAAGAATTTAGGGTTAATTGTCTCAGGACGACGAATGCAGTGCAGTGCCGCGTAGGATTTTGCTAATCAAATTTCTGGGTGATACTGCAATCGTTATGGGTATTGCTTACCATCAGGCGAACGACCAGCTCGTCTCGTCAGTTTCACAAAAAAAAACTCACCAGTCTTATTACGTGCCGTATCTAAGTGTTTTTTTTAATGTAACTGAACGACGAGACGAGCTGGTCATTTGCCTGACTGTAATCAATACGCCAGCCCATAACAATAACAGCACCACCTAGAATTTTGTTTTACAAAATTCTGCGCGGCGCTGCACTGCGCTCGTCACCCTGAGACAATTAGCTGTTGAGTCTCATAATGCCCAGTAATTTTGCTGACTACAATGCCCTTCAAACCGGAACACAGTAATGCTCGCGCACTACTGCTTGGCGGCTGAATAACTAGCAAAGCGATGGTACCTACCCAGACAGCCTCTTGTATACGAGAATCCTACTACCAGTAAAAAACCATATTTATTACTTAAAATTACATTTAACCAAATTGCAGGTGCCAATCTACAGAGGCTCAAAAGGGTCATTAGTGACCACACCATCAGTCACTGATTACTTTGGCAAAGATGGCCTGGGAGACAGTGGCGACGTGTATACAGACCTTGTGCCGGCGAAGGAAGAAAATGCTGTTGATGCTCTGATACGGCTGTCGAAGACTTATCAAGGTTTTTATAACTTGCTCAGTATGATTTTTCAAGTCTCAAGTATCAAGTTTTTTTGCAGCGTGATTGTCCCGCGGTCTGCCAACCAAAACATTTGAAAGTGGGTTTGAAAGTATACATTGTATAAAAAAAAACCAACTTAAATGTATCTTCGAGGTCCAAGGTCAAATATCAATGAAATTTATTTGGGACCACTTCGAAGCTATGCTGAACCCAACGCAAAATGAATTTTCTAAATCGGTTCATATATGACGCAGTTCTGAGGTAACAAACATAAAAAAAAATAATTAAACAGAAAACCTCCTCCTTTTTTGAACTCGGTTAAAAAAACATACAATCGAATAGAGAACCTTCTCATTTTTTAGTCGGTTAATAAAATACAGTACGTCGTAATAAATTTAAATCATAATTTTGCGAGTTTTAGTCATTCATTTACATATTGTACTCGGTAGTTTTTACTTACCTAGTACTTATCTAAGTTTTTATGGCATTAAGAATTTCACATAGTTTTCATTACTATAATGAGTTGTACTAAAATTGGATCCCAACATCTAGGTAGTGCTGTAACTGTTATGGGCAAGCGTGTTGCTTACTATCACGCAAACGACCAGCTCGTCTCGTCATTTAGTTAAATATAAAACCAGAAATCTTACCCGGAAGACGCAGAGTAGGAAGACGCAGGATGTCGTAGCGCCGAAACATCCGAGAATGGGATAAGGACGGTAGAAGAACTATTCATATCTATTCTTGCTCTGAATAAGATAAAGTTTAAGGAGCTGACTGCCAACCTTCAGTGATGGAGCGGCACTTGATGAAGAAGAAGAAATCTTAAATATAATATTTTGTGTGTTATTTTTCAGGGAATCTTACAGTCATCACCATCGGTACTTTGACAAACGTGGCCATGGCCATCAGAATGGACCCTGACTTCTTAGGCCGACTGAAGCATTTATACGTCGGAGCTGGAAATATTCAAAGTATGTACCTAAATATGTTGTTATCAAATACTACATACTGGTTTTATATCACCATCATCATCAGCCCATTACGTTCTCACTGCTAGGACACAAGCCTTCTCTCATAGAGAGAGTATGGGACATAATCCGCCATGCTGGCCCTGTGCGGGTTGGTAGATGTCACATGTCCTTGACTTTTTGTGATTCAAACTTGGTCATGCCGGTTTTCTTACGATGTTTTCCTTTACCATTTTTAGAGCAAGTATGCAATCAGCACATAACCTAATAAAGTCAGTGATGGTGCGAGGCCAGCGGGATTCGAACTCGGGTGCGTCGAATCGAAAGTCGCACGTTCTCTCACTGAGCCACACTCGCTCTCTAGTTGTTATCTGCTGTATTTACCTCCCTTTTAACGGTGAAGGTAAACGCGAGGAAACCCGTATGACTTTGTCTAACAATCACATAATCCGAGATAATTAAATTATGATTTTCTCGCCGTACCTTACCGCAACTGGTCAGTATGGTTAATTTTTTTGATTAGTTGCAGTTCATGCGTTTAACCAGATGGGCAAGCATATTTTACCACAGTCTCTTGCATAGTATGAATACGTAGTAATATTTAGTTTTCTTTGGTATGAATCACGTGCTTGCGTTGAAAATACAGATTCACATAAGTATCATCATCATTTCAGCCCGTGTCCACTCACTGCCAGGTATAGGCCTCCTCTCCCTCACGCCATTTGTTCCGGTACTGTGCATTCCGCATTAATAAGTTTCCTATCCCCTTCACTATATCATCGGATCATCTGGCCGGTGGTCTGCCTACTAGTCTTCGCCCGTCAAGTACATCCCAGATAGCAATATAAACTTATTTCAGACTTGCAGCAAGTTTGAAGTAGCAACCGTGAAAACTTGCACCAAGTTTGCACTGGCAAGTGTGCAAACTTGCTGCAAGTTTAAGACAAACTTTCTAGTTACCACGCAACAAACTTGCATAATGTTAGTCACGGCAAAGATGCTACACTTTTATTACAACAAAGTACCTGCAATGTAAAACTATATTTGACTCGGTCACGGTTTACGATTGACGATGCTTAAATAGCAAATCTACGTCATAATGACGTCAATGTACAGGTGTTTTTCGACGTAAGTGGTTTTAATTATTTCAATAACAGGAATATATAAGTATACAAACAAATATATAATAAGCAAATAATCCGGACTAAATAAGATTTCCCGTATCTAGGGAACCAGGAACTATGAGGACCATGGTCCCACAATATTCAGACACGAAACAAATACTTGCGGTTTTTTTACACACTTGCGTTGTGCTGTTTTGGCCTACATATTTATCTCAGCTAAGACCTATGATTTTATATCCTCGCTAAGATATTCTTGTAAAATTATATCACTCAAATTGAACTGTGTTATAATTTCAGGTGAAATGGAACAGTATCCAGAGTTCAACGCTCACATGGACGTAGAAGCATATCACATAGTCGCACAGAACTCTTTTCCTGACAAAGTGACTGTAATCCCGTTCTCACAGATCAAGCATTATTTGAATTTTACTAGAGTAAGTCTTTATATTTTTATTCGACCTCAAAAAAGGAGGAAGTTTTTTTAAATGTTTGTTACCTCAGAACTTCGTCATTTAGAAACTGATTTGGAATGTTCTTTGCGTTGGGTTCAGTATAGCTTCCAGGTGGTCCCATATAAATTACATCAGTATTCGACCTTGGACTTCAAAGATACATCAAAATAGAGGATTAAAGAATAAACTGTAATATAAGTGTACCTAGTTATTAAGAACTTGGATTTAATTCTAATACTTAATTACATACTTGAAGACTCAGAGAAATGTGCTGAGTTAAAGCAATTCAAATTCAAAAATCTTTATTCAGTTTTGGCAAAATGTAATCAAGCTTAAACCAAGTTCTTACTAAACTACCTAACAAAATGAAAGTCGGTTTTTTGTTATAAAATGCTACTTGTTTATATAACTGAGTGATAAGACGAGCCAGTCGTTCACCTGATAGTAAAGCAGCACGCCTGTCCATAAAAACTGCGGCACCACCGAGAACTACTAGTACCAGAATTTTTATTTACGAAATCCTCCGTGGCTCTGCGGTGCCTCGTCACCCTGAGACAATAAAATTGCTCTTCTTCAGACAGTGATTTCACTGTCTACCATTCTCACTGTCTCATCTGTCCAGAGTCAGAGCGGTCATTCTAAGTTGTCACCACAATCATTATCCCTAGAAGAATATAAAAAAAAGACGTGTGGCACTCGGAGACTGCCGCGGTAAAGCTATTACATAGCATTCGGAGTGGGGGGTGTTAGGTTATTTTCGTTACGGAATTTCTGGATTCGGTCTCCACGCTCAAGGCCCGCGATAGAAGCTATGCAATAGCTTAATAATTAATATAATGATTATTTTCAAGTTTCGCCATCTCACCCGCGCATATTATAACGAAAAACGTTTGCGGAGTCAGTTGTCGAATGAACTGTACTGATACTATAAACCCAGTTGATCAATGGAAAGTATTTTGCATTGCTGACGCTAAGAGTGTTAGACAGCACAAAGCAGCTGGCTCCAAAGCGGTTGTCTCATAAAATACGGCACCTATGCACATCTACCTTTTTTCCACCTAACGATCACATACCTACATAGATTAGGATTCTGTAACTAGGGACCGGGAACTAAGACGACCATGATCCCACTATTTAATGTTATATTTAACTTTTAGGAATGGCGCGAGAACGTGCTCGGTTCCATTGATACGGATATCATCAAGGCGCAGAACAAGTATGAGAAAATAACCATACAGAAAGAGGACAGATGGCAAGCGTTGGACCCTGCCGTGGTCGCCGCATTCCTGAGGGAAGACCTAGTCCAGGAGTTCAAGTATTCGAAGAATAGTATCGTTCTTTGTGGTAAGTTTTAGAGATGGTATATACTTACTATACATATTATAGGTATGTAACATTTTTAGCCAATAATTAAGAATAGTTTAGAACGAGTGTGGCTCAGCGGGGACTCGTGCGCTTATCGATCCGACGCACCTGGGTGCGAATCCCGACTCGGCCCCTGCACCAATGACTTATAGTTAAGTGCAGATTTTGCACGCTCGCTCTAAAACGGTGAAGGAAAACATCATGATGAAACCCGCTTACGCGCTTTGGAGTGGTAGGCTCTGGCCGTGGTTGTAATACCACCCACCGAACAAAGCCATGCCGTCAAATGACCTAGTCGTGTTTCGGGATGATGTTCGGTGAACCATTGGGGAGACGGGTCTGAGCAGCCGCTCAACTGCCGTCTCTCTCTAGATCTATGTGCTTCATCTTAGGCCACATCATCGCTTCACATTAGGCGAGATAGTGGCCAAACATGGATCTAATAAGCGTAAGAAAAAAAAAATTGTTCCCCATCGCGCACTTTACTGCACCGCTACCATATTTTCTTGCACGTCATGGATGACTGGTTGAAATTGCTACCTAGCATTACGTCCTCCATGTACAAACTGTATTGTGCTAAAGTAGGTACTTAGGTATAAGCATCGACGTAATGTAAAACTTGTGCCGGATTAGCCTACTCGCCTCTTTGCTGCACCCACAGGTATATCTTTATGCTGAGACGAGCAAGTCATTCGCCTGATGGTAAGCGCCATGTTTGCCTATCCAGAACTTTTAATACCATGAAAAGTACTATGTAGCACTGCATTGCGCTCGTTACCCCGACACTTCAAATACACAAATAATCTCATAATATGGCCAGTAATATCACCGACTTTACCTAATTCTCTTCAAATTGGAATACAGTTTTGCTTGCGCACTACTGCTTGGCGAAAAAATGACTAGCAAAGTGGTGGTTTCAACCCAAACGGTCCCTCGCATACGAGAGGCCTATCACCTAGTCAGTATAGTAGGTAGTAGATTTGCAACACACCAGCAATGCTAGGTACAACTGCCACTAGGTCTTATAAAAGAAAATAAAGATTCGGTAGGTTTACGATCATATATCTCTACGTTAAGTTTATGCCGTAGCGGGTAACAACTTCCATTATGAGCTAAACTGCGCAACCGCTACGCCAAAACTAATGAACGAAAACATAATCTTTTTGTGTATCATCGTAGATCCTAGATCCGTGATCTATCCACCGTGTTAGGTGTATCCTAATGTTCTTTTTTCTTTTCTAGGCGAAGACAGAGGAAAGTGCTCAAACACATTCTGCGAAAAGGAAGAAGCGAACGTCAGAATACTGTATTCCGTGAAGGCCGAAGAATATAAGCAGTTCTTGATAGATATATTCTCCCCAAAACAATAAACTCATTTATCTAAATAAATAATTATTTACAAATAAATCTAGCAAATTACAAAGGACAAAGATTTTTATGGTGTAAAACGACATCTAGCGTATACCAGCGTAAGCTTTTCGAGCGTCCTTCTCCTTGTTACTCATTTGACAAAGTGACATCTAGTGGTTTACATGAAAACAACTTGAACATAATATAACGTGGTGATTCGTCTGTCCAAATATTTTGGTAGAGCTAAAACAGATGGCGATAATACTTCGAAAATATATTAATAGTAATAATGGTAAATATTTTTTCTCTTACGGAATTCGTTCTACTTTCGATCCGACGCATCAGAGTTCAAATTCCGCTGATATTGTTTCTTATCTGTATCTACTGTATGCAATACTTTTCTATAAGTACATACAATAAAATTCATTAATTCCTACATCTACACGTGCTCAACTATGGGCAGCATTAGGTAGTATCTATACTTAGTAGTTAGGTTCCAAATTTAAAATATTATAGAAGTACCTACATTTTCGATAAATCGCTTCTCAGATTTAAGTGTGTGTATTTTTATACGTATTTTCTATAAGTGCCTATTTTCTACATTTTCAGCATTAACTGTGTATAAAATAAAGTGGAACCCAGAACCATTAATATTTTATTACTTAGCTGCTGCGAAAAAATATAAAATTAATGTCCTATACACTATCGCTGGTGTACCAAATAAATGTGTCTATCATAAAAGTACTTTTATGAGAACCATAAAATGATATTTTGTTTGCGGGGACCGATTTTTGCGATTAAAAATTTTATGCTATAAAATAATTATTTTTTTATTAAGGTTCATGTATTGTGTATTGTGTAGTGTGTAATTGATACACTTACAATATTACTCTATGCTACCATGGCACGGTACTACCAATGTCTATTCAATATAATTTAATCTCAAATACTCAAATGGTTGTCTCATCTGTAATTAGGTACGTATAATTTAGTTCATTAATTTCATTCCTCTCACAGCATCCGATATGGTCTAGTGGCTAGGATACCTGGCTCTCACCCAGGAGGCTCGGGTTCGATTCCCGGTATCGGAATAATCTTTTTGCTTTCCCGAAATTATTATTTTATGTCAACGTCCCTAAAAATTAAATAGGCTATTATACATTTAAACATTATCTGACACCATTAAGGGATTTACAAGGTCCTTAATAGCTTCGATCGGGCCGTGCTCTCTAATATTGGTTTCTCATCAAAACTTACTATTGTTGAATGATTGATTGATTATACTACCAAGGGTTTATCTGGTTTCTGCATGATATTTCATCGAACCTCTGTGTAACACCTTGTGTCTGAGACCTATTTCTCTTGGGCCTATGCCCTATTCGTCGAAACCTAATAGGCTAATACGATAGTTAGGATAGGAGTACCTATAAATCCTATCCTACTATACTATTAATACACTCGAGAGCAATGAATCCGGGTCACTTAAAGAATGTTAAAAATCTCGGAAACTAAAAATGATAGGTTAATGCAATAAATTGTATTTAATAGACAATGTAATACTCCTTAAATGAAAGTAAAAAAAATATGAGTCACCATACATTTTATTAACACAAAATTACATAAAGAAAAAAACTGCTGATCTCTCCTTAAAACAAAAATAGGAAACATGAAATTTTTGAACTTTATTACGATTTTCTTGAATTTTAATACTTCGTATTGCCTCCTCGTGCTTCCATTACTGCGTTTACGCGGTTTGGCATGCTGTAGGGTAAGCAGGGGGAATAGCGCTCACTGGGTAATGGCGCTCACCTCTGTAACTTTGTCAAAATGGAACATAGAAACACGCCGCGGCGCGTAAAGCGCGGGGGGTGGGGACCTCTAACAGGCAGATACGCGTATGGGCAGTCAGCTCACGGCACAAGACCGTGAAGTGTATTTTTCCGTATACCGCCGCGCTGATCTAATTTTGGATTCGGTCTTTTCGTCGGTAAGTCCAGACTTTTGATACTTATTTAATTATTGCTATCACTTTTCTGAGTATAAAACTATTCTATTTTATGATAATGTTACCAATTTTGAACAATTATATATGAATGTTTATATATTTCAAGATAAATACAAAATGACCGTTTGGGGCTATACCGCTCACCTGAGCGCCATTACCCCTTTATCACTTATTGGTTTGTTTTCTTATAGACATGCCCAGAAATCGTCCACGACCCATCGCTAAGGCGGCTTGGAGCGAAGAAGACTTTGTTCAATCTGCTAAAACTGCGATCAAACAAGGGATGTCTGAAAGGAATGCCGCAAAACCATTTAACATACCATTTAAAGTTACAAACAATACAAACGAAAGATTCTACAAGAAAGTTCTTCAGAGAATGAAGATGAAGAGCACCTTTGCGACGACAGCAGTGATGACGAATTGACTGTGGGTGATGAAAACCACAACAAATGCATTATTATATTGCGAATAATTTAGAAAAAATAACGAGATGTGGTATAGCTGTACCACCTGCGGACTGTGGTCTTATGCTATATGTTCTGGATCGGATTCGGCAGATGGATACATCTTAGATTTATGTACCCTACGATAGAATCTTACTATTTCTATTTGTGATTACCTCTAATAATAATAATTAAAGTTAATTTGGTATTAAAGATAATAGCTATATTATATATTTAATTATATATGGCTTACTTCACGTACAAATAGGTATAATTGATGCTAATTTGTGATTGTAGACTTTATTTTAATTATTTAAGGTAGATCTCACGCTTAGTAGTGTAATGAAAATGGATCTTACTAGATATTTTTCCAAAAACATATTTGAGCGGCATTACCCAAAGTCAGGGGCAATGGCGCTCAAACCCGTTTTTTTTTAAATAGTTTCCTGATACTTATAACTCAAAGATAAATACGTTTGGTGTTAAAATGCTGATTACTGGATAGTTAAAGAATATGTTATGTTTTAAAATTTTGAAGTATAATTAATATTTTGAAAAATACAGCGTACTTTCCTTAAGTGAACGCCATTCCCCCTCCCTACCCTACACCAAGTTCCTTATACGATTTTGGGGAATATTCTCCCATTCCTCTGTGAGAGCAATTTTGAGCTCACGAAGCGTGATTGGGGGAGGGTTTCGTTGTTTTACGCATCTGCCTAGCTCGTCCCAAGCATGCTCGATCGGGTTGATATCCGGGCTGCGCGCTGGCCACTCCATACGAGTAATGTTCATCTCTTGAAGGTAGTCATTCACAATCCTACCTGTATGAGGTCGGGCATTGTCATGCATAAATATAGCATCCTCACCTAAATTGACCATAAATGGACCAACGTGATCATTGAGGATTTCTTCCACATATCTTACGCTAGTTAAAGAGCCGTTTTCTATGATCACCAGCTCTGTGCGACTTTCAGAAGAAATTCCGGCCCACACAAGTACAGACCCACCACCGTAGGCTACTTTTTCTTCGATGCATGCTTGCTTGAATCTTTCCCCTGGTCTTCGATACACTCTGTGTCTTCCATCGTGCTTGTAGAGCATAAATTTTGATTCGTCGGAGAACATAACTTTTGACCAATCTTCAATACTCCAATTTACGTGGCTCTGGGCATATCTTAGTCTCGAAATACGATGCCCACGCTCCAGTTTAGGGCCGTTTGCAGGTCTAAGGGGTTTTAAGTTAGATTCAGCAAGCCGACGTCTTACTGTCCATGCACTTGGGTTACTTCCTCCGAGGCGTCGAAACTGATTGGTGAGTTCAGTTCCTGTGAGAAAGCGATTTCGAAGCATGGTGTTCACCAAGTATCGGTCTTCTCGTGCTGTGGTACACCTGGTTCTGCCCGTTCCTGGTCTGCGTAGGTTAGAACCAGTTTCTTCGTAACGTCGGAGAACTCTTTGTACTGTTGACAGCGACACACCGACAGTCCTGGCTGTATCGCGCTGACTCCGGCCGGTTTCCAGCATTGTAAGTATTCTGGTGCATTCTTCAGGCGTAAGCGACATAATTTCAGCTTGAATAATGAATATAGAGCACTATCAACATGGTTTATGTACCCACATAAATGACAGATTACAAACAAAAGCAAAACCAAATGCTGTAATTTCGTAGTTCCATCTTCGAAAGTGGCCCTTTTTCAAATTTGATTTTTTTATGATATAACTTTACAATAACTAAGAAGTTTTAATACCTTCATTTAAGGAGTATTACATTGTCTATTAAATACAATTTATTGCATTAACCTAGCATTTTTAGTTTCCGAGATTTTTAGGATTCTTTAAGTGACCCGGATTCATTGCTCTCGAGTGTATTATAAACGTGAAAGTTTGTAAGAATGTATGAATGTATTATTATGTTTGTTACTCTTTCACACCGCAACGGCTAAGCGAATTGGGGTGAAATTTAGTATGGAGATAGCTTTTACTCTGGATTAACACATAGGCTACTATTAATCCCGGGAAACCGCGGGCGAAACCACAGGGAAAAGCTAGTTTAATATAATTATGATTGTTCATCCTACCACAATTCTAAAGGTTACCTGGCAGGGAAACACTTAATTTTGGAAGGGGTCTCAAACTTCACCACGTATCACCAAAGGGGACGGAGGGGTTAGAAAGTTGCTAAGATTTTGTATTTTGCTGTTTCTCTTGTTTATTTGTTTTAAACCGCCTGCGACTTCGTTCACGTCGACTCAATAAAATACAGCTTATATCACTCAGGGATAGTGTAGCTTTCTATCAGTGAACAAATTAGAATCAGCTTTTTTTATGGAACTGAATGAACTGATGAGCAAGCCCTTCACCTGATGGTAAGCGCCACACCTGCCTATAACAATCGAAGTGCCACCCAGAACTTTTAATACCACAAAAAGCACTGCGTAGCACCCCGAGACATCAGATATTAAGTTGAGACTTAACTCACTACTCACTAGACTCATAGATATGAGTATCTAGATAGATCATAGATCTAGTTCTTGAGATTACCTTTTAAAATATACATATAATTTAAGCTCTTTATACCTAATATTAGTAGGTATAGATTTACCTATGTGTTTGTCTATAATTATACAATGTGTAACAAAACTTGATTAAAATATGTTACCATTCAACCATTATTTGAACAAAACACTGAGTTGTTTAGAAAAGACACATACAACATGTACATTATTTATTCGTAACCTTTATGAGGAATATCGACAGAAAAATAATACCAAACAATGATAACAAAAAATTGTTTAACCTTGTCCGCCTCACAATCCGAAACACCGAGTTTGAATGACTCGGCGGACTTATTATTTGCTTTTATAGGTAACTAGCGACCCGCCCCAGCTTCGCACGGTTATTATACATATAAACCTTCCTCTTCAATCACTCTATCTATTAAAAAAAACCACATCAAAATCCGTTGCGTAGTTTTAAAGATTTAAGCATACATAGGGATATAGGGACAGAGAAAGCGACTTTGTTTTATACTATGTAGTGATTAATAATACACATCTTCCTTAGAAAATACTGTAGACTCTAGACGATGGCACATCAAGATCCAGAAGCAGATATGGAAGAACTAAGTGAATTAATTAACAGAGGGGATAACTTCTATTTAGAGATTGGAGAAGATAGATCGATACCTACATTCATCATCAGCCCATCACGTTCCCATTGCTGGGACACGGGCCTTCTCTCATACAAAGAGAATGTGCCGTAATCTACCACGCTGGCCCAGTGCAGGTTAGTGGATGTCACATGTCCTTGATTTTTTTGTGACTTTTTTCTTGGGCATGCTGGTTTGTTGTTTTCCTTCACCGTTTTTAGAGCGAGTAGTAAATCCGCACTGGTGCGGGCCCGGCAGGATTCGAACTCGGGTGCATCGGATTCAAAGTCGCACATTCTCCCACTGAGCCACACTTGATCACTTAGCAACATTATACCTACATTATAAGGTGCAAATACTACGGAAGGTATTCGAAAGACTGTTCCCATACGTACGAGTATACAGTCATGTAAGTAGCTTTGTGGTAAGAGCACTTTGCCGGCCACACTTGCCACGGAACTCTCTGCTGTAGTGCAAGTTTGTAGTAAACTAGCTGCGCCCTGCGGTTTCACCCGCGGTTTCCAGGGATATAAAGTAGCCTATGTGTTAATCCAGGGTATAAGCTATCTCCATACCAAATTTCATCAAAATCCATTTAGTAGTTTTTGCGTGAAAGAGTAACAAAGGTACATCCATTCTTACAAACTTTCGCGTTTATAATATTAGTAGGATTACAACTATGTTTACTTTGAATAGGTTGTAGTCATAGAGTTAACATTACTAGGTATAGAGCGCGTGTTCCTAAGTGTGAACAGTATGCACGGGTATGATGATAGCATCGTCTTGTCCGCAAGCGCTAGTAGTCTAGTCTTACGAGTACTAGCGCGTGAGCGCCCGTTGCGAGTTCTTAGCTCTATTTATGTTAAAAAAATGGTTTAATGTGCAATAAAACCTTATAAAAACGATACTCGGAAATACACTAAACAGAATTCTAACATCACATTTCACCGGTAAGCTAATTTTTAATACTTTTAAGTTCAAAGTTCGTTTCGTTTTGCGGGGGTGAACAAGACGTGAGACGCGGGGCTACACGTACCGCGCGCACTGCCCCGCAACCCCGCTAAGATTGCCGACTCAAATAGTGATGTAACGCGTTCGGCCTATTCGATAATGATGTTTGTTATGAGTTATGAGTATGGCGAGCAATAGTTTACACCGGCAAATTATCTGCGCTTGCGGTTTAACATTCTAGAAATCTATATAAATAAAAATTAAATTAATTCACTTGAGTTGAGAACGACTAAACTGATCCGGCAATTTATTTAATGTTCATAATATGCCAAATTAGGTTTTATTAAAAGAAACATTGGAAAGCTTGTCGGGAAAATTGGGAAAGCTTTACAACAAGCTCCCCCTTTTCAAAGGACAATAAAAGATGAGATAATGTAAATATATATGTAGATATAGATATATATAGATATAGTTCCTGAATTTTTATTTCTGACTTTCTTATTTCATATCCCATACATATTTCACATAGGCACTACACATTGCATCTTATACATTCATACATTAAAATAAATAATTTTCACTTACTAAAATTACACTGTAGGTACACAAGACATAAACATACACAACAATAGGAACCGTGTCACGGCGCGGCGCGGCGCACAATTATTGCCCAGCATTATTTGCCACATATCTATCAATATAGCTAGCTATAGTTTACTTGCCTACTCTGTGCATTGCGCGAGAAGTACGATACGCGCGCTCTATAGTTATGTTTACTCTAAGGTTGTAGTGTTTTGCACTGTCGCTTTTTCAAATTGTATGTATCTGTGTTACTATCATCGACGCGACGTAAAGTTGCCAGCCTGTCGGTATTTTATAGGATTCATCACGACGAGTGTGCGATGGAATTATACGAGCTTATTCCTCCATCTTCTTTTTACCATCGGACAACAAGATGCACGGAAACTCGGCATCTGTACATGGTTGACATTCCTCCTGCTCGAACAAAGCGTTTTGCTTCGACCTTTATAAGGAATGGAACACCTTACCAGCGTTTTTGTTTCCCGATTCTCATAATCTAAGTGTCTTCAAGTCTCGAGTGAATTGGTATCTTCTAGGCAAGCATGATCCTTCGTCGACCACGTCGTCACTTTCCATCAGGTGAGACTACGGTCAAATGCTAGCCTATTCGGTAATAAAAAAATAAAAAATAATATTGTCTTCATGTATCTTTAGTAATAGGTATAGAAGACAAAGATGCTTGGAACATTACACTTCTGCAAACCAGCCGGTATATAAGAAACATACATTGTAGAAAAGCTAAAAGTTGAAACAAAACCTTTGAAAATGCCCCTTAGTTTCTTGCCGTATCTTCTTAGTGGTTTTTTTCCGATTCGGTGTCTTGTGATAATTTGACGTTCATAAGTGCGTCTGTGATGCCAAACATGAAAGGAGAGGTTTTGACTTTGACTTTAATATTGTAGAAAACCAAAGAATTGTAAAAAAATATCTAAAAAAATGCCCCTCAGTTTCTTGCCGTATCTCCTGAGTAGTGGTTCTTTTTTCGATACGGTGGTAGAGTTATGGTGATAATTTGACGTTCATGAGTAAATAAGTTATTTACCTATCTCTCTTTCTCTCTCTGTGACTCTTTCTCTATCTCTCTCTCTTGCTCGCTCTGGTATGTGGGTATGTGGCCAACTCTATTGTCGCGAGTTCTATACCGCCCGAATATAATATAGCATGGGCTTACGAACTGTTGTCGACAAAAACGGTGACAGACAGCGTGCCCAAAGCAAATGAATACCACACAGACAGTCACCCATCCAAGTGGTGACCGCAGCGAGCGTTGCTGTACGTAACAGGTCTGTTACGAACGACTAGGGGAATACATTAAATTTAAAAAGAAGAGGGAAAAAGCCTTGTTGCCGCCTGCCAGCGTATTTTAAGAACCAACTAGCTGGCACCCGCAAATTCCCCCTAGAAATAGGATGATTTTATTATGTTGCCTAAGGAACTGTTCGTTTTTTCGAAATGAAAATATCCTCGTATCCTATATCTTATTATTCTAGGAAAAGTACAAAATTTTATCAAAGTCTGTTCAGTCGTTATGTCGTTGAAGTGTAAAAATCATAGGGTATTCTCATTGAATTTCGTGATAAACAAATAATATGAAATAAAACTTATCATTTACCTACAATAATGTCTTTTTATTAGCAATATTGAGTCTTTTATTATTATAATTTAGGATAAAGTACTAAAATTGCATTTTTTTTATATATTGTACGCATTAGCGCATGCTACACGAAAATCTGAAGATTTTAAAATAATAGGAAAAAAAATATTGATCGGACAGGGATCGAATCTGCATCTTTGTAATACCGTTCCAACGCATTAACCATTGGGCCACCGAGCCACTGCTCAAGCACCCAAATCTCTTCTATACTTCTTAAATCGTCTTGTGGGGACTCTACATCATCTGTCGTCAATGACCAACCAAACACTTCTAATATTACAATTAGCAACATGCTCTAATGACTGTTAACTTTGTCAATTTTGTAATAGTCACTTTAAATCCGTGATACATACTTAGTTAAACGGCATGTATAGGGTATAGGATAGTGCCACTTAGCAGGAATGCTTGTAAACAGTAAACTCCAATAAAGTCAATATATCATATATGTATATATACAACAATAACGCCAACATCGACAACACTTGAATGGTTATGGTCATGTCCAAATATTAGGCTTCACCCCCGGGGGTACTCCACCTCCATAAATTACTTATGTTTACAGGACAAATCGGGCCCTGAACTAAGGGCTCCTTCCAAGTTATGGGTTGTACCCGAACTTAACTTAATATCTGTTGTAATCGCCATCCAAAAGGTGTAACACCAGGTTTGTGAATTATATTTATTTTAAACTAGCTGCGCCCTGCGGTTTCACCCGCGGTTTCCCGGGATAAAAAGTAGCCTATGTGTTATTCTGATGTGTAAGCTATATTATTGCGTAAAGTTTCATCAAAATTCATTCAGTAGTTTTTGCGTGAAATAGTAACAAACATCCATCCATACATTCTTACAAAATTTCGCGTTTATAACATTAGTAGTATGGAAATAGTTAACGACGAACAAGGTATGTAAACGTACTTACATACATACCTACATTCCTGTAGGTGCAAGGGAATGCTGAAAATATAGGTAGCTAGCTACACATGTATATATTTTCTCATGCTTATACTTAAGTTACCTCTGAGGCCTTTACCCAGCAGTGGGACGAAACAGGCTCATAATAAAAACTAACCTAAGTTCTGAAAAGCGACGTGTGACCTTGACACATTACCTTTTGCCAGGCAACATTAAAAAACAACCTGTAACTTTAAATGTCTATCTGGTCATTTTTTATTACGGTGCTTAATTCACATATATTAGATTGTACCTGTATTTAAAATATTTTGCAAATTTGTAATATACTTTGTACCAATAAAAACATTACTTGATTAATGGCCTACCCCTGAGAGCGCGTTACTCAATACTCAATCATTTATTGCATCATAAATACATAGGTACATGTCATTTTACAAGCATACTATATGTTATAACATATTTATGACCCTCATAGGGTGTAGCAACTAGTAGTAGGAGCGAACCGATTTATCTTAAGTATGCTTAAATTTGTGAGTCATTAATAAATAAATCGTTTGTTCCTCTTAGTTTAGCTGGTAGCCAAGAAATCATATTTAAACAATTTTAGATGTCGTACGCACGATAGAGGTGCAACAGAATAATATAAAAGAAGACCCTTGATATTTGAATGAAAATAGTTAATAAGCTACGATACAAAAGCCTATGAAAACACGCGAAAGCAACACACATAAAAACGTATGTTCCGGCGACGTCGGGTGTTCAAAGGAGAATAAAACGGTGCTATTTGCCAAATGCCGACGACACCTTTCGCAATCAGTGCCAGCAACCTCACTATTGTTTGCGGGTTTTGTAGTTTTGCTGATGTTTTATTTGAGAAGCTCATAGAAGCTTTGGCTTTTTAACCGACTTTAAAAGGTGGAGGTTCTCCATTTGACTGCATTTTTTTCATATTTGTAACGCAATTACTCCCCAATCATGAATTGATTTACTAACCGGCTACAAATTCGAGACACTCGACCGGTGTTCGAGCGGTGCAGACGCTCATCTTCACGGAGTGTAGCCGGTTAGTAAATCAAACTATGAATAATACTCACGGTAATTTTAATAATAATATAAATTTATTATTGTTTATTTGTATAATATATGTAACCGCAGATTTTTTCATTTTTTGTTCTGTTTCTTGATTTAGTTTGTTCTATATGGTGTGGTTGTTAAATAAATGTCTTTTCTTTCTTTCTTTTTTATTTTGTATCTGCAGACATACGAGGGGATTTTAATAGATTTTTACGCTTAGACCAGTTGATGAGTGAATCTTACAGTGCAGTGGCGAAACACCATCTCACCAGCAGTTCTAGAGAAACATTTCAAAATCTACCTACTAACTTAAAAATCTACTATAGCTTCAATATATTACTAGCTAATACTTGCGATTAAATCCGTATCTAATCTAATAGGTACTACGTATTATAAAAATGGAACGGAGGCAATCCTGTACAATGAAGATATTTTTGAAAAACCAACTGGGATTGAATATTTGGAGGGTACTGAACACAAATCCATGGTTTTTAGACTTTTTGTCAGTTTGTTTGCATGTTTGTTATCTGTGAACTCGAAAACTGGGGAACGGATTTTAATGTGGTTTTAGGGCTGAGTAGTGTTAAGACAGTCCCAACTTAGATTATAGGATATCTTACATTAGAATTGGTTGGGTGACTTCGAAGATACAGCTTCACTTCTTCGTAGTAGCGCTCTCATATACCAGTATATCCCCACCCCCAGGAGCATCCCCAGGGATGTTGCTAAGATGGTCATGGGAGAAATACAAATATTGGCTTCCTCTGTTCACGCGGATGAAGTCGCTTGAAAAGCTATTTATATTTACTTCCAACTCCAAAACATATGGAAAGTCTCTTAAGACCGTTTTCCTCTATCTACAACGGTTTATGTAAAAAATCAAATCAAAATCAAAATCTCTTTAATCATTTTCGCATCACAGACGCACTTATGAACGTCAAATTATCACAATGTCTCTACCACCGTATCGGAAAAAGAACCACTACTCAGAAGATACGGCAAGAAACTGAGAACATTTTTTTTTTAGAGATTTTGTTACAATTTTTTGGGATTTTACAATGTTATGTTTCTTATGTACCAGTTGGTTACTTTGCAGAAGTGGAATGTTCCAAGCATCTTTGTCTTCTATGTTATTACGAACAGTGTAGTATGCTTTTCTCATTAGAACATTCTTAACGCGTAATTTGTAGGTAATTTGTAGGTACCTAACCTTCATGTTCCATCTCAAGTTTCCCTTCATTTCATCTCAAGTTACCAACACCGAACACTTCTGAAATCTTCTCGAGTACTTTCATCCTTCCAGACTTTTGTTTGAACTTACACCTTTACAGACTACAAAGCGCAGCTTGTAGGTCCCGTACAGGAAATTTTAAAGAACCCTGGAGTCTTTAAAAATGTATGCTCAAAGAAGTCTCCGGAAAAGCATCTTGACATGAGCCGAGGCCGCTCTCTCAGGCAAATTGCGGAAGCAGGCATATAGCCATATGAATCGAAAGATTTCATACAGATTTGAACACTAAGATACATAACTACATTATTATACTTATTGTTATTATATTCAGCCCATATCGTCCCACTGCAGGGCAAAGGCCTCCTTACTTTCCTTCGAATTCTCGCGGTCTTGAGATACACTCTGAATAAACTTTAATAATGGGCCAATCTAATAGGAATGTATGCAGCTCGTCTCGCCATCTACGTCTTGGTCTGCCGCGTTGTCTGCGTCCATTTTTGGGAACCAATTCAGTTGTTCTTTTGGCCCAAAGCTCGACAGACATGCGGTTGACGTGCCCAGCCCAAATTTTTTTGCTGATTTGGTGATCTTATGAAATCCTGGTATTTGTTGGAATAAACATATCTACTACTAAAGAAGGGAGAAAAGGGTCCTTAAAGTGGGCAACGCACTAGTTATGCCCCGAGTGTAGCAGGTGTCCAAAGGCGACGTCTAGGAAACTTTTGTTACTGTGGCAAACTTTTTGTCTAATACGATCGCGCCCTAATATTCCGTATCTATAAACATAAAACACCATTAAAACGGCAGTATCCCAGATGGTGAGACCATTTTTTACTTTAACAAAGTTACCTAGTTTCGATCGGAAACTACCTAGATATTATATTCTATTACTACCTAAATATTAGATTTCAACCCGCATAATGTAGTCTTAACGATAACTTGAGAGACTACAGAATTTGCTTAGTTAAAAGCTATATAGATTCTGAATAAGTCACACGTTTTAATCAACGTTCTAAAACCTTTCTAAAACAGTAGTCCTACATAAGACATGTAGGGTCGCCAGCACTGTCGAAAGAAATTCCGCAAAATTTTCGGATGAAATGGTATAATATGTAATTATGTTTTCCGTTAAAAAAAGTAACAGTAATGAACAATTGACTAAACTTTTTATAAATAAATAAATACGTAATAGTATACAACAATTATTTTTGCTTAACTTTAATATTTTCAATGGGACAGTCTGAAGGAAAAACTCTTTTCACGTCAAAAGAGAGCAACGGATCGAAACGTATTTTGGATAGGACAAGACATACATTTTGGGTCGGTGTAATATTTTTCTTCCCGAAACAAAAGTAGTAGTGGAATAACTTTAAATAAACCTAATTTTACGCGAACAAAGTCACGAGTGGCAACTAGTATTACCTGAATGCATAAATGTTGATTGCGTTCTCAGCTGCTTACTCGGCGCGCGTTTATTTGCGTCTTAGCATGATACGCTTATAATTTCGCCAGGTTCCTAAAGAAACCCGAAATTCCGGGAGGGTTGGCAACCCTATTAACAAGTATATAGCTGATGTCAAATGCTGTGGAGCAAGAAGGCCATTGTTGACTCTGAATAAACTTTAATAATGGTCCTGCTGGCATTAATTTTGGTACAAAATGAATGTTTTGTGCCAGTCTATGGGTGTCTTGTTGATATTGTGGTGTTTTCATTTAAATAAATATTGTGAGGATTTATGTTACGTGATATTTTGTTGCTTTATATACCTGAATTCATTGAAGAGATTATCTTAGGAATGGGATGGGAGACTCATAACGAACGTCATATTATGTAGAGATAAGTACCTAATTTATGATTTTCATTCACCGTTTTTAAAGCAAGTGTTTAATCTGCACATAACCACAGAATACTAAGGGACAGAAGCATCACTCCGTAAAGAAATTTAAACAAATAGCGACTCTTGCTATGACGCAATAAAATTCAATTCAGGTCGCGTAACGCTGCATACCTACCAGTCATATTAACCTACAAAACGCCTCTCTTTCTATCGCATGGCTCTTATCTCTTCAGACGCGGCACGTGTAACGACGCGCGACCCGCTGACGGTGTCCGGCTATGACTTGTAGCTTCGTACCTACAGTGCGGAGTGCGCTAGGCCTGACATAACTAAGAAAGTCATTGATACGGAGCCAGCAGGATTCAAACTCGTGAGCGTTGAATATCGCACGAGTTTCCGCTCAGCCGCACTCGCCCTTATAAGGTGTACAATAAATAAAAACACCGAACAAGTGCGAGTTGGACTCGCGCACGAATGGTTCCGTACCATTACTTATAAAAACTGAAAAAATCCCTATTGTTGTATGGGAGCCCCCTTTAATATTTATTTTATTCTATTTTTAGTATTTGTTGTTACAGCGGCAACATAAATACATCATTCGTGAAAATTTCAACTGTCTAACTATCACGGTTCATGAGATACAGCCTGGTGACAGATGGACAGACAGACAGACAGACAGACAGACAGACGGACAGCGGAGTCTTAGTAATAGGGTTCCCGTTTTACCCTTTGGGTACGGAACCCTAAAAACACCATATCATTTTGGATATTTTTTATTATCGTTCCGAGTAAGTATAGCCGCGGGCAAGCTCTACATCGATCACCTTTCAGCTTTGGTTCAAGTATCAGTTTTCATTTTGTTATTTTAACCAGTTTGTGCCAGCGTTGTTTTCACAGGCAGGCTACCGTTCAAAATGATAACAATAATAGAATCAGCTTTCAAAGCAATATTGGTTTTCATATCAACTTTACTTGTTTACTTAAATCAATTTTAGTTCCCTTTTTGAGTGGGTAGAAGCTGAGGTTAAATCAGCCGTAATGTATTAGATTATCGATAAGTAGGAAGAAGGACCTTTCAGTGGTATTTCTATTGGTTTGATTTGAAACGTAATGATTTTTAGGGTTTCATAGCCAAAAGGTTACTTACTTTGCAGCCGCTGCGGGCTTCTCGAAGTGTACCTATGTACCTTAACTCTAGAGGTACCTGGTGACTAAAACTTACACTTACACAACATACATTACACACATGTAACAGCCACCAACCCGCAGAGGGCCAACGTGGCGGATTATGGCCCATATTACGGATCTATGAGAGAAGGCCCATGTCCTAGCAATGGGAACGTGACGAGCTTGACTTTTGAGGTGCCTGTGACTATATCTTACACATATAACACAGTTCACGATGTTTGACATAATTTTATGTTTTTTGTTATAAATCTTTCTGAACTATAAAAAATATATTTATGAGATAAAATTAACAATAAAGTCTCAGTGGCTTGTAGGTTCAATTTCTAGCTTATTGTTTTCTCTCATCTTGAGGTACAAATTGGTATATATATCTATTGTTAAGGTTGTATATATTTTTATGTCAGTAATGTCTTTCTATTTCAGGCTTCTTCATGACAGTTACTCAAAATACAATAAAATTAACATTCTTGTCAAGAAGTTCGAAAGCAAGAAAAGAAAATGTTCAAAATGTGGTTGGACTTTAAAGCTAAAAATTTAGAAGGGAAACTGCAGATAGTCAAGACACGCACTGGAGGCCTGCATTCAACTATACGATGGACTCTGCTCTGCAGTCGTGTGATGGGCCTGTTTCCCCTATCTGGACTCTCTCATTTATCTAGTGATCAACTCAGGTATATATATTAATATAAATTTTTTAATATATATTGTATGCTTGATGATATATCAATAATTAAACTAAAGCGTCTAGCGTTCTCAGGATAATCCTATCCTACTTATGTTATAAATGCAAAAGTTTGTGAGGATAGATGAATAGTTGGACGGACAGATGAATACATGGATGGATAGATGGACGTTTGTTACTCAATCACGCAAAAACTGCTGAACAGATTTTGATGGAATTTATAAAGTAGGTTGTTTAGGTCCTAAAAAAGAACATAGCCTAAATTTTATCCCAGAATTCAGGTTACCAGAATCCCGGTTTTTTTGGCGTGATTTCGTAACAAACATCCATGCGTCCACCCAAAAGTCTCCAATCTTTTCAGCTCATTTGCCTAAGCTTCCCGAGCAAGACATACAGTTTTAATATCGCATTTCAAGAATGTTAATTGCTACAATTTATTATCTACTTATACTCAGTACAAGTGCCTGTTACGGCAGGGGCTATGATAATTTTCACTCCGCTTCAGACGGTGGACTATGGAACGTCCAATTAAATCCGGAGCTCGGCAATTGTTTATATGAATTTTGTTATTCTGCCAAGGGTGGAAAGTGTAATAATAACATTGGGGAAATTTATTCGAATGCTTGGACAATTTACTATTAATTTTACAATTTAATTTATTGGCAATCAAGTAGACAATGAAGGAATATAATACAAACAAAGGCACATTCAGAGTAGTTTCTTTGAGAAATTGAATTTATTAAAATATTATTGTTTAGGCAGGGAGTGAGTGTGGCTCCGTGGGAGCACGTACGCTTTTCAATCCGACACACCCGAGCTCGAATCCCGCGGGCCTCGCTCCGCTGAGTTATGTGCGGATTAAACACTCGCTCTAAAAACGGTGATGGAAAAACATCATGAGATAAATTGCATACCTATCCAAGAATTCATTACAAAATTTAAGGGCATGTAATATCCACCAATCCGCCCTGGGCTAACGTGGCGGATTAAGGCCCATACTCTCTCTATGAAACAAGACCCGTGTCCCAGCAATGGGAACGAAATGAGCTGATTATGATGATGATGGTTTAGGCACCAAAAGATTTACTATTTTAAATACATATTCTACGTCACAGTAACTGTTCTCTTTTTGCTGTGTTATACTGCACAAACTGATGTACCGAAACTACTTATGTACCGTTATTGGAAGCTTTTATTTAACTTTAAATGTTTGGGTCCAATCTTGCAAGTTGAATCAGAACCACTAACTCATATCCTACGGAGTTGAAATTTTGCATACTTGTCAAAGTCCGATGGCAAATGGCAATGCAATATTATGGTGACAGCCATCTGATCTGATGATGGATACGGACGGTGGGCAATGGAACTCCTTGACGGATAGGTAATCGTAAACTACTAGTGTTTGAGCTCATTTTAATCTGCTCACGGTTCCAATTACAAATATGTTAAAAGCTTGTCTTGAAAATTATGTTTTAACAAAAATCTTGTTTATTATTTGCCTTACTGTACATAAAAACAATAATCATTAGAGGTTAAAAATTATGTCATACTAAAAGTTAAGTACCTAAGCACCGTTAAATAATTTGGCATCGGAATTACGAAAACATTAATATTATACAACAATACAATACAATAACACTTTATTGCATACCACAAACATAATTACATGAACAAAATATAAATCTTAACTAGGGTAATACAATTGGCGGTCTTATCGCGTAATGCAATCTCTTACAGACAACCTTTGGATGGATTGGACAAATGTTAAAATAATAGACGGTGGTGCACAGCAAATAATTAATATAAACGATAATAAAATAAAACAATCATATATAACTAAAATAATATACTATTAACGACAAATACTTACATATTACATACTATAATTATTCATATAACTACTTATACTCGTACTTACTATACAATACATAAAATAAATAATATAAATATTTATATATAAATAAGAAACTGTGTGTAGCAGTTTTAGTGCAGAGAGGAAAGGTAATGGGCTTTTACCATTCTTTTAAAAATATTAATTGTTTTTGCATGCCTTATATCAACCGGCAGCGCGTTCCATAATCGGACCGCTTGTACAGAAAACGATTTATCCGAGAACTGTGTCGAATGCACAGGAGTCTTTAATAGAAGAGTTTCTGAGGAACGTAAGGAACGGGGATTGGAGAGGTGCAAGAATTCAAAACGCTCCTTGAGATAGGACGGGGTAGCAGGAAAAAACAGGATAGTGTAAAGGAGGGAGAGAATATGTGTATTCCGGCGAAGGCGAATTGGTAACCATTTCAATTTATTGCGAAATTCGGACACATGATCATATTTTTTCAAACCAAATATGAACCTGATGCAGAAATTCTGTAGACGTTCGAGTTTATCAAGCTGTTCCTCGGTTAAATCCAGATAGCTGGCGTCAGCATAATCGAGAATTGGGAGTAAAAGAGATTGGGCAAGTGCAGTTTTGGTGGTGATTGGAAGAAAATTGCGTAATCTACGTAGTGATCCAGCGGAGGCGAATAGTTTTCGGCTGACTTCTGTCAGCTGAGGTCTCCATGAAAGTTGCCTGTCGATGTATATGCCGAGGTTTTTGACTGTTTCACTTATTGTAATAACAGTTCCGTCGAAAATTACCTGTGGCAGACGAAACCAATCAATTTTAGATATCATCCTGGAACTACCGATGACAATGATCTGAGTCTTGGCAGGGTTAACGCTAAGACCATATGACTTGCTCCAATTCAGGATGTGTCGTAAGTCAGAGTTGGTGCAATTAATGGCTTCAGGTAATTGATCCGGACGTGCGTGCCTATAGATTTGAAGATCATCTGCATAGAGGTGGTAGGATGAAGAGAGTTGATGAGAAATTGAATTAATAAATAAAGCAAAAAGAAGAGGAGATAGCACGCCACCTTGAGGAACACCGGCAGTCGTATTACACCAGGATGAAAATGTATCATCAATGCGAATACGTTGCCGGCGACCATACAAGTAACTATGAAACCAGTCAATCACCGTAGGAGATATGTTAAGAGAGCGAAGGAGTTCTAGTAGGATGTCGAAGTCAACGTTGTTAAAAGCATTGCTAAAGTCAAGCAACGACAGAATAGTTACATTTCCATTGGCCATGCTATACCGAATATCGTCTGTAATTTTAATTAAGGCTGATACAGTACTATGACCGGGACGGAAGCCGGATTGGAAGGGATTTAGGAGGTTATTTTTATTAAGGAAGTAGCTAAGTTGCTGGTGGATAAGGCGTTCGAGGACTTTAGAGAGGAAAGGTAATATTGAAATTGGGCGAAAATCGGTATAAGTGGAAGGATTAGATTTTTTTGGGAGAGGAATGATTTGGGCTTCTTTCCACGCTGATGGAAAGGTGCCGCTTGTAATGGACTCATTGAGGATATATTGGATTACGGGTAGGATTTCATCAAGTACGAGCATGATCATGTTTCGGCTGATACTGTCGCTACCAACTGCATTAGACGAGATGGATGATATGCTTCTCTTAACATCACTATCGGTAAATTGTCGAAAAACAAAAGATTCGTAGTCGGGAGTAGTGGTAGAAGAAAGAGAGTTTAACGTGCTAGATTTTAATGTTCCATCAAAGTTGGAAGAGGTTGAGAAATGTTGATTAAGTAAATTTATATTAATACTATTAGGGAAAGAATCTTGACGCTGTTTACCAACTCCCAATGTTTTGAGAAATTTCCATACCTTAGAGGGGTCTTCATTATCTACTGATTGACGAATATGCTGGCGTAGTGCATTCCTACACACTCTATTGCAGAGATTCCTGCTATTAACGTACGCAGCTTTGTTCAGATCGGTAGGTCGAGTCTTCAATCTAGCCTTTGCTATATTCTTTTTATGCATAATAGATCTAATTTCTTTTGTTAGCCATGGTGCAGGGAGGTGTTTAATTTTAACAGGTCGAAGAGGAGCATGAGTATTGTACAATTTGAGGAAGATATTACTAAATTTGTCCACTTTATCATCAATGGTGTTAGCATTGACGACGTCGGACCAGTCTATATCTAATGCATCTTTACGCAAACGCTCGAGATCAATACCACCAAAATTGCGCTGAAGAAGTACTTTGGCCGTAGCTTTCGGAGGACGGATTTTATAAGAGAGAAATATCATGTCATGATACGAAAACGCATCCGCTGCGCATTGACCGTGATTGTCAACGTGATTTGAGGAAGAGACAAGTATTAAGTCGAGAAGAGAAGGAGTTGAGTTAGAAGGATTATAGGTAGGTATGTACCGTTAAATCGTGTGCCTATGTTTAGAAACTCATTCACTCAACAAGAAAATCCAATGCGTGTGACAGGTAAGTGGAATTAAGTACGGCGGGAGTAGACCGCTTGATCGCACACGTAAGAGTGGTTCCGCACTGCATCCGATCCGAATCCGATCCCAATCCATCATCAAACTCATCAATGATTGACGAGGAATCGGATTACAGCACTCGGATCTAGTGCGAACCTGTCTTAAAAATAGCACTGTGGTTACTTCGGATTCGGGTCGAATGCAGTGCGGAACCGCCTAAGTCGGTAACTCGGTTCCGGACTGTCGCGGAAAGATCCGTCATTTGCGTGGCCCGAGATATGAACTAATTGGCTTTTTATTTCCTTTTTCTGTACCAACCTTTTCTATAAAAACATTTTCTGCATATTTTTTTCTTTTCTGTAAGTATTCACAGTGTGCAAACTTTTTCTGCTAATTTGTTTTTCTTTTTTCTGTAACTTTTTGGCGGGAACTGAAAGGTTCTATAAAAAATCTTCTAAATATGTTACTGAATTTATTTTATTTATCAAAGCTTGTGTTTTTTCGAACATTCATAATAATTATACCTTACTAGTGATGGTGGTTTCTGTAAGTTTTGGCAAATTAAACAAAGTAGTGTAACTTACTTTTGAAGTTCTCCCATGAAGCCCATTGTGAAGTTTCTGTAAAGCCACAAAACCTCAATGAAGCAGAACTCTAAGGAGGGAATCATGTCAGGCTATTAGATAGTTTCTACTGTACTAGATGTACAAGCTTGGGGAATTTTTGTGGACATTTTTAAAGTACGTTTTGAAATATTTATTTGTCCTTGTTATTAGATTTTGATTAAAAAACAGCTTAGAATTTTATTGCATTTGAATAAAGAATATCAACCCAGTCGTGCTAAATTAGTCACAACGTAGTAGGTATTTTGTTAACCGACTTAAAAAAAGGAGGAGGTTCTCTGTTCAATTGTATTTTTTTTTTATATATTTGTTACCTCAGAACTCCGTCATTTATGAACTTATTTGAAAAATTCTTTTTGCATCGGGTTCAGTATAGCTACGAAGTGGTCCCATATAAATTTCATCGATATGTGACCTTGGACTTCGAAGATACATTGAAGTCGGTTTTTATTTTTTTCTAAAAATTAATTATTTAGATTTACAGACCTCTATCGTTTATCGAGCACACTGTTATAGTATAAAGACTAGTGACTCTACTATCACTATTTTAGGTTATATTAGGCCTAGCGCACTCCGCACTGTAGGTACGAAGCTACAAGTACATAGCCAGACACCGACGGCGGGTCGCGCGTCGTTACACGTGCCGCGTCAGAAGAGATAAGAGCTATGCAATAGAAAGAGAGGCGATTTGTAGGTTAATATGACTGGTAGGTATGCAGCGGTACGCGAGCTGAATTGTATTTTAATTTCTCTGCGGAGTGATGCTTCTGTCCCTTGGTATTCTGTGCTTATATTAAGTTTTCTGTGTACCCCACATATGACTACTGCTATCTACGATGACTACAACTATCTTTATATAAATAAAAAATCATTTATTGAAAATAAGGAATAACGTTTAATCGTAAGGCTACTATGTACTCTGTATTTATATATATACAAGATAGGTGTATACTTACCTACTAACTACATACTATATTATCTATAAGTATCTAAATATAGTATGTAGGTACTAGGCAAGTTTAGTTTAAATTTCTTTGCGGTGGGATGCTTCTGTCCCTTAGTATTCTGTAGTTATATCAAATATAATGCATCTCTTTCTCCTACGTATATACATAAATAGGCTGATAAATTTAAGAATTTTATTATGACTTTTTATGGAGTAGTTATTTTAATTCCTGACGACTTCCTGAGATGACTTGTGTATTATTATTGTTTTTTTTTTAATTTAATTTTTTGATTATAAAATTCGAATTGTGTTTTGGACTTGTCTTGTGTAACATACTTTGTTATATTGCCAGATAGCCCATAAAATTCTGATTCTGATTCTGATTTTGAGAATGTATGGGGTCTTTTCTTTTTAACCGACTTCAAAAAAGAAGGAGGTTCTCTGTTCGATTGTATTTTTTTTTATGTTTGTTACCTCAGAACTCCGTTTAGAACCGATTTGAAAAAATCTTTTTGCATCGGATTCAGTATAGTTACGAAGTGGTCCCATATAAATTTCATCGAAATGTGACCTTGGACTTCGAAGATACATTGAAGTCGGTTTTTGTTTTTTTCTAAAAATTAATTATATTATTATTACCTTACAATAAGTTTCCGAGTGCTGTAATATTAAGTTTTTTTGTACCAACATTTCTAAATGAATAAACTAATTATTATTATTATTTTACGTATAGACGCCAACTGTTATATGAAACATGGCTAAAATATTAAAGGCAGTTTTTTTTTTCAGATTCACGTGGCATTCTCCATACACCGTATTCTATGTAATTAGTCTGATTGGTCAATGCCTGATGTTCAGTTTGTCGTTCTATTGGCTTCTACAGAAAGGAATATCTTTATCCAACGTCAGTAAGTATCAACAACATGAACGTGGCAAAACCTTGGGTAGCATTCAAATCTCAATAATGCATTTTATGACCAAAAAACGGCCCGAATTTTCGATGTATCTTCGAAGTCCAGGGTATATCAATGAAATTTGAATGGGATCACCTTGAAGCTATACTGAACCTAAAGAAAATCCAATCAGTTTATTAATGACGGAGTTCCGAGGTACCAAATATAAAAAAAAACGATTTGAGAACCTCTTTAAGCCGGTTTAAAAAAAAATAAAAAAAGTCTATGGTGGTCCAAGGAGCAAATATTAACGATGATACCAACAATACCGTATAAAAATGTATTTATTTATTACATCTATTAGTACGAGAGGTACCTAGAGAAGACTTTAAATTATCAATGTATATTGAAACTTATAAAGTTGCATTTTGCTCGAACTGACCATGGAAAATTGCCACGGCTTTCCCGATGCTTGTTTGTTCTGTAGGTATATTCTGAGGCTTAGGGATAAGTTCTAAAATCGAAAAATATTATTTTTCAGCAAACTCCCTATTCTACTCCTCCAGTCTGACGTCATCTATAATCCTAGTAAACATTGGTCGGTACTGGCCGAAGATCATGATGAGAGTCGAGGAGTTAGAGGCTCATCTGCCACCGTTTACAAGAGACGTGGCCAAGCTCTGCAACGTCACCATGATTTGTATCTTATTGGCTGCTTTGGGTATGAACATATACCTCATTATAACCTATATAGGTACTTTATTTATATAATTGTGAAACCTTTCAATCTCTCTGACTGTGACAGCCTCTGTGGTGTAGTAGTGGGGCTGGTTGGCTCAAATCATATACACGTTTGAGGTTGCAGGTTCGATTCACGCGACGGGATAAATGTTTGTGCACAGGAAAAAATAGCGCATGCATTTGTTTCGTGTCTGGGTGTTGTTGGACCGGGCTATGGTCCAGCAACACCCAGACAGCCGTAGTTCCTGGTTCCCTAGATAGAGGGAGTCCTAGTTAGGGGTCAGGATCTTCGTTTGTGATCGTTGGGCTTATTTCATATTATTACTGTTCTCTCGTTAGTTGGCTTTCCAGTTTCTACATACACGCGATCCATAGTCCCCAAAACTTCTTCAGCAGCCGAAAGAAAACAAAGCGTTCTACATTGCGTGGGAGTCGCAAATGGTCCACACGATCTCGCAGCGCGTGCTCTCATTGGCGGGCGCGATTAGCGCGCGAAATTTGAGTAGGATCAGGTAACCTAGGTAACCAAATCGTTTAAATGACCCAAACAATTGCAATTGTTACGTATATTTTCATTATGGTGTTATTCATTGAAAATAGAAAAGCAAGTTCATGAGTAGGTAGGTATTTTTGATGCACTTCTACATCTCTCTCCATCTCTTTTAGGATGGTAAGTTGGTGCCTACTTTAATAAAAGGTCAAGATAGGTTCTGATAATAAGGTTTTGACAACACCTACCTACTTAAATAAAAAAAATGCGTTACCACATATATTAATATTATACACAATTCTATTAACATTTTTTTTTCTTAAATTAATCCGGAGCTACTAGAATCAGACCAGTTCCCACTTGCAGCACCCGTTCACGAGTTGACACGTGTACCAGCCATCGCCCTCCACATATTTAAGGGAAGAGGACGACCGGACACACAATGCCGCCGTAGGAAAAAAAATATAATTACATTTATATTATAATGCGAAAGTCTGTATGTGAGTGTGAGGGTGTGTTTGTGTGTTTGTTACCTCTTCACACCGCGGCGGCTGAACGAATTTGGATTAAATTTGAAATGGAGGTAGGTTATACCCTTCATTAACACATAGACTTAGTCTGGGTGGGTACCACCGCTTTACCAGTTATTCAGCCACTAAGCAGTAGTACGCAAGCATTACTGTGTTCCGGTTTAGAGGGCATTGTAGCCAGCGAAATCACTGGGCATTATGAGACTCAACAGCTAATTGTCTCAGGGTGACGAGTGCAGTGTAGCGCCGCGCAGGATTTTGCAAAACAAAGTTCTGGGTGGTGCTGTTATTGTTATGGGCTGGCGTATTGCTTACCATCAGGCGAACGACCAGCTCGTCTCGTCATACATTTATATAAAAAAGGCTACTTTTAAATGCCCAACGATCACTTTTTATTTCGGGAAACCGCGGGTGAAGCCGGGAGGCGTAGTTAGTTAGCATATACATTAGACCCTAAACTGTCAAACCACACAACACATTTTCACCTGAGAATTCTGTAATCCTCTGTAGCGATTCCTATCGCTTTTTGTTTGGTTATCCAATTTACCAACCGAATGACGATATAAACGCACCTGCGTGTAGGACGCAGGTGCGTTTATATCGTCATTCGGTTTCTTGAATTGATAAAATTTGCGGTAGGTAACACATACATGGGGAGGACTATTTTTCACTGGGTTCGTTTAAATACAGGGTATAAAATAAATATTATATTATAAGTTAAGTTGTTTTGAAAGTGCGTCAGTATACAATAATAGTATGATGCTAAAATAAGTTTGTCTGTCTGCATGTTGGTTACCTTTTCACGACTAAGCGGCTGAACCGATCGTAATGAAATTTGGTACAGGGATAGGCTGTAGCCCGTAGAAGGACATATGATCATTTCCATCCCAATTTAAGACGTGGTTCTTGAGGGACCACGGGAAACATTATTATATTACGATTTTTTTTTAAGATAAACATCAAACTTCAGGCGTTAGTCAGGACCCTAAGTAGGTAGCCGTTCGTTTCGTTCGCTAATTTAGGGCCCTCTGACTTCGCCAATTTTGAATCAGGTTTAGGGAGCCTGAATCACATGCAGTGTAATATGTTTTTACCTATATAATTATAGACATCAATTTACGTAAATTTTATTTTCAGTGGAACACCTTTTCTCAGTAATCTACGGTCTGGCAGTAGTCTACTCCTGCTCCGATGACAACGAAAATGCCGAAACATATTTCCGATACAGCATGCCTTGGATATTTGAATACACTTCTTATTCGTTGTGGAAAGGTGTATTGAGTGAGGTTTGTTTTAAAAATGTTTAATATTAAAAAAACTTCCCATGGGAAGTTTAAATGACATGTTACATAAGCGAAAATTAATGGACATATGCATCCTTCCCATTTTGACTTACGGCGCACAGACTTGGTCTTTGACAGACATTCAAAAGTCTAAATTCAAGGTTTGCCAACGTGCGACGGAGCGCAGCATTCTAAGTATCAAGCGAACGGACCGGTTCCGGAACACTGAACTGCGCTCCCGAACTCATATTGCAGATGTAGCTCTGAAAGCCGCTAAGCTGAAGTGGAATTGGGCTGGACACGTCTGTCGCATGCTGAATGCGCTGTGGGCTAAGTTCACTACAGGCTGAAGGCCAGACAACGCATGAAGACGGCGCGGCAGACCGAGAAGGAGATGGCGGGATGAGCTCGACAAATATTGTCCAGACTGGGTGCAACTGGCGCAAGACAGAAATAATGGGGGGAGGCATTTGCTCAGCAATGGGACACTAACGGCTAAAATAACAATAATAATAAAAAAATATTTTATACAGATAATAGCAATTGTTGCAGTTACAGATAACATTCAAAATGTAGCTACCTATCCTCACAAACATGGTAGTGTCTTGTGATGTCATTGTGTAAATTCTTCGAGCGCATGTTTCTGTAAAATAAATAGATTTATGAATGAATACGGGCCCGATGTTTGTCAACAAGTGCACAATATAGTCAAAGTAGAATTATTACAATCCCATCATGTCGAAGCACCCACATAACAGTGTGTTTAGTGATTCAGTTTTATAGATTAAAAAAAATGTATTAACTTTATATCCAACCAGTGACCACACATTACTATTTATAACAATAAAACGACTTCAATACTGATGTAAATATCTTCGAAGTACAGAGACAAATATCGATGAAATTATATGGATGCACCTTGAAGCTATAATGAACTCAACGCAAAAACAATTTCAAACAAACAATTATCCAAATCAGTTTATAAATGACGGAGAAATTGCGTAACAGACATACAAAAAAAGCATACAGTCGAATTGAGAACTTCCTCCTTTTTTAAAGGCCGTTAAAAATAATTAGGTTATTTTGTGCAGTTACGTGCCAATCAATTTTTACTTTTTTAGATTTTCAATATACAATCTACCTTCATTTGGAGTTTCAACGATTTGCTCATCATGGTGATTAGTATCTACCTCACCGAACATTTTATTGAACACAATGAACTTCTGAGAGGTGCAGTGCATCAGGTAAGGAGAAACAAAGTACTAATCCTAAATTTAAATCTAATCCTATTAATATAATATATGCAAAAGTTAATAAAGACCATGGTCCTTGTAGTTTCTGGTTATATCCTGGCCCTTTACAAGGATTCCCTGTATATATAGATATACAGGGAATCCATGTCTATTTGGGAAAATTAAGTAGCTATTATTATGCCATTACTTATACTACACTTTGCCAGGTCTTTTGTTTTTTCAACTCTTGGCATGACGACAACAATTGCAATCATTAGGCGCCTTGGCGGCGATTTCTTTTTAATCTAGACTTTTTTTGTAATTTGGTAAATCTTTGATTTAACTCAACCCTCCCTAACCCTATATCTATATATACAGGGAATCCTTGTAAAGGGCCAGGATATATGTTTAAAAAAGCCTCCCTTTTGACAATAATTATATAATTTGTCCGACAGATTTGAATCATTGTGTCTTTGGTTAAGGTAAATCGAAGATTCACCAAATTACAAAAAAAAGTCTAGATTAGAATGAAATTGCCGCCAAGCCGAATAATGATTGCAATAAAATTGTTGTCGTTATGCCTAGAGTGGAAAAAAACAAAAGACCTGGCAAAACGTAATTTAAGAGGCAATGGCATAATAATAGCTGCATGATATCCCCAAATAGACACGACCTTCATAATGAAAATAAAATAAATTAAACTCCTACTTTCGCTCAGTAAGTATATGAACTCTATTAAGTAGTAAGTATATAAACGCTATTAACAAGCTTTTATTTAACTTGCAATGGGTCATCTTGCCAGTTGAATTAAAACCACATCCTCTTATCCTACGGAGTTGAAATTTTGCATACTTGTCAAAGTCCGATGACAATGCAATATTATGATGACAGCCAGCTGATCTGATGATGGAGACCGAAGGTGTTCTGGTCGCGGTTCCATATACGAATTTGTTAAAACTTGTCTCGAAAAAAATATTGTCCACAAAAATCTTATTTGTATCTTATTTCTTATTTGTTTCAGGAGCATTTTCCAGCGGACACGTTTCGCATACAGTACCTGAAAATCGTACGCTTGGTGAAACTAATCAATGGACAAGTCGGTATTTATATACTGACTTCGTTCGGCAGCAATTTGTATTGGATTTGCACGCAACTATTCTATAGCTTAAAGTAAGTCTATTTGTAACAGGTAGGTTAAGCAACGTCAGTAGTAGTCACTTTTTGGATGGGTGACCGTTAGTGTGGAATTGTTGTTTTTTAATTATACTAAGTGATGAGATAAGCATGTCGTTCGCCTGATGGTAATAATTGTAGAGCCACCAAGAACTTTTAATACCATAAAAAGCACAGCGTAGCACTGAATTGCGCCCATTGAGATATTAAGTCTCATATGCCCAGTAATTATGCTGGCCACAATGCCTTTCAAACTGAAACACAGTAGAAACAAAATAAGAAGGAAAATACATTTATACAGGACATCACACAACATTACACTGAACAGACTAAAATAAAGATAAAACAAAAACTATGCTATACTATAGATGTAGGTCCTATAGATGTAACACTAGCGTTAGATTATGCATTAGCTTGGCGGCAGAATAACTGGTAAAGCTGTGGTACCTACTCAGACGGCCTCCCGAATACGAGGGACCTACATCTTTGCTACCGTGCTTTTAAGGGTCCATTAAGGCGTCGCTCTCGGTTGTTATGTCATGTCAGAGGCTTTTGGGCGCCAAATGGTCTAAAATTTCCCACGCCAGATTTGGCCATACACCCACATGAGAGAAGAAAATAAAGTTTTAGTTGTTTTTTTTTCTACAGTCATCATCACCTAGGACTTCTGCTACTCCAGAAGCAATTGCTTTGACTCACAATGCCTATTAATTAGGCTTGAAACAATACCCTATCACAGTAATGTGTGCACACTACTACTTGACGGTTCAACTTTTAGTAAAGTTGTCCATCGTTTTTAAGTTTTACCTGTAGTTTTACTCGAGTTCAATATACATTTTTATATCAAATCTAGGTATATAAATAAAAATGAATGTCCGAAATGTTTGTACGCGCAAAGCTTCCGAAAGACTGCACCAAATTGGATAATTCTTTTGTTTTGTATTCGGTATTGTCAGAACAAGGTTTGTAAAAGAAAATTTTATAGAAAAGGACAGATTTTTCATTAAATATGGCAGTACGAAGTTCGCCGCGTCAACTAGTTTTATATAAATTCTATACTGCTATTTTATATATTGTTACAGCAATGCTAACACGGGACATTTTATAGCTTGCAGAGACAAAAATGTCGATCAGTAAGTGAAGTTTTATACGTACCTACCTATTTTTTATTATATTAATTTTCATTAGTCGCAACAGACATTAGAACAAGTATTGCAGGCTTACCACCATCTCTTAAACCAGTATTATTTTAAGCTTACTTCCGTTTTCCGTACCACGAAGTCCTAAAAAAAGCTTACTTTGATATTGTGTTGTTGAGAAGTTTTGGTGACGTCATCGTAAATCATTCATTCAGGTGTTTTTGACAGCTGACACTTCGCAGGAACAAAAACATTATTGTTTTATGAAGCTCATGGTACGAATCAGAGTAATATGATTGTAAGCTTGAAATAAAACGTTCCTGTAGCATGATTGTCTTGTAAAAGTTGGTGGTAAGCCCCCTGGGCACAGAAATTATGACCAAACGTAGTCTTGATATAGAATATGAATGCAAATCCCTGCTGATTTCATTGTCAGACATATCCTACTATCCTAATACCTATATTATACATGCCAAAATATATTGTGTGTGTGTGTGTGTGTTTTTGTTATCACTTACCTATCTCCTTAACAATTTAACTTTATATTATTACTTCATCCCGACAAAACGAACAGTCCCTTAAAAAACAACTGCTTTTAAACCAAATTCTTCACGGACGGTGTCCCGATTATCGGATAGAATCCACATGGAGATCATCCAGGGAGACGGGTCTGAGCAACCGCTCAACTGCCGTCTCTCTCTAGATCTATGTCCTCCATCTTAGGCTACATCATCGCATCAGGTGAGAAAGTGGCCAAACATAGATCAATTAAGCGTAAAAAAAACCTTATTACTATAAATACGAAGGTAACTCTGTCTGTTTGTCACTTTGTCACGACAAAACGGCGAAACCGATCTTGATTTGGCACATACATAGCCTGTAGCACAACGAAGAGTGACATATGATGATGATTTGACAGCCTTTGTGGTGTAGTGGTTGGGCAGGTTAGCTCAAATCTGAGCTGGTTTGCTGGTTAGCTCACCACTGAGGTTGCGGGTTTGATTCCCGCGACGGGACAAATGTTTGTGCAAAGAAAAAAAAACGCAAGCATTTGTTTCGTGTCTGGGTGTCGTGGAACCATGGTCAACATACTTCCTGGTGCCCTAGATACAGGGAATCCTAGTTAGGGGCCAGGATCTATGTATGTGATCGTTGGGCGTATTTATTATTATTATTTTACTTCATTAGCCACCCCCATTTAATTTCCGCGGGATCGCGATATAACTCAATCCCACTCACACGGAGTCGCGAGCAGCTGCTAGTATCACACTAATATTATAGATGTGAAAATTTGTATGTTTGTGTGTTTTCCCTTTTTACGTCGCACGCTGAACCACCGCTGAACGGATTTGTACCTGGATTAATATATAATGCGATTTATCTCCTATGTAACAGGAGTTTATATTTTTAGAGCGAATGTGGCGCAGCGGGAACTCGTGCGCCTTTCGATCCGACGCACCTGGGTTCGAATCCCGACTCGGCCCTGCACCAATGACTTAAAGTTAAGTGCAGATTTTGCACGCTAGCTCTAAAACGGTGAAGGAAAACATCGTGATGAAACCCGCTAACGCGCTTTGGAGTGGTAGGCTCTGGCCGTGGTTGTAATACCACCCACCGAACAAAGCCATGCCGTCAAGCGACCTAGTCGTGTTTCGGGATGATGTTCGGTGAACCATCGGAGAGACGGGTCTGAGCAGCCGCTCAACTTCCGTCTCTCTCTAGATCTATGTGCTCCACCTTAGGCCACATCATCGCTTCACATCAGGCGAGATAGTGGCCAAACATAGATATATTAAGCGTAAAAAAAAGTTGCTTTTTCGGGCTTTTAACTCCAGAAATCGGTAAATGATTTTATTAATGACGGTTAGCAAATGTTATTTTCCATCAAAAATACTGATTGCACAGCAAAATAGTATCTGCAAATCAAAAAACTTGTCATTTTTTTACATTTACCATGTCTCTGAGGTAAAACCTAAGAAATACCGAGTGAATGCTGGCAAAAGTTTCAAATTGACGATGATCGCTGAACATTTCGGAGTTCTACCATAAATAGTTGGTAAATCATAGGTTTTACTGGATGATCTTAGGATTTACCATTGCCAGGCCTAGCGCACTTCGCACTGTAGGTACGAAGCTACAAGTGCATAGCCGGACACCGACAGCGGGTCGCGCGTCGTTACACGTGCCGCGTCAGAAGAGATAAGAGCTATGCGATAGAAAGAGAGGCGCTCTGTAGGTTAATATGACTGGTAGGTATGCAGCGCTACGCGAGCTCTATTGAATTTTATTGTGTCATAGCAAAAGTCGCTATTTGTTTATATTTCTTTGCGGAGTGATGTTTCTGTCCCTTAGTATTCTGTGCCATTGCTCGAAGTTACAGTAACATATATAGACTAGATGTTTATGTTACAGTCGGACATTTCACGGCATAGAGCATACTGTGTACTTCACGTACTCGTTTTCGTTTCTGGTGGCTCGGACGTTGCTGGTGCTGCTGTTGGCGGCTAGGATTCACTCCAACTCTTACATGCCACTGGTGGCATTAAACAGCCTTCCCAGTGAGAAGTTTAATGTTGAGGTAAAGTCACTACCCTTTCTGACGTGGGCCTTCACAGAGCTTCACAAACTTGCTAAAATCTGCAATCAGAAGCCTTATTGCTTATTACAATATTATTTATATATATCATGATATAAATAAAATCATCACCATCATCAGTCCATCACGTTCCCACTGCTGGGACACGGGCCTTCACTCATAGAGAGAGTATTTGCCATAATCTACCACGCTGGCCCAGTGCGGGTTGGTGGATGTCACATGTCCTTGATTTTTTTTTATTATTGGAAAATAAATAAAATATGACGCAATAATAGCTAATTGTAGTTTTTAATTTATTTCTAATAAAATAACATTGTCCTTTGTTTCAATTAAGCCGTTAATAAATACAATGGTTACATTTTTCCAGGTGGAGAGATTCATAGCCCAAATAAACAACATCAAAGTAGCTCTGAGCGGCTTAGATTTCTTCTACGTGACTAGAAATATGATTTTAACGGTAAGCTGTTATGTTTTACAATCGACTATTTTTTTAATTCTTCTTTTATTAGGGACTTGCAACATGGTATGCCAGCCCCATCATACCCTAAAACTAATTTATCTCCTAAACTACTTAAATATTTTAAATAAAAATTGAGCAGCATCACACGCAGGTGATGCTAAGATACCCATTAACACTCCTACATCTAAGATGGCCAAACTTTTTAATCAGAACAGCTCCTTCTCCGGAACCTTTGACACATTCTGTAAGTAAATGATGGACATCCTCAATAGATCAACATAATTCACAATTCGGAGAACTCGATTTCTTCATCATAAAACTAAACTTCTGAACCAAAACATGGATAGTGCCCAGATCTCTTCAGAGTCATCTTATTATTAACAAAGCGACAATCGACTTGTAAGTTTTATCCATGGAGTGGTTTTTCACTCGTTGATTTTATCGGATGGTTAAGAAAGTTTGTTGAAATGAAGAATTAGTAAAGTTTCTTTACTCGTGGTAGGTCTCTCGTATGCGGGAGACTGTCTCGGTAGGTACCACAGCTTTGACAGTTATTCTGCCGCGAAGCAGTAGTGCGCAAGCTTTACTGTGTTCTAGTTTGTAGGGCATTGTAGCCAGCGAAATTACTGGGTGTCATAAGACTTAACAGCTTATTGTCTCAGGGTGACAAGCGTAGTGCAGCGTCGCGTAGGACTTTGTTTTGCAAAATCCTGCGTGATGTTACTGTTATGGGCAGGCGTATTGCTTACCACCAGGCGAACGAGCAACTCGTCTCGTTATTCAGTTACATAAAATAACACATTTCGTCCTTCGAAAAACAGTGTGGCTCAGCGGCAGCTCGTGCAACTTTCGCTCCAATGCACAAATAATAATTTCTAATTCAGAAACTGTGTAGCTGGGCGTTCAAAACTACTACAAAGTTAGTTAATTAATTATTCTGAAATTCTAATTATTATTCTGAAAAACGATTTTATTAAGTCCAAAGTCATTTAATTATAAAATAGTCTGGTTAGTTTATAAAATGTCAATGAATATGAAAAGGGCTTTATGAAATTCGATTACCTAAATAATAAGTTTATTAAATAAGAATATTATTTTTGGTAAAATTCTTGTAATACTTTTGTAAATGTGCTTTAACAAGTATACATTTTATAAAAAATACCGATTTCAATGTATCTTCAAAGTCTAAGGTTAAATATTGATGAAATTTATATGGTACCACTTCGTAGCTGTACTGAACCCAATGCAAAAATAATTTTCCAAATCGGTTCATAAATGACAGAGTACCGAGGTAACAAACATAAAAAATACAATTGAACAGAGAACCTTCTGCTGTGTTGAAGTCGGTTAAATCATAAAAAAACACAAAAGTTATACCTAAGTAAAGTATTTTTTATATCTAAGTAAAGTATTTTTTATATATTATATTTTATATCATGTTTTTGTTCTTAACAACATTTTGTGGAAATAGATTAAAATGAAGAAAAACATCGTGAGAAAACCGGCATATCCAAGAATTTATCAAAAAAATTCAAGGTCATGTGGCATCCACCAACCCGCACTGGGCTAGCGTGGTGAATTATGACCCATACTCTTTCTATGAGAGAAGGCCCGTGTCCCAACAGTGGGAACTTGATGGGCTGATGATGATGATGAATATTCACTGAAATTGAAAAGTTATCTACCACACTTTACACTAACGTGTATTTCCCTTACTTTTCAGCTGCTGGGGACCATCGTCACCTACGAATTGGTGTTATTGCAGTTCAATCGATAAAAATAACTAATTTTTTTGTCAAAATCACTTATTTATAAACATTGGTTAGATTATTCTGACAATAACAGCTTTTTATCACAAGAATGCCCTGTCGGTATTGCTGCTAATAGCTACAATTCAAATTAGTAATTACAGTTATTAATTGTTTATTACAATTAGTAATTACTAGTAATTTAGTGTTACAATTAGATATTCTGACAGCCTCTGTGGTGAATTGGTTGGGCAGGTTGGCTCAAATCTCATACACAACTGAGGTTGCGGGTTCGACACTCAAGACGCGCGCTGGAAAAAATGTTTGTGCACGAAAAAGCGAGTGTCTAGGTGTTGTGGGGCCATGGTCCTCATAGTTCCTGGATCCCTAGATACAGGGAATCCTAGTTAGGGACCAGGATCTATGTATGTAATCGTTTACGTAATTATAATATTTTTTTTATAAATCATTATTATTTTATATACATAATATGTTTTTATAAATCATCATTATTTATAAAAATATATCTAATAAGTCCCAGCCTTTTGGTTACGCGTCGCATCGATCAGGCGCCCTGACAGACTTTTGGAAATACGAAAAAATGTTTGTGCACAAAAAAAGCGAGTTTCTTGGTGTTGTGGGACCATCGTCCTCATAGTTTTTTTCCGGCTCAACGTATCAGTATTGCAATCCAACGGGGCAATTCTGCCAGCCTTTTTGGTACGCTGTCAACTGGTAGTGGGTTGGAGCATTTGGGCTACCTATAGGCCTTTAATGATCTGTGGGTTGTCCAATTGCTTCTCCTTGTAAGTAGTTAGTTTAGTTTTAGTAAGTAGAATGTAGAGTTTTTTTCCTTTGGGGGAGTTTTTGTCAGCAGTGGGACACTAACGGCTTAAATAATAATAAAGGCATTAGCCTGATTATAATTAATTTGTTGTGTGGTAGTGCATATGCAATTCAAAGTGTTGTGTGATACAGTAACTTAACTGTTTTGGGCAGAAGTATTCGCATCTTGCCTATTTCTTACGTAATAAGAAAGTCATTAAGACATTTCAATAAATTTTTTAATTAAGATATTTCGTAACTATTTCACCTGTAAGTCTGTTGTGTTACTTTAATAAACTTATTTTGATTGCTGCGATAAAGTCTTGTACTGTATTGTAATGTCAGTAGGCTTCGAAACTCTGTCGCATTAAATTTAACGAAATAAACGTGTTTCTTTCGATATCATTCACGAACGAAATTAAAAAAATACTTTAGCATCTACCGACTGCGTATTTTCACTTATAGCATTACGCACGAAGGGATTTCGCTTAAATGATTGCGCTCACGTTCTGCCTCTGTAATAAGAGTATGGGTTGGACGGACCATGCATGTCTATTCTGTAAGCAATAAGACCACCACGACGCGACATAAGTCAAGAAGTCTATGCAATTTTATAATATTAAAAGTATGTTTTTTGAACTTAAAGTAACTTAGAAGGCTTGCGCGAGGACACACCAACACGTAGAGGCTTCTTAGAGCATTTAGTTTAGATATGTAATGCGCAACACTTATCGGGAACTGTCTCTACGTGCATCATTGAGAAGATGCAGTCAAAGCCCCCGATAAGTGCGAGGACTATTATTAGAGATATGGAAATTACTTATGATTGGGCTATTGAGGAGAATTTTTAATGGATGAGAACCGAAGTATGGTATGATACTTCGGCACCTGCCAGTTCCGCCTCATATGAAAATATTTAGGTAGTGACTCGCCACCCACTAAACGGGCCCTCTTTAAGGCCCTTTAGGGCTATTATAGAGACTCGATGCCCTTACTGTTTGTTGGCCGTACACGTGCCATTATATTTATAGAGAAGAGAAAATATCCAAGGATATTCGCTTTTCTCACTGCATAGAAGAGGTAAGCTTAATAACATTATTATGTTGCTCAAGATATTTAGGCAAATCGTAAGGCTTAAATAACATCGACAAACTTTATTAAGTTTTGATGCATTGTGTTGTCGACTATTAATAAAGCTAGCATTCAAATAAGGGTAGGTTTAAATGGGATCAGTATACACACAAGCCACATAGAGCGATTGTGGCTCAGTGGGAGCATGTGCGACTTTCGATCTGACGCATCCGAGTTCGAATCTCGCTGGCTCCGCACTACTGACTATCTTAAGCTATGGTCGGATTTAACACTCACTCTATAAACGGTGGAGGAAAACATCGTGAGGAAACCAGCATGTCCAAGAATTAATCACAAAAATTCAAGGACATTTGATATCCACCAAGCACTGTGCCAGCGTAGTGGATTATGACTCATACTCTCTCTCTATAAGAGAATGCCCGTGACCCAACAGTGGGAACGTGATGGGTTAATGATGATGATGATTTTACAAAACAAAGTTCTATGTGGCGCTGCAACTGTTATGGCCATTGCCTCTATGAGAAAAATGATCTGCTAGGCGAAGACGGCTGGATTGGCAGCTGGATTGGTGGATGGATTATCGAACATCATTCCAATATTCATACTGAAAACCTTACTTAAATATAAATAAGGAACAGGAATAGGAACAGGAATAGGAATAGGAACAGAAACAGGAATAGGAACAGGAATAGGAACAGGAACAGGAATAGGAATAGGAACAGGAATAGGAACAGGAATAGAAACAGGAATAGGAACTGCTAAGTAAAATACTAACACGTTTTGAGACTTTATTTTATTATATTAATAGATTATAAATACTTTACTTAGGTGAAGCCGTTGTAGTGATATCCGGTAGAGTTGAATTAGTCAATGTTGGTGAATTGAACTGGAACATCACTAGTTCATACGTAACGATAGTGCCAGCCACCTGCAAAAAACCGGTTACATTATCACGGTACACACTACACATACATATGTATATTATATAGACATGTAGAACTTGTACTCTTCAATATGTCACGAACAAAATATCTTCGGATACTTTACTACTTAGTATTTTTTGTTAGTATTGACGTATCGATTAAGGTAATATAATAAGTTCTTTGGGTACCTATATTTTATTTTATTTTTGTTTGATTATATAACTTTGATTTAAAATATTTCAGAATCTTAAGGATATTTAAGGATACTTTACATTTTGTTTGTATTGAGGACCTCTATCGATTTTAAACGGCTATAATCACATGAACTTGGTGGACAATGTACATCTAATCGTCGGGCCATCAATGTACTGGCGATGAAGATTTATGCTGACTTACCGTCAGTAGTAAACCACGTGTCACACAAAAAAATTGAAGACCGCTCAGCGCGATTTGGTCTCCATTTACTTGGTCCAAAAATCTTTGTACCTGTATAAAATAAATTAAATATGGCTTTATTTTTCGCTTATCAAATACCTCCTATATATAGCCAAATAAATGTAAATACAAATTTTTGGTACATGTCACCTAGATATAATAGTGTTCCCTAGCGTTGGTATGTTTTAAAGTATTCAATTCAATTCAATTCAATTCAATTCAATTCAATTCAAAACTTCTTTATTTCAATTTTGTCGTCACCGACGCACTTATGAACGTCAATTATTACAATGACTCTACCACCGTATCGGAAAAAGAACCACTACTCAGAAGATAAGGCAAGAAACTGAGGGGCATATTTTTTAGAACTTTTGTTACAATAATATGTAATGTTTGTTTTTGACAATATTATTTTTCTTATGTGACAGTTGGCTATTTGGCAGAAGCGGAATGTTCTATGCATCTTTGTCTTCTGTGTAATTACTAAAAGTATAGTATGGTTTTTTTATTAGAATATTTTTCACACTCAATTTGAATCTACTTTCTGTGAGCTCCGTTATACATTTTGAAATTTTATTGTAATAACGTACACAATTGCCCATGAAAGACTTATTCGTTTTACTCAGTCTAAACCTAGGTACTGCTATTTTATCCTTATTTCTAGTGTTTATGTTGTAGTGGTCACTATTCATCTTGAATTTGTGCAGATTTTTACGAACATACATTATATTTTCATAAACATACAGAGAAGGTAAAGTTAATACATTACTAGTAAAAGTAATAGTAAAGTAAAAATAAAGGTATAATAGTGAAGCGTGTCACAATACCCAAAAGGACTCCGACCGATGACCACCCTGAAAAGGTAACAAGAGTGAAACTACTACGAAGAAGTAATACTAGAAAGAAAGAAAGAAAGAAAATACGTTTATTCAAGACAGATACACGCAACATTACATTAAACTATAATACTATACTACACATAACAAATAATACTATACTATACATGTAACAGAAAAAAATAATACATATAATAACATATATAATAAATACATAATATAATTATAGCATAATTGAACGTTGCGCGATGTCAGGAAAAGGTTTCAACTCAGCATAAAAACTAAGTAGTAATAAATACCTTAGTACTGATTTTCAGCTAGAACCTATGACCGTGACATCACGAACAGTAAGATAAGAGACGAATAGAACATAAATATATAAACAAATATATAACAAAAGTAAACAAAGTATACATAAAACAAAAAAATAATTATTCATAGGCGGTGACACTGACATGTGACATGTGTACTAAGTATGCACTTCCATACCTCAACACAATACACAGGTGAAGGGACATCATACAGCACTGGAGCCGGCACGTCAGAGGCCGTGTTCACTTGTGAAGCTATCAGAGACACCGCTATTGATCTGGAGATTAGATACACCAGAGAGAAGAGGAAGTAGGTGGCTGCTTCGTAACCTCCTAGGATTGTTGATCTGAAAGTAAAGAAATACGCTCCAATATCAAAATAATCAATTTCGACTACCGCAAGAATCAATCCTTATTTTGTTCTTTTTATGTTACTGAATGACAAGAGCTGATCGCTTGCGTGACGAAAAGCAATACGCCAGCCCATAACAATAACAGCACCACCCGGAACTTTGTTTTGAAAAATCCCGCGCGGCGCTGCACTGCGCTCGTCACCCTGATACAATTAGCTGTTGAGTCTCATAATGCCAGTATTTTCCAGGTATTTCGCTGGCTACAATGCCTTTCAAACTGGAACACAGTAATGCTTGCGCACTACGGCTTTGCGGCTGAATAACTGGCAAAGCGGTGGTACCCACCCAGACGGCCTCTCGCATACGAAAAACTTACCAGAAGTAAAAAATAATATGATTATATTTTTTTTGTTTGGGGGCTAACAGCTGTTGTTACAAAGTAGTTTGACGAATTAATATAAAAAAGCCAATTAAAATGTAATGTCGCAAAATAAATAAAACAAACCTGGTGTTGCAATAGGTACTTTTTTGAATTTTCAAGTAATTGTGGCATCGTTATGAAAAAAAAAACGCATATACATAGGTACTAATTATTTATTTTAGGTGAAAAGTTATAATTTAATTTTCATATGCATGTATCGGTTGGAAATTTTCCTAAAATAAATTAATAAAAAAATGTTGCCATAATTTGTATACTGATTAGAAATCTATGAAAATTTAAATATGAATTAACATTCCGAATAAAAGACTCAATATATAAATCAATGAATAACTTACTTTTTCACTCGACTACTACATTCTCCAGTGCCTTTTATACCATCCCTGAAAATAAACCAAAATACAAACATAAGGTAGATTTCATTCTAAGTTAGATAGCTAAAAGCTACCTATATTAAAAAAAAATTGATTAGTGACCAAAGTTTCTGCAGTTCATAGCCTTATAAAAGATCTTACATACACTTGATGAATGAACTACATGGACAAGAAACTGTAAATATATCCAGTTTTAAGAGCATATCGCTGACAATGTTTGATTTATCGAACTTTATTATAGAACTGTGACTTGTCTCGTTATCGAATGAAAAGGGACTTACTCCAAAGTATTAAACAGCTGCAAGCAAATAAAAAACAGGTTGTTCGCAAAGGATATAAAAACTATGCCGCTGATGACGTCATCCACCTTGCGCACCAACTGTGTGGCTCTCCCGTATTCTTCTCGCGTGCTCCTCCAAAATATTTCTGGTAGATACTGTAATCATAATAAAATTTATTGTAACAAACATTCAAATCCACACATCTCTAAAATTTTGCCACAGTATGGTAATTCTAGCCCTTCGACAAACCTAACTTGATTGAAAATTTAGTCCTAAAAGAAACAGTAGACAATAAATGCTACTTAAGTCCCGAGTCTACTAAAACCGATTCTTAGTTTGTGTCCAAATTGCATCGGAAGACCAGACGTACAACAAGCCGTCATCAATTTATGGTTGATATCACTCCTGTACGCGTCACCAAGCGCTTTGCTTCGATCTTCATAATGCGTACGGCCAAGGAGTGGAATTTTCTGCTTGTATCTGTGTTTCCAGATCGGTATAATCTGGGTATCTCTATGAAAAGTGTGAAGAGGTTTCTATTAGGCGGGTATGCTACATCTTCGACTGCATCGTCACTTAACAACAGGTAAGGTAGCGGTCAAGCCAAAGTGAATAAAAAAAGCTGTTGGAGTACGTACTGCAATGCATCAGTTTTCCCTAAATATATGGTTAAGAATGGTTGAACAGACGCCTCACGCTGTGTAATCCTTTAAGTTCGTTCAAACACTTCAAAATAAATTAATTCCTCTAATCCTTCGTAAGTGTAGTTAAAGTCCGATTTCCGAAGTGCAATTACTTGTACGAAACGAACACGTAAACTTCCGGAGGTTTTCGGAAAGTTGCGGAGATTTCCGGCTAGATCCGGAAAGTTCTGGTTGGAACTGGATTTTGTTCGGTGAAATAAGATTCTACGGATCAATCGCTCAGCGGTAAGTGAAACGTTAAGTTGATACACGTTTGAGAAATCTGCCTGGGATTGTATAGACTTATTTCCCTAAGCCATTTGGAATTGAAAACATTTTATATTAGTCAGAAACAGTAAGAACAGTATTTTTTTTGTAATATTCCGGAATTCTGTATCCGATTATCTACTACTATGCACAACGTGAATGATAGGAGGCTTAGTATCCTAAACCATTCATCATCAGCCTTTAAGTTCCCTCTGCTGCGACACGGGCATTGCGACACGGGCATTCTTTCATAGAGAGAGTATGGGCCAAAATCCACCACATTGGCCCAGTGCAAGGTTTGTGGATGTCACATGTTCCTGAATTTATGTGATGGTTTCCTTCACCGTTTTGAGAGCGCGTGTTGAATCCGCATTTAACTTAAGAAAGTCATTGCTGCGGGATTCGAACTCCGGTGCGTCTTATCGTAAGTTGCACAAGTTCCCACTGAGCCAAACTCGCTCGAAACCATTAACTATCGGTAAGACTCTTTTTATAACAAATTTAAGCGCATTGTACTTAGTTTTCAAAATTAGCATACTTTCCCTTGGGCTACAAGTAGCTTCTTATTGACTTGTTCCAGCCGCGAGGTGAGATAATAGCTCATGCATATCACGAACAAGTCGCTGAAGTTCCATATGAAAGTAGACTGAAAGTGGAGGAACTGAAACAAACATATTATAGGAAAAATAGTTTTATTATAAAAAATATTTTATATAATATTTTATTTTCTCACTTAATGGTAAGCAACATGCCTGCCTATTATACATATTTGCAGCACCTAAGCTTTGTATGGCTTAATCTTGCGCAGCGCTGCACTGTCCTCGTCACCATGTTAGCTCTGAAATCTCATAATTTTGCTGACTATATAAGTAGCTTATGCACTACGGCTTCGCGGCAGAATATAAAACGAACTCATTGTTAGTTTCATCGCTTTATACTTCAGGTTTTTTTAATTTCCCCTTAGAAGTTCCAAAGCTTAAAAAATACCAGGCGATAATGTATAAGACTCAACATCAGCCAATATAGGATAGGCTCCAGGCTGTGACCAATTATAATTATTGGCCGAAACCTTTTCCTGACATCGCGCAACATTTCATTTTACTATATATTATATTTATTGTGTTACTTATTCTTATTGTTCTTATATATTACTAGCTATTGCTCGCGACTTCGTACGCGTAGTGAAGTAATCTAACCTGTTCCCGACAATTTTCCATCCCACCCTAATTCCGCTCCTGCTCTCGCTCTGCTCCTATCCCGATCCCGTCCCCGTCCTATCTCTTCACTGTCCTGCTCCTGCTTTCGTCCTGCACTTATCCAGATCACGTCCTTTTCCTGTACCATTATCGTCCCGCTTCTATTCACATTATATCCCGTTACCGACCCCTCCTAACCCGGAACCGTACCTTTCATATCCCGTTACCATCACCCTCTCGTATTCTGTTACTATCCCACTTACTATCCCGTAACCGTCCCGCACCTATCCTGTTACCATCCTTATCCCACCTTGTTATCTACCTGCTCCAATCCCATTAACGTCCCTCTCGTATTCTTTAACCATCACGCTCCTGTCTCGATGCCGTCCCGTTGTAGTCTTGGAATCAACAATTTTTAGAAAATTGCATGTCAAACCATGCTTTAGTTCTCAAGGTAAGCGAGAAATCAGTTTAAGCTGAGCCTTATGTACTAAGGGTCCGGTATGTTTTGGGGTTCAACTTATAGTGGACATATTTTTTTCCTAAATTGCGTCATAACTTAAATATTTCTGGACCGATTTTGATGAATGCCTATGTGTAGCGCCGGACTCCATGAAACATAGTTTTAAAAACTGCATTTCAATTCGTGCCTTAGTTTCTGAGTATATTCCGGACAGACAGACAAAAACTTTAAATACTGTATTTAAAAAATAATACATTTTCAAAAATATCTTCAATGTACAGTAGCATATCATGTGTAATGTCGCGTGTAAGTCTTGAATAAAAGTTTTTTCTTTGTTTCTTTCTTTCTTTCTATTGTTCGCCAGCAGGCTTTCTTTTACATTCCGCAATAAAGAAACACAGGGATGCGTATTGAATCCTTAGTACCAGGTTAACTTATAATAACCACAGCCGCTGTAATATATTGGAATTTGATATTGCTTATGGCTTTCCTTATCAGAAAACGTAGGTAGTCATGCCACTGCTTGTTTGCAGTATACCTAGTTATTCATAAAATATATATGTAGTCTCCTATAATATATGTTAAGATATTTTAGGACAAGGATGTTAATTCGTTGGTTGCTGAGTAAAGAATTTAATTAATCCTTCGAGCGCTTGTTTACGTAATATGAAAATGAAAAATGAAATGAAATAACTCTTTATTGAAACACACACATAAAATTATGAATAATAAAAACAACGTAGCAAAAGTGTAACCATTGGTAGTCTTATCGCTTAAAGCGATCTCTATAATATAATATGAATATGAATAGATATGAATAGAAATAGATTTATGAATAAAAGAACTCGATGAGTGAACAAGTACACCTGATTTTTGTCCGTGGAGCAGTGAACAACATTACGGCCGTATTATCGTCATAAGGTTGCCTGGAAGAAATCGCTCTAAGCGATAAGACCTCCCATTGTACTTTAAATCTAAGAAGTATTTTATAACATTATTTTTTAATATTGTGACTTTATTTTAGTGTGCAGTAAAGTGTTATACCTATTGTATTATTAAGCTATTGCATAGCTTCTATCGCGGGCCTTGAGCGTGGAAACCGAATCCAGAAATTCCGTAACGAAAATAACCTAACACCCCCCACTCCGAATGCTATGCAATAGCTTTACCGCGGCAGTCTCCGAGTGCCACACGTCTTTTTATCTATATTCGACTGACATGGTGACCGTTCCACCATTAACCTACAATAAGTTCAAAGTCTATGTAGGTACAATATTATATTGCCTGTTATTCAGCCGCCAAGCAGTAGTGCGCAAGCATTACTGTGTTCCCGTTTGAAGAGCATTGTAGCCAGCAAAATTACTGGGCATTATGAGACTTATCAGCTAATTGTCTCCGGGTGACGAGCGCCGCGCAGGATTTTGCAAAATAAAGTTCTGGGTAGTGCTGTTATTGTTATGTGCTGGCGTATTGCTTACCATCAGGCAAACGACCAGCTCGTCTCGTCACTAAATTACAAAAAAAAAAAACGGAAGCGACGTCAAGTAGAAATTAGTGAAATTTTTACTACATACTAACAAATATACTTAATATAAAATAGTGTAAACTTAAAACAAATATTACCTGGGTGACTCCTCCCAATATAGGGGAATAAGGCAGTGTATTAAAGACCCACGGGTAGAAGTGCCTCACGAATCCTTCATACGTGTTCTTCTTCGGGTAACATATTTCAGCGCCGGCGAATGCTGACAGCAGAGATAGGATGTGTTCCACTAAAAAAGCTAGATATTTCATATTTTTGTTACAAAAAAACTGTTTATTATGAATAAAAATACATAGATACCTACTATTGAAAAAATGGTTACACTTATTGATTTTATATAGGTAGATACGTGATTGCATAATAGTAGATATATTTTTTATTTAAACGATTATATAACTCGCATAGTTTGTCAAAATTTTCGTCAATTTTATTTAACTTACGAAAACTTTTATATTTAAATGTAAAACAGTAGCTTTGCTTCAGCTATATTTGGTAAAAATAAATGAAATATGAAAAATATAATTATGGCGATTATTCATTAAGGCCGCTCGCCCACGTTAGACAATCGATTCGAAAATGAAACATACGGCTTCAAATTGCAACGCACACGTTCCTCAAAAAGTCAGTCACTAAATAGGTGACATATGACGTAAGAAAATATTTGACCGACTATCCGACCTCTAAAAAGTCTGACGTCGACGGAGGCTCTTATGGTCCCGCAGTTTGATATTTATGGCTCTCAAGACGGGTCAAGGTTCGAATAACCCACCCACCGAACAAAGCCATGCCGCGACCTACTCGTGTTTAGGGGTTATGTTTGGTGAGCCATCAAGGATACGAGTCTGAGCAGTCGTTAAACTGCCAATTTTGTCACTATCACACTAATATTATAAATGCGAAATATTGTATGCAAGTGTGTTTGTGTGTTTGTTACTTCTTCACGCTGTAACAGCTCAATGGATTTCACGGAACGGCCAGTATCCAGGAAAATGCGGATAAAACCACGGGGCGCAGCTAATAGATCAAAAAGCGATAAAAATAATTTATTTGGCACTTTATTTGGCTTTTTAATCTAAAAAGTTTAAGATAAAAATAATGTTCATAGCTTACTCAACGCCAAGCAGAGGACAATAGCACAAGTTATATTGCACTTCATCGTCAGCTTAGTATCAAAGTTGGGATCCAAGTCCTCAGTTCTTGATATGTGCTGGACCAATAACGGCCATTTCCTGGCTATTTGAAAGAACATCACCATAGTGATACATGCCGTCCCGTAGAATATCAATGGTGCTGGAATACGTAATAATAAGATAGGTAACATCAGGATATGTGTTCCAATTCTCTATATCTAAATTTAGCTTTCATCATCATCACCAGCCTGTAGTCGTCCACTGCTGGACATAGGCCTCTCCTCATGAACGCCACTGAGCCCGGTCTTCGGCTCTTCTCATCTATTTCTTCCGTCCGCCTTTTGCAGGTCGTCGCTCCATCTAGCTGGTGAGCGTCCTATACTACGCTTGCCGATTCGCGTTCTCCACTGAAGGACACCCGCTGGAATAGACATGTCCTTGAGTGGACATTTAACTTTAAATTAACAGAAAAATAATGCATTGTGTGTTTTAGATTCCGCATTTTCTAAATTTTAATAAGAGCGCTAAAATTAAATCCTTTTTTATAAACTTAAGTCAAATGTGACAGTTAATCGCGCAGAATACGGAAGTTGAATGATTCTCTAAACATAAGTGAAGTTTAGAGATAGCGTGCGCGGTAGGATACGAAACTGTGTTTGACACATCTAACTCTAACTTCGTACACATGAGGTTTTTTTATAGAATTGACTGATGAATCGAGCAAGTCATTCGCCTGATGGTAAGCGCCACGTCTTCCCATAACATTGCAGTGCCACACAAAACATTTAATACTATAAAAAGAACTGCGTAGGACTGCATTGCGCTCATCACCCCAAGACATCAGATATTAAGCCTCATATGCCCAGTAATTTCGCTGGCTACCCATCAAACCAGAACACAGTAATGCTAGAGAATGGTTTAGAGAATGTAGCATAGAATTAAACCATTGTGGATCTATCTGTCCTCATTTCTTTCAACGATCAACGACAATCCCTGTCATTTCTTTCAACACTTAAATAAGCTACATCTGCATCTTGCATAATTGTTTTAGTTTGGATGCTAACTATTATTTTTTGATTGTTACTAGTCTTGTTACGTGCGATGCCTCCACGTGTATTGCATAGTTGCACTTTCCGCCCATTGACGTCAATCGCCGCGCAACCGCTGCATCAGCATCGGCCCCGCCACGGCTCGTGTTCGTAGGTTAAACGTCACTTTTGTGCCTCACTTTGGACGAAGCGAACCATTTAGATATAGATTAATTTTATAACATTTATTTTTAAATTAAATTTAGTTTAAATAAATTTGGTTTTTTTTGAGATCCTCGCTGTGACCATCTATTTTTGTCTAGCAGTAATAAAATATTGTTTATGTAAAGTTAGGTAAGTATTTACGTAAGGTACATATTGCACATTTTATTTCATCATTTTTTTTACGCTTAATAGGTCTATGTTTGGCCACTATCTCACCTGATGTAAAGCGATGATGTAGCCAAACAATATAAAGGCATTTTTTTTTACTATTTATAGGCTTGCGTTTGACCGCTATCTCACCTGTTATTAAGTGACGATGCAGTCGAAGATGTAGCACGCTCGCCTAGAAGAAACCTGTTCACTCTTGTCTTAAAGTCACCTAGATAATACCTATCCGGAAACACAGATGCCGGCAGAGAGTTCCACTCCTTGGCCGTTCGCATTATGAAGGTCGAAGCAAAGCGCTTGGTGCGAGCAGGAGGGATGTCAACCATAAATTGTTGACGGCTTGTCGTACGTCAAAACGTTTAAAGGCATCGTCGGCATCAGGTTATGTAGATCTTTCTATATGTATACTGTCTATGCTACATGTGTTATGATTAGGATTGTCATATAGCATAGACATAGGTACACTAAGGAGATACCTACAAGATAATACATATACATAATATAACTGACTTATGTAATAAAGCAAAACTCACTTGTGCCATTCAGTGTAGTGTTCTGACGAGTGGCTTGGTTCAAACACATGATCGTCATAAATATCTGACCAACCATAGACAAAAACGAGTAAACGCATTTCCACGACGTCCTGACGAATCTGCAACATAATAAATTTGTATATTTATTTATTTTACAAAATCCATAGCTCTTATTTAATTCTAGATTTTAATTAGAATAGTTTGGCCATTTTTAAGAGCAAAATAATTGTCTCTGGGTGACATGCGACATGAGCGCATTGTAGTGCCGCGGAAGGATTTAGCAAAACAAAGTTTTGGGTTGTGGCATGCGTTTTGCTTACCTACACACATAACATACATTCGTCGGTATTTGAGCTACATACAACATGGATGGTTTATCCATTTCTTTTCTATACTCAAATTGAGGTCCAGGACCTTAATTCACTATGACAACTTGGCGATTTCTTGCTTCAAGGAAACGTCGATTCCTTCATTAATAAACGACATCTGCGAAATTTGTATTCTCTATGACGCATCATATATACGAATAAATGAATGCGTCATAGAGATGCCGTTTATTAATGAAGGAATCCACGTGATTTCGAAGCAAGGAATCGACGTGATTTCGAAGCAAGGAATCGACGTGATTTCGCCAAGTTGTCATAGTGAATTGTGGTGCTGAAAAGAAATGCCAAAACTGACTCTACCAGTGCTTCGGAAATACGCTCGCTAGAGCACCAAGAAACTCTGCGGAGATGTCTTTTTTTCAACTCTTTTAACATCAAACAATTGGGTAAAAATTAAAATTAACAGAATATCAAACAAAAAGTGAGTCTGCTAGTTTGTCGACATTAAAATACAAAAAAAACTGCGCCTCATAAAAAATCTTTTTTGTCTCAAAGCAGGAAAAAATTAAATAATTCAGCTGAAGTGTCTCATAAAAGTCATCTTATTTCACTTGAACTCTTAACTTTTTTTGTTGAAGGAGTGTCGAGGGTATTATTTAACCAGCATCTTCGGAATGCCGTAATTGGGTTGAAATTTAACTTTTTTCGCAAGTATTTTTTTTCTCAAAAACATGTTTTTTCCGTTAACTACACCGACGCTCAATAAAATATAGACAATGATGATGATGAACAAATTCATGGCCAATGGTAAATAAAGATAAAATATGTTGTTTATGGCCCGAGTAATTCTTTACATACGATATATTATTAATTTTTTCCACTAACCGTTTTTGTACCCGTCAGTACAAAAATATAGGTATACCTTTATTTATAGTTGAAACACATTAGGTTAGTGGTCCAAATCGCTCCATTGGAAAAAGAGCACTTGGTTTCATACCGCGGTCCGAACCAGATGTGGTCCAAAATGCCCCATTACCTCGTATAAAGGACGGGATGATGAGGTTTTTGCCTAACATACCTAATAAGAAATATACTCCTACACGCTTTCAAAAGTGGTAAGCTCATAGTTTATAATATTAAAACGGGACATCGCACTAAATACATTATTTACCATTAGATATTTACCTCGACGATTCCCTTCTCGAGACCACGGCCAATGCAACTTGGTCGAAATGTCGAGGTAAATGAAACAAATAATTTTAGCGCGATTAAGTCCCGTTTTATGTAAAACATTGACAGCCTCTGTGGTGTAGTGGTTGGGCAGGTTGGCTCAATTCAAATACACCACTGAGGTAGCGGGTTCGATTCCCGCGACGGGACAAATGTTTGTGCAGAGAAAAAAAGCGCACGCATTTGTTTCGTGTCTGGGTGTTGTGGAACCATGGTTCTCATAGTTTCTGGTTTCCTAGTTTCAGGGAATCCTAGTTAAGAGCCAGGATAGGTATATGTATAATGAACGTTAAAAAAAACCATATGTTCGAATCGCGAAAGTTTAACAATTACTATTACGGTTAAAGAACTGCATTTATCTCTTAAGAATAATAATTATTCACTTACAGAGAAAATATAACTTAATAACTTAAGTATAATAGATTGAGTGCCGTTAAGCGTAGCTTATGCACGAATTACATCTATGTTTTGTTAAATTAGGTAATTAAAACAATATTTATATACTTCCAAAAAATAAATAAAAAAGAAGGTAGATAAAATAGAATTCGCGATTCAGAAGAGCAAGTGCATGGATACAACTAGTGGGTAGGATGTTAGCTCATTCCCGTTGACTAATTTCCCATTAACCTCAATTAGCTAAATACAAGAATCATAAAATAATATAATGTTTCCAATACAAACTTACTTGACATTACCAGCTGTATTGCTGAAGACTCCAACAACGGGCATCAGTGAGAACAGTTGCCCAATTATAAGAGTCACTCGCAGAGATTCCTGGAACGTCGCTACCGATTTTGTAGCTAACTTTTTAACGTGCACTTTGTTGTCTGGAACAGACAAAGAAAACATAAGATTTCAGCTAAACTAATACGAATTTAGATTTCTTTTAGAGTAAAACAGAAACGGATTTCAGGGCTCGCGTTTAAAAATGTAGGAGAATGAAATAGAAGAAGAAAAAAACATTAACAGTAAACAGATTTAAATTTAATTAAGCTAACGCTTTTAAATATAGAAAAGCTTTAACACTGAATGCATAAGCGCATGCGAGGCATATCTTAAGATTTTAAATAATCATAAATCAAAATCTCTTTAATCATTTTGGCATCACAGACGCACTTATGAACGTCAAATTATCACAATGACTCTACCACCGTATCGGAAAAAGAACCACTACTCAGAAGATACGGCAAGAAACTGAGGGGCATTTTTTTTTAGAGATTTTGTTACAATTTTTTGGGATTTTACAATGTTATGTTTCTTATGTACCAGTTGGTTACTTTGCAGAAGTGGAATGTTCCAAGCATCTTTGTCTTCTATGTAATTACGAACAGTGTAGTTTGCTCTTCTCATTAGAACATTCTTAACGCGTAATTTGAATTTACTTACATAAGGAAGAAATATGATATGCCGAGGCAGGGATAGAATCTGTATCTTCGGAATACCGTTCCGACGCCTTACCCACCCAGCTTCCAAGCCAATTGCTCGAGCAACCAAACGTCTTCCACTCTTTCTATCTTGTTTTACGGGGACTTAATCTGAAGCATTCTACTTCATCTGTAGTCAATAAACTTTAGATTGACAACAGATCGTAATCAACAGAGGGAGAACGTGCGACTTTAGATGCAACGCATCCGAGTTCGAATCCCGCTAGTCCCGCATCACTGACTTTCTTAAGTTATGTGCGGATTTAACACTAGCTCTAAAAACGGCGAAGGAAAACATCGTGAGGAAACCGGCATATCCAGGAATTTATCACAAAAATTCAAGGACATGTGACATGCACTAACCCGCAATGGGCCAGCGTGGTGGATTATAGCCCATACTTTCTATATGAGAGAAGGCCCGTGTTCCCGCAGTGGGAACGTGATGGGCTGATGATGATGATGAAGTAGAATCGTACATATTAGGTACGTTTATTTATTTATTTAATGCATTCCTTAATGTAGGTAGGTACAACAGATGGTCAATTTGTAGTCAGTGCACATTGTGAACATTGATCAACCGAACACATCTAAATTCCAAACACGCTCTGGTTCGATCTCTGCTCGAGCAAATAATATTTCTTCTTTCTGATTATTTTAAATCTTAAAACAAAAATTTATTTTTTTTACCCTTAATAAATCTATGTTAGGCCACTATCTCGCCTGATGTGAAGCGATGAGTTGGCCTAAGATGGAGCACACAGATCTAAAGAGAGACGGCAGTTGAGCGGCTGCTCAGACCCGTCCCCCTGATGGTTCACCGAACGTCATCCCGAAACACGACTAGGTCGCTTGGCGGCATGGCTTTGTTCGGTGGGTGTGGTAAGTATAATGCCTTAAAATCAGGTACAATAATAATAACTAATATTTAGTATATACATACTTTGTAATGTTTAGAGTGTGGGAGTGTATATTAAATCTACTTACGTTTCGTTGGAATCCAGTACAAATAGTTCCTCTTGAAAACTTTTTGACCCATATTTGTGTTTAATCTTCTTTCAGTACAAATGCTGAAACTTCAATTAAGGAAGGTGACTAACACGGAGCATGCGGATTTCGATTCAAGTGCAGCCAGATTGCTGCTAGAAGTTAATTAATAATCGAATAAGTTAGAAAGAAAGAAAGAAAGAAAGAAAATACATTTATTCATGACACGCAACATTACAAGCGCAGCATTAGGAGACGTTCCTGGCTCCTGAGTTTTGGCCCGAAGGCATACATAATATTAAATTAAATAATAATTAATTAATTATAATTATTATATTTTAATTTAATTTCACTAAAAACTCGGTTTAAATAAACTATAAAGTAAATAATGAATTATATATTTTTTATTATTACAAAATTACCACTAGGGGCAATAGAGTTCTAAAATTTATCTGGAAAATTGTATTCCATGGATCGAAATAAATAGAGAGTTTAGACGTGAATGACGTAGGTAACTATCACCTACGTCATTCAGGCACTGTCGTCAGGCTCTGTCGCAATGCACTGTCGTCGTTTCCATAATAATCGGTGATGGGGCATGCCTGTTTAAGCCATTTCGTATATTTTATACGGCAGCCCATGTTTGGCACGGGAAATACGAAAACAAATCGTCGAACACGTGCTTAACAATTGAAGCGAGTTCGCAAATACAGAATCATGATAAATTCGGAAATAATCATAACAGCGCAGCCGACTACTTTTCTTACTTGCGACACGTCAATCTCTACGCGGGCGAAGCCGCAGCGCGCCGCTAGTTATAAATATATTTGCGTCCTTCCTGTTGTGTTAACTTTTTCGATTGGTCACAATTTTTCGTTCTTATTACAAAAGCAATTAGGGATCCTCGGAAATAACAACGTTGTTATTGCTCTTTTAATAGAGTCACGTATGTATGTTATGAAGTATTTTTATAATTTAATTTTTTTGGCAAAACAAGGTAATCAGAAAATCAGATAATCATTTTTCGTACTTAAATACACGTCAAAAATTATTTAAATAATATAAGGTACTACATAAATAGTACGAGTGTCAAAGTCAACAAAACATTATAACTAATAATAGGTCATGATAAAGTCCTTAAAATTCACAAATAACGTATTTAAATCACTATGCAAGTTTGCTTTCGTAGAGCTTCGTTTCGTTTGCCTTCATATGACGTCTTACGTTCTAAAGTGACCTTACGCGGTAATATTTGAAACATAACACTTAAACATAGTTTTAGGTACTTTTAGGGCTTTATTTAATTAAAATATTATTTTTCAAGGCTACATATGTTATTACTTTATGGTTGATTTTGAGCACTTTCTGAAAAACTGACATAGGTTGTATATGTAATAGGGACTGCATAATATAAAATTAAATTGCTATAAATAATCAATACAAAGTACAACAAAGAAATAATAATTAAACTTATCGTATACGTATGGTAAATTGAATAAATTTACAGAAGCAAATGTAATTATCACCGTTCTAGGTATAAGCGAAATGATTTATAGGTCTCAAGCCTCCCTAATGTGCCACCACTAAATTAATAAGCCGCAGTTTCTGTTCCACGGTTAATTAAAATCAACCGTTACTCACAAACATAAAGTTAAACGTTTCTGTACCAACGGTAGGCAAACATATTTTTCGTTCATTTCCACTCCTCTTGTTTGGGTCGAAATTAATAATTCAAAGAATCTAACAGCGCGGCGAACTTTTTATTATTTCAACGGTTTACCAGGTTTACCTTTACGTCCATGTCCACAAAGTATGTTTACTCGTGATGGTTACGTGTGATAGCATCGTTTGACATCACCCGTACTGCTGAATCAATAAACACTCCATAGGTCTAGAGAAACTCGTGGTAAATAATAAATAAATAAATAATAAATAACGCCAAACGATCACATTCGTAGTGGTATATGGTAATGTATAAGGTAATGGTAGTTCTATCGTATGCGGGAGGCCGTCTGAGCAGGTACGACGGCTTTTCCAGTTATTCTGCCGTCAAGCAGTAGTGCGCAAGCATTACTGTGTTCCGGTTTGAGGAGCATTGTAGCCAGCGAAAGCTGGGAGATGAGCGCAATGGAGTGCTACTGAGTGCATTTTATGGTATTAAAAGCTCTGGGTGGCACTGCAATTGTTGTGGGCAGGCGTAGCGCTTATCATCAGGCGAACGATTTCCTCGTCCTAACATTGAGTTTCATAAAAAAAGAAAACAAGAAGTGAAGAAACCGGCACGGACATCTGGTCTGTACGGACAGACAGAGCCGACGGGGGTTTTAGCCAGTACGTGGCCTAGGCACTACCTGGGTTAAGGTTTAGGCATTCCCGGGTGTCCATGAGGATATCACCATTCTGGGCAAAAGAAAAACTTTCCCATACAAAACACTTCGTCATTACCAAAGAAGTAAAGAAAAATCTCATAACAAAATTGTTTTTGTACGGAATCCTGACTGATATTACATACAGTTTTCTTTCTTGTGATCCACTTACGAACTTTCTAACAGTGATTTTACTGATTGGATCAAATTACACGTTTTTACGGAACTTTCCTATAATTTCCACTTCTAAAGTGGATAAGGGTGTCAAGTAGACGTGTAACTTTCTTACTTTTTCCCCCGGCTTCACGCTTGTTATATCAGTCATTGGCACTTTAACTTGACATAAAATGAACATAATATACAAACATGTTTCATTTAATTGGTAAATGTTTGACGACATCTCGCTTCAAGGCAAGCGAAGATGCGCCCTAAGATGGAGCACGCTTACGCATGAGATTCATATTTAGACTTAAAGAGGCACATGTTGTAGCTGTTTCGGAACAAATTCGCTGGCAGAGCGTTCTACTCCTTAGCAGTTCGCATGACAAAGGAATCTGCGATACGCTTAGTACGGATAGGTGGACTATTTAACGCCGAAGGGGTGAAACGACTCCCCGCCTGGAAGTCCTTAAGTGGAACGGAGAAGAAGGAATCAGATCTTGCAATTCCTGGGCACACTCCCCGAAGTGCAGTCGATAAAAAAGCGACAGACCCCCAGCTTTCCATCTGTGTTCGAGACTTGTTAGCTTTTTCTCCACCAGCGCATGGTCATTAATTAACTTAATTGCGCGACTGTCTATAGAGTCTAGGGCTGCCAACTGGTCCTAACTTTATTATCTGGTTATAGTTTTTAGGATAGCATGTAAAATAAATAAATAGATACATTTTATAGAGCGAGTTTGGTCACAGAATACATAATAGTACGTCAGTGGAGTAGTAGGATGTTGTAGCTTGGTTAGTTGCTCCATATTTCAAATCCCAGCTCGTGCTTGCACTATAATTATTAATAGTAACTTAAATAGTCAATGATTGTGATTTTTACTTATGATAAATCTATGTTTTACTACCTTCTCGCCTAATGTTATGCGAGGGTGTGGCCATAGATGGAGGTAGGATACCAAGCTTCTTGCCTGCTAGCTTAGCTTTGGAGTCTAAGTACGTGCCAAAGTTGACCGTAGGAGTAAGGGTAAGGCCTAAAAGCTCCAGGTGGTCTGTCAATGCTACATGCGTTTCCGTGGGAATTTTATCTACAACTTATAGGAAAGTAGGGAAAATACCTACATTGTGAGTTGTCTGTCAGTCAATGAGTTACTCACGGAACTTTTATGGAACTGAGCGATGCGACGTTTGCCTAATGGTAAGCGCCACGTCTGCATATAACAGTTGCAGTTTTTTATGTGTATTAAAGATACAATGTAAATCGCACCCGTGCAAAGCCAGGGCAGGGCGCAAGTTTTACATAATCAGAAGTAGGTGTTTCCACCGTAATCGCTGTATTTTGGTTCGCGTGATAAATTGGCTTCGACTATGTTATTTGAGCAAGATTTCTATCTGTTTAATTTGTTTACATTGTGCCGATGATTTATCGTATTGGTCACTTTGTTTAATAAGAAAATAGACAATATTAGAGTTCAAGTGGGTAGGTTTTGAAGCTATTATCATCACCATATTTATTACATTTAGACAGGTACTTGTACATATGTAATACTAGCCGCGCCATGCGGTTTCACGAGGTTTCCCGTGATAAAAAGTTAGTGTTAATTTTTACTGAGTGTTGAGACGAGCAAATCGTCCGCCTGATGATAAGCGCCACGCCTGCCCATAAAAATTGCAGTGCTACCCAGAACTTTTAATTCCAAAAAAACATGCTTAGCATTGCACTGCACTCATAACCCCGAGACATCACATATTAAGTCTCATATGCCCTGTAATTTCGCTGGCAAGAGTTAATCGAGAGTAATAGCAAGCTCAGTAATATCTTCATTGCAAATTTCAGTTAAATCCGTTGAGCTATTACAGCAAAGTGAATATGTAACTAAGACACAAACTTACGCATTTATTATATTAGTGTGATCAGTGTGATAAAGATGATATATACTATCGTACGCAAACATCATTAGAAAGACGAGACCGAGTATACATAGATATTTTTTTATGCCCAACCATCACATAGATCCTGGCCTCCTCTAACTAGAATTCCTTGTATCTAGGGAATCAGGAACTACGAGGACCATGGTCTCACAACACGCATGCGCGAAACAAATACTTGAGTTTTTTTTTTCTGTCACAACCATTTGTCATGTGGCAGGAATCGAATCCGCAAACCTCAGTGGTGTATAACTACTGTTATAGCAGGCATATTGATTATCATCAGGCAAACGACCAGATTGTTTCTTCATTTATATACATAAAAAAAGATTTGAGCCAACCCGCCCAATCACTACACCACAAGGGATACACTACCGCTTTGTTGTCATAAGTAAGTATTTTCTGTAATCCTATCCAATGTTTTTCCGATATAATCTGAAATGAATCCTTTCTCCGTAATCCTTTTCAATGTTTTAACAAAAACCCTTTGAAATCAATTTAATATTTAACAGCTTTACATCGTCATTTTATAAAAACATAAACGTTTGAAACAATGTTATGGAAGTATATTTATATCAGTAACATTAAATTTAGAACGAAAGTATTTCCTACAACCACTTCTAGTTCTAAATTCAAAATGATATTTTTCGTATTATTAGCTCAAATTTTTTTAGTCATCAGTGACGAAGTTCCGGACGATGATACTTTGGTGATCGGGAACTTGAAAAGAAGGGAACAAATACCTTTGAATCGTTTAAATAGACGATGGTACAGTGATGATTTGAATTACAGAAGGACTAAAGACATAAGACAAGAGTTGCTAGATAAAAAATATGCGGTAAGATTTTCCACTAACATTAATTCATAGGAATGATTTGGCTTAGGTATAGGAACTTGTTTACAAAATCAACTAATGGTAAATTAAAAATTAACTACCCAGGAATCAAATCATCATCATCATCATCATCAGCCCATCGCGTTCCCACTGCTGGGACACGGGCCTTCTCTCATAGAGAGAGTATGGTCCATAATCACCAAGCTGAATGAATTTTTGTGATTAGTACTTGGACATGCCGGTTTCTTGACGATGTTTTCCTTCACCGCTTTTAGAGCGATTGTTAATTATATATTTTGTGGAATTATGTGTTTTGATTCAATACCTTGGCAATCTTGTTAAAAATTATGAAAATAACAAAAGAATTTTTTGTTGAATTGTGAATTATTTTTGTTGGATTAACTTATTTTAAATATTGCAATTGTACGACGTGTGTTTATAATATAATATTATTTAATTTAAAACAAATGACATGACACTTTTAATACAATGTATTTTGACATTATTGCGAATAGACATTATGAATAATTTAATTTCAATATTTTGAGTAATGAATTGAAATGTTGAGGTCATCAATATTATAATTATTGCAAAATTGTATGAATTAATTTATTATAATTTAAACTTTTTTAAATTTTGCATGCCAATTTTTGGTGAAACATGCCGAATTATTTTAAAAGTGTGACATCATATCTGTACCTACTATGTTTCAATCAAATAAAACAATTTAATTACATTTCATTTCAAATTTGTTAATATTAAGCGCTGTCACATTAGCCGATAACGACACCGATCCGACATCGACACGATATCGGCAGACAGGTAATCTCATATACTCACTCACTACTAAACGCTTTCACACTGTATCGTTTCCGACATCGATATCGTCGCCGCCAACGAACGTCACCAATAACGTTATCGATAACGGACAACAGTGCGGGTTGCACTGCACTTTGTTCACTGTAGTCAATGTGACTAGACATCACGTCGTCAGTTTATAATAAAACATATGTCACCCGTATAATATAATATGTCAGTTTAAATGTAATATGTCAGTTTATATGTCATCTGGCCGATACTGATTAGTCGGGCCGACATATCGATGTCGGTCAAGCTGCCGACATACCAGTATCGGTTCAGTGTCGGTTATCGACTAGTGTAACACCACCCAAAACCTTGTTTTGTTAACCCCTGACTCCAAAGAATGTTGAAAGTTTGACCATAACGTGTGTCTGTCTGTGGCACCGTAGCTCTTGAACTAGTGGATCGATTTGGATGCAGTTTCTTTTATATTTGAAAGCAGGTTTTCTAGCAGTGGTTCTTAGACATGATTTATCATAATCAGTTCAGCCGTTTTTTACTTTTTATAGGCGTTTTGTATCGGGGGATTTTTATATTTTAGTTTTTTTTTCACGCTTAATAGATCTATGTTTGGTTGTTTGTCTATGTTTGTTTGGTTATGTTTGGCGAGATAGTTGTCGCCTGATGTGAAGCTATGATGTAGGCTAAGATGGAGCACATAGATCTAGAGAGACATGACAGTTGAGCGACTGTTCAGACCCGTCTCCCCGATCAAGTTTACTGAAATTCGCTGGTCTCATATTTTTTTCGATTTTTTTTAAGATGGCCTTGGCTTCTAATTCGGCTAGAGACGTAACTGATCCCATCATGGATAAGAAATATGAGGTGAGTTTTTTTGGAGCAGTTCAGTGAGGCGTGAGGCCTATCCCCTACGAGGCTATTCCGAACAAATTTAAGTATCTATTCTTCATAAAGCCGAAAAATTTAAATTTAATTTTTTTATGTTTTTTTTATTTTTTAAATTTCTTTTAAAGCTTCAGTCTATATAAAGGGTCAGTATAAAATAACTCAACAGTAAAATTCGGTCCAAAAAATTTTGCGACTCCCTTTATACGACTCTAATAAAACGTTTTGAAATAAGACCAAAGACTAACTTTGTTCAATTTCATAGCTCACTGATATCGAAATTGTATTTTCTGATCTTGACAGAAATTCCTCTTTGTGTTGTTAGTCGTAATACATAATTATTTTGAAACGCTGCCGACTGGACCGGTGGGTTGGAGCATTTGGTCTATCTATAGGCCTTTAATGATCAATGGGTTGTCCAATTGCTTCTCCTTGTAAGTAGTTACTATAGTTTTAGTGAGTGGAGTATAGAATTGTTTTCGGTAATATAGGAATTTTCCCGTTATAATAAAAAATATTTAAAATATTATTGCCTGAAAATAATAATAAAAATAAAAAAAATATTAATTAATTATTAAATATTAATTGCCTGAAATAAATGATTTTTTTTAATTGTATATTTTTGAAATCGAGTATACCCCATACAGTTATAATTATTATTATTTTTTGTATTTCAGAGGAAAAAACTTAATTAATAATAAAAATATTGTTTTGTTTTCAGAAATACTTGCAGGTACTATAAAATTATTATCTGGTCTAATGTCATACTTTATATATTTAAAGAAAATGGTTTTCATATCCACCACAAATTTAATTTCATAGAGTATTTTCCAAAATAGTCTATGAAATTAAATTTGCCTGATAGAGCTGACAACAAATTAAAAAAAAAAAATTTAACCTTGTTACCTTTTTATTTTAACGGTATAAATCAAACAAACTCTTATTTATCCTACTAATATAATAAATGCAAAAGTTTGTGATGATAGATGGATGTATGGATGTTTGTTATTGAATTACGCAAAAACCGCTTAATGGATTTTAATTTTATTTTTATTAATTTACTTAAGATCCTAGAATATAACATAAAATATTTATAAAAGAATAGTCTAGGCGTGTGAAACCGCTGGGCGCAGCTAGTATTATCACAGTATTACAATAAATACAGTAGCGCAACGCCTTTGATATTGGGCAACGCCGGCGGCGCTCATGTAACGCTGCACGCAGATGTGAAATGGTTGTCACAAAATGGAAAATTTAATAAATGTGATTTGTATAATGTAAAATTCTCTCGTGAAAATCACGCCTACGTCTGCCCTCAATGTTCGAACCAGCAAACTAAGCGACTTTGATGGACGCGGCCCGCGCCGCCCCGCCCCACTGTTGCTCTACGCAAGTGCATTTGTTGCGCATCTATCTGTATGGATTGTCAAACTGTGGCATTTATTATACATTACAACATCAAAAATCACATTACAGATGACGGAACAACAAAAAGAATCAAAATTTAAAGAGGAAGCTCGAGAAGACCTGGAGAAACTAGCACAAGAACTAAAATGGTTCACCATCGATGACGATCCATATAACATAAATAGGTTTTGATATTAACATTTATACAAACTAAATATAATTATTTATTATACAAACTAAATATATTGGATAAACGTGTTTTTTTTAACTATATTATTTTTTCTTTTTTATGGAACTGAATGAGGAGACGAACAAGTCGTTCGCCTGATGGTAAGCGCCACGCCTACCCATAGCAATTGCAGTGCCACCCAGAACTTTTAATACCACAAAAAGCACTGCGTAGCATTGCGCTTATCACCCCGAGACATCAGCACAGTAATACTTGCGCACTACTGCTTGGCGGCAGAATAACTGGCAAAGCTGTAGTACCTACCCAGACGGCCTCCCGCATACGAGAGACCTACCACGAGTATTATATTATTCTAATCATTTTATAAATCTTCCCTCGCAAAACCAGCATAAGTAAACAAGGCATGAATTTTGTTAATCAAATCTCAATATTGGCCCCAATTATTCATAATTATTCACAACAAACATACAAGAAATCTCATCTAATACCATCTGCCGCCGTACCCACTGGTCCCTAAAGCGCCAATCGTATGCCTATCGTGTTGAGCTCAAATTAAGGTATAACTTCACTGCGTCTAATGAGAAGTGGTCTAGTTACATTATTATTGTCGATTCAGGCCAGAAATCAAATGTATCTCATTAATTTATACCAAAATACGATGACTACATGTTAAGATAAACTATCATGGGACAATATTGAATAATAAAATTTGAATATATAATAATAAAATTTAATAATAAAAATTCTCATGGCATCCCAAGACATTGTCGCACTGAATCTATATTAATTTGATCTCAAAACGATATACGATTGGCTTGAGGGACCAGTGGGTAAAGGGGTTGATCACTATCTACCCGCAATTTATGCAATTGCTTGCGAATTTTCTACAAGTTTATGTATTTTGTACAAATTTTGAACCTTGAACCTTTTAGTTTCATGTGTTGAATTTAGATACAATATAACTGCGCGTTCATTTTACTTAGAACGCTTAAATTAGCAATGTAAATTTATAAACATAAGATAGTAAAATCAGACCGCAAAGGCAAAGTTAACGTTAAACAAGTTTTATTTTTGAAAAATATATTTTTCAAGACATGCTTTTAACAAATTCGTATTTGGAACCGAGCCCAAACACTAATAGTTCACGATTATCCGTCAAGAAGTTCCATTGCGGACCTTCCGTCTCCATCACCAGATCAGCTGGTTGTCACCATAATATTGCATTGTCATCGAACTTTGACAAGTATGCAAAATTTCAACTTCGTAGGACAAGAGGAAGTGGTTCTGATTTAGCTTGCAAGATTTCACCCGAACAAAAATAGTTATATACATATATGCATACATACATGCATACATACATACATTGCAAGTTAATAGTTTGTTGTGCTTAGCACACTTTTCATTCATTAAATAACTTTAGGCATTACTCGTAAGTAAGCTTTTGTTCTCAAAGTAAATAAGCGCGTGAGGATTTGAAATGTTTTTGGAGTGTGAGGATTTTAAATTGCAGTTTTGTTGTTTCATAGGGCAGTCTTGGAGCCGTTGTTATTTAGTGTTGATTTATAATGCCAATTCATTCAGTATTAATGGTTCTCTTATGATCTTAATTATAATAAGCGTGACCTTTGACAGCTTACAATATTTTTTTTCTGGTGAAGAAAAACAATAAACTAGTTAGTTCAAATTAAATGCTCACTCAAAAAACGGTAAAGGAAAAAAAACATCATGAGGAAACTGGCATATCCAAGAATTAATCACAAAAATTTAAGGGCATTGTGGCATCCACCAACCCATACTGGGCCAGCGTGGTGAATTGTGGCCCATACTCTCTCTATGAGAGAAGGCCAGTGTCCCAGTAGTGGGAACGTAATGGTCTGATGATGATGAATGTTCCGTCGTTCAGTTGAATCGATATTAAATTGATCCTGATTCGGTCTATATTAATATTTTTGTTTTTTAACCGACTTCAAAAAGGAGGAGGTTTACAATTCAACGGTATGTTTTTTTTTATTTATTTTTTTTTTTATTTTTTTTTTGTGTGTTTGTTACGCGATTACTCCGCCAATTATGAATGGATTTCGATGATTCTTTTTTTGATTGGTAGGTCATACTTCAGAGGTGGTCCTATTGTACTACTGTATTGTACTGTATTGTATTGTACTACTTGTAGGTAGTATCTATCTACTATCTTTTAGACTTGGCTGGCACCGACTTCAAATATATGAGTGGGCAGCGCTTATGATAATTATATTAATTTATTTTTCACTTTTGAGTGCCTATTTGTGGTTTTGAAGTCGGTTTAGTTTTTTTTGAAAAATAATTTATGTTTGTATTAGAATGTAAATATTAGCATGTATGTATGATGTAGGATATTTAGTTTTAATTAATAAATTTTGTTGTACACCGCCGCGCCGTCTACTTCTTCTTCCGATGCTGTCCATCCAAAGGTTGTCTGGAAGAGATCGCTTCAAGCGATAACCATTGTACTACCATAGTTAAGGACTGTGTTATTGTCTATTTGTGTAAATTGGTATACAATGAAGAGTTTTTCTATTATATCCTGTTCTATTTAGATTACCTGCATCCAGCTCTTTATTGTCACACTCACAAACAAGGTTAACTTATTCTATAAAATCACCACAACAATAAAATATTTTACGTCAAGTAATCAATTCAAACCTTCGTATCTAAAACAACTCGTCACTTTGTTTACACAAAACAGCAATTTGAACAATTTAGATAGTAGATCTGATAAAAAACCATTTACATTTTTACACGCAAAGTATAAACGATTTCATTAATGACAAACTGTAGAGGTACGAGAATCACGTTGAACATTCATTGTTTAGGAACAATCGATCTTATCGCGATGTTTTCGGACAAATATTCTCTAAAGCAGATATAATGTTTTTTTTTTACACTTAATAGATCTATATTTGGCCACTATCTCGCTTGATGTGAAGCGATGATGTGGCCTAAGATGAAGCACATAGATCTAGAGAGAGACGGCAGTTGAGCGGCTGCTCAGACCCGTCTCCCCGATGGTTCACCGAACATCATCCCGAAACACGACTAGGTCGCTTGACGGCATGGCTTTGTTCGGTGGCTGGTATTACAACCACGGCCAGAGCCTACCACTCCAAAGCGCGTAAGCAGGTTTCATCAAACTGTTTTTCTTCACCGTTTTAGAGCGAGCGTGCAAAATCTGCACTTAACTAAGTCATTCAAGTCATTGGTGCAGGGCCGAGTCGGGATTCGAACCCAGGTGCGTCAGATCGAAAGGCGCACGAGTTCCCGCTGAGCCACACTCGCTCTAAATGGTTCGCCCTTACTCTCTCCTCGCTCTCTCTATCTATTTATCTCTCTTTCTCTGAGAATATGTAGGTATGTTGCATGTTAATAACATTATAATTATAAGTGTGTGAGTGTGTATATTACGTCTTCACACTGTAACGGCTAAACAAATTAGCGTATAAATAACGCTTAGCTAGCTACTTATCTCACAGAAGCGTGATGCCCGCATAGTGTGGAGTTACTCGTTGTTGTCCAATATTTCGAAAATGTTGGCCATATCTCATAAAATAACTTTGTGAAATTGCCTTTCGCTATTCTATACCTAAGTGCTTAGAAAAGCGGTAGGTAGATCAACTACATTATCCTCGTAGACAATAGATAAATATCTGCCGACATGTGAAAAAAGGCAGTGGTTAGGACAAGACAGTCGTCTTCTGCTTTTTGTCTTTACTTTTTTTGAAATCTGTTACGTAGTTTTTGCGTGATTGAGTTACAAACATCCATCCATTCATTCATCCGTCTTCAAAAACTTTCGCTTTTATAATATTAGTAGGACTAGGTACCTAACATTACCAACAGGACGACTATCTTTTTATATACTAAACGTATTATGTATTTTGTTGATGTCATACATGTTCTATTCTATTCTAATGTTGTGTTACGATCCGTGATGTCACCGGGCGCCTCCTACGGAAGTACAGCGCTGGTTGTTTCAACCGGCATTATGCAGAGTAGAGGCCGTTTGTGGCAATACCTAGTTAGTCTTTATTGTATTGTTAAGTTAAGTATTGTTCATGTTTTGCCACAAATAAACTTATTTATTTTCATTTCTTTTCAAAGCGTGCAAATACTCGTTACTTTATCTTCTGAGTAGTGGTTCTTTTTCTGATACGGTGGTAGTCATTGTAATAATTGACGTTTATGAGTGCGTCTGTGACGACAAAATTGAAATAAAGAACTTTTCCACGCGATTAATCCACGCGTTTCAATGCCGAGTCCGTAATATTGTTTTCGGCGGTATTCTCGCGGACAGCCTCTGGGCGGGTGTTCTAATGGATTTATATCTTTCTCTTTACAGATTTATAGACGATGTTAGACTTATATGTCTAATAGCTTTATCCCACGAACTATTTTCTTTTCCACTTGGAATAAGTGTTTGTACTATAGATACAGAAGAGATAATACTAGGTATAGAGTATGACAGTAAAATGGCTCCCATACACGCTATGATCCACCGGAGAGGTCTATCTGTGCAGGTTTACTTGCGCAGGTAACACATAACGCCACCGCCACTGCTTTGATTCAGTTGTTGCTTTATTCCGTCTAACATGACCTAACCTAGTCTTTGAGGTCGTTTGTGTTGTCGAAGTATTTTTTGTCGAATACTTGTCGAATTATGTTCGGTCGAAACAACGAAGTGTCGTGTCGAAATAAAACTGTCGAAGTACCCCACATTGGGCGTATTTTTATTTACTGGAGCTTTTGGTACTAGGAATAGAATGACTTATGTACATGTCAAACTTGACTATTACATTTCATCACGCACTGATTATATATGTTAATGTGCCTTAACTAAATATTTGTGTTTTGACTACAAAATAACCCACGCCTCGTCTTCCTAACATCAGACATTTAGTAAACAACGAACAACGATTAAGATTATAGGTTTTTGGGGCGTCATTTAATATAATTTTGAAAATACTTCGTATATGACACTATAAGTGATTTAATTTGATACCATGGGTGAAGTTCTTTTCCACAAAAGACAGAGAAAGTGTGAGCTTAATGCCTGCCTATGGCATATTATGAAGCTATGTCGGTGGGCTGGGTTCTTCCCAGTGGAGGGTTCCGCTAATACACATCCTGGACAGTTAAGGTAAAGTTTAATGTATGCTGATACTGTATTTTGTTAGTTTGACTTGTACTCCTAATAGTAGCGTATTTTGCTTAGCCGATTGTAACAGATCTGTAAGTTAAAGCAACATTTGCCGCGGTCACCGCTTGGATGGGTGGCCGTTTGAATAAGGTAGGTACCACCGAGTTGGTCTGATAAAGAACTCTGAAGTGGGGCAGTGGTACTGCTTGGCGGCAGAATAACTAACAAAGGTGTGTTACACCACAGAATACTAAGAGACAGAAGCATCATTCCCCAAAGAAATTTAAACAAATAGCGACTCTTGCTATGACGATATAAAATTCAATTCAGCTCGCGTAGCGCTGCATACCTACCACTCATATTAACTTACAGCTTCGAGTAGACGCTGGATACTTTATCTGAGACTTACAGAGCGTCTCTCTTTCTATCGCATATCTCTTATCTTTTCTGACGCGGCACGTGTAACGACGCGCGTCCCGCCGCCAGTGTCCGGCCATCTACTTGTAGCTTCGTATCTACAGTGCGGAGTGCGCTAGGCCTGGTTAAACCAACCAGACAGACTCGCATACCTACCTACAAGAGACCTACCACCTACAAACACTACAGAATACATACAACCTTGTACACATAGTTACGACCTTGAATACATACTTGTATGAGGAGAATATGGATAAAGATACTTTGTTTTCAGATTCAACTTAAAGTCAGTTTACAGCGGGTACTATGGTTTATCACTGACTTTACTAGTCATTGAAGTAGGAATGGCAATGAATGGATTATTTTCCTCGAATGGAACTAATAATTATTTGGACCAAGTAGGTATGTGAGTATTGTATATTTATACTCGTACCTTAGACACTTATCAGTTATCACACTACGCGTGTCTTATTCGCGGCAAACACGCTGCGCACTCGCAGCGAACACGCTGCGAATTCAAAGCGTTCTCGCCGCGTCTTTTGGACAGCAGAATTAGAAATATATATTCACCAAAATGGAATGTCAGGCCTCGCTAGTGGCGATTGAGTGCGAATGTACAATATTAAAGGAACGTGGCGAACTCGTCGCGCACTAGCGGCGTATTCGCCACGTAAAAACGCTCGAAAATCGCCAGTGTGATATGGCTCTTCGTGCTAGAACGAACTCTCTATAGTGATATGATTTTGTTGATTCGTATTTATAGATAATTAAAGATGTCAGAGTGTAAGAAAAAAGTATCAAAATACAAACTAAAATTTGTGTTACGTTTTTAGGGGTCCGTACCTCAAAAGGGAAAAGGAACCCTTATGGGATCACTTTGTTGTCCGTCTGTCTGTCTGTCAAGACACTTTTTCACAGGAACGCATCCAAGATCGCGAAGCCTGGAAGTCATGGGGCAGGCCTTTACCCCACACTGGGACAATACATGCTGACAGTAAAAGTACCAATCCTTTATTTTCAGCGAATTTTTTCTTCTGCATGACAGGCATCAGTACAGCTGTACTGCTCTATAGACTGGCCAAGCAGTGGCCTCAGCTGATTGAGACAGCCACTGACATTGAACACGAACTGGCTGATATGAAGTCTTCTTCAGGGACTCATGTTAAAACTAGTGTTATTTCTTATACTGTCTTAATATTGGCTATGAGTAAGTTTTTTTTAATAATAAAAAAAAAAATATTGCCGCTACTAATGTACTAAAATAACCTTTCAAGTTGAATCAATTAGACCGTACAAGAGAAACCTATTGACTTTTTAATGCCCTTAATAGGTAAAATTAAATGAATATATAGCAGCAGCATATTACACAAAAAAACAAGAAAGGACAATAAAGAAAATAAAGATGCTATCCGCGTCTCCGTTTCTATTTCTCCACTTCTAAACCACGCAACCGATTTTGATACGGTTTTACGATAAGTTAATCAATCAATCAATCAAAAGTTCTTTATTCAATTTTGTCGTCACAGACGCACTTATGAATGTCAATTATTACAATGACTCTACCACCGTATCGGAAAAAGAACCACTACTCAGAAGATACGGCAAGAAACTGAGGGGCATATTTTTTTAGAACTTTTGTTACAATATTTTATGTTTGTTTTTGACAATATTATTTTTCTTATGTAATAATATGTACAATGCATTCTAATTTAATTTTTAGATAGATAGATAGATAAAACGTTTATTTGTCAACACAACACACATGTACAATACAATACAATAATACTTTATTGATCACCAAAACAGGAAACAGAAGTTTATAGTTACAAATAATAGTGGTAGAACAATGGGCGGCCTTATCGCTATGTGCAATTTCTTACAGGCAACCTTTGGATGGACAGGAATAAAATTGTAAAAATTTGCGGTCAGTTGGTGTATAAAGTAATTACCTAATATAAAAGATATAATTTAGTAAATACAAAACTTCAAAAATATAATAGTATAGACATAATAATACAAACAAACAAAATAATACATGTACATTATATAGCAAACTGTAAGACACTTAAACTACAAGTACGTGTGTGTTGCAGTTATGACAAATAGGCCATAGCTCAGCGAATAACATTGCTCAAGGAGCAAACACTGATTTTCAGCTATTGCTCTGTCTGAGGTGACGAGGCGAATCGCATTACAACGATATACCTACAATAATAATAAATATATAATGTAGTATATGTATAATATATAATGTGTCGATAATAATAAATTAATTTAAGTTACGGGGGTGCGTGAAAATGACATGTGTGTAGATTTTTGAATAGTATAGTAAATTCAATGTTTTATAATCATGTCGTCAATAGGGTTGTCTCGCGCGCTGGTCGTGCCGCGATGCCGTTTAAAAATGTCACGACATTAGCAAAGAAAACTAATTATTAACATTAGTAAGTGTTGTGGACGAGTTCCTAGTAATAAAAGTGTGTTCGTCTTCTCTTCCAGTGGAGTACGTAATGCGTAAATCTTTTAAAATGGGTTTGATTATGAAATGCTTGGGACTCACAAAGATGAACAGTAAAGTTATTGAAGAATATGTCTATTTCAACAACCAATATTATTTTGACTTCATCCCTTACAATATTTGGACGGGGATTTTGAAAGAGGTGAATACATATTTTGTAACGTATAAAAACTAACTGCTGCCCATAACTTCGTACGCATTGCGTTTAGTTATATTCTGCCCCTCGGGAATGTTAAATTGGGTTGAAAATTATTTTCCTGGCTTTGAGCTATCTCTGTGCCAAATATTATTCATCACCATCAACAGCCTGTATGAGTCCGCTGGACATTGGCCTCTCCCAATACACGCCACTAAGCCCGATCTCCGGCTCTTCTCATGTAGTTGCTGCCAGCTAACTTGCGCAGGTCGTCGCTCCATCTGGCTGGAGGGCGTCCTCAACAACGTTTGCCTAAACGTGGTCTCCACTCCAGAACTCGTTTACCCAATCGGTTCGTCGACAGATGTGACCGGCCCATTGCCACTTCAGTTTGCTAATTCGGTGAGCGATTTTGAACTTATGGACCAGTGTAACAGTCAGTGTCCACGCTTCGGCTCCGTATTTCTCCGTCATTACGAGTGGGACGCATTGGTTGAAGACCTTAGTCTTCAGGCATTGTGGGATGGGCGACGAGAAGACTTAACTTGAACATGAAGATTGATTCACTTGTTTAGTCGTGAAAAGGTAACAAAAAGACAGACAGAGAGCTACTTTTGCATTTATAATATTAGTGAGATTTGTAGATAATTATACTGTTTAAACGCAAGAATATTAGCAACAACAAAGAGTCCTCAAATGGAGTAAAATCGACAAAAAGCCTCTCGGCTGCGCCACTGGTGTTCCAAACGTCTACAAGCAACATATATAATTTACTATTATGATACGCTTTAATATATTATGATTGCAAAGAAGTACAAGTTTTCACCGAGTTTTAGACCGAGTGTGGCTTAGTAGGAGCATATGTGACTTTCAATCCGACGCACCCGAGTTTTTTGACGTGTAACATCCACCAACCTGCACTGGGCCAGATGGCCCATGGCCTGATGGCCCGTGTTCTCACTATGAGAGATGGCCTGTGTCTCAGCAGGGAGAACGTGATGGGTTGATGATGATGATGAAGATGAAGTTTTCACCTAAAACCGAAAGGGGTGGAAGTGGTAAAGTCGAAAAGTAAGATCAATATCAACCTTTATTTTCAGTTTTCATTGCTACAAGAAACCTTTCTGTGGAACTTTACTGATGTAATGGGAATGTGCTTCAGTATTTATCTCACAGCGTATTTTCAAGATTTAGAAAAAATCATCAATTCACAGAAGCCCAAGGCAAGTTACTTGTGGTCTCTCGTATGTGGGAGGCCATTTGGGTAACACAGCTTTGCCAGGCTACAATGCCCTTCAAACCGGAACACAGTAATGCTTGCGCACTACTGCTTGGCGGCTGAATAACTGGCAAAGCGGTGGTACCTACCCAGACGGCCTCTCGCATACGAGAAACCTAACACCAGTAAACCACCAGTGATGCGATAATGTGATTAGTGTGATGTAATAATGTGCACCATAGTGCATCAATATATAATTAAAAGTTAGACATTTTTTACTTCTCTCAAATACGTCACTTCCAAAATCAAACGCCTTAAACCTCAAGTCGGTTATGTTTTTTTTTATGTTACTGAATGACGAGACGAGCTGGTCGTTCGCCTGATGGTAAGCAATACGCCAGCCCATAACAATAACTGTACCATCCAGAACTTTGTTTTGCAAAATCCTGCGCGGCACTGCACTGCGCTCGTCACCCTGAGATAATTAGCTGTTATGTTATGTAACACTATTATGAATTCTGTGTTTTGGTCTTGTTTTATCCTTGTAATATTTTCTTTTAGGATTATTTCGGGATCACCAACAAATTGCATCAATGAAGACGTCATCAACGTATCTATTCGTTTTACTGAATAATCTATTATTGCTCAAAATTTTTCAGGACTGGGCGAAGATTCGAGCAGCCTATTCTCGCGTGATAGTCCTGTTGAATCTCATCAATAACCAGCTGGCTCCGTTCATTTTGCTGGCGTCATTCACAAACCTGTTCTTTATTTGCCTCCAGCTGTTTAATTGTTTGCAGTAAGATCATGTTAAAAATAAAAATTTAACCTAAAAACAACCTAAAAACAGTTAAAGCCTTCGTAAAAGTTAACCACAATTCCCATGCTTCAACATCTGCGATCACCTGCGATACCTGAATTTTCCTACGACGAATTAAAATTGCTACGTTTGATATAGAACATTGCACATGTAGATATTTTTTTGCTAATAGGAGCGACATAAGACATGATGGATTAGTCTTCACGAGGCGATTTAATTCAATTAAATTCTTAAGTTCTTTATTTCAATTTTGTCGACACAGACGCACTTATGAACGTCAATTATTACAATGACTCTACCACCGTATCGGAAAAATAACTACTACTCAGAAGATACGGCAAGAAACTGAGGGGCATATTTTTAGAACTTTTGTTACAATATTTTATGTTTGTTTTTGACAATATTATTTTTCTTATGTGCCAGTTGGCTACTTGGCAGAAGTGGAATGTTCCATGCATCTTTGTCTTTTATGTAATTACTAACTGTATAATTAATGTTTTGTTCGTTTAAATGTGATATAGTCAATACACTGAAAAGAAGTATCAGTAGCAAAATACAGTAATTCTAAATTGCCGCTATTCAAAATATTACTTACTAATTGATTCTATAGTTTTGCTTTCAGTCGAGAAGCCATAGGACAAATGCTTTGTGACTGCATCAATAATCATTTGACCGAGTAAGTCCTCGATTTGACGCGTTTGTTTTTTTTTCTATGTATGTTACCTGATTTGTCAGTCTTTTGTGAACCAATTTAGTATTGTATTCAGTGTGATCACATTTATTATAAATCTAATTAATTGACTGACTGTACCGCTGATAGTTCTTGGCATGGCCACTATGTTGCCTTGTATGATGTTAAGATGTACTCTAAGATGTTAAGCGACGATGTGGCCGAAGATGGAGCACAAAGATGTAAAGGACGGTACTTGAGCTCCGTCGGTTGGTCAAAGCCGGATCGCACCACTTCAAAAATAATCTGCACGTTGCGCTGACTTTAAAAACCGAATTTTATATAATTTAAAATATATTTTACCTCCCAGATAGCACGTAGGCTTGCTGCTGTTTGTTTCACCTTAAATATTGATTTGATCAGAAATTCCTATGTACAAAGTATGCACAATTATTTAAATATACGAAATAGTTTAATAGTGATAATGACTAAACTAAACTACAAAAAAATTAAAAGTAAATTTAATGATAAACGACGAATTTAGGTCGAATTTAGGTCGCCATCTGCGGGTAAGGTGCCCCAAAAGCTGGCAAAGTTACCTCGTCGAATGGCCAGACAATAATTCGTTGGCTGAGGTAAGCGCCAGCTCTTCGGTCATCTGTTGTTTCTATAAAGCGTCTGGACAGCTCCTTGTTCTACCTTTTTTATTATTTTATTTTTAAATATTTCAGTGTTGTCATGACTCCGGAATATTTAGTCTACTACCTGTTTTCATTCACGTTTCTGATAACAAGAGCAACGATGTTCGCACACTATGCTGCTAATGTTCACACGTCCGCTTTCAAATCTGTGCTGACCCTGTACGAAGTCCCAGCTTCAGAATACAATGTAGAAGTAAGTAGAAATCACAGCTATGTTGATTTTTTTACCATAAGGTCTCTTGTTCACACACTGTGAAAATCTGTGGTTTTCCACTCTCTGTATATGGAATATGTAGAGAAAAAGCAGGTTTTATATGCTTCTTGAATTACTTGCATACTTGAATTACTGTCTGGGCTGGCGGAGCTGCGTCCAAAGCTGAAAACCTTAAACTGCGCAAATATACAAATCTCGACCGACGTTGCATGTTTGTGCCGTTTGGGGAAACATTAAAACCATGGGGGCCGAGCACCCATGAAATCTATAGGGACTTGGCAAAACGCCTGGTGGAGGCGACGTGCGACCAGAATGCAGGCTCATATTTAGATCAAAAAAATCAACATTGCCATTCAGCGTGGCAATGCGGCCAGCGTTCTGGGCACTTTACTCTGCACCATAGGCCTTTTAAAATAATTTTATTATAATTAGTTGTATATATATATTTAAGTTATTTTAGTTTAGAATAAGTGTTATCTGTGCAGTGTGTATTACTCAGTTAAAGATATTGCCACTGACAATAATTATATTAATATGTATCTAATTTCATGACAATGCTAATAATTATGCTCTTTGACATTTTATTCAAAATTTTAATATTGGAATTAGTTATAATTAGAAATTTATTAATGTAATGGAATCAGGCGTGACGTTGCGGAAATTCATCTCAAAACACTGACTAACTAAATATATATATATAACTAAATATATATATATATATATATATATATATATATATATTTAGGTTTAAGATATTTATTTCTCATAAAGAATATACATTCACTTGCATGAGAAAAATAAAATTAACAGTTTCTTAGGCTAACAGTACAGGCTTACTTAACTATTTTTAAAACATAACAATTAGTACTAAGGCTTATTTAAGTATATATATATATATATATATATATATATATATATATATATATATACATTTCGATTTTTTTTTTTATTAGTGTAGCTTATAAGCAGTTATTGTTATAATTTAGGTTTAGGTCTAGGTTTGATTGCAAGTTGATTTTGTATATGTGTAGTAACACTCAGTAATTGACTATTCGGGCGGTCACAGACAAGTCCTTGGTGCACGTGCGCTCTCATAGTTTCGTTTCTTTATATATTTTGGTTGTAGGTGTTAGGAAGTTATAGTTGAATAATCTCTTGATTAATTTATTTTGTGATATTTGTATCTTATTTAAGTTTGTCGTAGCAGCTGTGCCCCATACCTCTACGAGATATTCAATGTGGGGTTTCACAAGTGAATTGTATATTGTGTATCGAACTTGACGAACAATTTGATTTTGAATATATATATTCAGCGGGATTACACTACATATTTTTATTGCGTTTCAGTTTAGAAATGTATCAGTTCATTCTCGTATCGGCACTCGTGCGAGACGGTCTTGTGCACATTTATTGCAAGGTTAATTACGGTCTATTGTTTAGGCGCGCGATAAGCCCGGAGTGGGTTTATTACCTGCCCGGGCGTATTCCTCGCGTGTTTGTCGGAAATATGGAAGAGGTGATGCAGTCTTTTGAAGAGGAGAAGTCTTGTGTTGAAGAAGGAGCTCATATTGAAGAGATGGAGGTGGCGTCAACTGGATCAATAAAGAGATGTCGCGTAGAAGAGGAAAACAATAATGAAGAATGGAAAATAGTGAAGGGAAAAAACAAGAAGTTATCTCAAGGAGAAAGCAGTAAAATAGTTGAAGGGGAAAAAATGGAGAATACCGCTGTATATATATCGAGTCAGGAACCTTTGCCTAAGCAATTTGCGTTAGCTCAGTTATTTAAAGATATGAAAGTCACTGATATAGCTGGTATTAAGTATTTAAACCCTTATAAAGTTAGAGTTCAATTTAATGAAAAAGCGAACGTTGAATTGTTGGCATCCAAGGAGTTCGTTAAGAACAGAGGTTGGAGACTTCACACACTAGCGGAAGTTGCTTATTCTTACGGAGTGATTAGAGACGTCGACTTAGAGTTATCAGAAGAAGACATTAAGAAAAATATTACATGCCCGGATTCTGTGGAGCTTATATCGTTAAAGCGACTGGACCGCCGAAACAGAGACAGAGATAGTAAAGATGGTAGATGGAGTCCGTCGGAGTCAGTTCGTCTTTGTTTTAAAGGCAACTGGTTACCTACTTTTGTGTATGTTCATGATGTAAGAGTAGTTATTGAACCTTATGTATATCCAGTTACCCAGTGTTTCCGTTGTTGGAAATTGGGGCATACTGTGAGAACATGTACTGTAAGAAAAGAAGTATGCCCAAAGTGCAGCGGCGATCACAACAACTGCGAGACTAAAGTTTTCCATTGTGTTAACTGCTCTGGAAGTCACATGGCTATGTCAAGAACTTGTCCAGCTTATATTAAAGAAAAAACAATACGCGATATTATGGCAGAATATAACTATACGTATAGCAAGGCGGCGCAGATGTATGCCGCTTCTCCGATTATCAAACCAGCTGTGATAAAAAGAGACCCTTTGGCCAAAACTCAGGTTGTAACTTCATCAAGTGGATCTAAAATTTTATCTCAACAAAGCTCTCAGGTATCGGTGTCTACACTAGTCACCTCTGATGTACAGTCGGAACATAGCGTTATTTTGCCTGCAAGGCCTAAGAAAAAACCTAAAAAGAAGTTATCTAAGAGCTCAGTACATAATAACACATCCGAATGGAACTTTATTCAAGAAGAGGAGTTTGGGCATGATGCAACACAACAAGAGTTTATGAACTCAGATGAAGGGCATTCCGGAAAGACAACGTTTACAGAACTCTTGTTGCGAATCAAAGAAATTATATTTATGAGAAATCTCGATTTACAAACAATGGTTAAGAGTGTTATTCAGTTGTGTGTTGAGTGGATTATGATAGTAGCGGTAGATAAAATGTCTGATTGGCCTATGTTAAAACTAATATACGGATTAATCAGCCACAATAATGATTAGTACAAAATTAACAGAACTGAAAATTTTACAGTGGAATGCCCAAAGTATTAGACCTAAATTGACAACATTTGAACAGCTATTGTTACAGGAAAAAATACATATTGCGACTATTAGCGAAACTTGGTTGAGTACAGACAGTTCTATAAAGGTAAGTCAATACAATGTTTATCGCTCAGACCGCGGGGACTCGTATGGAGGCGTGGCCATAATTACGCATAGATCAATCAAGTCTCAACTGTATCATATACAGTTAAATAATACTAATATAGAAGTTGTTTGTGTTAAAATATTTAATTGCAGATTAATAGATAATATAATATCAGTTTATTGTTCGCCATCTGCGCGTACTAGTCCAAACGACTGGAGCAGTTTATTTTCGTTATTTAGTAAGCGATCCCTTATATTAGGCGACTTTAACGCACATCACTCGACATGGTCCTATAAGACAGATTACAGAGGTACTATTATATTTGACGCACTTTTGGACAGTAAGTTTATAGTTGCTAATGATGGCCAAGAGACCCGGGTTAAATTAGTTAATGGGAACCTACAGAAATCCGCTCCAGATATATCGTTACTTACGTCGGATATTTCATTGGAGTTTAAATGGTGCGTTCTTCAAGAAAATCTAGGTAGTGATCACCTCATTATAAAATTATGTTGTAGTTATAGTTCAGCACAAAAACCTATTCTTAAAAGAAACTATAAATTAGCCGATTGGGATAGTTACACTAAATGTCTTAGTGATATATTAGACAATATTTTAATACCGACAGATTTTCAAAAATGTTATGATTTATTTTTAGATAGCATAAATACCGCAGCAGATATTCACATTCCATTTAAAAAATATTATCAAAATCCAGAATCAAATTTTAAACCTAAACCTTACTGGAACAGCCAGCTATCTAAAGCAGTGGCTATACGGAGATTAGCATTATCAAAATTCAGAGGAAATCCGACACCAAATAATCTAGATAATCTTAAACACAAAACAAGTGAAGCTCAAAAACTAATTCGACAAGCTAGAAGTAACGGGTGGTATACTTTTTGTTCATCAGTTAACGCAAAGACTTCTTGTTCTGAGATGTGGCAGCGTATGAGGTGGGTCAAAGGTTATAGGTTTAATCAACAGCATATTGATGCGATACAGGCGTCCAAATTACTGAATTCCCTTGCCCCGGATTTCGTTTCTCCGAACCAACCAAGTTTTGTCAGCTTTAATTCACAAATAGATATTGAAATCTCCATGCAGGAGCTAGATGCGTGTATTAAGTCCAAGGATACATCTCCTGGATGCGACGGTGTCTCATATTCTATGATAAAACACCTACCGGATAATGGTAGGTATTTGCTCCTGTCTATATACAATCGGTGCTTATCTTTTGGTTATGTACCTACGCAGTGGCGTGAGGTAGGAGTAGTACCTATTCTGAAACCAGGGCGAGATCCGAATGAACTATCGTCTTTGCGTCCTATTTCGTTATTGTCATGCTTATGCAAGATGTTTCATTCTATATTAAATAAGAGAATAGAATGGTTTTTAGAGTATAATGGCATGTTTTCAACGAACACGATTGGATTTAGGAAAAATAAATCATGCTCAGATAATTTAAGCGCGCTAGTAAGTAGAATCCAAATTGGGTTTTCTCAAGGTCATTCCACTATTGGTTGTTTTATAGATGTGACTAATGCATATAATAATATTGATATAACGGTACTGATTAAGATTTTAAATAAAATAAAGGTTGGTCCTAAAATAAGTATGTACCTATGGAATTTTCTTAAAGAACGAATTTTAAAACTGAACATGGGTGATAACCACATTACGAGAACTACTGGAGTAGGACTAGGGCAGGGAGATCCCCTCTCTCCCCTTTTATTTAATATTGCAACGATGGATATATGCAAATTATTAGAAAAAAATGTAAACATTTCTCAATATGCGGACGATTTTGTTGTTTATCATCAATGTAAAAGTATAACTCAGGGAGGTCATCAATTAGAAATATCTTTAAATTTATTGTTTAAGTTACTGGCTAATTTAGGTTTGGACATTTCACCACATAAAACTAAGGTATGTATATTTAAAAGAGGATATAAAACAGATCATTTCAATATTAAAATAAATAATAAGCCATTAGAAATAGTAGGAAACATAAAATATTTAGGTCTATGGTTGGATCGCGGATTACGTTGGACAAAACATATAAATGAAGTTCGTGAAAAATGCCTCAAGTTTGTTAATATCTTCAAAGTGTTGGTTGGTTCATCGTGGGGAGTGCATCCCGTTCATTTGAGGCGGTTATATATAGCTGTTGTACGCAGCCGTATAGATTACGCCAGTTTCTTATACGATAATAGTTGCCGTACTAGAATCTCTAAGCTAGATACGATACAAAACCAATTTTTAAGAATAGTAGGAGGTTTTATTAAAAGCACACCTATACACGTAATGGAATCGGAGCTCTGTATTTCACCTTTGTTTGTGCGTAGGCATTATCTAGCGGGAAGGTATTGGTTGAAGTCTAAGTCAACCAGTGATAATGTGGTTATTGATTTACTTGAGGAGCTGTCTCGACTTTTACAAGTACCGTATTGGAGTCGGAAAAAGAATCCCTTACTAGTAACTGTTCATGATATTCTTAAATATAATAGTTTCTACAGCAGTAAGAAATTGCAAATGTTTAGCCTTAATACATGGGTTAGTAATATTAATTTGAGTGACGTACTAAACCCCAATATTGAGATTATAGATAAACCCAAAAGACGCTATAATTGTACTGAATTAAAATTTAAATGCGGAAAATATTTATGTGAGAAATATTTTGGATTTTATAAAATATTTTCTGACGGGTCTTTGACTGGCGATGGCAGAGGTGCCGCCTTTTTAGATGCAGAGAACGGTAACTTTGTCAAACTGAAGATAAAATCAAAAGTAAGTGTTATGAATGTGGAACTTATAGCAGTAGCAGAAGCTTTATCATATATAAAATCAATAAATTTTCATAAATTTGTTATTTTCACTGACTCTAAAAGCAGCATATTTCATTTGGCTCGTTGTGTCAATGGGTCTAGCTTTCGAGGCATTCCAATAGCATATTCTATATTAGAAAGTTTAAATAAAATAAGAAGTATGAATAAATGTGTTAAAATCCAGTGGATTCCTTCACATGTTGGTCTCAGAGGCAACGAAGAAGTGGATCGACTAGCAAAGGAAGCCACCAATGATGGAGAAATATTCAACGTTTTGCCTTTCTATACTGATTTAATTTCTCACGTTAAAAGGAGTGTTTTTGAAATTTGGTCCGAATATTTTGATGAAAGATCTTTGACTAAAGGTATTTGGTATAAAACGGTCCAACCTACACTTCTTCGTTTGCCATGGTTCCTGGGAGCCAACATGGGAAGGAATGAGATAGTGGTAGCAGTAAGACTTCGATCTGGGCATATTCCTCTAAATAAATTTGCTTATATGATGGATAAAACTAGTACTCTAAATTGTGATCTATGTAATAAAGTTGAGGATGTATTTCATGTTATCATGGAATGTACCCGGAACGATGATCGGCGTCGGCAACTCTTTAAAGACGACCACACTTTCTGGCAGGTGGGTGGTTTGAACGGTATCTTGTCCCAACCTCAATCGGATGATGCCGTAAAGATCTACGACCTGTACCAGGAAGCCATAAAACATAGAAATGTTATTTAGCTGCTTGGTTTTGTTGATTTTTTATTTAATTTAATCTGTTTAGCTATAAGGGTGACATGTTCTATTAGAATAAGCCCTGAATAAATAAATAAGAAAAAAAAAAAAAAAAAAAAAATGTATCAGTTATGACATCTCTGTTACACATGTGAAAGAAGAAAGAAAGAAAGAAAGAAAATACATTTATTCAAGACAGATACACGCAACATTACATTAAACTATAATACTACACTACACATAACAAATAATACTATACTATACATACAACAATAATAAATACATAATATAATTATAGTATAATGGAACGTTGCGCGATGTCAGGAAAAGGTTCCGACTCAGCATAAAAACTAAGGTAATAAATACCTTAGTAAGTAAGTTTTCAGCCGGAACCTATGACCGTGACATCACGAACAATAAGATAAGAGACAATATAAATATATGAACAAATATATAACAAGAGTAAACAAAATATACATAAAGCAAATAAAATAATAATTCATAGGCGGTGACACTGACATGTTACATCACCTATAAAAGCAAATTCATACTCCACGGCGCCACGCACTCCATTCCAACCTCAAAGTCTTACTCTGAGGTTAGAATAGTGTACGTGGCACCATAGAGCACAAATCTACCTCCACAAATGATGCCACATGTCAAATAGTTAACAATAAATACTTGCATACCTATATACGTTCTTGCAGGTGCAATGCCTTCAAATGCAGCTTCGATTCACAACTGTGGGTTTGAGTGGTGTTTTCTTCTACGTCGAGCGGAAAATGATTTTACGTGTGAGTAGATTCTATTTACTCAGTCTGTTCTGATCTATGTTATTTTTTACAAAATACGCCCAAAGTTCAAGCTCAATAGTTATAATCAAATGAATTGGGGTTATAAGAAACTACCAGCATTAACCTGCTGATACTTACAACCTTGAACGATTAAAAAAAAACCAACCAATTGCGAGTCGGAGTCGTGCAGGAAGGGTTCCGTACCATTATATCTATAAAAAAAGCAAAAAACACTATTGTTGTATGGGAGCCCCCTTAAATATTGATTTTATTCTGCTTTTTAGTATTTGTTGTTATGGCGGCAACAGAAATACATCATCTGTAAAAGTTTCAACTGTCTAACTATCACGGTTCATGAGATACAGCCTGGTGACACACGGACAGACGGACGGACAGCGGAGTCTAAGTAATAGGGTTGCGTTTTACCCTTTGGGTACGGAACCCTAAAAAGACGGAAGGAATCTCGCTAAGCATCAGCTGAAGCATAGCAATGGCGGTGGCGTTATGTTTGTTTGAGTGGACGGAGGGCCGATGTCAAGCCGATGTGACGGCCGAAAGGCATAGCATGATATAAATGTGTGCGTGACTGTTGTGTACGAACGAGCGGACCGGCATAGCTTGAGTGCACCTTTGAATTTGGTGACGAGGCGTCTGCCTTGTTTTATTCGTTCATGCCCCTAAAGAACACACCCTCTAAAATGTCAAGTTCGTAGGACAAGTGCATTAGGTTTTTTAATGTTACTATGACGAGATGAGCCTTACAGTAGCACCACCCAGAAATTTGTTTTGCAAAATCCTGCAAGGCACAGCACTGCGCTCGTCACCCTGAAACAATAAGCTTTTAAATCTCATAATGCCCAGTTATTTCAGTAAGTTATGATGAAGAAAGATAAAAAATCCCTAACACAATAAAACATGCTTAAGAAAATATAATTTTATATAATTTTTAGCAAAAAACAAAAACCGACTTCAATGTATCTTCGAAGTCCAAGGTCACATATCGATGAAATTTATATGGGACCACTTCGTAGCTATACTGAACCCAACGCAAAAATAATTTTTCAAATCGGTTCATAAATGACGGAGTTCTGAGGTAACAAACATAAAAAAAAATACAATCGAACAGAGAACCTCCTCCTTTTTTGAAGTCGGTTAAAAATAGGCATAAACTTAGAAAAAGAAAAGCCTAAAAACCTATGTTATTCTCCATTTAAGAAATTGAGACCGAAATTATCAAATTTGGTTGAGATTTAGTGTGGTAGAAACGTTTTCTCCCGAAATGAAAATTTTAACAAAAATCTGAAATTGATACGAATTTAGTTAAATTATTATTATTATTTAGTTAATTTATTTAATTTAATTTACGCATTTTCTGCGAGACCGTAAACCATTATTCAATAGTGCTCGCTAGCCGCGGCTGTGCCATATCCTCTTAAGAGGTAAGATGCCACAGACAGACACACATAGTGGTCAAACTTACAACACCCCCCCTTTTTGGGCTTAAAAAAAACATTTATTTTGGGCATTTACAATATAAACTCAAACAAAAAATATATGTATTAAGTATCAAAATTATTAGGTTTTATTGGTGGTAGGTTTCTCGTATGCGAGAGGCCGTCTGGGTGGGTACAGCTTGTGGGCTTTCTCAGTTATTCAGCCGTCAAGCAGGAATGTGCAAGCATTACTGTGTTCCGGTTTAAAGGGCATTGTAGCCAGCGAAATCACTGAGCATTATGAGACTCAACAGCTAATTGTCTCAGGGTGACAAGCGCAGTTCAGCGCCGCAGGATTTTGTAAAACAAAGTTATATGTGCAGTTATTGTTATGGGCTGGCGTATTGTTTACCATCAAGCCAACAACCAGCTCGCGTCGTCATTTGTAATGCTGCAAAATGTCCGCTGTAGGTACTTGTCTTTCATTTTCTTCTTCACCGTTTTAACAGAAGAATGTCTTTGGAATTTAATTCCAGTGCGACGGATCGGTCGCACAAGTTTCCACTGAGCTGCATTTATATTGTGAGATAAATACTTCTTCTTCTTCTCTCGTGTGGGTGTGAGGCCACCTCTAGTGTTGGAGTTTTCATACTGCCTGAAGGCCTCCAACCTAACAAGGGCTAACGGCTCTTGCTCTAATACAACAGCCGGGACCGACGGCTAAAAACATGCCTTCGAATCACGGTAGTGCTCAGTAAATGCCACACAAACGGTACTTATAAGTTTTTTTTACAGGTTATTGGGACTATAATTACCTACGAGTTGGTTTTGCTGCAATTTAGTTCTCAAGGACAAAAAGAAGAAAGTCGTTATTTTAATTACACCAAGGGAATTTGAAATGTGCGTTCCATTTCGTCAGCTTCTGTAGTGAAGAGGTTGGAGAGGTCAGCTCAAAACTGATGATGCTGGTTCGATTCCCGTTACAAGACAAAACATGAGCATAGAAAATAACTCATTTTTACTAACAAACCGACTACACTTCTGATGTATCTTCGAAGTCCAAGGTTGAATGTCGATGAAATTTACATGGGACCACCATTAAGCTATAATGAACCTAAAGCAAAAAGAATTTTCCAAATCTTAAAATAAATTGAAAACCGCCTCCTTTTAAATTAAGGGCGGTTAAAAATGAAATTGGTTCATGTCTGGGTGTTATGCACGGTCCTTGTAGTAGAACCAATCATTGTTTTTCGAATAAATGAATATGGATCGTATTTATCTTTACCTCAATTTATTCCTGTTTTTCCGCCAAATATACTGATTGTGCACCAAAATATGTTCATTAAAATATTTCATGATGAGCACCTATTTTAAGAATATTACATGTTCGCAGCGTTGCCGCAGCACCCTGACCTACCGAGGGCTGCACCTTATACCTTTGGGGTGGCCCAAGGGCCGAAGGCTGCCCCTTATACGTTTGAGTGCTAAAAACAGACCAAATTTGGTGCACAATCAGTATTTTTGGTGAACGGTTAAAATTATCCAATCTTATTAAGTACTTGTTCTCTATGAAGACGACCCTGATAAGAATGACTGATAAGGATGAAGGAGGGTACACACATTGCATTATCCCACTGAAGTAGCACCCGGTAGATTGCTTATGAAGCGCGATTGCACAATTTAGTTCCGGGTATATTACCTACGACTGGACACCAGCGAAGACGGTGGGAAGCGACCTCACTCCCGTTACTAGCATCGTCCAATTGTGACCTAATTAAGTTGTTATTAATAAGTAATAATTTGTAAGGCAAAAAATAATTAAATATATTTTATTCATATCGTTTTTTTAGTCCTCACTCGCTGCATCATAATTATCTTAATATATACTTATACAATGTTTATAGGATTACCTAGATAGGTATTCATGTAAATTAAAAATAAAAATAATCAACAGTTTCTTTTATTGTACAGTCTAAGACTACCTAATGTTTTAAAATATGTTGTTTTCATTTTACCCTTTATTGTAATAGATAATTATTTTAATGAAAATATAAGTTCGAGAGTAATTTTTAACATGTTACATACGTGCTTGAACGAATAAAAAAAAAGGACGACTCATCGCCCAATTTAAAAGAGAAGCACTTAAGCTATGCCGGTCAGCTCGTTGGTATACAACAACATCGCATACAAGCACACATTTACATCATGCTATGCCGAGAGGCCGTCACATCGGCCCTCCGTCCACTCAAACAAACATAACGCCACAGCCATTGCTATGCTTCAGTTGTTGCTTAGCGAGATTCCGTCCGCCTATTTTTATTTCTTCAAGGTTACATGAAACATTTTATTTGCAATGAACCGACACATAATGCATTATAAAGCATTTAAACGCTATTTTTCAAGATTTTCTGCAAGATGAAGCGATGAATACAATTTTAAGTATATGGGAGCTAAATTGAGGAAAATTGCGAGCTACTTCAACCCTCGAGCTTCTTTATTCTCCTTTTTGGCGTCATTTAGTATTTTTTATGTTTTAACTGATGGGCATGAAGAATTGGTTAGTCTTCTGGCAACGGTTTGAGTGCACCAGATGTAACACTGAAATAAGAAGTTTATATGAATATTAACATTTTTAATTTTTATCAAATTTTTAGTATAAACCACTCTAGATGTACGAGTAAAGAGAGCTTTTTGTGGTGTAGTGGTTGGACAGAACAGCTCATATCTTATACACCATGTAGGTTGCGGATTTGATTTTTTTTTTTATTTGTATGTAACTGAATGACGAGACGAGCTGGTCGTTTGCCTGATGGTAAACAATACGCCAGCCAATAACAATAACAGCACCACCCAGAACTTTGTTTTACAAAATCTTGCGCGGCGCTGCACTGCGCTCGTCACCCTGCTCGATACCTGCTACGGAAAAATGTTTAAACACAAAAAAGTGCAAGTATTTGTACCGTGTCTGGGTATCAAGGGGCCATGGTCCTCGATGTTCCTGGTTCCTTTGATACAGATAATCCTACTAGCTAGACCTAATATGACACTTAAAAAAACTAGATGTTTCTGAATTGAAAGGAAATGTCTCATGGTGTCTAGTGTAGTACTTAGTTTTCTTTGGTAGTACTGTGCATGACTTTGTAAATTCGGGGTAAATACTGCAACCACAGATTTGTCAGATCTCTATGACTGCAACTAATATGAAAAGGTGTAAACCGTATGATGCAAGGTTTCTTATTCACATTTCGCTTTTCCAGAAATTCTGCTGCCAAGCAGTAGTGCGCAAGCATTACTGTGTTCCAGTTTGAAGGGCATTGTAGCCAGCGAAATTAATGGGCATATGAGACTTAATATCTGATGTCTCGGGTGACGAGCGCAATGCAGTGCTACGCAGCACTTTTTTCGTATTAAAAGTTTTGGGAGGCACTGCATTTGTTTCGTGCAAACGTGGTGCTTACCATCAGGCGAACGACATGCTCGTCTAATTAAACAGATCCATAAAAAACTTAGATTATATCTCTTTAAACAAATCTATAAAAAAACTTAGATTATAATAGAAACTTAGACTCATATAACTAGGTAATACTCTATGAATAGAAATTAGTAAGTATGTAGGTATTCTATGTCCTGAACATTTTTACGCCTGAACATTGACCGCTCGGGTGAAACCGCTGCTAGTAGAAAATGGAATAGCTAATAATAGGTAACACTTTTACGCACTCTTGATCGTTCTTTGGAGATATTCAAGGAGCGAAATGTCAAATGTTCCCTCAAGCAAAAACGCCTTTACAAGGTCAAGTCTACTCAAAAAGTGCTGACTTCACAACTTTTGAGGGTCCTTCATCAAGCGTCAAATTAATTCCTTAGTCTTTTTTTGCTCAATTAGTATTATAAGTGCTTCTTTTGAAGGTTTCGGTTAATTGATGTTCTTATTGTATTTGAAGATTTAGGGAGATAAGTAGGGCAAAGATTGATTTATTCTGCGGCCAAGCAGTAGTGCGCATGCATTACTGTGTTCCGGTTTAAAGGGCATTGTGGCCAGCGTAACTAATTGTCTCAGGGTGATGAACGCAGTGCAGTGCCGTGCAGAATTTTGCATGACTAAATTCTGGGTGGTGCTGCAGCTGTTGTGAAGTAAATAAATAAATTAATACAATTGAAGAGTATCTTCAGATTAATAAATAAGTAAATAAGTATTATTCATATTACGAATATGTTATAATATGTCTTAGGATGACGAGCGCAGTGCAGTGCCACGTAGGATTTAGCAAAACAAAGTTCTGGGTGGTGCTGCAATTTTTAAGAGCAGGCGTATTGACCAGCTTGTCTCGTCATTCAGTTAAATAAAGAAAAATCAAGCTGGATAAAGGAGTGTAATATTTTGTTTATCCATTAATCCTTATGTAAGTAGATAACGTATGCAACTTTGGGAAGAGGTCATATATGATCGATTGGATTTGTTTGGTCTACGGCAAATAATTTCTTTTGTTGGGTTTCACGAAAAACTGAAATGGTGGAAAAGAAAAGATCCAATTTTTAACCGACTTCAAAAAGGAGGAGGTTTACAATTCGACGGTATGTTTTTTTTTTATTTTTTATTTTTTTGTGTGTTTTTTACGCGATTACTCCGCCAATTATGCATTGATTTCGATGATTCTTTTTTTGATTGGTAGGTAATACTTCAAAGGTGGTCCCATATAAATTTTATCGAAATTCATTCAGTAGTTTTTGAAAAAAATAGCAAAAACAAAAAAGTATAAGTTTAATCTTCAAGTCGGTTCTTGTTTTTTTCGTAACCAACTTTCTAAAGGTGGAGGTTTGTATTCGACTGCTTCACCTGCTTCACCCAGGGTTGACTTCCGGTGAGGGAACTCCTCAACGGTGAATAGTACAGACACAACATTTCGTAAATGGATTTAACCATAATAGCCTGTTCTAAATTCCATCATGACATGGCAGATACACCCAGGATTGACTTCCGGCGAGGGAACTCCTCAACAGAGAATAGGACAGACATGAAATTTTTTTGCAAATGCATTTAATTGTGATAGCCCGTTCTAAACTTCGTCATGATGTGGCTTCTAGATCATAAAAGCTTGTCTTTAAAATCTTTTTGAATTAATTTAATTAAAACTTGTTTTTCACTAAAAAGGTTAAAATAAATTATTTTTCAAAAAAAACTAAACCGACTTCAAAAATAGTATTTATCTACTACCTATTAGACTTGGCTGGCACCGACTTCAAATATATGAGTGGGTAGCGCTTATGATAATTATATTAATTTATTTTTTTACTTTTGAGTGCCATTTGTGGTTTTGAAGTCGGTTTAGTTTTTTTTGAAAATTAATTTATCAGAGTTGTTTTTTCTTATACATACTTACGTCATCTGCAAGTTCAATTCTCGCTACAAGAGCAATTTGTATATTAAAATATTGTTTGTTTCTGTGCCGTATATAATTTGGGACCATTGATAGTCCTCATGTTTATCGAATTTAGAAATTTTATTTAGTTACTGGGCATATGAGACTTAATATTTGATATCACGGGGTGATAAGCGCAAGGCAGTGTTTTTATGGTATTAAATATTCTGGGTGGCACTGCAATTGTTATGGGCAGGCGTAGCGCTTACCATGAGGTGAACGACTCATGACCTCAGTTCCATTAAAAAAGGATTAGAGGAGGTTCCCGTTTTTTTTTTTTTTTACACTTTATAGATCTATGTTTGGCTACTATCTCGCCTGATGTGAAGCGATGATGACGATTCGACGTGTTTGTGGGTATTTTTAACCTTATTTTGTATATAAAATAAATATATGTAGATTTTTCTAATTCTAAAACAACTGGACCGATTTAAGTGTTATTCTTTTCTCGGTTGAAAAATGTACCACCGCGCAGTTCCAATTTGGTTAAGGTAACTTAATACACTCAGATCTACTAGATCTATGAGACAGAGCCATTAATTTTCCGCAAAAAGATGATCAGGATGATTAATTTGAGTTCAGTTTATTTATTAAAATTATATTTGTTTCCTTGAAGAACAAAAGGTAGACGTCTCGCCTCCAAACTCAGACGTAGCACTCAAGCTTTGCCAGACCGCTTGTTCGTACCTCACGCACATATTTACATCATGTTATGCCGTTCGGCGGTTACATCTGCTTGACATCGGCCCTCCGTCCACTCAAAGAAAACGCCACCACCTTTGCTATGCTTCAGTTGTTGCTTAGCATTTCTTCGTCCGCCTGTTTTTCTTTGTTCAAGATTATTACATTCTACTTACAAAGGTTCTCCCTACAAATCGCACGTCTAGCATGGCACAAGTTGACAAAAAACTGGTAACCCTTCTTGTATCTGCTGTACATCATGCAGACCGGTTCCTCGTCGAATGGAGATAGATCATCGCACACGTGCTTGCATTCTTTTTGGGAGATCTGGGATTCAAAAGGCTGGAAGTACCTGGACCGCGTCAGTGCAATTGAAACTGAGGATATATTATTTACAAAAAATAAATATATTTATTTATTAATGAACTAGCTGCGCCCGGCGGTTTTACCCGCGGTTTCCTGGGATAAAAAGTAGCCTATGTGCTATTCCAAGTTCTAAAGTACCTACATACCAAATTTCATCAACATCGGCTCGGTAGTTTTTTCGTGAAAGAGTAAGTAACAAACATTCATCCATACATTCTTACAAACTTTCGCGTTTATAATATTAGTAGGACATTCGCAGGTTCTTAAATTACTAAGATGTATTAAGCACGTGTTTTATACATTGCAAAGAAACATTTTACTATGCACACCGTTTCTGATAACCGTCGTGTCGTGGGCGTCATCCAAAATTAAAATAATTAAAAAACCTATAAATATAGGTGACAAAAAATATTATTAGGTTTTATAGTTGGTTTATTTGTAGTGGCGTGTTTACTTTTTTTTGCTCTCAGACAGCAAAGGTACAGTACTATAGATAGTAAGTAATATTTGGTACTAATTTGATACTAGTATCCACTACTACCCTCATGTGCTGTGGTAGGTACTTCAGAGTTAACAATAACCGAGGTGCAACCAGCTGTTCAATGCCTTGATTGGTTGCAAGTGTTCAACCATCAGAATCAGTCGTAAAAACACTGCTGTTTCATTAGAAAGTTTAAATTTGGCAACAAATTATTTTTATTACAAATGATTGGTAACAAAGTACTTTTAACGAATCGAAAATGGGAGATAGTGTTAGAATTGCTTCAGAAGATAGCAGCATGTACATTTAATTATTCATATCAATAGGGATTTTTGTATTTTAGGTTGTTTCACATCTCGGAGAGAGTTAAATACAACCAATCAACTGCACTCTAACTGCAGAGTAATTGTAAACAACTTGCGGCAGACAATGGTATTAAAAGAAATGATAAATCTATTTGGCTTTCACTAATAAGATTTCTTGTAGCACTTCTTCGTACATAATGAAGAAAAAAGTTTTTTAATTAAGTATGTCCTATACTACTGTTTTTACCTGAAGTAAAGAAAATCGTTAGGTAATAGAAGAAACAACGCACAGAAACTAATATCGCATTGTGGCACTGATGCGAGATATCAATCAACCAATGTATTTTCATTAGCCAGCGAAAAATGTGTAATAGGTATTACATTTAAAATAGAATGTAATAATTTGTGATTCCTGCAACCTACACTAGTTTGACTTGTGTCGTAAACTTCAGTGTCTTCAGTTTAATGCTAAAATTGGATTTAAGTAGACTCAAAAGAAACCTGTCATTGCTTATCATCAGCCGTAATTAGCGCTTAAAGCAAGTAGGAAGGTATTTCGCTATTTTTGCTTGATGCTTTATAGGTTTCAACTAATCATTAGCTTTTTATTTTGTTAGTTTAATAAGAACTTGATTGAATTATGTTAAATGTTTAAATGATCTCCTTCGACACTAATCATTAAAATAATAAAATGAATATTATAATGTCTCGCCTTACCTTGAAACAAACTGTAGAAACATATTATTCCTATATATAAACTCATTTCTGGTATCGTTTTTGGTACTGTGGCATTAAATCGATTTTAAAGCATAAAAGAAACATACCATATTTTTATGCCTAATAAAAGCCAAATAAAATTGTTACTTACTAGCAACAATAAAATATATGTATAGTGACTAGCTTCCCCGCGACTTCTGCGTAGACGACAAAGAAAGCCTTTTTCCAAAGCCATTTTAGCGAGACCTCCCCCGTATATTATTATGAGAGTGCGTACATCGTCGGAACCCGTTTTCGATGTACCTTACATTTTTTTTTCACGCTTAATAGATCTATGTTTGTCTACTATCTCGCCTGATGTAAAGCGATGATGGCCTAAGATGGAGCACATAGTTCTACAGAGAGACGTCAGTTGAGCGGCTGCTTTGACCCGTCTCCCCGAACATCATCCCGAAACACGACTAGGTCGTTTGATGGCATGGCTTTGTTCGGTGGGTGGTTACAACCACGGCCAGAAGTATTTCCTATAAACATTAGTACTAACAAATATATTTACTATTTATGTATATAAGCAAATTTATTCCTCTTGTGGCTTGGTTGGTTGTATGGTTGTCTAAAAAATATCGTTCTTGTACGAAATTTTTTTTGGCTGCCCGTGTTTAAATCATTTGGCCACTTATTTTTTATTTCGGCAATGATTTTTAATGTTATAACGACGCAAAAATCCTACACGACTTAAAACCAAAAAAATCGAGGACAGAACATCCGTCGAGCCGCAACGCGGAAACTGAAAACAATCAAGACAGTCACTTTTAGTAGCTAATATTTATTTAAATAATTAAAATAACAAATAAAAAGAAGGTCCTTTATTTTAGTACTTTAACAATTCATTTAAACTTAAACGTATTAAAGAGTATACAAGAGTAAAAGTTTTTTCTTCTCAAACACCTAACCGAACCGAAATGAAATTTCTCGGGCAGAGATCAAACCTGCATCTTTGGAATAACGTCCCGACGCCTTAACCACTGGACCACCGAGCCAACTGCTCGAGGACCCAAATTTCTTTAATCCTTGTTATATTGTCTTACGGGGACGAGCATGCGCTAATGAATTCAATATCAAACCGTCTTCCGTTGTGACATCACATCACATCTATCTACTACTATTAAACAAGTAATCAACTCCTCTATTTGCCAAGTTCATTACTACTAAATTGCAGGAGAACCAGCTCGTAAGTGACTATTGTGCCGGCTACCTGTAAAAAAAGGAAGAATGTAGGCAGCTACCAAAATTCAATTTTTTATTTATATTAAGTGAAACGTGCAAGTCGTTCGCCTGATAATAAATGCCACATAACAATTGCAGTACCACCCAGAACTTTTTATACCGTAAAAACACTGCGTCGCACGGCATTGCACTCATCACCCCAAGACATCCTCGATTTCAAAGGAAGTTGAAGGGTCATTTAAGTTATTGATAAATAGTATCTGCACAAACAAAGCGTGTAAGAAACATGTAGCCGCGCCTATATTAGGTGTCCCTTGTGATTACATAAAATGACTGATTAATTATTGATTAAGTTACTTACAGATAAAACAAGGTCCCTCGTTATGTAAAAGAACTGCAAGCCAGTTAGGGCTATGTTGTCTCCGTTCACTTGGGTTATAAATCTTGAAATCTGTAACATGCATATAATTATTATGAACTAGCTGCACTCAGTGGTTTTGTTAAAAAATATCCCATGTCATTTTTATCCCATACACACCCACACACAATAGATTTCGCGTCCGACAACTAAGATAAATGCAAATATTTCGGCAACCAAGGTACCTGCTCCGGTTGTTCAGTTGCTTAAAGCGCTTTCTGTAATAAAGGGACAGGACCTAGTCCAAACCTTGGCTCGAGCACAGAATAATAAAAATAACGGCCGGAGAGATTTTTTTCATATTTAATGCCCAAATATTTAAACTAGTCTTTGATTCATGAATTGTTTTGGAAAGAAAGACTTCGACCCCTGGCCGAAACAATACAACTCGGATCTGCGTAATAATATTCTCTAGGCGCAGGAAGGGTTTTGCGCAATTGAGTTCAAGTATCTTTGAGTTTTTTTTTCCGTTATTTAAATGTCTTAGGTGTGACGTGTACTGTTTCATAGTTCTTCATTACCTCTTCCTTCTTTTAGATACCAACTACTCCAACTGATCATAATGGGCAAAGTGGAGGGAAAACGACGCGTTGGAAGACAAAAGAAGTCTTGATTGCGCAACATTCGCGAATAGACGAGCATTGCCAGCGTAGAACATCTATTTCGCTTGGCACAAGATGGAAAATAAATTAATTAAGGTTGATCCACCACGTTTTAAAATTAATGTTTTTTTTTTAAGTTAGGTCGGCAATGCATTCTAATAAATGGATTTAGTATGCATTGTCATCGAGTTGTGAGCTACCCTGAAAGTTTCAGCCGGTTAACTAATAGGGAAGTGCTTGAAATTTGAGTTGCAAGATTCCACCCGGAACGACAGACAGACAAACAAAAAAATGACTTAATAAAAACGGGATAAAATTTCACCGAGCGGATAACCAACTTGCACTAGTGGAGAGGCACCATAAGAAGAAGAAAATTACCTCTTCAGAAAAGGCTGTAGAAGGCACGCTGTACAGGGCTGAAGCAGGTACCAAAGAAGCTGTGTGAACGCTAGCAGCCACCAGAGAGACGGCCAGCGATCTTGCGAAAAGATAGGCGACGGAAAACAACACGTATACTGTATACTCGTAGCCCCCTAATGGACTGAAATAACAAGAATAAATAAAATTTGGAGTAAGTAATTATGCTATTTTTTTTTCTTTTAATGGAACTGATTAATGAGACAAGTAAGTCGTCCAAGTTCGCCTGAAAGCGCCACGCCTGACCATAACAATTGCAGTGCCACCCAGAACTTTCAATACCGTAACTGTTGTGTTGTATCCTGGTATAAATGACTGATATACAAAATCGAGTAGTTAAGTAATTCAAGTTAAATTAAAAAAGTAAATAGACCTTATCTCATTCAAAGACAATTTTTATGTAAAATTTTGATTTTATACATACCCACTTCCGTGATTTGGACAAATGTTTTGCTGGATAAGTTTAGACTTTATACCATGCCTGAAATAACAAGTTTTATTATTATTAAGTGTGTAACATAACATTATCATTATTAAGAGCACAAGGAAATATAAAAAAGTTAATTAAAAAATAGAGAAACTAAAAACTGTTCTAACTACGAAATAAGGGGCTTTAAAAATTATACGCAAAAATTAATTCAGATTTTAAATGGAAAATGCCTGTTATAGTTACGGCTCTTTCAAAGTTATGATTCGGTCAAAGAATCTTTCTAATAATCACATCAAACTAATATTAGAAATGTGAAAGTTCGTATGTAATTATGTAAGTGTGTTTTTTTACTTTGTGTTGCTCTTCATGCTGTAACATAAAAAAATATAATAATTGAGTAAAATTTGGAATGGAGATAGCTTATACTCTGTGCTTATACCCTGAAATAACACAAAGGCTACTTTTTATCCCGGGAAAACGTAGTTAAAAGTAATTTGTCTTACGCCAAAACATTAAAGAGTTGAAGGCAGATAAAGAAAAGGTTGCTGGCAAAAGATATAAAGATGACGCCGCTAATCACATCGTCGAAAGAATAAACCAATCGGGTGGCTCTGTTATAGTCTTCACGCAGCCCCCGCCAATACGACGATGGCAAGTAATGCTGAAACAAGAGTGCAATTAGGTTATGTAGGTTAAATACCACACAAACGGTCACCCAACCAAGTTGTGACCGCTGCGATAGATCTGTTACGGACGGCTAGCTAAGAGCGCTAAAAGTTGCTGTACCACCCAGATGTCTTTATAGGTTTTTCAATTGTTTCAAATCAAATCAAATCATATCAAAATCTCTTTGTTCGTTTTTGGCATCTCAGACGCACTTATGAAAGTCATCATGACTACCACCGCACCGTATCGGATAAATAACCACAACTCGGAAGATACGGCAAGAAACTAAGAGGCATTTTTGTAAGAGATTTTATTTCATTTTTTTGGTTTTCTACAATGTTATGTTTCTTATGTATCAGTTGGCTACTTTGCAGAAGTGGAATGTTCCTAGCATCTTTGTCTTTTACATAATTACGAACAGTATAGTATGCCTTTCTCATTAGAACAGTCATTACGCGTAATTTAAATTTATTTTCTGTGAGCTCCGTTATACATTTAAGAATTTTATTATGAAAACGTACGCAGTTACCCATTAAGGACTTATTTGTTTTAGTCGTCGTACGCCTGATAGTTAGCTCCACACCTACCCATAACAATTAAGTAGTATTATAGTAGTGGTAGTTAATTAAATAAGTCATAGTTAAAAAAAAGTAGTGTGTAGTAGTTTTTGGTAATATTTTCATAAAAAAGACTATTTATTCATTCTGTATTATTTAAGAAAATCAAAACTTTTTTCTTAATGTAATTGAATGACGAGACTAGCTGGTCGTTTGCCTGATGGTAAGCAATACGCCAGCCCATCAATAACAGCACCTCCCAGAACTTTGTTTTGGAAAATCCTGAACGGCGCTGCACCACGCTCGTATCCTGAGACAATTAGCTGTTGAGTCTAACAATGCCCAGTTATTTCTTTTGTAACTTACCTTTTCGCTAGCTGCTTTTATTTTTGTATTGATTTGTTTGAGTATCGATGCCAAGTACATGCTCATGCACACAATGTACAGGTCAGAGTAATTCCAGTTTATCGTAGAAGTTATGTTTATGATCTAAAGTCACAAGAAAAGATTTTGTGATTAAGGTTTTAGAACTAAATATTAATTTGAAGAGCGAGTGTGGCTCAGTGGGAGAACGTGCGACTTTCGATCCGACGCACCCGAATTCGAATCCCGCTGGCCCCGCACCACTAACTTTCTTAAGTTATGTGCGAATTTAACACTAGCTCTAAAAATGGTGAAGGAAAACATCGTGAGGAAACCGGCATATCCAAGAATTTATCACAAAAATTCAAGGACATGTGACATCTACCAATTCGCACTGGGCCAGCGTGGTGGATTATGGCACATACTCTCTCTATGAGATAAAACCCGTGTCCCTGCAGTGGGAACGTGATGGGCTGATGATGATGATGATTCTATTGGCATTCATGGAATATGTAGCGAATGGTAATTGGGTTATTAGGAACGTGTCATTAGAATCGTTGTTAGTTTTGATTTTATCAGTGGGAATTGACATATGTATTGACTCGTATCAGTGTGAGTTTGGCCCAAAGAATCTAATGGAATCATGCGTGACGTTGCGGAAATTCATCTCAAATCTGAGTCGCAATGAAAATATATATATAATATTAGAAATGTGAAAGTTTGTATGTAATTATGTAAGTGTGTTTTTTACTTTGTGTTGCTCTTCATGCTGTAACATAAAAAAAATATAATAATTGAGTAAAATTTGGAATGGAGATAGCTTATACTCTGTGCTTATACCCAGTTCTGAGTACTGGAATGCAATGAAACTATGTAGCATAATCCCGCTGAATATTATGTATGTTGTTGTTAGAATAATATAATATGCATGGGATAGATATTAAATGTAAAATGAATCAAAATTAAATTATATATATATAAATGAAATTCTCTTGGTTATTTTTATTTTTTATAAATATGATAATGAGTTTAATATATTGCATAAAAAGGCGTTTAAAATATAAAAACGTATATCGTAAATAATGAAAGAATGTAAAAAAAATGCGGAGGGAATTTTATTTATACTTTTATTTTTAATTCATTTTACAGTTACTATCTACCCAAGATGCCAGCAGTATTGCCCCGTTGTATTGCCATATATTGATAGTAGTTAGTTTTTTTACTATCTACCCCCATACATATTATATTATTCTAACAACAACCTAGATTAGATAACTCTTTATTGTTTCACCACCAGAAAACATAACAACAAAAAGTGCAATAACAAACTTAAAAACTAAAGTGTTACAATGGGCGGTCTTATCGCTCAAAACGATCTCTTCCAGACAACCTTTGGATGGAGAGGACTTAAAGAAACTGTAAGAGACGGGGGTGTCAACATAAATGACATAATAAACAAATGTATGTACAAAGAGTACAAACTATAATAACATATACTATTATTTATATTAAATATACAATAATATATACCAAATATAAACATACATAATAATATAATATACAAAATAAATAAAATATACCTATATATATACACCTGCATTATATTCAGCGGAATTACACTAGATATTTTCATTGCGTTTAAGATTTTAGTTTTGCAATAATCAAATTACTTCTAAAGGGGCTGTCAGAAAAGGCGCACGACAGTTAGAAAGAGAGCCCTATGTTTATTTGTTATGTATTTATCATCATGCATATTATATGTTAGATTGGTGTACCTACGATTATTGTGCGTTGGCCGTGGTGAGGTTTTTGGTTACACACAAAATAAAAGCCTAACTACTTACTTGAAGTAGAAGTCCAAGCGGTACATATCGCGGCACATTCAGATCAAAGACCCACGGAAACTGATTTTGCAGGAATTCATCGTAAAAGTTAACATCCGGGTGGCAGTCTAACGTGTACACAATGCTCGACATTAGCGAAAGGAAGTGTTCGACTGTAAATAATGCAATATGACTGTAAATATTAAGATAAAAGATAAAACATGAAAGATGAAAGATGAAAGATGAAAGATGAAAGATTTCATCCCATTTCGTTTAATTTCGTTCCAATGTCGATTCCATTTAATTCCATTTCGTTCCATTTCGTTCCATTTTGTTCCATTTCGTTCCATTTCGTTCCATTTTGTTCCATTTCCTTCCATTTCTTTCCATTTCGTTCCATTTCGTTCCATTTCGTTCCATTTCATTCCATTTCGTTCCATTTCGTTCCATTTCGTTTCATTTCGTTCCTGTTCGTTCTATTTCGTTCTATTTCGTTCCATTCGTACCATTTCGTTCCATTTAATTCTAATTTTGATTCCATTTTCTACATTTCATTCCATTTTATTCCATTTCATTCCGTTTCATTCCATTTCATTCCGTTTCATTCCGTTTCATTCCATTTCATTCCATGTCATTCCATTTTATTCCATTTCATTCCATGTCATTCCATTTCATTCCATTCCATTCCATTTCATTCCATTCCATTCCATTCCATTCCAGTTCATTCCATTCCATTCCATTTCATTCCATTCCATTCCATTCCATTCCATTTCATTCCATTTCATTCCATTTCATTCCATTTCATTCCATTTCATTCCATTTCATTCCATTTCATTCCATTTCATTCCATTTCATTCCATTTCATTCCATTTCATTCCATTTCATTCCATTTCATTCCATTTCATTCCATTTCATTCCATTTCATTCCATTTCATTCCATTTCATTCCATTTCATTCCATTTCATTCCATTTCATTCCATTTCATTCTATTTCATTCCATTTCATTCCATTTCATTTTATTTCATTCCATTTCATTTCATTTCATTCCATTCCATTCCATTCCATTCCGTTCCATTCCGTTCCATTCCGTTCCATTTCGTTCCATTTCGTACCATTTCGTACCATTTCGTTCCATTTCGTTCCATTTCGTTCCATTTAGTTCCATTTAGTTCCATTTCGTTCCATTTCGTTCCATTTCGTTCCATTTCGTTCCATTTCGTTCCATTTCGTTCCATTTCGTTCCATTTCGTTCCATTTCGTTCCATTTCGTTCCATTTCGTTCCATTTCGTTCCATTTCGTTCCATTTCGTTCCATTTCGTTCCATTTCGTTCCATTTCGTTCCATTTCGTTCCATTTCATTCCATTTCATTCCATTTCATTCCATTTCATTCCATTTCATTCCATTTCATTCCATTTCATTCCATTTCATTCCATTTCATTCCATTTCATTCCATTTCATTCATTTCATTCCATATCATTCATTTCAATATTCAAGAGGCGGCCGGAAGAAACTGGATAAGAAGACGCGAAGACCGGGCTCAGTGAAATTAGGAGAGGCCTACGTCCAGCATGAGACGACTACGAGTACAGACTGATGATGACGATCTTCGATCATATATACTCGAAGATCACGATGTTAAAAACACATGAACTCTTTCAAAAAGACACTTATGTTTCAATTAACGCAATCTTAGTAAAATGTATGTAATAAATATTATAACTAAACTTACTTATCGCAGAACTCATAATGATAATAGACGCTGTGTAACATTTAAACTTGATATTCGGATCCATATACTCGTCCAAGCTGCATTTGGATAATTCTTTCATCAGCTTAGGCCATTTTATTCCGATTTGTATAAACAACAATGTGGAAATGCAGGTGTTTGCGTAGAATGAGAAATATGCTGAAAAGTAAGAGTGAATTTGAGCCTTACTATAGTTGTATTAGAGTAGAATATATGCTTTCTTGTTCACTGTGTACAAAAAAAGGTCTTAAATATAATGTATAAATGAGTATCAACAGCTGTGTCCTTTTCGAACATACAATGTTTTCCTCTAAAACACAAAACAAACGAGAAAAAAAGTGAAATTAATATTAATTAGGGTGAGAAAAAATTCACCTAGGTTTATACTATGTGGGCTTTTTCTAATATTTTTTTTAAGCTATACTTAAATTTATTGCCACTTAATTATTATTGCCACCTTTAATTTTACTGGCAAATCGTTGTAGAATTTAATGGCATTTATGAACGAACTTTTATAGTACATGGTATTATTTACCTGAGGAATACACACATTAAATCTATGTTTGCTACGCAAGTTACTAGCACGCCTAGACTGTTTGTTAAAATAAGTTAATTCCAACAAGAAAGTTTAAAACGAGAATGTTCCAAACGAATATAAAAACTTATTACAACAGGTTTCGAAAAATCATTACACATATACCTATAAATTATATTATTAATTGCTGCGATGCTAAATTAATTTTTTTGGTGTACCTATACTAATTTGATCAAGCTCTTGTAGTGCTACTTAAGATTTATTTAGTCGTTAAATTCTATGTTTATTTTTTAGTAACTTGATTTAATGCAACTGTTTTACAAACTTCGCTGGAATTTCAATTGTTTTAATTATTTATTTCATACCATTCTGTTGTTTTCCTATTTACTCTATACTTGCAATTGATTTCAGCCAACTTGGTTAATCGTTAACAAAAAAATTAGACCTACCTTTTCTTATTAGTTAAATGAGATAGATGAGAAAAAAGCTATACTTAATCGTTTTTTCAAAGTGATGATTTAAATGACATGCAAATAACATCGATCTTACCTAATGCTGAGATTGTAATGGATCCATGCAGAAGCCGATACAGACTTAGTATCACAGCAATTGACTGGGCGATTGCCATAAATATACAATGTAGAAATCGCCAGTAACAAATTCGGAACCTGTACAAACAGACAAAGCGTCAAGAATTTTGGTTAAATTAACCGGCAAGAAACTTGGTTAAATTAACTAGCAATAAACTTGGTTAAATTAACTTGCAATAAACTTGGTTAAATTAACTAGCAATAAACTTGGTTAAATTAACCAGCAACATACTTGGTTAAATTAGCCAGCAAAAAACTTGGTTAAATTAACCAGCAAAAAACTTGGTTAAATGAACCAGCAAAAAACTTAGTTAAATTAACCAGCAAAAAACTTAGTTAAATTAACCAGCAAAAAATCTTTATGAACCGGCAAGGAACTTGCATCAGGGTATGTGAAGGGTTATTAAGTGTGCTCCAAAGTTTCTACATCAGTGCATCATGAAGTTGTCTGTTGATTCTCAGGGGTAGGCTAGTTTCGACCTGCTTTCGTTTAATGGTGGCTCATAAATTAGAAACAGTTATATTTTTAACATATTTTTTGTACCTAACGGCATAATGGAAATATAAACTAACTCCCGTTAGATAACCCGAGACGTCCTATCAAACGGTCTCGGGTCATCCCTTTCAGTGCAAACGTCAAAGGGTTGGAATGTCTTGCCGTCATCTGGGATTTTTTTATACGAGCAAGTTGTTGGCCTGATGGTAAGAGACACGCCTGCCCATTACAATAAATACAATTTGGGTGTGATCAAATCAAGAGTGAACAAGTATTTACTGGAAAACGTGATAAATCGTCAACCACGTTGTTACGTCCGATGAGATCGTAATCAAACGCTGACCCAGTCCTTCGTAATAATAAGCTAAATTTCTATAACCTCATCTTCCCGACATCCTTCTCCAAAATCTCTTGCACTGGGTTCAAGCCGATAAACTGCCCAATAATTAGAAGCAGTTTCATTGCTTCCTGAAACGCTTCCAACTGATTCTTGGGTTTGTTAGCCTGTGTTCGTTTTTTCGTTTCTGCTTCTACTTCTATAAACATTAAATTATGATCGTTTTCACCAGTCCGATTCATCTTAATCTTAATATACGAAGTCATATGTAGTTTGTGAAACTTTGTTTGTATTTTAGACCGGCTTCAAAAAAGGAGGAGGTTCTCTGTTCGATTGTTTTTTTATGTTTGTTACCTCAGAACTCCGTCATTTATGAACCGATTTGGGAAATTCTTTTTGCGTTGAGTTTAGTATAGCTACGAAGTGGTCCCATATACATTTCATCGATATGTGACCTTGGACTTCGAAGATAAATTGAAGTCGGTTTTTGTTTTTTTTCTAAAAATTAATTATTGAATGTTTAGATGTTAATCACGACGTAACTACTGTAGCGATGATTCCACAACAAGAGTTCTGAGTACTGGAATGCAATGAAACTATGTAGCGTAATCCCGCTAAATATTATGTAGGTTGTTGTGAGAATAATATAATATGTATGGGTGTTGATAGGAAATGTAAAATTAATTTAAATTAAAGATATGGGTATATAAATAATCCCTCCGCGTATGTATATTTAATAATAAATATGGTAATGAGTTTAATATTGTATATAAGAAAAGGTAAATAACGTATTAATTTAGTAAATAATAAATAATGTTAAATAAAGAAAGTCCTAACAACAACCCTCCCTCTATGACACGTGTTTCGCCGTCTGCACGAGGCATCATCAGGTGTCGACTCGCCGAACGCTGAAACGAGAGTTCTGAGTTCCGCGGTCACTGTAATCAAATAACTGTCTACTAGCTGTTTTACTAGCGCCACGTTGTTTCACCTGTGATTCCCATTGTATAAAAAACTAGAAACCTACTTACCAAATTTAATCAAAAATTCGTTTAGTAGTTTTTGCGTGATGAGTAACATCCATGCAACAATTCATCCATCCATCCTCACAAACTTTCACTTTTGCAATATTAGTAGGAGTTGAATAGTTAAGACTCTGTGGCAACGCGCTGCCTTGAAAACTCCAGAATTCAGACTCTTGAAATGGAATCGTCGCCTAAATGGATTGTTTGAAATTTGTTACGGAGACGACCATTTCCTTGACTATGACAACTTAACGATTCCTAGCTTCGAAATCACGTCGATTTCTTCATTAATAAACGACATCTCTATGACGCATTCATATATTCATATATATGATTCTCTATGACGCGTCATAGAGAATACAAATTTCGTCGTTTAACGAAGGAATCGACGTGATTTCGAAGCAAGGAATCGCCTAGTTGTCATAGTGAATTAGGGCCCTGTTGGTGTTAGGGTGTTTTAAACTTTGTTTGGGTAGTTTTGTTCAAATATTGTTATCTTTTTAACCGACTTCAAAAAGGAGGAGGTTTACAATTCGACGGTATGTTTTTTTTTTTTTTTTTTTTTTATTTTTTTTTGTGTGTTTGTTATATCATACACTTAAGTCAATACTAAATTTGTAATGTAGTGTCTTGTGGCAGACCGAGAAAAAAGTGCGGGATGAACTTAATGGATTCAACAGAACCAGGGAGCAGATGGCTCGGCACCGTACAGGGTTATTTTTTTATAGTACTGTATGAGACGAGCAAGTCGTTAACCTGATGGTAAGCGTTATATAAAAGAGAAGAAATAATAATAATAAAATAAATGTGGTAGAAATAGAGGAAAGCCTTTACCCAACAGTGGGACAGTGACAGCTAATATAATAATAATAGGCCAGGGGCGACTTTGTGACGAGGCCAGCCCCCGTACCCATATATCCCTCAAGCGCCAATCGTATATCATGTTGAGCTCAAATTAAGGTAAAGCTTCACTGCGACTAATGAGAAACCGACTAATTATTATCAATTCAGGCAAGAAATCAAATTAATCTCATTCATTTATACTAAAATATGATAACTACAAGTTGAGATAAACTTAATGGGACAATAAATGGCATCATAAAATATTGTCGCAGTGAATTTATACCCTAAACTGAACTCAACACGATATACGATTGGCGCTTGAGGGACATATGGGTACGGGGGCAGGGGCGACTTTGTGGCGAGTCGTCGGTGCGTGGCGACACTGAGCCTTACCCCGAGATTCTCCCTGGGGCTAAATGAGACCCCTGACCCCCTTAATGGCTGGCTTGCCTTAACTGGCCGTCCGGGGGTGGAGATACAAGAGCTAAGAACTAATCTCCAAGGGTGGAAGTGCTAAAGGGCATAACGCCGGGAGTAGCGTTTAAGTCATTTCCATATCTCCAATAATAGTCCTCGCACTTGTCGGGGGCTGTCTTTAAATGCATCTTCTTAATGATGCACTTAGAGACAGTCCCCGATAAGTGTTGCCCATTACATATCTAAATTAAATGCTCTAAGAGGTCTTTACGTGTTGGACTCATGTCCCCGCGCAAGCCTTCCAAAGAACCGGGAGCATATATAACCCGTGAGAAAGGGCGACATAATAATAATAATGTGTTATTCCTGATAAAATGTTATTGTGCCTAAAAACAAATGAGGATACGTACTGTTCCTTTGGAAAGCCCATCTTTTAACTTTTCCTTTGGTAATGCCTGAAACGTGTGTGTTCCTGAAATAATAAATTGCTCAACATCATTAACATACGTGAATCGGCAAGCGTAGTGTAGGATGCCCACCGGACAGAAGAAGCGAGGACCTGAGAAAGGCCGCTGGAAGAAAATGGATGAGAAGAACCGAAGACAGGGCTCAGTGGCGTTCATTAGGAGAGGCCTATGTCTAGCAGTGGACGACTACAGACTGATGATGATAATGATTAAAATACATGGTGCCCAATACCCTTTGCGTGACCCGAGCGAGCGAAGCGAGCGTGCCGTGGTAGCGGTCGGCGATGCGCCAGAAGAAGAATAAGCCAAAGAAGCAGTTATTCGTTAAACAATAACTTGCCAAAAAAGAGATTTGCTAACTGAAAAATTGCTATAAGTTGATGTGACAAATGTTTTTTTGCCAAATGAAAATTTGCGTAAAATAGTTTGCGATGTGATATTTTGGGAAAAGTTTTTTGCCCATACATTAGCAAAGCGATTAACATACATAGCCATTTACCATAATTATGTTCGATAAGAGTCACTACTTGAAAGAAGAAAGAGAGGTAGTGGAGTGGTAGGCTCCGGCCACCGAACAAAGTGATGGTGCCAAGCAACCTAGTCGTATTTTGGAATGATGTTTGGTGAACCATCAGGGAGATAGGTCTGAGCAGTCAACTCCCATCTTGTAATATTATATTGTATAGATCTATGTGCTCCGTCTTCGGCCACACATCAGGTGAGTTAGTGCCTAAACATAAATCCATAAGCGTTAAAAAAACGATTTAAAAAAGCTGACGCCTCGTCGCCAAATTCAAAAGTGAAGCACTCAAGCTATGCCGGCCCTCTCAATCGTACATAAGCCATACGCACACATTTACATCATGCTATGCCAATCAGACGTCACTTCAGCTTGACATCGGCCCTCCGTTCACTCAAACAAACATAACGCAGCCGCCATTGCTACGCTTAACGAGATTCCGACCGTCTTTTTTAGGGTTTCATACCCAAAGGGTAAAACGGGACCCTATTACTAAGACTCCGCTGCCCGTCCGTTTGTCTGTCTGTCCTTTTGTCACAAGGCTGTATCTCATGAACCATGACAGTTAGACAAATGAAATTTTCACAGATTGTATTTCTGTTGCCGCTATAACAACAAATACTAAAAAACAGAATAAAACAAATATTTAATGGGGCTCCCATACAACAAACGATTTTTTTTGCCGTTTTTATAGATAATGGTACGGAACCCTGCGTGCACGATTCTAATTCGCACTTGGCTGGTTTTTTGTTCGTTCAAGAGGAGGATAGATTCCATTATATAATTTTAAGTCTAAATGTCTAGATACAATCCACCGTGCGGACCTAGTATACGCTAAAATGTCATGAAATGTTACCATCTCATAACATAATAATATCCTGGTAAACCATGACCAAAGAAACCCACTGAAAATTTGCTTTCGGTAAATTCTGTATTGTAACTAATATTCAAACAGTGGGTATACTTACTTGTTTCTTGTTTTTGGTTTCAAATGTGACTTTAGCAACGTACTAAGGTTTATTATTTCAAGTCCTTTTGAAACCTCTGAAACACAACAAAAATATAATTACGGAAAACAGTCAGACAAATAAAAAAATATAACGTCTCAAGACCAAAACAAGAATCCGTAATAGATACAAAAAAATAATCTAAAAACTACGTTTTTATTGATTTAGAATGCATTGTCATCGAGTTGTGAGCTACCCTGAAAGTTTCAGTTTCATAGCTAATCAGGAAGTGCTCGAAATTTGAGGTCTCCCAGAACGACATACAGACAGACAGACAAACAATAAAGGGACTTAATAAAACATGGTAAAAACATAAGCTTCGAATCGAGAGATTCCATTTTTGTATAACAAGAAAAAGGATGAATAACTAGGGTAGATAAACATAGCGTAATAGACATAATTAATTTTTAGAAAAACATATAAACCAGCTTCAATGTATCTTCGAAGTCCAAGGGTTATATGGGACCACTTCGTAGTTATGCTGAACCCAACGCAATTTTTTTCCAAATCGGTTCTTTATATTTATAAGTGATATATACTTTTAATTTGTACATTTTATATTAAAATTTTAAATTATTTCTCAATTTTAACTCTTGACAACAGATTTGATGTAATGCAAAATTAAAGAATGACGTAATTTTTTGAAAATAGTAATTGTTTTATGATAAATAATTTTTCTTAAATTTAAAAATAAATAAGAATTAGTGTAACAAAAAGGAATTGAACATAATCGTAAGAAACTAACTGTTTAGGCACAGCCCCCACAGCCTGGTTTATTAGTTAGGGTCTCACAAACAAAGTTGTTACAGAGAGAAATAAATTAATTTTAACTTTTCGATTTGTTTTTATGCTTAAATGGGCTTACGTTTGACAACAACTCACCTGATGGTAAGCGTAGTTGCGGTCTAAGATGGAGCACGTTTGCCCATGAGGTGCCTATTCACTCTTGTCTTAACAAGACCCAGGTTGTAATTGGAAGGAAATAAGACATAATTTTGACATTGTTTACAATTTTTTTTAAGTTATTTAAAAGTCATCTACAAAGTAAATGATGTACATAGGTAAATAGGTATATATTAAAGGAAAATAAATCAAGAAAAATATAGGATAACAAATGTAACAAAGAACACCCACGAAACAGAGGCCGTCAAATTATAACAAAAGAAATGTACCTATCGTCAGTGAAAAAATTACCTAACGCCGTTTTTTTTACTTCTCCGGCAGCAGAATTCATGACGCAAAATAAATGACAGTATGTCCAAATACAAGCGGCTGACTAACAAAACTTTTACCAATTTCGTCTAATTCCAGTACGTTATACTATGAATTTTTGATTATTCTGTCTACATTGTCAGTTTGTCATCGTGTTGACATGACAATAATTATGATTGTGCGTAGGAGGTGTACTCAAGTGTCGGTAGTTATAAATTATGTCCTATTTTATTAAAGTATTGTTGTCTGTTTCGAGGCTACCTATTATATACATACTTATGTTATAATTTGGTTTTGCTACCTAAATTTATTTTAATGGCTTTTTATATGTAACTGAATGACGAGACAAGCTGGTCGTATACGCCAGCCCTTAACAATAACAGCACCACCCAGAACTTTGTTTTGCAAAATCCTGCGCGGCGCTGCACTGCACTCGTCACCCTGAGACAATAAGCTGATGAGTCTCATATGCACAGTAATTTCGCTAGCTACAATGCCCTTCCAACCGAAACAGAGTAATGCTTGCGCACTACTGCTTGGCGGCAGAATAGCTGGCAAAGCGGTGGTACCCACCTAGACGGCCTCTCGCATACGAGTAACTTACTATCAGCAAGTAATGTCCCACAATCCCATAATGTCCATATATTTATTATAGCACAGAATACTAAGAGACAGAAGCATCACTCCGCAAAGAAATTTAAACAAATAGCGACTCTTGCTATGACGTAATAAAATTCAATTCATCTCGCGTAGCGCTGCATACCTACCAGTCATATTAATCTACAGAGTGCCTCTCTTTTTATCGCATAGCTCTTATCTCTTCTGACGCGGCACGTGTATCGACGCGCGACCCGCCGTCGGTGTCCGGCTATGTACCTACTTGTAGCTTCGTACCAACAGTGCGGAGTGCGCTAGGCCTGATTATAGTCATTTTGCAAGCTTCTGTGGTGTAGTGGGTGGGCAGGTTGCCCGAAATCTCATACACACTGAGGTTGCGGGTTCGATTCCCGCGACGCGACAATTGTTTGTGCACAGAAAAAAAACGCAAGCATTTTTTCGTGTTTGGATGTTGTGGGACCATGGTTCTTATAGTTCCTGGAAATATACAAATCACATGCACAACACAATACAAACAGTCAAAAGATAAAAAAATACTGGTCGATCCAGTTAGTTTTACCAAAATATTTTAAATGTACAGACAAGGTTCCTTTACAGATTTATAATGGTATTGAAGATATTAAATTAATAAAGTAAAGTCTGGCCAGACACCATAAATCAGTAAAGTATACTTAAATAACATTTCATTGAATAACATCAACATCTAGATACAGACCAAGTAATAATAAACTGTAGTCAGCATAAATAATAAGTATACGCGTTTAAGTACCATTTCATAATCACTAGTTCGAACATAATTGCTTCCCCCAAATACTTTGTTATAGAAATTATTATTACGACAAAGTAACAAAATGTATGTTGACTGTACTATGCCAGTCATAGGAAAAACATCGTAAGTAAACACCATATTACGAACAGTTTTAGGAAGTGTAGGCATTCTTTGAAACGTCATTTCTTCTGCCTCTTCATTACGTTTTCTCAAAAGGAATTTCCCTTCGAAATTTTTTTTTAGTTTCGCTTTATACGCAAATTATTCTGAGATCTGTGATTAAAGCGCTTTCAATAAAAAACGGATCAATGGATAGGATTGCATTCACTTAATATTTGATTTTATCTAAAATATTTATTTAACGCATAATTTTTCAAAGCTATAAAAACATGATCTCACGACTTTTTCCGCCAATAGAGAAAATAAAACGTCATACATTTCCAATGAAGGGTGACTTTCTTGACTGCATGAGATGTACTCTGCTTTTCGGCAAATACGCTGGTATCATGCCTTTGGTGGGACTAGGAACGACTGGAGAGATTGCAAGGCAAGTTTTCAAATTTATACTTTCTTTCTTTTTTTTACCGTGAAACTCGTAATCTTTAAAAATGTTGTTAAGAAGCACTACTTGTCTAACAACTGCTTAAATATACATCCTAATATGTTAACCATATCATATTTATCATAACTGTTTGATAAAATATTTATCGTATTATATATTCATGTATTATTTTGTATGAATTTATTAATTTAGATTTTTTTCAATACTAACGTCACTCCCCATTTAACCCTCCCATATGTGGATTTTTCAAAATGTCTATAGCCTATATTAGAATTAGGGGTCATAATACCACCATCAAAAGCTCATCAGTGGTTTTTAAGTTGTAGAAGTCCAAACAAACAAACAAACATTTTTAAAACTGTTTTAATATGTACTTACTGGTTGATGTTTTTCGAATGTCTTCCATGTACATATTTATTGGGTTTTACTATTTTATTATATGTATAAATAAAACTAATGAACTAACCTAAAAACAAAAAAAATTTTAGAAACGAAACAAGTACCGACTTCTAGACTAAACTTATATTTTTTATTATTTTCAAAAAGTGCAGTGTCTATTTCGATTAAATTTATATGGGACCACCTCTGATATATGACCTACTAAACAAAAAATAATCATCAAAATCAATTTATAATTGGCGGAAAAATCGCGTAACAAAGTCTATTAGGTAGTAGTGGTACTAGACTACCTACAAGTATCTACATACATAGTATTTATCTACTACCTTTTAGACTTGGCTGGCACCGACTTCAAATATATGAGTGGGTAGCGCTTATAATAATTATATTAATTTATTATTCACTTTTGAGTGCCTATTTGTGGTTTTGATGTCGGTTTATTTTTTTGGAAAAATAATTTATTTGTAGTCGGTTGAAAAGTAAATTTAAAGATAAAAAACATATAAATTGTACATATTAATGTAAAGTAAAATGTGTAGGTATAACAATATACCTACGACTATAATTATAGGGGTAACATAGCCCGGTATAAAATGTTTTACTTTTACAGATTTACATGGAAATCTACGTACATGTTGATATATATTCCGAGCATGATTATACAAATCTTAACTTTTGCGGCTCAGGTTTATAGTTTCCTGTGTTCGGGTTTAAGCATATTGTTAAGGTTAAGTAAGTATTATTATATAAATAGTATCTAAATGACTTTATAAAGTACTAGCTCTGCCCCGCGGCTTCGCTCGCGTGGAGATTGATGTGCCGCAAGTGCGAAAAATATTAGCATTTGTGTTAATTCAGAACTTAAATTATCAACGTTCCAAATTTCATCAAAATCGGTTTAGTAGTTACATTGAAACGTGGTAACGAACATTTATACACAAAAACTTTCGCATTTATAATATTATATAAGAATAAGAGGGCAAATGTTTGAGCGCAAAAACAAAATTTATTTATTTATTTATTTATTATTAGATGATCAACAGCTTATACAAGAGATTCAGTTACAATCTTAAGTAATCATAATATAGGCTAATGAAAGATCATCCTAATTATTACAATTAATATGCACTTTGCGCTCTCTAGCAGAGGATTCAAGTATGTATAAAGGGTGTATGTGTGTGAGTCTATGTATGTGTGTGTGTATGTGTGCGTGCGCGTATGCATGTAAAGTTGACTGTGTATAGAAGTGTATGTTTGTAGTAAATTTATATATATGCGCAAGCATTCGTTTCGTGTCTGAGTGTTGTGGGACCATGGTCCTTGTAGTTCCTGATAGATACAGGGAATCCTATTTTAGGGCCAGGATCTATGTCATCGTTTGCCGTATATTTATTTATTTATATTTATACATTTATACTGGGAGATATATTTATAATCACGTCGATTCCTTTATTAATAAACGACATCTCTATGACGCATTCATATATTCATATATATGACGCGTCATAGAGAATACAAATTTCGCAGATGTTGTTTATTAATGAAGGAATCGACGTTCCCTCGAAGCAAGGAATCGCCAAGTTGTCATTGTGAATTAGGGACCTGGTCATAATGGCCAATACCACGACTAGGTAATTCTTATTATGCATGATCCAAAACGAAACAGATTTCGTTTTCCTCAGAAAACACATTATGGAATCCAAATTGCGACGGAAATGAACGGAATGACGTCACGGAACCGCAGTTTGACTTGCTTGACTGGACACAAGCTGAATTTTTATGTGTTTTTATTCATCTTATCCCGACGCTTTTGCTCAGCAGTGGGACAGTATGGGCTAGGAAAAAACCCGACTTCAAGAAAAAGTTCTCAATTTGAATGTATTTTTTATGTTTGGTACCTCAGAACTCCGTTGTTATAAACTGATTTGGAAAATTATTGGGTTCAATGCAGCTTCAAAAAAAAGGTGGTCCTACACAAATTTCAGATACATCAGAAAAGAAGTCGTTTTTTTTGGTCTTTATTTTTTTTAAATAAAACAAAAACAGACTTTAAGACTCGGTACCGGTATTTTTTCTTTTTGTTGATTATTTCAAAAAGCGCTTAATCAATATCGATACTTATATGGGACCACCTCTGACCTACCAAACAAAAAAAGAATCATCAAAATCAATTCATAATTGGCGGAGTAATCGCTTAACAAACATGCAAAAAAAGCAACATACAGTCGAATTGAGAACCTACTTTTTTGAAAAAAGAGACAACTCCGCAGAGTTTCTTTGTCCTATCTTCTCTAGCGGGCGTAATTCCGAAGCACTGGTAGAGTCAGTTTTCGCATTTATTTTCTGAGCCCGGACTTCAATCTGAGTATGGGAAAGAAGTGGGTAGACATGCAAACCTTTTTTTCCAGTCGTTACAGTTTTAAAGTATTTTAATTGATTAGTATTATGTCTATTTGACGTTTAAAAGTGCATTTGTTGTGCCTATTTAAGAGGATATGGCACAGCCGCGGCTAGCGAGCACTAGGTATTTGAATAATGGTTTACGGTCTCGCAGAAAATGCGTAAATTAAATAAAATAAATTAACTAAATAATAATAATAATTTAACTAAATTCGTATCAACTTCAGATTTTTGTTAAAATTAGCCTTTCGGGAGAAAACGTTTCTTTCTACCACACTAAATCTCAACTATATTTGGTAATTTTGGTCTCAATTTCTTAAATGTAGTGTAAACTAGGTCTGTAAGTTTTCTTTTTTCTAAGTTTATGTCTATTTTGAAAGTTAACAGCTTCCAAACTGAAAAAAAAAAATTCAAGTAAATATCGAGTTTTTTGGGTCCATTTATTCAAATTCTATAGGAATTATCGAAAAAATAAAAACACAAAAACCTCAATAATGATAACACCTCTTACATGTCCAAATTTCATCGAATTTGGTTAATGTTTAGGGGTAGAAAAACGTTTTCTCTTTTTGTATGAAAACTTTCTCCCTCCGTTCCCTTTTAATAAAGATTTTTTGACTTGACTTATCCACGAAAACCGAAAAACAAATCCTTAGGAAACAACTATAAATCGAATTCTTAGGTCGAAGTCAAAATCTCTTTATTCATTTTTGATGTCACAGACGCACTTATGAACGTCAAATTATCACAATGACTGCCACCGTATCGGAAAAAGAACCACTACTCAGAAGATACGGCATGAAACTGAGGGGCGTTTTTTTAGAGATTTTTTGGGGTTGTGTTTCTTATTATATAACGTACCAGTTGGATACTTTGCAGAGAGTAGGAAAGAACTAAGTATAACTCTACGCGGGTAAAACCGCGCGGCGCAGCTAGTAATATTATATATGCGTAAGTCTGTTTAGTAGTTAATACTAAACCTAAGACGGTAAAGAAAAGATGTGCAATTATTTCGACCACCGAGGTGCCGCGGTAGCTCAGTTGGTTTAGAGCATTCCCTGTACAGAAAGTTTCCGAATTTAAATCTCGGCTGCAGCGAAATGAATTCCTTTCATGTTACAGATTTCCTAACATTCTTAACTATTAACTTCATCATATTGTTACTGGGACTCCGCTTTAGTCAACGGTTTAAGGAGTTTTTGACTGATATTCAAGCCTTGGAGAAATTGTTACTTCCAATAAGAAAACCCAGAGCTGCTGTGAGATATATCAACAGGTTGATGGGAATCATCTTTATACTTGGAATTGGTATGTCTGTCCATTGTTTTAGTCATACTTTACTAAATAAAACAATAGCTTATTGGCCGTTAATATAAAGAGATAAAGCTGATTTATGATTTGAGAGTGATATCTAATGTTTTCCGTACCCAAAGGGTAAAACGTGACCCAATTACTAAGACTTCGGCCGCCTGTCTGTCTGTCTATCTGTCCGTCTGTCACCAGGCTGTATCTCATGAACCGTGATAGTTAGACAGTTGAAAATTTCACAGATGATGTACTTATGTTGCCGCTATAACAAAAAATACTAGAAACCAGAATAAAATATTTTTTTAAGGAAGCTCCCATACAACATACGTGATTTTTTTTGCCGTTTTTATAGATAAGGAACCCTTCTTCTTTCCCCCTTCTTCTTCTTCTTTCTTTCTCCCTTTTTCTTTTTGGTAGGGAACCCTTCGCGCGCCAGTCCGACTCGCACTTGGCCGGTTTTTTCTAAATGTCTAAATTATTGATAATTATTTCTGTATTATGTATTGTACTTCGGTGTAAATTCGCATTATCATCATTAAAACGGAAAATTTTGTCAGTTGTGTTTTTGTTGACTCTTCTTCGCTGAAAATAAGTAGCACCATGTGAGAATTAAACTGAGGACCTAAAACATTTTGATATAAACTCCAGAGCTCGATGAAAATCATTTTGAGCCTGGTTTGGGAATAAGCCTTCGTTCGAATGGTCAAATCCCGCCTAAGCAATTTCAATTTTACTCTCGGGGAGACGGGTCTGAGCAGCCGCTCAACTGCCGTCTCTCTCTAGATCTATGTGCTTCATCTTAGGCCACATCATCGCTTCACATCAGGCGAGATAGTGGCCAAACATGGATCTATTAAGCCTAAAAAAAAACTACGTTTTTATTTAGTCATTTTTACTACGCTTTCATTTGAAGCTAAACATATCCGCACGCCTTGTAGTACAGTCATTTGGTTCGAAAATTAGTAGTTACTTTCCAGGTAAAACTACCATATGACTGGACTATTGGGGTTTGCTGAAAACCAGCGTCGGGTGTCAAATAATGACACTTGACATTTGAATTTTTTTCCATTTGGCACCACATTTTAGTTATTTAAGCTTAGATAGATAGATAGATAAACACTTTATTGTTAAAAAACCTTAAATATAGGTACATGTTTATAAAATCTATAATGGGGAATGTTCTGAGGAACTATTTGATCTCATTCCTCCATCACGGTTTTATCACCGCACTGCCCGACATCGTGCGAAAGTCCATCCACATACACATCTAGGAAATCGCATACTGTCCGATTCTCCAGATCTTTCTTGCCGCACACCTGCAAAATATGGAATGGGCTACCGCCCGAGTTTTTATCCGCAGAGCTATGACATGGGGTATTTTAAAAGAAGAGTGAAAAGGGTCCTTAAAGGTAGACAACGCACCAGTAATGCCCCGAGTTTTGCAGGTGTCCATAGGCGACGGTAACCGCTTACTATCCAGGCGGGCCGTCTGCTTGTTTGCCTATTAGGGGGCGTCCATAAATTACGTGAGGTGTTTTTTTAAATTTTCTGTCCCTCCCTCCCCCCTGGTGAGATGTCGTGAGATTTTATTCAACCCCCTCCCCATCCCCCAATCTCACGTGTGATTTTTCAAAATGTGGGTTAATTTCTTACGTTAACGCGTTGGATTGTTATTGTAAAAAGAAAAAAAATTGCTTCGTGCTTTTATTTACGACTAGTTAAGACTAGTAATCAATATTGCTGAGAGTTTAATTATAATGTAATAAACGATTACGCTTAAGATTAAATCTTAAGTATGTACAATTTGGATTAAATGGACTAAAATAGTTTTTTTTTTGTTTCAATCTGTAAAAAAATTGCGTTATATTTGCCGAGATCCCCCCTCTCTCCAACGTAAGATTAGATGAGATTTGACTCGACTCCCTCCCCCCCTTAAACACCTCACGTAATTTATGGACGCCCCCTTAGTCATATAAAAAAAAAAGTTACATGAAAAGCAAATAAAATTCACAGTAATCAGCATAACAATAGGCGGTCTTATCGCTCAAAGCGATCTTAGTTATTTCTTAATACTTTTTATACATATATTATTTATTTTTTCTTTTTGTATTTCTGTTTTCTTATCTTTATTGTGTTAGTTTTGTAACTTTGTGGTCGTCAAATAAATGTTATTCTTTCTTTCTTTATTTATTTCTAGTCACTTTCTTGTTTGTTTGTCTGTCTGTCTGTCATTCCGGGTGGAATCTTGCAACAAAAATTTCAAGCCCTTCCCGATTAGCTATCCGGCTGAAACTTTCAGGGTTGCTCACAACTCGATGACAATGCATTCTAAATCCATATAAACGTTGTTTTCATATAATTTTTTAACCAAATTTAAAAAAGGAGAAGGTTCTCTGTTCGATTGTAATTTTTTTTTTATCTTTTTTTATGTTTGCTATCTCATATCTCCGTCATTTATGAACCGATTTGGAAAATTCTTCTTGCGTTGGGTTCAGTATAGCTATGAAATAGATATAGGACTATTTCGTAGCTATACTGAACCCAACGCAATTTCATACATATTTGATTTTTTTTTATTTTTTCTAAAAATTAATTATTGTTAATCTGTTCCAGCTGAATACGTTTCCTATATAGGATATTTGATTTATATGACGTACAAATGCTACGCGTTACCGGATGACTCCGGGTTTTATATTAAATCGTACTTCAGGCTTATTTACTCCTCGTACTTTGATCTCTTCCCAGTCTCTTATGTTGTTCCTACTTTACTCCAGGTAAGACCTAATTTATTATATTATTTTGACAGCCTCTGGGGTGTCATGGTTGGGCAGGTTGGCTCAAATCTCATACACAACTGAGGTTGTGGGTTCGAATCACACGACTGAACAATTGTTTGTGAAAAAAATGAGCGCAAGCGTTTGTTTCGTGTCTGGGTGTTGTGGGACCATGGTTCTCATAGTTTCTGGTTCCTTAGACACAGGGAATCCTAGTTAGGGTCCAGAATCTATGTATATGTTAAATGTTAATGTTAATATGAATGTTAGGCGTATTTATTATTTATTTATTTATTATTATGATCAAAGTTTATGTTTTTGTATACATTTAGGCTGATAACGAACGATTTAAAAAGGATGAAACATTTGTTTATTTAATCTTCAAAAATTAAACTGAACCTGGTTTATTTATTTCAGATTTTTTTGTTTTAATTAATCTATCTTTTTATCTAAACTAATATTATAAAGAGGAAAGATTTGATTGTTTGTTTTTTTGATTGTATTGAATAGGCTCCGAAACTACTGAACCGATTTAAAAAATTCTTTCACTGTTTTATCCTCAAGTGACATAGGCTATATTATATTTTCAAAAAAGTAGGGATCTTTACTAAAACTGCAATAATGCAGCCCAAGGTGTAAAAAAATACCTAAAATATTCTTTACATCGCGTGCGCTGCGAAAACTATTGATGATAGAATAAAATAATGTACTACAACTTTGCAGAACATATAATTATTTACAAAAAGTGTCGCGACAGTATATGTCTGACTATTAAAGTTATGCCATAATAAGTGTTTTTTATTTTATAAATTGAATTGAAATTCCGCCGCTAGAAAAGGCTGTTTATTTGTACCTTGGTATTAATCCTTATCAAAATAAATTATTACATATTTAGGACTGCTTCAATACCTTTATATAACTTGAAACTTGAACTGAATTATTCAATTCAAAGATTTTATTCGAAAGATATAACGAATTTAAAAATGTAAGTTTTAGAAAAAAGTTGCGTGGTAGCCGCTCACCCTGTTCGGCTAGCTAGGCAGCACCTTATACAGTGTAGGCGTCACTAGGGTACGGGCCGCACAGGAGGGGAGATGTGTGTGTATTATAAAATTTTATTTTGAAATTTTTGTTAAATACCCGTGCGAAGTCGGGGCGGGCAGCAGCCTGCCCCGACTTTACAACTAGCAAGTTGTAAATACAAATCGTGTGGTAGACACAATCAATTCTATGAGCTCTGAATCCCACACATAAGTCCTGTGTAGGATTCAGTCTCTGTTGCAGATTCTTATAAAGGGACGGCGAAATGAAGAGTGCGGCTGTAGTTTCGTACAATAGATTGTAATTCTGGTATTACAAATGGTGAAAATAATATTAATTATAGCTACACGTATGTCTAGCGTTGTGATCGCAGACCGAATGGACGAGGCGGTGCGGCGGCGGCTGGCTCGTGGAGCCGCGGGCGCGGCACGGCAGGCGCTGCGCGGAGGGCGGGGACTTGCTCGGCGACTCTGCGTAGTGTGCGTGTACGCACACATGTACGCACGCAACGATGATGCGCGTTAACAGTCTCTTTCATTCAGTATAACTGTTTTTATCTTAGATTCACATTCTTAGTTTAGTAATTACGGTATTGAAGCAATTTACTTGTACATTATATTTAACAAAAACAATACCCTATCCAAAGGAGCTAGTCAGTGAGTTCATCCTCAATTCAGTGCAAACCCAAATTGACACACAAAAATGTATCGATGTTGGATCATAAACAACCTATGTTTTTCCGTAACGTTATGCTTCAAGACTATTCTGCCATTCTTATCAACCGGCTTCAAAAAAGGAGGAGGTTCTCTGTTCGATAGTATTTTTTTTAATGTTTGTTACCTCAGAACTCCGTCATTTATGAACCGATTTGAAAAAATATTTTTGCGTCGGGTTCAGTATAGCTACGAAGTGGTCCCATATAAATTTCATCGATACGTGACCTTGGACTTCGAAGATACATTGAAGTCGGTTTTTGTTTTTTCTAGAAATTAATTATTTTATGCGAAGTGTACCTATATATGCCATACGTTGCCATACAGAAAGCTCAGAGAAACTATTTCTTTACCAGACGCTAGCAAATGCAAAACGTGCGACGCCAAATTCCTCAGAAAGAGGGAAAAAACAAAGAACTACTTTTTCTGAGACAGAAGGTGGTTTGCCAAATATATTACATTTCTGCCAAAAGAGGTTTTTTTTGACATTTGTTGTTCTATGGTAAAAAATACTGCGAAAAGTCCTATGTATGATACAAATTGCGATAAGAACTATAAAGTTTTATCGTAGAATTTTGTATCTATATGTGGGGATATCCCCAGCTACATATAGCTGTTTTCCCATGTAAATAAGTGTCATAACAAGATCTTTTTGTACATTAGATCATCACATTTCAAGGAGCGATCATGTGGATATATGCAGATATCATGATAATGGCTACGTGTATCTATCTCAGGAACCGATTTGAAGACTTCAACCGTCTGATCTTGAACGAAAACAATTGGGTAAGATTTAAATAAAATAATACTAGCTGCGCCCCGCGGTTTCACCTACGTTTTCCCGGGATAAAAACAGCCTATGTCCTCTTTCAGCCCCTAATCACGGACAGGAGAAAACACAATTTATCTCCTGTTTTATCCACTTTCGACAAGCAAAAGGTGGATAAAACGGGATATATTTTTTGTCTCCGGTCCGTGCTAAGGAGGCAAGACTAAAAGTACTTACATACCAAATTTCATTAAAAACTGTTCAGCAGTTTATGCGTGATTGATTAACAAACATCCGTCCATCCATCCTCACAAACTTTCGCGTCCATGATATTAGTAGAAATGATAGTAGAAAGGATAGTATTAATGAGTACACATAATAAGTACCTACATTTTACTCTGGAAATTAACACGGTTTGGACACATATTACGCCTGTGCGAGACAGAACGCATTCGCGAGCGTTCCGCACTCGCCTCGAAAAAGACTACCGGATGTGGTTGAAACTATAGTTGGACTACTCCAATTTAAACGTGAGTGTCACCCGTAAATTATTAAATCACCCGTAAATTATTATTAAAAAAAGTATACATTTTTCAAAATAAAATCGACTTCAATGTGTCTCCGAATTTAGATGGGACCACTTCGTAGCGTTACTGAATCCAACGCAAAAAGAATCCAAATCGCTTCATAAATGACGGAGTTCTGAGGTAACAAACATAAAAAACAAAAAAAAAAACATTCGAATAGAGAACCTTCTTTCGAGTCGGTTAAAAAGCCAATCACTAACAAGTTAACCACATCCAGATTGGGCTGTTAAAATGAAGTTATAAAGTTTATCGCCAACTAGTCATTCAGTTAGAACAAGACAACAACATACCTGGTACGGTACGGTACGGTACAAAGTAACAAGAACCCAATTCTTGCTCAGTACGAGTATAGACTAGCTACGCTCCGCGGTTTTACCCACGGTGGTGAGTTTGATTCATTATACATATTTAATAAAACGGCTAGGACTCACGTAGTTTGGCAAATTAGTTGACCTAGGTTTCGAGCATATCCGATGCTCTTCTTCAGGGCGGGCTTACTGAGTGTACGACCTTCTCAAAGAGAACAAAGCATGCTAATTAAACTGAAATACATATTGGTCAAACTTATATCACTCTCCTTTTTGCGTTGGGAGTTTAAAATTATCCTTTACGATACAGATAATAATATCTCTGTTTGAATTTATGTCAAAGAATTTCAATTGTCGTAAAATATAATTTAAATGATAATGTAAAAAAAAACAATATAAAAAAAAAAAAAAATCTAAAGTGTTCCAACAGGCTGACCTATCGCTCAAAGCGATATTTTCCAAACAACATTTGTATGACGAGGACTTACGTATCTTCTGATTAGTGGTTCTTTTTCTGATGCGGTGGTAATCGTTGTAATAATTGACGTTTATAAGTGCGTCTGTGACGCCAAAACTGAATAAAGAACTTTTGAACTTGAACTTTAAAGGGAAAATTAACATATTGCTATTCTACACGTTATTTACTTAAACTTAAAACTTTATTCATTTATTCATTTATTCATTTATTCATTTATTCATTTATTCATTTATTCATTTATTCATTTATTCATTTATTCATTTATTCATTTATTCATTTATTCATTTATTCATTTATTCATTTATTCATTTATTCATTTATTCATTTATTCATTTATTCATTTATTCATTTATTCATTTATTCATTTATTCATTTATTCATTTATTCATTTATTCATTTATTCATTTATTCATTTATTCATTTATTCATTTATTCATTTATTCATTTATTCATTTATTCATTTATTCATTTATTCATTTATTCATTTATTCATTTATTCATTTATTCATTTATTCATTTATTCATTTATTCATTTATTCATTTATTCATTTATTCATTTATTCATTTATTCATTTATTCATTTATTCATTTATTCATTTATTCATTTATTCATTTATTCATTTATTCATTTATTCATTTATTCATTTATTCATTTATTCATTTATTCATTTATTCATTTATTCATTTATTCATTTATTCATTTATTCATTTATTCATTCATTCCTTTATTCATTTATTCATTTATTCATTTATTCATTTATTCATTTATTCATTTATTCATTTATTCATTTATTCATTTATTCATTTATTCATTTATTCATTTATTCATTTATTCATTTATTCATTTATTCATTTATTCATTTATTCATTTATTCATTTATTTATTATGTAGGGCTTAAATTATATGTTAGGTTGGTACATGAGCCCTGTAAGGGCGCATGCAAGTCAGTGCGAGAGTACATTTAGTCATTTTAATTTATATTGATTTATGTTTTATTAAAGTCAGTATAATGTGTATGTCAGTATAGTGTCACGGAATTGAGTTTTTTTTTTATTGTTGTGTTACTCCGTCTATGTGATTTTAGAACATTCTTGTAAGTCTTATATTTACAAAATACTTATTTGTGGTAACTTATAATTAGCTATTTGTACATATTAATATTAAATAATTCTGTTATTTAAGGTAAAATATTTAGGATACTTTCTGAGAATCGCCCCTAGTGCAGTAACCAGTAGATACCGGTTATGGCGTCGTAAAACGTTGATAAGTGTTGTTAAAATGTACTGCGTGTGCTCTGGAGATTGCTGAAGTTTCAGTTACAAAGTAAGCTGGCTTCATTACGAAATCTTCGAACCCTATGAAGTAGTGTGTATGGTTTATTCAATTTATGTCATAGCGCCGCACACCGCGGTTTCACACGCGTGGACACATTTCCGGGATAAAAGAATCTTTAGATCCTATTCTAAGATTACGTAGAAAATTTCATCGAAATGCGTTCAGAACTTTTTGATTGACTGAGTCACAAACGTTCATCCTCAGATCATCATGCTTTTATAATATTATACCAAGCAGGATTATCTCAGGCATGTTAGACGCTTTACATTGAAGAATTTTATTTCAAATCAAATATTCAAATCTCTGGTTTATTCAAGAAAACATTTAAGGGAATAACACCAAGAAAGATTTTTTTATTAAATTCCAGATATGGCAAAATATGGGATTAAATTCTTTATTTAAGGCAATATTGAACAACAAAGTAAAATTAACAGATACCCGTACAATATATACCTTACAGACAAAATTACAAAAATATAACATAAAATTTAATAGCCATTAAAACATATTATGTTAACATAGGATCTCTGTGAAATACTGACGTGACTAAATTCAAAGTGATTAAAAATGATAATAATAACTTATTGTACATGTACAATCAGCGTTACAAACAATTTTACGACTATTTAATATTCGTCAGACATTTGTTGTCATTGTAAAATATCAAATAGCCATAACCAAACAAATGCCTTATTCACTGTAAGATTCGATGGTGCGTGGTGATAAACTCAAATTTTCCATACAGAACATATAAAAAAATATTATAACAATAAAAAGTGAATTGTGATTCGTTCCACAAATACAATGTCACAAGTGTGATAACTAGTATGTAGCTAAATATTACAAGCGAGTGTGGTCATGTGTGACTTGTAAAACTTAGTGAACCCTATTTATATCAGTAAAGTTGTCTTTTTTGTCTTTCGACATGTATAGCTTAGTAACCGAGATAAAACGACAAATAAAGCAGCAAAGCAAGATTTTGGTGAAACTTACAGAATTTGTCGCAAAATTTGGCTTGATTTTATTACTACAGACACTCATCGGGACCACTTTCATTTATAAACCTACTGTTCTTACTTGAAAAGCACTCGGATGAATACATTACCATCCTATTGAAATCCGCGCCGTATGCGTTCTCTTAAGGAATTCACTCGCAATGCCGGGGGTTAAAATTAAAATCAAACATCAAATACTCGACAGATCCACAGTTTCTATCGCAATACTATTAATTTGTAACATATTATTTTAATATTATTATTTAAATAATATGTGTATGTAAAATATAATAATATGTTATTATTATCATATCATTTTTATATTTTTTAACATATTATTTTATTTTACTATGATTATATTCAGCGAAGTGTTTTGATTTTGAACTTGTAATATAATCATGAATTTATGTTGCATCACAAATACGTTGCGACCAAAAAACATATTAGTTCGGTTAGTGGTTATGGTTTGTGGTTTAAGACATTTATCAAAAACAGAATACAATTCACTTATATTGAGAAACACTGAATAACTTAAAAGAAAAATTACTATACGAGTGGCGCAACGGCAGCATCCGAAACCAAGTGAATAACAAATAGGCTAACCCATAGATTGACAGTAGGTAGCAAGTATAGAAGTAAGGCAAGTATAACCCATCTCATTATCAAATAAATAATACTTAGATTACATTATCAATAACAAACAGGATAAACTTTATTTTTATTTTGTGAAGGTAGATCAAATAAAGTTATTAGGAACTAGTTCAATGGATGACCATTGTTTTGCGACTGTCATATTAAGTATCGGTTACCGAACTAAATCATAAAATCTCGTTTTTTGATGCAACTGAGCTGAGACGTGCAAGTCGTTAGCCTGCTGGTAAGCACCACGTATGGGAAGCAAAGTAATGCTCATCACTTCGAATGCTCAACACCAGAGAAGCGCGTCCTCCTGTCGCCAGAAGAAGACGAAGAGGGCAGAGACGACAGCTACCGCCACACACATTAAAGGTCCATCACAGAGCCGCTGAGAGACACACCGACTAGCAGAGCAGTCACAAGCGGCCTGCCAGTTCCCCGGGGGTAGAAGTCTTTTGCCAGGGTACCGCCCCGAGAGCCAACCCAGAGGGAAGATTAACTTTACTGTTATTACTTCGAGACATTAGAAATTAACTACAATGCCCTCCAAAGCGGACCTTTACGCACTACTGCTTGGTGGTAAAATAACTAGCAAAGTGGTGGTATCAACCCAGATGGTTTCTCGCATACGAGAGACCTACCACCTAGTCAGCTGTATGTTTTGACAATTATGTTCAACTAGATGCGCCCCGCGGTTTCACCCGCGGTTTCACGGGATAAAAAGTTGCCTGTTTCCTTTTCCAAGACCTAAGGTAGGTACCTAACTACTAAATTAAAAAAAAACCGGTCAAAAGTTTTTGTGTGATTGAGTAACAAACTCTCATCCATCTATCTATCCATCCTTTCATCCATGCTCACAAACTTTCGCATTTATAATATTATTATAATATTTAATATATTATTTACTTATAGGTCTCTCATATACGGGAGGCCGTCTGGGTAGGCACCACAGCTTTGCCAGTTACTCTGCCGCCAAGCAGTAGTGCGCAAGCATTACTGTGTTCCGGTTTGAAGGGCATTGTAGCCAGCGAAATTACTCGGCATAAGAGACTTAATATCTGATGTCTCGGGGTGATGTGTGCAATGCAGTGCTACGTATTGCTTTTTTTGGTCGTAAAAGTGGGTGGCACTGCAGTTGTTATGGGCGGGCGTGGCACTTACTATCAGGCGAACGATTTGCTCGTCTCATCACTCAGTTCATATAAAATAGATAGATAGATATATTGCGTTCTAAGTATAAACACAATATATGTTTACCCCAAGCAAACAACACACTTTATCATAGAAGCTCATTTTTTACCGCTATTAAAATTTATAATAATTTGCCAATAGACATCAAAGCACTGCAAGGCTCACAGTTCAAAAATTATTTAAAGTGTTGGTTAATTAGTAAAGGTTTTTATAATTTAAATGAATATTTCGATAAATAATTAAATTGTTTAGCTTACATAATAATTTGTTACTATAAGTTATTTATATTTCTAGACTAATGAGTAGTAACATAAAATAATTATGTTATACCAAAACAAGCTATTTAAATTAGCTGTTACTTTTATTGTACACCCGAAATGGGTAAGCTGTTGAAACTTTTTTGTAACCAAATAACATCTTATGTACACAGTTTTTACGCAATAAACGATATTCTATTCTATTCTATTCTATTCTAAAAAAATTGTAGAATTATTAGAAACCACTGGCACTCGAAAGTCTCGAAACACTTTTTCTAACTAGTTCAGGAGCCTATGGATTTAAAATTTATCTGTAAACCTTTTAACCTATATATAAACTCATAAAACATTAATAATCAAAAACTTCATTTCAAACCTGAACGACTCAATCAAATTTTTAACCGACTACAAAATAAAGGAAAGTTCTTAATTTGGAACTCCGTCATTAGTAAAGCGATTTGGAAAAATATTTTTGCGTTGGGTTCAGTATAGCTTCAACATAGTCCCAAACAAATTTCATCGTTATTCGACCTTGGACTTTGAAGAGTCGTTTGTTTTAAAATGTCTTATTACTATTTTATATTCTACTTAACTAGTAAGTTAGGGTAAGTTCCACGTTTTTTTTTTTTTTTGTTACATTGATAAATTAGTATTATAATTTTCTTCTTGCTATATGATATACATATATTAGCATAGATATATAAATCGCTACGTTTTAGTTATTAGTTTCATTATTTTTTTCTTTATTAGTTACTGTAAGGACCAATTCATAACTAGGAATAAACTTATATTGTAGTAGTCTGGGTAGTGGTTCTTTTTCCGATACGGTGGTAGAGTCATTGTAATAATTGACGTTCATAAGTGCGTCTGTGATGCCAATATTGAATAAAGAACATTTGATTGATTGATTGTATTGTATTGTTGTAGACAGCTATAAAATCTTGATGATAACTCCTAAAGCTATTTTATCTTTTTGCAGTTCACCAAAAACTTCAAACCAAGCTGGTCGGAACTGCAGGTGCACTACACACGTCTCTCAAAGTTGGTATCCATCGTCGATAAGAATATGAACGCCTTAGTTTTCGTCTCGTACACCTCCAACCTGTACTTCATCTGTTTTCACATGTATTTTATATTGAAGTAAGTGGATTATTAACTTTTAAATTAATTTTTCTACTTTTTTTATGTACCTGGATGACGAGACGAGCTGGTCGTTTGTCTGATGGTAAGCAATACGCCAGCTCATAACAATAACAGCTCCACCCAGAACTTTGTTTAAAATCCTGCACGGCGCTGCACTGCCCTCGTCACCCTGAGACAATTAGCTGTTGAGTCTCATAATGCCCAGTAATTTCGCTGGCTACCATACCCTTCAAACTGGAACACAGTAATGCTCGCGCACTACTGCTTGGCGGCTGAATAACTGGCAATGCGGTGGTACCCACCCAGACGGCCTCTCGCATACGAGAAACCTACCACCACTTTCTACACCGTTAGTAATTGCATAAAAGGCAATGCATGGAACATTCCGCCTCTACCAAGTAGCCAACTAGCACATAATAAACATAATATTGTCTAAAATAAACATAACATATTGTGACAAAAGTTCGAAAAGCAAATGCCCCTCAGGTTCTTATCCTATCTTCTGAGTAGTGGTTCTTTTTTCGATACGGTGGTAGAGTCATTGTAATAATTGACATTCATAAGTGCGTATGTAATGCCAAAACTGAATTAAGAACTTTGAGCTTGAACTGCTTTCCTTCTTGATTATACATTATTCATTCCTTTCTTTTTTGCAGTTAATCTTTACAAAATACCTATTATAAATACTCGAAATGCAGAAACACATTTTTTTTAACAAAATCTCTAAAAAAATGCCCTTTAATTTCTTGCCATATCTCCTGAGTAGTGGTTCTTTTTCCGATACGGTGGTAGGGTCTTGTGATAATTTGATGTTCATAAGTGCGTCTGTGATGCCAAATATGAATAAAGAGAATATGACTTTGACTTTGACTTTGAAATAAAATGAATACGTTTCTTTGAGGTTGAGCAATTTTTTTTCAGCATCCGTATCACTTAGACCAATAAAAATACTACCAGTAGAGAGTACGTTTGTATTGCATGCATGTAGTATCGAGCGAATGGACCGAGTGTGGCTTTGTAGGAACTCGTGCGACTTACGATCAGACGCACCAATGTTCGAATCCCGCTTGTCCCGTAATATGCTTATTTAACGCTCGCTGTCAAAACAGTGAAGGAAAACATCGTGAGGAAACAGACATGACCAAGAATTAATCACAAAAAGAACATGTAATATTCACGAACCGCACTGGTCCAGCGTGGTGGAGTATGGCCCATACTCTCTCTATGAGAGAAAGCCCGTGTCCCAGCAGTGGGAACATAATGGTCTGATGATGATGATGATGATGATTTAGTGTCGTAAACCCTTTGCAAGTCAAATTGCACTTATTAAAATTAATACTAAATCTATTTTAGTTCATATTTCAGTCAGCTAACAGGAAGCAATGTCATTGCTCATAATACTAATGTTAACATCGATTGCACCGATCTTCATAAGTAAGTTAAATTAAATTTTGATGCTAATCTGGGGTTCAATAAATCGAAGGCCACTACATCGATGGACATAATATCGAAAACGTCAAATGGCCTGTCGAGCCATTGTATCGAAAGGTCGTCGCAAGAACAGATGATGTGCACATCAGCAGTGCTTCATATTGATGGTATGCTCCATCGAAAGGCTACGATATCAAATTTACTGGAGTTGAGGCCCAGTCTGGATTCTGAGATTTTATACATTTTCTAACTTACGTGTGATAATTTACAACATTGATTTATGCCTGTTCTATTTTTCATTCAAATCCATTCATTACGACGTATTTGATGAGTACCAACCGATAATACCTTTCGATGCAGCGTGCCATCGATTTTACGACCTTTTGATGTAACGTTTTCGATAAAACGATAATCGATGTCTTGACTTTCGATTTCATGAACCGGGCCTTTAAACTATCAGTCGTTTTTCAGTAACGACGTGATCCTATTCCTGTTAAAGATGCACAATATAGTATCCTTGATAATGAGGACGGCGGTGCTGTCCCATCTAGCTGCAGAAGTCCATGTCGCCAGTCGGATGCCTTTGATGGTTCTACATACGGTTCCTTCATCGCTTTTTGATGATGATGTACGTAGCTTGTTTATTTTTCATTTTAAATATAAACGGCTACACTTACGTTATTACATTTACGTTAACTATGTCGGAATAACTCCGACCAGTTTCGGACAATTAGGATGTCCTTCTTCCGGGAGTTTACGCTTTGGATTCGCGGCGTAGACTCCAAAGAGAGTCAACTCGAGGTCTACGCCGAATTCCTAATTGCCCGAAACCTGGTCGGAGTTATTCCGACATAGTTATAACGCCGTTTATTTTAAATTTATAATGAATATTTCGACTCACGATAGTTTCCAAACTTTTTTTAATAAATTATTTATTTATTAATTAATAACGAATGTCTTTAATAATAGATCACTTATAATCATATAGGTTCTAAAAATAATAAAAAAATAATATTCTAAAATAAATAATATTATAATAATATTCTTAATTAATAATATAATCAATGGTGTCAGATTAATTAAATCTCTAATTACATCACAACAATTTTTTTTTGTAATCATTTTCAGATGCGGAGGTTAATGACCCAAATTTATTATTCAAGAGTAGCTCTTAGTGGCATGAATTTCTTTAATATAACCCGTGGAATTGTACTTGGTGTAAGTTTCCTTTCTTACAACAAAATTTTACTTTACACATTGAGAAAGTTACTAGTTGACCCGTGTCGTTGACTCCGTAACCACGGGCCCAGCAGAACAACTTTTAAGTCAACGAGTTGATTTGATGACTCAATTTTGACGTAATTATGTGTATCTTTTGCAGATGGTGGCAAAATTATTGACCTACGAGCTGGTTCTTGTACAATTTTAAATCAAGAATGAAGATATTACTATATTTCATATGTTTGTCCAGACAACCTTTGGATAGACATAATAGGAAGAAATGGTACAGACGGTGGTTTAATACTAAGTTTGTTTGTTATATATTGAGTTAAAATGTAACTTCGATAGCGCAAGAATCTAGAGAATACTTCTCAAAATGAAAGTGAATGTGTTATTTATTTAGTAAAAAGTTTTCTGCAAGACGTGAGTATTATGATATTTTTGTTATTTTTTCAAAAAGTGCCATATCAATTTCAATATTTTTTTTTATGGGACAACCTCTAAAGCAAAGAAAACTAACTATAACGTCTAAAGTATGACCTACCAAACAAAACAAAATCATCAAAAACAATTCATAATTGGCGACGTAATCGCGTAACAAACATACAAGAAAAATCATACGGCCGGATTGAGAACCACCTCTTTTTTTAAGTCGATTGAAAAAACCTGTTTACTTTAGAAAGATTCCCTGATTGTAGCTGTAAATAACGTAACCGGGAACTTTTTGCTAGGCTAACCGCGTTTCAGTTTAGTTTGTCCTTGAGTTTAATAATGGCAGATATAGCATCATTGTGTCCTGGTTTTAAAGGCATTGATTGTGGCCAGCGAAATAACTGTTTCATTATCTCAGAGTGACGAGCGCAGTGCTGTGCCGTGGAGAATTTTACATAACAAAGTTCTGGGTAATTCCCGGACTGTTATGAGTAGTCGTGTTCATTTCATCACTTTATTACATAAAAATATACTCGATAGAATAGATATCGCCGAATTGTTTATACTTTTTTTAATTCATTCGTTTTTTAAATCTTTTCGAATGGTGAATTCGTTCAAGCGGAATTTCACGCGGAATCCTCGCTTCGCTGCATTTAACTTTTAACCCTTGTATTATTATTTATAGGAGCTACCAGCACTGGGCCTAAGGATTACAATATGTATATCCGAAACAATGTCTAAGCGCTCCCAACTTTTGCCTTTGAAGTGGTCCGTCCTCAAAGGAGCTGAAGGGCCGAGATAAATTTGACCCCATATAAATTCTGGAAGTGCTTCGAAGAAAAATGGATATTAGGACTAAAGGTTAGACGGATGAATATGTCGTGGCGAAGGCAAAAGGTCTTAAAATAATTGTTATTTACTCTACCACCCGTGTAAATTGGATAGTGCAAACTTTCACTTGGCCAAACTTTTCACCAAGTTAGTATTTAGTTTGTTATCCTTAGCAGTTCCTAAATTCTCTCGGGCTACTAATTGTAACTCTTTAGGAATGGAAAAAGAAAAGGGAGGGAGATAAATAGAAAGAGAGAAAGTAAGAAAAATAGATTATATAATGTGTATCATAATGTACATAAATTCGTGTACATTCTGCATGTCATGATGAAAGTTCTCGTAAAGTTTCCTTCGCGAAATGTAAAAAACACAACATGACAACCCTACAACAATACTACAGCTATTGTCCATGATGACTATAACTCTAGCCGCGGAAGATGCAATAACAGTTACTGTTAACACTGATTCATGTTAGGGTTGTCGCAAATTTCTAAGTTATAAATAAATTTAGGTACTGTTATTTGGAAATTTCAAATGCGCTATATCCAACCTTTGCACACGTCAAGCTATTCGCATACTAGACCAGTGTAGAGTCCTTCGGGTATTAAGTTGTATAACCTGCCAATAGATCCTCATAGCGAATTTCGTAGTTTTCCGACATTCTCACAATTTGTTTTCCTTCAGCATGCAGACGTGTTCATTCGCGAAGGAACTCTACAATAATTTATTTTATTTATTTATTAATATAAATTTTACAATTTCTCTTATCTAACTAACACCATTTAAACTTTAAATAGGTTTGTCTTGGGTGTCGCATTCCTCTTCTGCTTACTTTCCCAGACCTCTTATGAATGACTAACTTGTACCCGCGACTCCGTTCGTGTAGAATTTGATGTATAGTTATTTCATATGGAAGTGTTAGTTTTCTCAGGATATAAGGTCTTAAAGGACTTAATGTACCTACACACCAGATTTCATCTTAATATTAAATAATAATAAAATTTGTTTAGTCTTTATGATGTTAAGTGGTAACAAACATACACGCCTACACACAAACATACTCATACTTTTGCATTACAATACTAGAGCAATGTAAACGTTTGCATCATTTATATTTCATTCGCTTATGCTATCCTTTTTTATTACCACATTTGTATTAATTCATTTTCTTGTTTGTCTGTTTGCCGTTCCGGGTGGAATCTTGCAACTCAAATTTCGAGCACTTCCCGATTAGCTATCCGGCTAAAACTTTCAGGGTAGCTCATAACATAATGACAATGCATTTTAAATCCATATAAACGTGGTTTTAGATTATTTTTTAAATCTGTTACGGATTCTTGTTATGAAATTGATTGACGAGAGGAGCAAGATGTTTGCCTTACGGTAAGCAGCACATTGCAATCCAAGCAGAAATCTGTTGCACGCTGCGTTTATTAATAATTAATAATAAGTAATTTCACCTAATTAGTTACAACAAGTAATAATTAGTAAAGCCTTTTAAACCGAAACACAAATATTTGCTTAAATAAAAATAATAATATAATATATTTAATAATAATAATTAAAATAATAATATTTGCACACCACTGCATGTCGGTTGATTACAAAGGTGTGCAATGTCTCTTCCAGCAAACCTGTCCAAACCACAGGTATGGACAGACGCGAACTAACTTCTGGACAATTTTGTATAATGACTTTCTGATTTCATTACCGCACCTGACAGCTCCAGTCCAAACTCTGGTACAGCTAACTCGGGTAACATAAACTTATTAATGTTAGTTGTAGCTCTGGATGTTAAGTTTTAAAGGTCAACTGTCTAAGAAAATTTAAACAATGTAGATAAGGTATCACAATGAACGTTCATCAAATCAACCAACCAACAATCAAGCAGCCAACCAAGTTCTACAAAGTTCAAAGTTCAAAAGTTCTTTATTCAGTTATGGAAAAAGAACTACTACTCAGAAGATACGGCAAGAAACTGAGGGGCATTTTTTTAGAACTTTTGTTACAATATTTTAAGTTTGTTTTTGACAATATTATGTTTCTTATGTGCTAGTTGGCTACTTGGCAGAAGCGGAATGTTCAATGCATCTTTGTTTTCGTCTTCAATTACCAATGCTTGTGTTTTCTGACAACTACAACCTGGAGTCTTCAAATCGAGAGTGAACAGGTATCTTTTAGGCGAGCGACTTAGATCTTAGACCACATCATCGCTTACCATCAGGTGAGGTAGAGGTCAAATGCAAGCCTAAAACTAGTAAATTAGTAATTAATTCTTAGAAAAAACAAAATCCGACTTTAATGTATCTTCGAAGACCAAGGTTATACCGATGAAATTTATATGGGACCACTTCGTAGCTATACTGAACCCAACGAAAAATTTTCCAAATCGGTTCATAAATGACGGAGTTCTGAGGTAACAAACATAATAAATATAATGAGAAAAATACAATCGAACAGAGAACCTTCTCCTTTTTTGAAATCGGTAAAAAAAACCATCATCACCTTTCTACTGAAGTTGTCAACAAGAATAAATTAAAAACATCAGTATATACGAGTCTATTCAGCGGGATTACACTATATATTTTCATTGCGTTTCAGTTTTGAGATGAATTTCCGCAACGTCACGCCTGATTCCATTGCATTCCGGTATATGTACATTTTTATGTACCCATGTGTTACAATATTATTAATTGTTTCTATGTAAATACCTACTTATAAGTTAATTTGCATCTACTTGTCTCGAAAAAGGGCACAACTGAAAATCAGCGCGCTGTCATGGCGCTTTATGCTGAGTTGTGTCTTTTTATGAACATCTAATTTCATTTAACTGTGCCTATTACCTATGTTTTTAGTATAAGATGGTTTAATAATAAACTTTTTTTTTACGCTTATTAGATCTATGTTTGGCAACTATCTCGCCTGATGTGAAGCGATGATGTGGCCTAAGGTGGAGCACATAGATCTAGAGAGAGACGGCAGTTGAGCGGCTGCTCAGACCCGTCTCCCCGATTTAACCGAACTTATTTTCTTTCTTTTTTTCTTTAACACTAGGATACTTCCACCTACTCCATTGGCAACCATTCCTACATGACGACCGCTACAGGATCACGGCGTAGCGTTGGTGTGGCGCGGCGTGACTCGCTGTGTGCATTGCCCAGTTCAGTTCAGTACGTTACAACTAAAAAAAAGCATGCATCAATCGAATTGAGAACTTCCTCCTTTTTAAAGTCGGTAAAAGACAAAACGCCAACGCCGCCACGCCGCACTGCGGTCTCATTTAAGATTCAAGATTCATTTATTTGCATAACATACAGGTACCAAGGAGATGTTAAATATAATCAGATTCAGAAACTATGCCGCAAATCTAGGCGTGCAAATATTATAACATCAATACAATTAAAAAATTAAATGTTAATACAATTATACACTCATTATATACATTATACATTACATATATTAGTATACATATACATTACATAAAAATACATTATACACATTATATAATTAAATTAATACAATTGAAGAGTATTTGCCAGAAGATTAATAAATAAGTAAATTGGTATTATTCATATTACGAGTCTTGACTTAATTTGACGTTCATAAGTGCGTCTGTGATGCCAAAATGGTTAAATAGATTTTGTTTTTTTTTTGAGTATGTTATAAGACTTAATAGCTAATTGTCTTAGGATGGCGAGCGCAGTGCAGTGCCGCGTAGGATTTAGCAAAACAAAGTAGTGGGTTGTGCTGCAACTGTTATGGGCAGGCGTATTGCTTACCATCAGGCGTACGACCTGCTCGTCTCGTCATTCAGTTGCATAAAAAAAGTCACGCCTATTGTGTGCAGAGGCATTTTATACATCGTAGTAAACCTTGAACTAATTCAGCCAACAGTTTAACAAGCACTTAAACACATCAGCTCCTCACTTTGAATTACGCTGGCCGCAACCGCTAGAAGCTAATGCAAAGCAAATAATGTACAGAACGCTTGAGTTATTAGAACTGATTGTTCTGTTTCTACTGTCATTATCAATTACAATTGAATGAACATTTCATATCACTCGAAGCTAAATACTTGTTTTTCATCGTCATTTTTCATAAGTTGATTTTTTTGTACAAAACAAATCACAATCAGTACATAGAAACAATAATAACGATCTGGATTGCAACTCAAAAACATGTGCAATCTGCAAACTTAATTTATATTTTTTTCAAAAACAAAGTTGTTCCAAAGACTCGATTTTGAGACCCACTCAATCAAACCATCTTTTTTTCCAAATTATTGAGCAAGATGTCGATTATTTTGTTTAAAAAATTCATCTCGACGCTTTCAAAAATATACTAATAATGCTTTATTGAATACCAAACACACAGGAAAAACAATATTTAACAAAGTTAATAAACAGTGGGTACAATGGGCGGCCTTATCGCTATGCGCAATTTCCTACAGGCAACCTTTGGATAGACAGGAATTTTAAAAGAAATATTGCGGTCAGTGTGGTGTACATTATAAAACTCCAATCATATGTAATATGATATACTTTTAAAAAATAAAACAAATATAACTAAATTAGATACCTACTATAAATAAATAACATAAAATTAATACATAAATAAAATAAATATATATATAGGTTTATAGTCACGGTCTAATTGTATTTCGAGATGTTCGGTAAACCAACACAGAGACATCTGTGAGCAGTCGTTCTATATGCTCCATCTTCGACACTTCGTCACTTAACATCAGGCAAGATAGTGGCCGGACATAGATCTATACCTAAGCGTTAACATAATTTAAAGGAATTAAAATAAATACTTTCCAGATATAAAAATCCGTTCTGTCTTATTCGAGAGTCAAAGATATGTACCCGAATATCATTATATAATACTTGTACCCACAGACAACTAATTGAATAAGCTTTTTGTTTGCTAATGGGATCCGAATCTGTTAGCTGTGATTGATCGAAATGCTTAGACACCTGTGTTTGAGCTCTTCAGGACCGGAGCTCTCGAGAGTTTGAGTTCTCAAGGTTTGTGAAGTGAAGAATCGATGACAGTGAGTTTAGTCCTAAATGAAAATATGTTTGATATTTTGTAATTTAATAATTATACCTGATTAATTATTTCTACGAACTATTTTATTATTATACTCTACTCTACGTTTTTTTTATGTAACTAGATGACGAGATGAGCTGGTCGTTTGCCTGATGGTAAGCAATACGCCAACCCATAACAATAACAGCACCATCCAGAACTTTGTTTTGCAAAATCCTGCGCGGTGCTGCACTGCGCTCGTCACCCTGAGACAATTAGTTGTTGAGTCTCATAATGCCCAGTAATTTCGCTGGCTACAATGCCCTTCAAACCGGAACACGGTAATGCTTGCGCACTACTGCTTGGCGGCTGAATAACTGGCAAAGCGGTGGTACCCACCCAGACGGCCTCTCGCATACGAGAAACCTACCACCATGTTTATCTAAAGTTGGGCATTTTCCCCACCTTTGAGAATAGTTTTATATATTTTGTATATATATTTAAGTTATTTAAGCAATTTTAGTTTAGATTTAGATATTTCTCTGTATTTGAGTTTGTTGTACATATAATTAAAGTTACCCATTTAATTGTATAGTGCACTATACAAGCCAGGCCAGGTGAAGTAACAATATTTTAGCTAGCAGGTACCCGATGATAAGCAACACGTCTGCCCATAACAGTTGATGCACCAGCCAGAACTTTATTTTTTGAAATTCCCCTCGGCTCTGCTCTGCGCTCGTTGCCCTGAGGTTATAGATTACAGGGTGGTTGACAGCAGCTGGATAGAGGTATCCGAGGACTATAAAAACTAGAGTTACTGTGATGATTTGCTATAGACTCTAGATACTCGTAATAATAATTATTAAAATATTTACACGCAATAATAGCACATACTATGATACAATGGCGGGCGGTCTTATCGCTTAAAGCGGTCTCTTCCACACAATCTTTGAATGGACAGTATCGAAAAAAGGAGTACACTAGATTACAATAGTAAATACCTACAGACTTAAACATAACTTCCAATACATACATAAAAATTGTAACACTTACTTTGTCAATAAATACATTTTGATGTTTTGTAACGCATTAGGGAATCCAGAGAAATGGGGAATTGGGTGTCTCCATTCCTCTGAGGAAAACTGTAATAATATTTCGTTTAATAAATAAATTATTATGCTTGTAACCACGTAACGTTCCAGCGTTCACACGATCCAAATTATCCATCAGTCATTAAATTGTGAAGCTAACAGGAATTGCTTTGCGATGCCGGAGGATATAATTCCGCCAAGATAATTGTCCTGGAGTAGCAACGCCCAGAGGCGAAGTTTAGCGTTAATTAATAAGACGCCAATTCAATCGTAGTACATATTAATAATAATAAAGCAGGAGGGAATATTGTAGTACTAGTACTAACGCGTAATGCATGTAATTGGTTCATTAATGGTATTAATTTTCCTCACCAAAAATCAAGAGAGATCCCCGCAGAGTTTCTTGGTGCTATCTTCGCGGCACTGCGGGGCGCTGCGGGTGGATTTCCGAAGCACTGGTAGAGTCAGTTTTCGCATTTCTTCTCCGGACTTCAATTTGAGTATGGGACATACCTTTATCGTGGTAGACATGCTTACCTTTTATTTCAAAGTCATGATATTTTAAGTTACAATTTTTAATGTAGTTTAATTGATTTATTTATTATGTGTATACGACGTTTATAAGTAGATTTTTTGTGCCTCTTTAATAAATATCTTTTGACTTTTGATTAGTAATCAATTGCACAGGGACTATTTTATAGAAAACAAGCTGCGCTCCGTAATTTTGACTTATAGACAATAGTGCAATAATAACTTAAGTGAGCGTCAAACGTGAATAATTGATCCATAATACGTTTATCGACTTGAAACTCTCAGACCCCCGACACTCCATACGAATTCGCCGAGCTAACTGTCTAGTACTACTACTGACGCACCGGCCTGTCCGCACACGTTTTGTGTGTGTGCGTAATTATTGTAGGGATGAGCTAATACGCATCGAGCGCGACAAGGACAACGCTATACGTAAGCAACCTAAGTGTTTCTCTTTCACACCCACTATCGCTTGGCTGGGAGACGCGTAAAACCAAAAAATCTTCGATTCTTATTTGTGTAAGTGGTTTCTTTGCATCCATACACAGAACAATAACGACCCATTTTAAAAGAGATAGGCAGACCTCCATCAGTCAGGTCAGGTTGTGGTCAGCTCCACCGTCTTCAGCCGTTCTCCGTCTTTTTCTCAATATGTTTCGTCTATATGTCAAGGTCAAATAGTCAGCCGGCCTGCTCTACCTCTGTAAAGCAGGTCGTCGTCGTCATCCAAAAAGGTCATAACAACCTCAAATAACATAATTGATCGCACATATAGGTATATAATAAACATTTGAATCTCACTCATTAGTCATTCGCAGCGAGCGGTGACAACCGAGTGACGCAAGCACGGCCTTGCCCATTTTGTCATCGGTTTGTTGCGGGTGACGATAAATTAGCGTGGGGGTTGGAGTGTCGCTTCTTTACGAAGTAATATTTAGTATTTTTTGCTCTCTCTGAGTCTAGAATCAGGTCTGATTTTATTTATAAATACTACTCTAAGACTGTATGGAGTCTTCTGAACCCTAGACGGCAGTTCGCTAAACTGCCGAAAATGAAGCATGCTTCATCTATAAATACATCGTCGCAACACTAGGTGAGACAGTGGCGAAATATAAACTTAAGAACAATACAACCAAGCAGTAATTTAACTACAATATCATCATGCAGTACACACTCCACGTCAAAATTTAACGCAGCGCAGTTTAATCCATTATTCTTACAGTTATGCAGGACATCATACAATAAAAAAGTCAAGAGCCGACTCCCAATCACAAAATTCGAGTCTCAATTCGAAATAACTGACTCAATCGAATTAGGGAACGAACACTTGAATTTCAATGAGCTAAGATTGTCCAACAACATCACTACGTTTCTCATCAATTTTCTCTGAAAAAATTTACAAAATAAGCACGTTCTCATAAGTTTTCGTGTCACGAGCCGAGTTATTCTAAAGTTCGTAACTGTCACTAGCATCCTTAGATTTAAGGTCATACCTTATGCCGCCTGTACACTCCCGTCGAAACAGACCGAGTCAGGCTGAGGACGAGTGTACAGGCGGCACTATAGTTAGAAACAAGAAAGTGACAGATTAAAAAACTAATCTAAAAAGCACGTTTTTATGCGCCTTTTGAGGTAAGGTCGGCATTGCATGTTAATAAATGGATTTAGTCACTGTTATCGAGTTGTGAGCTACCCTAAAAATTTCAGCTGGATAGATAATCGGAAATGCACGAAATTTTAGTTGCAAGAGTTGAGATTTGAGTTGATGAACGACAGACAGACAGACAAACAAGAAAGTGATTTAAGAACGTGGTAATAATAAAAAATAGGTACTGTTAGCGCCATGCTTGGGAATGTTAAGCTGTGACATTTAATTGCAAATAAAGGAGTGCAGTATCTCAAAACTTAATAATTATAATTATAACTAAAAATTGCCATTGAATATGTTCTCACCTCGATACTTTGCTTACTTTATACACTTTATCAATCAATAATTTTATTGCAAATACAAACCGTGTAGTACAATCAATTCCATGAGCTCTGAATCCCACACTAGGATAGATCCTGTGTTGTAGGATTCAGTCTCTTTCATTCGGTATAGCTGTTTACAAAGCGAAACAAACATAGGTTAGATTTATTAATCAGTGTTCTGAATGTGATAAGTGGTAGCAATATAAATTATTGATATGTTGGGGGTAGATGGGGCTTATGCTCGTATACACTATATACTTACGGCTTGGTAATGAAAGCAGTATGCCGTACGGCAAAAACCAGCAGCCGTGCCGCTGGCATAGTGTGTAGGAGCCGACATTACTTATTGTTGCAGTTCATCCTTTGGTATACCGAATGTATATAGCGATGTTGTGTCATGTCTATGGCGCCGGTCTTTAAGCCGTTCTACTGAAGGTACCTACGTTATTTACAAGAGATTCAGTTACAATCTTAAGTAATCATAATATAGGCTAATGAAAGATCATCCTAATTATTACAATTATTATGTATTTTGCGCTCTCTAGCAGAGGATTCAAGTATTTATAAAGGGTGTATATGTGTGAGTCTATGTGTGTGTGTGTGTGTGTGTGTGTATGTGTGCGTGCACGTATGCATGTAAAGTTGACTGTGTATATAAGTGTATGTTTGTAGTAAATTTATATATTAACATTAATGGTTATTTGTCTTGGAGAGTTTTGAAGACTTGGAATTTAAAAGAGGTTTTTAGACAGGTATAGGGGTCAATATCCATGAATAAATGATTGTACGTTTTTGATAGCCTATTAATAACATAGTTACAACCGTAGTTTGTTTTGCAAGGTGCCTCATTTAAAAATTTGGTATGTCTGGTTCTGTATCGAGGAGTATTGTATGAGATCGCGTTGATAAGATAAGGGCTATCAATGTTACTCAAGAGAATATCATGGAGAAAAGCCATGTCTAGCAGAGTTCGTCTATCTTCCAAATTCATTAACCTGTGATTTTGCAAATTATCTTGGTAAGTGCTTTTAGGGGTTTTAGTTTTAAAGTTAAGATATCGGATAAATTTGTTCTGGATATTCTCAATTCTTTCTTTATGTGTGATATACTGGGGATTCCAAATTGGGCTCACAAACAAAAACAAAACAAAATAATACAAAAATTCGAATAGTATCCGATATTTCCCTTCTGTTCGCTTCGCTAATTCGCTTCGGGCAATTTTATACGCTCGCTGCGGTCGGTTTCACTCCGCACGACTTCGGCGAACTGGCTCCCTTCTTACTACCGTACTCTACCAGTATAAACACAAGCAGTGTTTATACTGGTACCAAGTGGAAGAATAGTTCGTGGAACAAAGCTATTAGACGTATAAGTCTCACAACGCCGATAAATCTGTAAAGGGAAAGATAAATCTATTAGAACACCCGCCCAGAGGCTGTCCGTGAAAATACCGTCAAAAACAATATTATCGACTGGGCATCCAGACGAGACGCGTGGATGAACTGAACTGAACCTACGTACATGTTCGCCAGAACCTTTTGAAATAATTTCAAAAATTTAGTTTCACCGTCATGAAGCTGATGGCAACAAAAGTGGTAACAGCTATACAGATGATTATTACATAGATAATTTGGCATATATAATACACTCGTGGTAAATCTCTCGTATGCAGGAGGCCGTCTGGGTAGGTACAACACATTTGCCAGTTTTGCCGCTAAGCAGTGCGCAAGCATTACTATGCGTTCCGGTTTGCTTTTAAAATCACATCACTCCATTGTACCCCCTGTTTATTATTATGTTGTTATTTGTAAATGACGGAATAATCGCGTAACAAACATACAAAAAAATACAGTCAAATTGAGAACCATAATTATTAGAAAAAAAAATTTTTTTTTTTTGTATGACCTTCGATCATATATACCCTAGATGCAACATTACCTAATGACACAATGCACGGAAACGGTTTGTGTTTACTATACCTTCCTACCTATTGAGATGTACCAGATGTAGGGACATCCTTAGAATAATACAAAAAATGTCACAAAATCATTTAAATATTTTAATAATGATCAACCTTATTGCAGTACGCTAAGGTTTAGTTTTCATCAATGACGTAACAAAAACAAAAAAAGTTATTGCATACGCGGTGGCGTCTAGTCAAATTCAAGTTTATCTTCACAAGTCTAACGCTCAAAATTACTTGCCCCATACGACTTTATTATTATTTCAACTGTAAAAACTGTGACAGAACATGGAATCCAATGGAGTCGTTTACGTGTTTTCTCGTATTGGAAATAATTAATAGCTGATATAATTAATACATTTTCTTGATGAAATTTGTAACTGTTATTTACTCTACATTAATGAACTAGCTAACTCGCCCTGGTTTAGCCCATTGTTTGTACAAGTTCGTAATCATATGATGAATCCGTTTTAAATTAATGTCTGATATAGGGGCTAATACTCATGTGGAAGTCGAGAGATGGCAAAGGGATCTAAGGGCAAGAAATAGAATTGTAAATTATTACTTTTTTACTATAATCACATATATACAGAATATAATACAATATATGACTAAACTAACTACTTACAAAGAGAAGCAATTGGACAACCCATAGACCATTAAAGGCCTATAGATAACTCAAATGCTCCAACCCACTACCAGTTGGCAGCGTACCCAAGATGCTGGCAGTATTGCCCTGTTGGATTGCAATACTGATACGTTGAGCCAAATAAGTCCCAGCATTTTGGTCACGCGTATACATGACACTTTATGTATATTATACATGTCAGATTCGGCAAAATGGTCTGAGCAAACCACACTGGCGTCTTAAAATAGTCGTCACTTCTTTCTTCTTTTATTACTAAACGCCACTTCTCTCTTCTCTTCGTATCTCATTTTGAGGAAATCTGTAAAAATGTAAAACTAATTTCAATTTACAGTCCAAGAAAAATAAAAGAATCAGGCGACTCCAATACACTTGTTCTGAATCAGGCCTAATTTGTCCTTGTTTTGCGTGTAGACGCTATTATGCGTGTGAAAGGGACAACTCCTAAGCAAAAATAAAAGGAAATAAATTCTTGAAATACTAATTTGGAGGCGATAACTAGATTATTTTAAATGTTAATCACTGTAAGTACTAGTAAAAAGTATAAAACTTACCGAAAACAAGAGATCCCATATTGTTTTCTCTTTGTAAGCGTGTTATTTTTGCAACTTTTCATAGAGCACTTAAGCATCGTTCCGCTTGACGATCGGCGCGACACTGACGGCGAAACAGTGCTTAGTATGAATGTAAGCACTGTTTAGTTTGGTTACTTTTGACGCGCTTACGCGGAATCTAGGGTATATATGATCGAAGTATATGACTAAAAACGAGCAGACGGCCCGCCTGGATCACCGCCTGGTCACCGTCGCCTATGGACACCTGCAACACTCGGGGCATTACTGGTGCGTTGCCTACCTTTAAGGACCCTTTTCACCCTTCTTTTAAAGTACCCCATGTTATAGCTCTGCGGAAAAACCTCATAGGAAGAAGTATAAATGAAGCTAGATTATAAACAGCAGCAGTAGATGCTTTTTTGCACATACCTACTATTATTCAAGTATCCTCACATATTCTTTGCCAATGGACTGGGAGGGTAATTTATACACGTTACCATTTTTGTAAGCACTTAGGTAGAGAATAGCGAATGGCAATATCACAAAGTTATTTCAAAGAAATTTCGCAACCTTTTCGAGTTATTGGGCTTAAGACTAACATCACACTATGCAGACATCACGCTACCACAAATAATTAGTGACTATAGTTTACTAATATTATAAACGCAAAAGTTTGTATGGATGTATTGATGTTTGTTAATCTTTCACGCAAAAACTACCAAACCGATTTTGATGAAATTTGGTATGTCAAGACTTGGAATAATAGCACATAGGCTACTTTTTATCCCGAGAAACCGCAGGGCGCAGCTAGTAGTTTATACACGCCTTAGTCTGGAAATAAGCTATCAACTGTCTCATGAAACAGTCAATATATTTTACAAGCTTTTATTTAACTTGCAATTTTTGTTTGTTCGTGTCAAATCTTGCAACTTGAATCAGAACCACTTCCTCTTATATTATGAAGTTGAAATTTTGCAAACATGTCAAAATCCGATGAGAATGCAATATTATGTTGACAGCCAGCTGATCTGATGATGGAGCCGCAAGATGGGCAATGGAATTCCTTGACAGATAATCGTAAACTACTAGTGTTTGGGCTCATTTACAATTACAAAAAAAACGAATTCGTTAAAAGCTTGTCTTGAAAAATATATTTTTCAGCAAAAATCTTAGTAATAAGATGTGTGCCATTCGACCGTCACATATTTAAAAAAAAAGAGCAGCTGTAAGAAAGAAATAAATTTCTTTCTTAGACTTAACGTCCCCACGGCTCACTCCCACACGGCTCACGGCTCTCTCGACTACATTCTCTCTCTTTTCCCGGCTATGGAACCCATATGGTGGTGGGGTTAGCCTTCTCTATATTTTCTCTTTACTTCGCTCTATCCAAGACATCGTCTTCTCTCGTCTTTTTCCATCCATCTTTTCATCTACTTTTGGATCTTCGACCGGGGACAGAAGGCTACTAAAGTTTTGTTAGTCGACCTTAGTTCTCGGCTACATTACGTTTAAGAAAATTACCTTTGGTAAATCTTAGAATAGAATTGAATAGAAAACTCTTTATTGCACTTAAGAAGAAATTACATGTTGAACATACTTTCTTATAATAAGTACAATAGGCGGTTTTATCGCTAAACAGCGATCTCTTCCAGACAACCGTATGCTTTTTTTACGCTTAATAGATCTATGTTTGGCCACTATCTCGCCTGACGTTAAGCGATGATGTGGCCTAAGATGGAGCAGCTGCTCAGACCCGTCTCCCCGATGGTTCACCGAACATCATCCCGAAACACGACTTGGTCGCTTGACGGCATGGCTTTGTACGGTGGGTGGTATTACAACCACGGCCAGAGCCTTCCACTCCAAAGCGCGTAAGCGGGTTTCATCACGATGTTTTCCTTCATTGTTTTAGAGCAAGTGTGCAAAATCTGTACTTAACTATAAGTCGGGATTCGAACCCAGGTGCATGGAATCGAAAGTTCCCGCTTAGCCACACTCGCTCTATAATGCTATAGAGATACAATATTTATAGACGATAGTGTGCAGATATAAGTACGTAGACAGTATCTTTTTCGATCTCGGTGCAGTCATGTGCTTCATGCGTATGTTCATACTACAAATCTTTGGCCATGGGTAGATTGGATGTATCCTGCGCATGATGTGGTAAAATTTTTTTTAGGAACTGAATGATCAGACGAGCGAGTTATTCTGATGCTAAGCGCCACGCCTGCCCATAACAATTGCAGTACCACCCAGAACTCTTAATAGCATTAAAAGCACAGCATTGCGCTCATAACCCCGATCATCAGATATTACATATGCTCAGTAATTTCGCTGGCTACAATGCCCTTTAAACCGGAACACTACTGCTTGGCGGCAGAATAACTGGCAAAGCGATGGTACCTATCCAGGCCTCCAAAATCACGAAATACCTACCACGAGTGAGTAATACAATACAAAACAATACAATAATGCTTTATTGAATACCCAAACACAAAGGAAAACAATAGTTAACAAAGTCAATAAATAGTGGGTACAATGGATTGATGTGATTTTAATAGCAATAAACACAACATTACTGCGCTGAATGTTTTTTTTATGTTACTGTTTAACGAGACGAGCTGGTCGTTTGCCTGATGGTAAGCAAAACGCCTACCTATAACAATAACAGTACCACCCAGAATTTGGTTTTGCAAAATCCTTCACGGCGCTGCACTGCGCTCGTCACCCTGAGACAATTAGCGGTTGAGTCTCATAATGCCCAGTAATTTCGCTTCCTACAATGCACTTCAAACCGAACACAGTAATGCTTGCGCACTACTGCTTGGCGGCTGAATAACTGGCAAAGCGGTGGTACCCACCCAGACAGCCTCTCGCATACGAGAAACCTACCACCATTAGTAGTGTTTAACGTGCATAATGTGTCGCTATTCTAGCTCCTACATTATGTGACAAGTTACGACGCGAGTATTTGCTTATGGTAAAGAGTTGGTCAAAGTTAGAATTGTATTGGAAAGGGTTGATAAGTTTGTCGTATGGTTCTAGCCATTTCTAAAGACAATATTCTTTTTATTAACAGCAAATATCAAGACTTTTGCTGAGATTTGATAAAAATGTATAAAACATTTTTCAGTCTCGTTGGTTACATAGTTTTAGGAGTTCTGGGGTAAATTGTGAGACTGGCGTTAAACGGAAAGTGTCTCACTATCTAGCAATGATTCGGAAAGATAATTCTATGTATGTTATTGTATTTTTAAAGGGAAAATTACGTAAATATATGCCACATCCAGCAGATGTCACCAACAATATGGGTATAAAAATGACGTCACCCGTGACGTGTTAAGTGCTTACTTAAAAATTCAAGCCAATTTATTTTGTTCTCTGCTCTCTCAGAGTTTAGTATTGATTTATAGGTAATATATTATGCCTATGTGAAGTACCAATGCAAGTGCCAGTATTTATGTGGAGGTCATTATGACTTGCACTGTGTTTAATGACAACTGAGAAAAACCCGACCCAAGCCCTCCTATAATTACACCTACAATAGTTCTGGTCAGTTGTTCTGTGCACCCTGCAACCGGGTGTTCAAGACCAAATTCGGCTTCGCGAGTCACCTGCGCTCGCATCTAAGTTGACAAGGTTCGCCGTCGACGGACACGTCGTGGAGGACATCATCATCATCATCATCTTTTTTGTGATACTATGGGCTTTATTAACCGACTTCAAAAAGGAGGAGGTTTACAATTCGACGGTATGTTTTTTTTTTTTTTTTTTTTTTTTTTGTGTTTGTTACGCGATTTCTCCGCCAATTATGCATTGATTTCGATGATTCTTTTTTTGATTGGTAGGTAATACTTCAAAGGTGGTCCCATATAAATTTTATCGAAAATCATTCAGTAGTTTTTGAAAAAAATAGCAAAAACAAAAAAATATAAGTTTAATCTTCAAGTCGGTTCTTGTCTTTTTCGTAACCAACTTTCTAAAGGTGGTTTGTATTCGACTGCTTCACCTGCTTCACCCAGGGTTGACTTCCGGTGAGGGAACTCCTCAACGGTGAATAGTACAGACACAACATTTCGTAAATGGATTTAACCATAATAGCCTGTTCTAAATTCCATCATGACATGGCAGATACACCCAGGATTGACTTCCGGCGAGGGAATTCCTCAACAGAGAATAGGGCAGACATGAATTTTTTTTGTACATAAATTTAATTGTGATAGCCCGTTTTAAACTTCGTCATGATGTGGCTTCTAGATCATAAAAGCTTGTCTTTAAAAACTTTTTGAATTAATTTAATTAAAACTTGTTTTTCACTAAAGAGGTTGAAATAAATTATTTTTCCAAAAAAACTAAACCGACTTCAAAACCACAAATGGCACTCAAAAGTAAAAAATAAATTAATATAATTATATAAGCGCTACCCACTCATATATTTGAAGTCGGTGCCAGCCAAGTCTAAAAGGTAGTAGATAAATACTACCTACAAGTAGTACTTACTATATACATAGTATTTTGGAAAAATAATTTATTTTATAAAATACTAGTTGCGCTGCGCGGTTTTGCCCGCGTAGAATTTGGTTTATAGTTGCTCTCTCGAGTACTGTTCCAGGATAAAAAGTATCCTATGTGTCATTTCAACGTATTAGCTATCTCCATTCCAAATTTCATCCAAATTTGTTTAGCCGTTGCGGCATCAAATTCTAACAAACACACACACAAACACACTTATATACAAACGCTCGCATTTATAATATTTAATTAAATTCAATTTGAACGTTGTTTATTTAAGTAACCAAGACTCAATAATGTCAATCACTTAGAAAAATCAATGCAAATCACAATGGGAACAAAATTAAAATTAAAATAAAATGTCAACAAATTAATACAAAATAAGGAAAAATTAATTAGATGTCATAATGCAAATTTTGGTAACATGCCAACTACGGAAAACATAAACGGAATTTAAGAATATTCAATAATTAATTAATAAATCTACTCTAGAGCGAGTGTGGCTCAAGAGCGAGTGTGGCTCAGTGGGAAGAGCGAGTGTGGCTCAGTGGGAGCACGTGCGACTTTCGATCCGACGCACCCGAGTTCGAATCCCGCTGGCCCCGCACCACTGACTTTCTTAAGTTATGTGCGGATATAACACTCGCTCTAGAAACGGTGAAGGAAAACATCGTGAGGAAACCGGCATGTCCAAGAATTTTTCATAAAAAGTCAAGGACATGTGACATCCACCAACCCGCACTGGGCCAGCGTGGTGGATTATGGCCCATACTCTCTCTATTAGAGAAGGCCCGAGTTCCAGCAGTGGGAACGTGATGGGCTGATGATGATGATGAATAAATCTACCGTTTTCTAACCAGCATATTAACGTGATTATTTTATATTATTCCAAGTAATTTCGCTCGTTAGGAAGTGTACCTTGGTATTAATTATTTTAAACCCTAATCACATTTGAACCTTAAACAGGCACATTTAAGTAACATTAAGATAAAAGAAAAGAAAGAAAGAAAAACCATTTATTCGGCACACAAACAAGAAATTATAAATAAAACTTAAATAATAAATATACGTGCCGAATGGGCTCAGCTCAGCATAAAATGCCCAGAGTTAAATAAAATAAATAAATAACGCCCAACGATCACATACATAGATCCTGGCCCCTAACTAGGATTCCCTGTATCTAGGAAACCAGGAACTACAAGGACCATGGTCCCACAACACCCAGACACGAAACAAATGCTTGCGTATTTTTTTGTGACATTTGTCCCGTCGCGGGAATTGAACCCGCAACCTCCGTGATGTATAAGCTTAGAGCCAACCTGCCCAAAGACTACACCACAGAAACTTAAAAAAAAAAAGGTTGTACACTACTCGGCGCTGATTTTCAGTTGATACCCGTTTTGCTATAGGATCAGTGAAAAATTGACTTACCCATAAAATTATCATGCATAACGAGATAACGAGAAATGCTACCTAGTGTAGAGACTTCCAATCACAAATATTTGGGAACATTTTCAGGAATTTAATTAAGCTTACTAAGATCGTGCAAGTTCATGTTACTAGAGGTTCGGCTTTAGAAGTATTTAATTGATCTTTAAATGAGATCTTGGTACCCATTTCGGTTCAGTGAAATCTTGGGAGGCAAATACATCAAAAGACAAGGTTAACCAGTTTCATTATGTACCTAGTGATTTTATATATAATATTATATATGTTACCGTCAAGACTCTCTCCCGGTTAAAAGCAGTTTTTATTATTATTATTATCATTAAATTCTTCATTTCAGGCAATATTAAAGTGCAAAAAAGTATAATTAATTTTTAGAAAAAAACAATAACCGACTTCAAAGTATCTTCAAAGTCCAAGGTCACATATCGATGAAATTTATATGGGACTACTTCGTAGCTATACTGAACCCGACGCAAAAAGAATTTTTCAAATCGGTTCATAAATGACGGAGTTCTGAGGTAACAAACATAAAAAAAAATGCAATCTAACAGAGAACCTTCTCCTTTTTTGAAGTCGGTTAAAAACTAACAGAAGCCCATATAATATATACCTTATAGAGTAACATACATACAAAAATATAACATAACATTTAATAAACCACACGCACTACTTCACAGGGTTCAAAAATTTCGCTCTCTTCTTGTATCTCCGGTATTACTACCCCTACAGGCCAGAAGTCAGAATTCAGGAACAGTTCTTTATGCACCGCCGGAACTTGGAGCCTTACTAGGACTATAAAGCCTTATTATTGGTTTTAAACAGTCAATGATACGTTTTTTGTTTTTATGGAATATAGTATTGAGACGAGCAAGTCGTTTGCCTGATGGTAAGCGCCGCGCCTGCTCATAACAATTGCAGTGCCACCCAGAACTTTTAATACCATAAAACGTACTGTGTAGCACTTGCATTGCGCTCATCACCCGATACATCAGATATTAAGTATCAATTTTGTTATTTAGTTATTTCGCTGGCTACAATGCCCTTCAAACCGGAACACAGTCATGCTCGAACAATTCTGCTTGGCGCCAGAATAATTGGCAAAGCGGTGGTACTACCTACCCAAACGGCCTCCTGCATACGAGAAACCTACTACCACCTGTAAAACAGTAATTCTATAGTTTTATTATAAGTAACACGGATGTGGTTCAAAGACCTGAGAAAAATTTTAATTTCAACAAACTGGTAGCAAGATAATTAGCAAACCCTATCGCCCTCCATCTTGCAACCATGACGAATGACACCGGGGCTAGGAGAGCTACGTGATCTAAATATTTCAACTCAGCGTTTCACTTCTCCCTTGCTAACTGTATATTTAACAGGCGTCGGACCCAATTTACTCCGATATCCATCGAAGTCTTCTTGAGCAGAATATGTATTAGGTATTTGAGAAGGTCTCGTTAGATTTGTTTTGATTGTAAAGCTTTTTGTGTCAAAGGAAAAGAATCGCTTTGAAATGACTAAATTCATATGTTGTAAGAATTCTTGTGAGGCCAGTGAGTACATTATGTGTATGGTGATGTAACTAGTGGAGTATTGAGTTAGAGAGTGTGTATATATGTTGCTGCCAACTATCTTAATCAGCCGTTCAATGAACAGCCTAGCCTCTATACTAAACAGCGCCGTTCAACTAGCTTCCTGAATGATATTCAGCCTTTTGATCAAACAGCTAGGCAAATGACTTGGATCGATGACGTTTAATTACTTGCCTAGCCTGTTCATTTATAAAGCCTGTTTTCCAAAGTTTAATGAAAATAGTACAATGGAAGAGTGTAGTGACAATAATAATGAATATAGCTGCAGCCCTCGGTAGGTTAGGGTGCGGCGGGGGTGGCCCTTGGGCAACCCCAACGCCGCGAACATGTATGTTAGATACGAATAACTACGATACGTATAACCAAGGACTAAATACATGGTATAACTGTCAATTTATATATTAAACAATGTATATTCTCGCTAAAGTCACCCAAACGGCCTCAATGGAAGACCAGCGCTGATCATACGAGCAGCACAACGCTGAGTTGAGGCCGTTTTGCAACAAATTACATTATTGTTTAATTTATATAACTATTTTTTATGTTTAACTTACCTGTTTTTAACTATTTTTATATAACTTACACCTTATATAATTTGTTTGCAAATAAATAAATGTCTTATGAATATAATGTAAGTATATTATAATCTATCACTTCGATAGGCTGTTGATTGAACGGCTAGTTAAGCTAATTGGCTGCGACATATATATGTGTAGATATATATATATTATTATTGATAGATGTATATGTATGTACCTGTTTATAAATATATTTTTATGTTCTTTAAAGTCAACAATGTATGTACACCTTAAGGGGCTGTACTGAAAACCAGCGTCTGATATCATTGTATTAGACATTTGTGCTTAGTTGTAGTCCCTTTTGGTACCAAAAATTTCATCTATTCATGTGTATCGTACTGTCTCGTTTTTTTATAAGTATTCTTTATCTCTGTTTTTGTATTTTATCTTACGTGTCATTTTCTTTTTTTTATTTAATGTGTCGGCAAACAAGCAGACGGCCCGCCTGATGGTAAGCGGTTACCGTCGCCTATGGACATCTGCAGCACCAGAGGCATTGCTGATGCGTTGCCGACCCTTAAGCACTCTATTAATTCCCCTTTTAAAGGACCCCATGTTGTAGCTCAAAGGAAATTATTTCTTGGTGGTTGTCAAATAAATGTTTTTTCTTTCTTTCTTTCTTTCTTTGTCGCTTAGTGGAAGCACGTTCGACTTTCAATCCGACTCACCCGACTCCTAATCCTGATGGCCACTGACTTTCTTAAGTTATGAGAAAAACATCGTGAGGAAACCGTCATGTCCAAGAATTAATCACAAAAAATTCAAGGTCATGTGATATCCACCAACCCGCACTGGGACAGCGTGGTACATTATGGCCACTACTCCTCTCTCTATCAGAGAAGGCTCGTCTCCCAGCAGTGGGAACGCAATGGTCTCGTCACTCGCTCTATTATTGAAACTGTAGAACACTGTTAAAACACCTATAGATACTTATGACCTCGTTAATATCTGTATGTAGATCTTACATTTGATTAATAGACCCCAGCTCATAAAAAACATGTTGTCAATAAAATACAGCTTTTTTATTGCCCGGCATTAATATCCCATTACTCAAAACTGGCAGATTGATCGATGAAGTGCTTATTGTTTTCAATTGTCTGGTAAAGAAAACATGAAATCATCAGATAGATAGATAGATAAACACTTTATTGTTATAACCATAAAATAGGTACATGAAAAACAAGTATATTTCAAAGTAATCACCATAACAATAGGCGGTCGCCTCGCTCAAAGCGATGTCTTCCAGACAATTTTTGAACAGGAAAGACTAACATAATTTAGAAGGACGGTGTTTTTTCAAAATTACTACAGATATAATTATAAATATATGTTTACATATAACATCCTACTAATATTATAAACGCGAAAGTTTGTAAGTATGGATGTACCTTTGTTACTCTTTCACGCCAAAACTACTGAATGGGTTTTGATGAAATTTAGTATGAAGATAGCTTATATCCTGGATTAACACATAGGCTACTTTTTATCCCGGGAAACTGCGGGTAAAACCGCAGGGCGCAGCTAGTAATATAATTAAACGCGAAAGTTTGTAAGAATGGATGTATGGATGTACCTTTGTTACTCTTTCACGCAAAAACTACCAAACCGATTTTGATGAAATTTGGTATATACTCGTAAGTATTTTAGGATTTGGAATAGCACATAGGCTATTTTTTATCCCGGGAAACCACGGAGCGCAGCTAGTATATAGATAAAATATGTGAGATTTAATGAGATATTCATTAGTTGGTTGTTTTTTAATACAGTACCGTATACCGTTCATAGTACTTCCGACATATTATTATATGAGTCAGGAAAAATAATATCAATCGCTGAACTTCTGTACAATATTCTTTATGGTTTTTATTTTCTTGAGCAATCCGGGTTAAGTGGAACGTAAGATCGGATATCAAGAGTATGGAGAACGAGATTGGCTGCAGACGTTAAATACGACAATAGGTAAAGAGATTACCTTCTTATTTCATATTTTTATATTATACTAGCGACCCGGCCCAGCTTCGCACGGCAGAAGAGGAAGGTCTATATGCATGTTTTATACATATAAACCTTCCTCTTGAATAACGACTTTGTTTTATAATATGTATAAAGTTTGAATGCATGTATTATTTATACATATAAATTTCCTCTTGAATCACTCTATCTATTGATGAAAACCGCATTAAATCAGTTGCATAGTTTAAAAGATTTAAGCATACCGACGGTGGGAAGAGACTTTGTTTTACAGTTTTGTTGTTGTATACTATGTAGAGGGTTTATATGCATGTAGGTAATCACATAAACCTTTCTCACGACTCACTCTGTTTATTGATGAAAAACCGCATAAAAATCCGTTGCGTAGTTCAAAAGTTCTAAGCGTTCAGACGGCGGCGGCAAGCAACTTTGTTTTATACTATGTATAAAGTTTGAATGCATGTATTATATACGAGTGTATATATATATACAGACTTTCCTCTTGAATCACTCTGTCTATTGATGACAATTGCATTAAAATCCGTTGCGTAGTTTAATAGATTTAAGCATACAGACGGCGGGAAACGATTTTGTTTTATATTATGTAGAGGGTTTATATGCATGTAATAGACATATAAATAAACCTTCCTCTTGACTCACTTTGTCTATTGATGAAAAACCGCATTAAAATCCGTTGCGTAGCATAGTTTAAAAGATCTAAGCGTGCAGACGACGGGAAGCGACTTTGTGTTATGCCAGTTATACTATGTAGAGAAGAGATTAACTTTCACAACTTGACCCGCGGGAAATAAGTGTTAGTGCACCTTAGTGTGTAAAGGTGCTAATGGTAATCTAATATTATCCCCCCCTTCAAATCTCTTGGTACAGCAATTTATCACACAACGCACAGGGCATTGTCTGTCAGTCAGTAAGTAATAAGCATGGCTTGATTGTATACAGTTGTCACAAAATTTAAATACATTCTAATAATATGTATTATAAAATAATACAATTTTAATATTATTACAAAAAATAACGAAAAATCTGATATTTGACCTGCAACGCTACATAAAACATGCAAGGCCCGAACGCGATACTGAATACACTGATTTGCCCCTTCACGAATAAAACCCTGTCCGATACAGGGTTTTTGTTACATATCTACTCGTATTTATCGATTACTATTATAAAAATGGAACTGAGCCAATTCTGTAAATTGAAGATATTTTTGAACAACCAAGTGGGATCAATTATCTAGAGGGTAAAAACGAATCTATGATTTTTAGAATTTTTATCTGTTTGTTTGTTTTGTGTGTTAAATTATCCATAGACTCTAAAACTACCAACCCAATCTTAATGCGGTTGTCATTGTTTGATGGAAAATCTGGTGTATGCTTCATTGCGATATGACATCGCAATGCTGAGATATCTTTACATATGCGTACGAAGTCATGCAGTAAAAGCGAATTCTTACATTTTTTGCTACCGTAACTGTTAGCTAATTTCGAGTGGTCCACGCGAACGAAGTCGCGGGCAAAAGCTAGTTGTATACAAAAATGAGGTTTCGAGACGTGCAAGCTGTGTGCATACACGATGGGCAGAACAATGTCTGCCGGAGTTATTTCGCAAGATTTATCACAGCTAAGGAAAATCGAAGTATGAATATTTCACCTTCAAAAAGTAGGTAAACCTTAATAAATTCGTAAAAGAATAACAACGTCCGTTATACAATATCCCATATTTCAACATATTGGCAGGGTGCCACACGGAAGATACGAGTATCAAGGTTAAACTGTATTGCTGGAAACTTCGACTGAAACTTATGCCAAATTGGGTTTTATAAATAGGAGTTTATTTCATTATTTTAATAGAAAATCTTCATACCTTGAACTTTGTTTTTTGATTTAGAAAAGCTTCCATCAAAACGGGAGCTAATGTTGTTTTTGTAACCACGTTTTTATTAAGTCACTTTCTTGTTTGTTTGTCTGTCAGCCTGCCTGAAGTTCCGGGTGGAAGCTTGCAACTCAAATTTCGAGCACTTCCCAATTGGCTATCCGGCTGAAACTTTCAGGGTAGCTCACAACTCAATGACAATGCATTCTAAATCCATTAAAATGTGGTTTTTAGATTAAGTTTTTGATCTCTTACGAAATTTTGTTTACCACGTTTTATGAAGTTTTTTTCTTGTTTGTCTGTCTGTGTATCTGTCGTTCCAGGTGGAATCTTGCAACTCAAATTTCGAGGACTTCACGATTCGCTATCCGGCTGAATCACCACGAGGCGTCCCGAGACGGCGTTGCGGCAGACCGCGCAGGAGATGGCGGGATGAACTCGACGCCTTTAGCGACTACTGGTCTACAATAGACACATACAAACTTGAAAGTCTTGGGGGAGGCCTTTGCCCAAAACTGGGACGACACAAGCAAACAGTAACCATATATCTCAATGTTACTACGCTAACAGCACTCATAGCGTAGCTCGCCTAGCTGTTCGTACCAGATCTGCTAGGTAAAGAAACGTTCACTGCGTCTACACATGGTTGGTTACCCTTTTGTGTGATATTTGCATCTGAGCAATACCATGCTTCGGAGGGAACGTTAAACCGTTGGTCTAGACTGTTATCTTAGGCTATGTCGGAGGCCTTTGGGTGGTCTGTAACAACAACACCATGGCTGGCCACACAATCACACGAGAAAGAAAAAAAGAAAGGCACAACTACGTTGAAAGTGAAGCCATTACAAAATGGTAAGGGATTACCGGTCATTTTTCTGCAACTACAAGAGAGAAAGAAAAACAACACCATACCTAATTTTGTCCAATATTGCATACTTGCAAGCGTCAATGACTAACAAGCAAACAAGAGCAAACTCTCTATATAAATTTCAACTTTCACGTTTCAGAGAATATCTTTCAGCGGCTGGTTCGTCGGTAAATTCATTAAAAGTTGTCCACTTCGCCCAATAATCGCGGATTAGGGCGGCATTACCTTTAATAAGTTTTGCTTTTCTTTGGAGGATACACGGGTTGTTTTTACTGCACTTGTCGCTGCGGTTGTTTTCATTTTATTTTACCACGTTCTTAATAAGACACTTTCTTGTTTGTCTGTCTGTCATTCCGGGTGGAACCTGGCAACTCAAATTTCGAGCACTTTTCAAGTAACTATTCGGCCGGTAATTAAAACGTGGTTCTTAGATAATTTTTTAATCTGTCACTTTCTTCTTTAATCTGTGCTGTGATTCAATTTTGACTGAGCGATTATTCTGCCGACGTCAAATTTTTCTGAGATGTTTATTGTTACCTTTTATAAAACTAGTCATTCGAATAATATAAATTCAGTTTCATCAGTAATAACGTACTCCTACTACTAATATTATAAATTTGTGAGGATGGGTGGATGAATGGATGATATTTAATTACGTAAAAACTACTGAACGGATTTTGATGAAATTTGGTGGAGAAATCGCGGGTAAAACTGCGGGTGCAACTAGTTTTATCATGTTTTGAGCGCAGGATATAATATGGCTGTTATGAGATTTTATTTGCCAAATAATTAAATTACGTTTGTAGCCAATAGGTTGTGTCTAATTGCTTCACCTTGTGAGAAGTAAAGCTACCAACCGCCAGAAATGGAGAAGTATTGGCATAGCAGCGACCGATGCTAAGGAATAACGACGCTGAAGACCCATCACGTACAACCACAGTCAAGAGTGCGTAGCGTAGTATTTAGTATCATTTAGCATCATATTTAGTAGATAAGTAATATGTAAACATCTAAATTGCGTGCCCGACAGGGTCTTTAGTGAATTATTTACAGCTTGACTACTTAGATCAAGGTATGCAATAAATTTAATTAAATTGCTGTGAATTTAAACCCTTTAAGTAAATAATGTAGTAATATAGAATGTCTTTGAGTAATTAATCAGATAATCTATAATGTTACTTTTAACATAACAAATATGTTGATTGAATTAGAATCTTCCTTAGACTTTATCAAACTCTCCCAAACATGTACAAGCGCTGCGTCTGCTAACGTGTTTCCCTCCCGTATGTCATCAACCTAGATCGGGTAATCTCGAGATTATTTGACATCGGCATTAGTGTGGTCTGCGATATTCAGCGCATTTGCCTCAAAATACAAGTTTCTAAGGGCTTATTCAAGACATTCTAATGTAAAACGATCTTTGTTGGAAAATACTACGTGGGACAATGCCGGGATTGTCTTCTCAGATAAAACATTTAATAGTTAGTTTAAAGGGATTATTTGAATTATTCAGACAATAAATACTTATGTGCACACTTCACAACCTCTGTGGTGTAGTGGTTGGACAGGTTAGCATCACATCTTACACACCACGGACATTGCGGATTCAGTTCCTGCTACGGAACAAAATGAACACAGAGAAAAAAAGCGCAAGCATTTGTTTCTTATCTCGGTATTGTGAGGGTCCTCGGATACCCGAATGTATATTTGCAGGGTATAAAATTTAAGGCCTTTAGGGTAGAAACCTTTCCCTTGCTGTGACGAAGTTTTGTTTTTAGGAAACATCGGTTGAATTTTAGAGGGAATGACTAAAATTTTGGATTTTTGAAAATAGTTACAGTTAGGCTTATACTTTTTACTTCCCATCAGGAAAGCTTTCCCCAAAGTAACCCATCAAAACAAATAGTAAGTTTATTAAAAAATTCAAAATAAATAATATTCACACATACACAATTTATATTTTATACTTTCTGTTCGTTTTAATACGAACAGAAATTATATAAACTGTGTATGTCTTCTATCGATTAATCAAGATTTATTCAGGTTATAATTACGCAATTTTAACCGACTTCAAAAAAGAAGAAGGTTCTCTATTCGATTATATTTATTTTTATGTTTGTTACCTCAGAACTCCGTCATTCATGAACCGATTTGGGAAACTCTTTTTGCGTTGGGTTCAAAGCAGTGGTCCCATACAAATTTCATCGATATTTAACCTTAGACTTCGAAGATACATTGTTACATTGAAGTCGGTTTTTTTATAAGGTTTTTTTGTTTGATTAAACGTATACTTGTTTACATAATGGTGGACAATAGATATGCCAGGCTCTAAAGTAAAATGTCACATGTCCTTTGAATTGCAAAGCTTACATGGCAGTTCTAGCTTTTGAGTTTATATTTGTCAACATGTACACAGGGCTGTCACTTTGTTTACTTCTACCACACTTGTATACTAATGTTTTATGTACTTGTACTCGACAGACACAAGTCAAACAAAGTAAACACTCAAATCTTCCCTCAAACAAATCTAAGCTAGCTCGATATGAAAACACCAATGTCACGATACGTAGGTAAGTAGGTATATATAGCTTGAGACAGTGTTAAAGATGCTGAAACTACTGAATCAAGGAGAGGGCGCGAGTGTGGCTCAGAGCACATAGCGATTTTCGATCCGACGCACCCGAGTTCAAATCCGCTGGCCCCGCCCGATTAACACTTCTCAAAACATGGTGAAGGAAAACATCGTGAGGAAACCGGCATATCTCAGAATTAATCACAAAAATTCAATAACATGTGACATCCAACAATCCGCACTGAGCCAGCGTGGTTGGTTATGACCCATACTCTCTCTACGAGAGAAGGCCCGCGTGTCACAGCAATGGGAACGTGATGAGCTGACGATGATGACTGAATCAAGGGCTATTAGAACCCTATTTTTCTCTTACCAAAGTGCAAAATTAAATTTTATGCTAGTGACCGGGACATAATTAAATGCTGTTTCCCGTGATACTACTGGTCGTATCGGTCAGAAGTACGACGACTTTTAATATAGTCCCGTGGTGCTACCAGGACAAATGAGTAGTGCCCTTACAGCCCAACTATATATTATACAAAATTTAATCAAAATTCGTTCAGTCGCTATGGAGTGATGTAATAAACACATACACAGAGAGACTATCGCATTAATAATATTAGTAGGATCTACAGAATACACTCAATACTGCGTAGGACGTGATACATCATGGCGTTTTTACTCGTGGTAGTTCTCTCGTATGCAGGAAGCCATCTGGGTAAGTACCACAGCTTTGCTAGTTATTCTGCCGCCAAGCAGTAGTGCACCTGAGTGATGAGCGCTATTCACTTCTACGCAGCGCATTTTATGATTTTAAAACTTCTGGGTGACACTGTAATTGTTAAGGGCAGGCGTGGCGCCTACAATCAGGTGAACGACTTGCTCGACTCATTACTCAGTTCTATAAAAAAAAACACAGAATGAGAATGAGGCGGTGGATGGTCAAATTATATTAAACTACAACAGCTATAAGACCGCCCATTGTTACACCATTGTTTTAACTTGTACTTAATTTCTATGTTTAAGGTGAATAACAAAGTGTTTATCTATCTAACTATCTATCTATCTACCTATCTATCTTTCTATCTTTCTATCTATCTATCTATCTATCTATATATCTATCTATCTATCTGTCTATCTGTATATCTGTATATCTATCTATCTATCCATCTATCTATCTATCTTTCTTTCTATCAATCTATCTATCTATCTATCTATATATCTATCTGTCTGTCTATCTGTATATCTGTCTATCTATCTATCTGTCTATCTATCTATCTATCTATCTTTCTATCAATCTATCTATCTATCTATATATCTATATATATCTATCTAACATGACAAAAATAATACTTAAAAGAAAGTGTTTAAGTGACCCTAGGTATGCCTGGAAATACCTACACCTAATAGTTAGTTTCCTTTGCCTATACTGTGTCAATACGACATGACTTTGACGCTACGCTACCAACAAACACGTCTGAAAGGAATAACATAAATGTAAAATGCATACCGCTGCAGCGCCAGCGGCACTTTGCATGCCATATTTACGTCAAGCTATACTTTGCAGTTGACTTCCCTACTATTCGAATTTGAACCTGTCTCGAATTAATGAATTCTGTTTGTGAGAATATGACCTTTTAATATAAAGTCACTGTTACAAATATAGAAAGAACTTCTCCTCTAGGTCTAGAAAGTAAATTAAAACAATGGAAGAATAATAAAAGTTATGTGATAACGGTGTACCATATTTTTGTTCTGGATGTAAGTGTTTTGGCTTTATCTTTGTAGGTTGTCTAAATTATTTGCTTGTACTTATACTTACTTACTTATATCTTAAGTTCCCACGGCGGAGCAGAGAGCAGACACAATTTTTCGCCATACTTCTCTGTCCTGAACCGGGCGCTTCACTTCACTCCAGGTCAGTCCGATGGTCTTTGCTTCTGCGATGACAGAACGCCGCCGGGTCTGTTTTGGATGGCCACGCTTACGCTGGCCATGTGGATTCCAATACAGGGCTTCTGTGGGGATGCTAAGCACGTTGCTACGCAAGGTGTGACTGATCCAGCTCCATTTGCGACGCCAGATTTACCATGTTCTTCATGGCACTGTCTCCAGAGGTCTATATTGGCGATAGTGTTTGGCCAGAAGATCTTTAAGATTGGCCGCAGATAACGATTGATAAAGACCTAAAGTTGCTGTGTTATTACTGTCGTGGTTTTTAAGGTCTCACATCCGTACAGCTACTCACTATTTACGTTGGTATTAAAGTATTAAATTTGCTTGAATCATTATCATCATCGACCTATACGAGTCCACTGCTGGCCTCTACCAATGCACACCACTGAGCCGGATCTTCGGTTCTTCGCATGTTACGCAGGTCGACGCTCCATCTGGCCGGAGGTCGTCCTACACTACGTTTGCCTAAACGTGCTCTCCACTCTAGAACTCGTTTACTCCATCGGTTATCGGTTCTTCGACACAATGTGACCGGCCCATTGCCACTTCAGCCTACTTATTCTACTTATTCGGTGAGCTATGCCGGTTACTTTGGTTCTCTGTGGGATAGATAACCTCGTTGCGGATTCGATCCTTCAGAGCAACCTCGAGCATAGCTCGTTCCATAGCTCGCTGGCCGACTTTAAACTTAAAAAACCAGTCTCATAGTCAGTGTCCATTCTTTCAAATGGTCACGAAATATCGAATTCTCAAAATAAATCTAAAACATGGTAAACATCCCGTTCTTAAAGATTATTCTGTGACCATGATAGTTTAAAAACTCACCGTGAGTGTCGTTAATACACATTATGGTAATTTACACATATTTTAAAAGGGGGCCGTTTTTTTTTAATAACTAATCGAGAGCGATCAGCTTCATAGAATAGGTACATTGGAAATTAAACAACAAAACCCCAACGGTTCCACATTGCTGCAGATAGTTATTGTAAAGTAATTAAATTAATAATACACATACCAAATTACTGTCTTTAAAAACCCATGTATATGTTACTGTAAAAACTAGAACCATGGTTAATCCTAAGATCTTCCAGTAAAACCTAAGATTTATCAACTCTTTATGGTAGAAGTCTGAAATGTTCTGCGATCATCGTTAATTTTGAACGTGTACCGAGGAGCGAGGAGGAGCGTTAGGTTAATTGTGACCAACACAAGGCGCGAGCCGAGCGAGCGAGGCGAGCGTGCCGCGGCAGCGGCCGGCAGAAAAAAATCAAAAATCAAAATCAAAATCTCTTTAATCATTTTGGCATCACAGACGCACTTATGAACGTCAAATTATCACAATGACTCTACCATCGAAGAATTTTCATTTTGTTAAAACGCGTTTTATCTACACAGTTTGACCTAGTTTTAACTGATATTCATCTAAGATCAGAAGTAAATTCTAGTTGCCACAAACATAGTACATTGTTTTATTCCCAAAACCGACATTTACCAAGCGTCATTGGTAAAACTTAGCATGTTCCAAATGCAAAATCCCGAAAAATGGTCTCTTATAAAATCCTTACTCCTTCCCAACCCATGTAGGTAAATACTAAGATTTAACAATATACGGGCTTATACAGTTACATACAAACTGAATTTTGTGAGGACTTCATAAAAAAATAAAAAATGAAAGAGACTAAAACCTGTCATTACGATAACGAACAGCACAATAACAATAACGAACATGTCTCTGTAGTAATAACGTTCGGATAATTACAGCTTTGACCTAACATTGAACGAAACCTGTCACGACTTGCTACTACTCAAATGCCCACCCATACATCCACTCGTTATGGTGGTTTGTTTACTGTACAGGCAGTTAAGCTTTGGAATTCTCTCCCCCACACTATTCGCGCCAGTCCCTCATTCGATATATTTAAAACAAGAGTTAAAAAACATTATCATTCCTTATAGCCTCGGTTTATTAGTATTTATGTATGTATTACTCCTTATAGTTATGTATGGTATAGATATATTTATTTGTGTATTTATTATATTTATATATATTCAGTTATTGATATTTATTTTAGATAGTTATGATTATAGTTGCTGATATTTTCTTGTCAAACCGTAACCGTACACTGAAACCTATTTGCTCATGTGACAGTTCTCTTTCCTCAAGGGTTTGCTGGAAGAAAACTCTTTTTAAGGTTAAGCTCGCGTTTGTACATATATTTTATAAATCATCGATGTAAGTATTAATATAGTGTACAATAAAGAATATAAGACTTGATGAGTGGAGCTGATTATTAACGTTGGCTTAATATACCGAGTATTATTTCAATGTAATGGACCGATGTCTCTATTTCTTGATATTAGATATCCAAAATCAGTAATTGTTTATTTCAAATTAGGTACATACCTACTCGTAAATAGATTGAATAACCTAAGGCTTTTTATTTGATATGATACTTCAAGCTTTTTTATTTCTTAACCGACTTCAAAAAGAGGAAGTTCTCTGTTCAATTGTATTTTTTTTTTATGTTTTTTACCTCAGAACCCCGTCATTTATAAACCGATTTGAAAAATTCTCTTTGCGTCGGGTTCAGTATAGCTACAAAGTGGTCCCATATAAATTTCATCGATATGTGACCGTGGACTTCGAAGATACATTGAAGTCGGATTTTGTTTTTTTCTAAAGATTAATTATTTGAAAGTGTTTCAGAAAAAAATGTGTGTAATATCAGTACGTATCAGCTCAACAAGCTGCTAGTGCGTCATAAATAATAATAATAATAATAATAAAGCGGTAATATTAAATATGTGCCGAATAGTAAGGAAGTTTTTGTCCCTCACATAGCACTAGGTTACGGCCCGTGCAATTATTCCACCTCCAGAATTGGAGAGAAAACAAAAGTACACAAAAAATAAAATATTAATATAAGTTTATTTAAAGTGGCATAGTTCGACAATGCCAGTTCCTTGCCTTGCATGCATACCATAATGGTTTGCAACTGTCTTATAAACGTCGTTTGGAAGGTATAACTTAATTATTTTCATACCATCATCGTCACCTGCTGGGACTCGGGCCTTCTATCATAGAGAGCGTATGGGCCATAATCCACTATGCAGTCGCAGTGCGCGTTAGTAGATTTCACATGTCCTTGAATTTTTGTGAAAATATCTTGGATATATGCCGGTTCCCTCACGATTTTTTCTTTTACCGTTATTAGAGCGAGTGTTAAGCCGCGGAGACAACGTAAGTAAGTCAGTGGTGCGGGGCCTACAGGATGCGAACTCGGGTGCGTCGGATCGCAAGTAACACCTACTCCCACTGAGCCGCATTCGCTTCTTTATTGATGTTTCGTATTTATTCAATCTTTATTTCAGGCAATATTACATACGTTACAGACGTAATTTTCGTATTCTTTAATTTGTATATAATATATATATATATATAATTTATTTTTTGCTCTTAGTACGACCGGAGACAAAACAATTTATTCCTGTTTTACCCACTTTCAACAAACAAATGATAGACGGTCCGTGCTAAGAATTTATATATCTTGCCAGTAACATCTTAGCAATAACTTTAAGCAACCGACTTCAAATGTATCTTCGAAGTCCAAGGGCGAATATCGATGAAACTTATAGGACCACCGTGAAGCTATACTGAACCCAACGCAAATGACGAAGTTCTAAAATAACAAACATAAACAAGACGAATAGAGAACCTGCTCTTTTTTTTGAAGTTCGAAATCGCCTAAAACAACGCTATGACACACTTGACATTAATTGATTGCAACATTGATCTTGCTCGTTGAGAAAAGGTTCACTCCTATCTCAATAGATGGCGTACACGTCACCCTTAAGACGGTTAAATAACGGAAGAAGAAATTCGACACTCGACTTGGTGACTACCGTAGCTCATTTGGGCACAGCACTTCCCGCACTGAGGGAAGATTGAGATGCTCAAGTTTCAGCTGACGGTCGTATTTTTAACCGACTTCACAAAAGGAGGAGGTTTACTATTCGATTGTTTTTTTTATGTTTGTTACCTCAGAACTCCGTTATTTATGAACCGATTTGGAAAACTATTTTTGCGTTGGGTTCAGTATAGCTACGAAGTGGTCCCATATAAATTTCATCGATATTTGACCATTGAATACGAATATACATTGAAGTCGGTGTTTTTTTTTTGATAAAGCATATACTTGTTTTCTCACCGGAAAACCTTGTTCACAGCACAACTAATTTATTTTTTAATCTATTCACAGTGAACCCCAATCCTAATCAGCCGATCGGTCAATCAAGGCAACAACTATAATCACACCGGGCCTTATTTACACCAGCCTTGTTCAAGATAGGACACGAATGGACAACATGGAAAAGTTTGAAATCTATAAAAGTGATTGGAATTGTGAGTATTTGTTAACACTTTCTCTTTAACTAACTAGATTTTAAATAATTAGGAAGAAGCAAAATTATATTGCTCAGGCAGGGATCGAACCTGCGTCTTCGGAATACTGTCCCGACGCTTTAACCACTGGGCCACCGAGTCAACTGCTTGAGCAACCAAATTTCTTCTATCTTTCTTCTATCGTCTTACGGGGACGTTTTTTTTCTTAATTAAAATCTTACGATTTTCGCCTAGCATGCGCTTCTCATGCAATAGTTGTATGTCAAGAAACACAAATAATTGTAGGTATTTAAAAATAATACAATACCATACAATAAGTATTACATACTTTATTGAATACCAAATACACAGGAAAAAACAATAGTCAATAAACAGTGGGTACAATGGCGGCTTTATCGCTATGCGCGATTTCTCAGAAGGAAACTTTGGATGGACAGGAATTTTAATACAAATGTTGCGGTTAGTGTACATTATAAAACTCCAATTATATGTAAATTATGATATACTATTATAAATAAAACAAATTCTATTCTATTCTACAATGATCGCACGCGTAGATTGGCAAAGTACGGTAAAGATCTCCAAATCTCTGAATCTGAATATATTCTCTTCATCTCCTTGGTACCTGTATTTTACACAAATAAATGGATCCTTAATCTGAAATAATTATTCATGATTAAAGATTCATTTATTTGCGTAAAAATCAGATACCAAGGAGAAGGAAGGAAGGAATGTAATGAAGAGATTACATTCCTATTCAGAGATTTAGAAATCTTTACCGTTATCTTTATTAATTCAAATATATATAGAATTAAATATAAAAATAGAATTAAAATAATGTTTGTCTTTATTATTATAATAATTCGGAATGCTCGCTTATACTACAAGTACAGGAAAAAGTCTGATAACTATACATTTGTAATTAAGTGATAGAAAATATAGTCTTTATTTATAGTACGTAATCAATCATCGAGGTTACAAAACTGCGAGTCTCGATTCCTGAACTATGTATAATATGTACCAACAAATTTGTAAGGAACCCTCGGTGGGCAAGTCCGACTCGCACTTGTCCGGTTTTATTTTATTTTATTTATTTATCTAAAAAAAACTCGTAGCACACTCGTAGAGTGTTCGTAGCGGAATGCTACGCTGAATACGTATGAGGTAGGAACATTAACCATGAGCTAAGTTTTTATCTAAATCAATCATTTATTTTTATTTTATTTCAATTTGATCAAAAATAAACTTTTTTGACCGACTAAAAAAGGAGGAGGTTTCTAATTCGACGATATGTTTTTTTATGTTTGTTACGCGATTACTCCGCCAATTATGAATTGATTTTGATGATTCTTTTTTTTTGTTTGGCAAGTCATACTTTAGAGGTGCTCCCATATAAATTTTATCGAAATTGATTCAGTACTTTTTGAAAAAAATTACAAACACAAAAATATAAGTTTAGTCTTGAAGTCGGTTCTTGTGTTTTCAAAAATATCATTATTTAATCGCTCTAATCCAATCCACTTTTTAATTTAGATGTATTATAAAAAACCGGCTGCGAACTATAACTCGTTTATTGTGAATGTGATTATTGTGTTTCAAATGCTTTTTAATGTAGGTAATAATGCAATTGAATTAATTGTATTGTAACCCAAATAAATAAATAAATCACACAAAACTATTGGAATAAAAGTAGTCTTCCAAAGTTACGAAAAAGTTATCTCCATCGTCGCATTTGCAGTCAAAGAAGCAGAACTTAATTGGTCTCAGTTTGAATAGTGCTTAAGTAGACCGCTTTGATGTCTCGGACCTTTGTTGCACAGCGTAGGTAATTACTTGAGAGTAGTAAACGCCAAGTCTTGAGCCGGATTTAATCTCTAAAACCTGACCTTATAATTATCAATATAAGGTTGAGAATAAACGAACAAAATATCAATCGGCAAAATATACCAACTACTCAAGCAGTTGTTAGTTAGTTGGCAAATGAAGACGATAAAGTGCGTTGGTACCTACAAACTACTAACTACGCTATCAAGTAATTAATCAACAGCTCAAGTAGTTAGAATATTGTTAAAGAGATCAGAAAAAGCAAGGAGTGAAAACATGCGTCCATACATTTTGTGTGTTATACCACAGAATACTAAGGGACAGAAACATCACTCCGCAAAGAAATTTAAACAAATAGCGACTCTTGCTATGACGCAATAAAATTCAATTCAGCTCGCGTAGCGCTGCATACCTACCAGTCATATTAACCTACAGAGCGCCTCTCTTTCTATCGCATAGCTTTTATCTCTTCTGACGCGGCACGTGTAACGACGTCGGTGTCCGGCTATGTACTTGTAGCTTCGTACCTAAAGTGTGGAGTGCGCTAGGCCTGGTTATACAAATGTGATGCAATTCGACACTGAAGTAGTACCAAAATACTCTGTCTCTTTTGCACATAAGTAAAATTATGTATTCATGAAAGAAAAAGGTGGCAAAAGGTTCTGCGTTTATTGGCCACTTTTTTGTGAGGATCTAGGCTCCCTATTTACAGGTAATCCTAGAAGGCTGAATCTGAAACTCCGAGGACCATGGTTCCAGAATACTAATCTATATAAAACGAATAATTTAGCTTTTTCCTGTACACAAACATTGATTTTATAGTAGGAATCGAACTCGCAATCTCCGTGGTATATGAGACATGACTTGCCAAACCACTCACCATCGAAGCATGATGTGTAACTTATGTTTGCAAATCAAATACAATTCGTAAATTCACTAAAGTAATGTTAACACTAAGTCTCACTAAGTTATTCAATACACCTGTAAAAGTCGCTGTATTTGACAAGTACTTCAAAAACCTACGCTATAAGAAACCAAAGCACGTAACATAGTACTTAAACTCTAATGCTTAGGGTTCAAATTTGTTGAGCAAAAAGTTATTTATTCTGCTAATGTAGCCACTTAAGACAGTCTAGGTCTGAACCCTTGTTTAGCTAGAAGTTTATTTGCGGCCTTTTAGACTTGGATTTGAGATTGTTGGATAGTCTAACATTTTATCACATCAGATTCTACCGCTAACCTCTCTCACTCCTTTAGTTTTTTCCATCCAAAGGTTGACTGGAAGAGATCGCTTTTAGTGATAAGTCCGCCCGTCGTACTATAGTCTGTAAGAGTATTTCGTGTACCTTGTTAATTTCTTGTTTGTTGTACAATAAAGCAATTATTATTATTATTATTTTCAATGCATATAAGCCAATGGCATTACACTCGTACGATTTGTCTGTGAAATTGCCACTGACATACAAATAAACGAGATTTTTGTTGAGAAATATATTTTTCAAGACAATGTTTTGACAAATTCATAATTGAAACCAAAAGCGAGCAAATTAAAATGAGCCCAAACACTAGTAATCTACGATTATCCGTCAAGGAGTTCCATCGCCCTCCCTCCGTCTCCATCATCAAATCAGCTTGCTGTCACCATAATATTGCATTGTCATCGGTCTTTGACAATTATGATAAATTTCAAATCGGTAGGATAAGAGGAAGTGGTTCTGATTTAACTTGCAAGATTTGACCCAAACAAACAAACATTGCAAGTTAAATAAATGCTTGTAAAAATCTGTGATGTTTTCCAAAATTCAACTACAACCTGGGAGTCTTCAAATCAAGAGGGAACAGGCATCTTCCAGGCGAGCGTGTTATACCTTACTTAGATCATCGCTCGCGATGCATCGCATCGATCATCGCTTACCATCAGGTAAGATAGTGATCAAACGCAAGCCTATAACTAGCACAACAAAATCATGTATGATACCCAGTAAAAGGACTGATCTGCATTAATAATGAAACATAGAAATCTCTCTAGCGCCCATAAATGCCCCTAACCAAATTACGCCACGAACGAATTTAGTTCGCCTGTCATAACGCAATGGTGTCGGTCGACGTCAAATATTTACCAAAATTTGCGTAATAGGCACGTAAAATGCCTTGTTGTGCAGAAAATTGGTGCATAAAGAATGATGCTAGAGAGCAGAACGGTACCTACAAACCTATCATTTTTTTTCGCTTAATAGATCTACGTTTGACCACTATCTCGCCTGATGTGAAGCGATGATGTGGCCTACGATGGAGCACATAGATCTAGAGACGGCAGTTGAGCGGCCGCTCAGATCTTTCTCCCTGATGGTTCACCGAACATCATCCCGAAACACGACACACACCGATATATACACTGGTGGTAGGTTTCTCGTATGCGAGAGGCCGTCTGGGTGGGTACCACCGCTTTGCCAGTTATTTGGCCACCAAGCAGTAGTGCGCGAGCATTACTGTGATCAGGTTTGAAGGGCATTGTAGCCAGCGAAATTACTGGGCATTATGAGATTCAACAGCTAATTGTCTCAGGGTGACGAGCGCATTGCAGTGCCGCGCAGGATTTTTCAAAACAAAGTTCTGGGTGGTGCTGTTATTGTTATGGGCTGGCGTATTGCTTACCATCAGGCAAACATCCAGCTCGTCTCGTCATTCAGTTACACAAAAAAATCTCTTTGGCCTTCTTAAATGGAATCCTTGACCAAATTTAATTTTCTTCACAAACTTATCCAAAAGTCTCTTGCTCCAAGGTTTTACCCTAACTTGTAGGTAGATGTATTGTCCCCAAGAGTTTAAACACAATGGAGGTAGGGATAAGAGACGTGAATAAAATGTTTTTCTTTTTGAATTAAAGTCGAAAAAGTACCTGAATTGAGGTTTTATCAGGTGCTTGGTGTCTGGCGACATTTATACCTTAACCTTGTTTTAATATATATTTATTATGGAACTCAGTGATAGGACGAACGACTTGTTCACCTGATGGTAAGCGCCACGCTTGACCATAACAATTGCAATGCCACCCAGAACTCTTAATCCCATAATAAGAACTGCGTAGCACTGCATTGCCCTCATCACCATGAGACATCAGATATTAAGTTTCATGTAGTATCTGATATCTCGGGTTGTACCTACTAATTTCACTTGCTCCAACGCCCTTCAAACCAGCACTACTGCTCGGCCTCTGGACGGCCTCTCGCATAAGAGAGACCAACATAGTTCTTGGCCCCTAACTAGGATTCCCTGTATCTAAAAAAACAGGAATTATGAGGACCATGGTCCCACAACACCCAGACATGAAACACATATTTACGTTTTTTTATTCTGTGCACAAACATTTGTTCCGTCGCGGAAATCAAGCCCGCAATCTCGTTGGTAAATGAGATTTGAGTCAACCTGCCTAACCTCTACACCGCAAAGGTTTTTTTTAATATATTTTTTTCATATATTGATTAAGTTTTACATATGTTTAAATGGCTTAAAACAAAACCAGTACCTACCGTCTCGTTTAGATATGTTAATTTTAAATCATTAGGGAGATTGTTTTAATAAAAATTTATGTGGGATTCGTTGAGAGTTCAAATATATTATCTGGGTTTAGATGCGCCAAATATTAAGTGGGATTCGATTTGTGGGATCCCTTGGAGCTACAAATATACCGGAAATAAAACAAATGAAGGTAAGTAAGTGGTTATTAAAAAAATGCAGTTTTATATTCCCGATGTCAGCCTGTGTGGTGTAGTGGTTGGGCAGGCTCATACACCACTGAGGTTGCGGGTTCAATTCTCGTGACGAGACAAATATTTCTGCACAGAAAAAAAAGCGCAAGCATTTGTTTTGTTTGGGTGTTGTGGAATCATGGTCCTCGTAGTTCCTGGCTTCTTAGATACAGTTAATCCTAGTTATGGGCCAGGATCTATGAATGAGATCGTTGGGTGTTTTTTATTTATCTATGTATATTTATTTATTTATTTTTATTTCAGATCCACTCTACATACGAAATCCACATATACCTCCGGGTACTTCGTTTGTAGGGAAATGCGTGACGTTTCAAGAAGCCCTAAAACTGACGCTCATCACGGGACAATGCTTTGGATTGAACCCCGTGCTTGGCATTTGTGAAACCGATGCTACTAAATTAAGGTAAGCTCAGTGGCCGTTGGTCGTTAGGACGGTATTACGAAGAAGCGGGTTCAAATCCTGTCTGAGCAATCAATTTTTTAATTCCTGTCGCAAAAAGAAGGGGTGTTATAAGTTTGGCCACTATGTGTCTGTCTGTGGCACCGTAGCTCTTAAACAGGTGAATCGATTTGGATGCAGTTTTTTTTTTATTTGAAAGCAGATTTTCTAGCAGTGGTTCTTAAACATGATTTATCAAAATCAGTTTAGCCGTTTTTTGTGTCAGTTATTTTAAATTTTAGTTTCCTCAATTCGTTATCTTCTATCTAAATATTTGTAGTTCTTTTCGTCACTCCATCACGCTGATGACCGTCACTTGTGGTAGGTCTCTCGTATGCGGGAGGCCGTCTGGGTAGTTACCACCGCTTTGCCAGTTATTCTGCCGCCAAGCAGTAGTGCGCAAGCATGAATGTGTTCCGGTTTGAAGGACAGTGTAGCCAGTGAAATTACGGTGCATATGAGACTTAATTTCTGATGTCTCGGGGTAATGAGCGCAGTGCAGTGCTACGCAGTACTTTTTATGGTATTATAAGTTCTGAGTGGCACTGCAATTGTTATGGGCAGGCGTGGCGCTGATCATGAGGCGAACGGCTTGCTCGTCTCGTTACTCAGTTCGAAGTCCAAGGTCGAATGTCAATGAAATTTATGTGGGACCACCTTAAAGCTATTATGAACCCAACGCAAATAAAAAAAAAGAATTTTTCAAATCAGTTTATAAATGACGGAGTAATTGCGTAACAAACATACAAAATAATTTATTATCAGAAAAAAAAGAAACCGACTTCAATGTATCTTCGAAGTCCAAGGTCAAATATGGATGAAATGTATATGGGAGCACTTCGTAGCTATATTAAACACAACGCAAAAAAAATCCAAATCAGTTCATAAATAAATGATGGAGATCTGAGGTAACAATCATTAAAAAAATACGATCGAAAGAGTTTGACAGGCTCTGTGGTGTGGTGGGGCAGTTTGGCTCAAATCTCATACAACACTGAGGTTCCGGGTTCGATTCCCGCGACGGGACAAATGTTTGTGCACAGAAAAAAAAAGCGCAAGCATTTGTTTCGTGTCTGGGTGTTGTGGGACCATGGTCCTCATAGTTCCTGGTTCCCTTGATACAGGGAATTCTAGTTAGGGGTCAGGATCTATGTATGTGATCGTTGGGCGTTGCTTATTTATTATTTAATCGAGCAGAGAACCTTCTCCTTTTTTAAAGTTAGATTAAAAAATACAGTCAAATTGAAAAACGCCTCCTTTATGAAGTCGGTTAATTTTTTTTTTCCACAGATTCACATTCCGTTCGTGGCAATTTGTCTACACAGTGGTATCGATAGTGATGCAAAGTGCTTCAGTATTGTTATGCGTCATGAAAATATTTAAAGGCACTGATTCATCTTTAGATTCTAATAGTAAGTGCTTATCAAATCTTTACATAGGTGTACCTGATCTTTAATAGTAGTTTGAAAGTGTTATTACTTCTAAACTGGTTTGGACGAATTATTTTTTTTACTTTAAGTACCATCTCGCCTGATGCTAAGCGATGATGTGGTCGAAGATGAAGCACGTAGATCTAGAAGATACCTATTCACTCTGGCCTTGAAAATACCCAGATTGTAATTATCAGGAAACAGAGAAGATGGCAAGGAGTTCCATTCCTTTGCAGTACGCACTATAAACGTGGAACCAAAACGCTTTGTACGAATTGGCAGAATGTCTAGTAACTAAATAAGGGTGATATTTGACCGATCTTCTACTCGTGTTGTGAGTAAGGGGAGGGTGGAATCAGGTCCTGAAACTTCTGTGCACATTCACCGCAATGTATTCTATAGAAGATTGACAGATATGGTATGTAGGTTCTTTCGATCTGGGAAAGAGACACTATATTCCATCCTTATAAACATTGGAAAACAAACAAAACGCTTCATGGACGGATCCAGTAACAGATAGCAATGCGACTATCGAGGCTGGAGTCGACTAGGACCTTTGAATTCAAGTCCTATAGGCTCCAACTTCCGGCGGTGCATAGGGAACTGTTCCTGAATTCTGACTTCTGGCCTATAGGGGTAGTATACCGGAGATACAAGGAAGAAGCGAAATTTTAGAACTCTGTGAAGTAGTGTGTGTGGTTTTTTTGTATGTATGTTAGTCTGTAAGGTATATTTTCTATGGGCCTCTGTTAATTTTACTTTGTTGTAATATTGCCTGAAATAAAGAGTTTAATTAATTAATCAATTAGCATTTATCATATTAGTAGGATAGAATGAGTTAAAAAAAACATGACTACTTTTGACGGGTCATCTCAAAAATCCTTAAGGGCTGATGACACTGAGCAGTCGCGTCTGGAATCTGTTAGCCGACCACTTGTGGTTATGGTGAGTAGCCCATCTGCCCTTAAAGTGGAAATAGCTTTTAATCCCAAGTGAAGTGGAGAATTCATCCTATTCCTCTTTTTAGCGGGGTTTAGATCTAAAATCAAATCTTTACTTCTGTACGTAAGTACCTAGACACAAAAACACACTTTTAGAGGGTTAAACATTTTTGAAGAAATAACAGAAGATAAAATTCTATTAATGAAGACAAAAAAGTATTTTCATACATTGCTTTCCCTTATCCTGATTTACTGGTGGTAGGTTTCTCGTCGCCAAGCAATAGTATAGTAAATATATACATATATATAATATGAAAATATAAGTAGACATAATAACAGCCACAGTGCCCAGGCTAGACCAATCCTCACTAGCAGTACCTTAGTAGTGCTAGCAACACCCGTTGACGAGTATGAATTGTGGACCAGCCATCATGTATATCAAGATTTATGTTGAAAAATATATTCTTCAAGACAAGTTTTTAGCAAATTCGTAATCGGAACTGCAAGCAGATTAAAATGAGCCCAAACACTAGTAGTTTACGAATATCCGTCAAGGAGTTCCATTGCCCACCTTCCGTCTCTGTCATCAAATCAGCTGGCTGTCACCATAATATTGTATTGTCATTGGACTTTGACAAGTATGCAAAATTTCAACTGCGCAGGATAAGAGGAAGTGGTTCTGATTCAACTTGCAAGATTTGACCCAAGCAAACAAACATTGCAAGTTAAATAAAAGCTTATAAAATAAAATTTAAGATATTGAATGCTCATTTCTCTTAGTTTTGGGGCCCAACAAGTAATTATCAGACTTAATTTCACCATAATATTGCATTGTCATCGGACTTTGACAAGTATGCAAAATTTCAACTCCGTAGGATAAGATGAAGTGGTTCTGATTTAAATTGTAAGATTTGACTCAAACAAACAAACTTTGCGAGTCAAATAAAAGCTTATAAAAATGTAGCTAGTATAATGAAAATATTAAATTTTACGAACTTTTGCAGCTACTACGATCTTCCACCTTACCACATGCGTCACGACGATAATATTTCTCCGGATAGCGATGAAATGGCCGAAGATGTGCGTGCAGATATCGAAGACAGAGGCCGCTGACCCCAACATGGATACGACATTGACTAAAAAGTGCAATCTGTTCTGCGTGGTTATCCTGTCCCTTGCGCTAGGTAAGTGTTTTAAGTTTGTTACCTCAGAACTCCGTCATTTATGAATCGATTTGCAAAATTCTTTGCGTTGGGTTCAGTATAGTTACGAAATCTCATAAGCCCAGTAATTTCACCGGCTGCAATGCTCTTATTATTTGCATGCGCTTACAGCGTCTGTGCTCTCCATAGGTCAAAATTAACGATTTTTTCATGTATTTCAGTGAGGATACAAGCTGGTATTTTACCTGATGGTAAGCAACACGCCTGCCAATAACAGATGCAGCACCGTCCAGAACTTTATTTTGCAAAATCCTTCGCGACTCTGCACTGGGCTCTCGTCACCCTGAGACAATATTTGTCATCTCATAATGCCTAGTAATTACGCTTCAAATCGGAACACAATATTTGCACACTACTGCTTTTTGGTTGAATATCTGGCAATGGCGCACTTCCCAGGGCGGACCCTTGCAAAAGAACCCGACAAAAACCTTTTTATCCGTTTACCCTGTATCTAAGATAATGTAAAGGTATGTATGTATAGGTATGCTTTAACAGTTCTTATTTTCAGTTGAACACACTCTCTCAGACATAAGCGGGATAGCGGTGGCCGTAGAGTGCTTTTCTGACAAGGATGTGTTTGAAAGATTTGTGGTGCAAAGTTTTCCATGGATCTGGGCGTTCATCCCCTATAACCACTTCTGGGGAGTCATTTCGGTGGTAATAATTAAAAACTACAAACTTTTAGACAAAATATAAACAAATAACACGTGAAAAAAATCTAGAGGTAATAAGAGAAATGTGAATGGACACATCATTAGATTAGATTAGTAGTTTTTACTCTTTACTGTTACACCACCAGTAATTGGTGGTGCAAGCGGGAACGTGATAAGCTGCTGATGAATATGATTCAGGGCAAAAATCAATCGCAGTCAAGTCAATTTTATTAATAAAACAATTTTATTTTTCCCCTCTTTTATCGATCACATACATAGATCCTGGCTCCTAACTAGGATTCCCTGTATTGTGGGAACTAGGAACTATAAGGACCACGGTCCAACAACACCCAGATACGAAACAAATGCTTGCGCTTTTTTTTGTCACAAACATATGTCCCGTTACGGAAATCAAACCCGCAACCTCATTGGTGTATGAGATTCGAGCCAATCAGGCCAACCACTACACCACAGAGGCTGTGAGAATTGTAGAGCATCAATAAGGCAAGCTCAAACTGGGCATGGCACGGTAGAGGATTTCAATAAATAAATTATATAATTTTATTATTTTCAATACTCAGCGATGAACCTCGGAGCATCGCAGTGGATTTCCCGGTTTGGTTAGATAAGTATCGATATGCAATAAATAATTTAAATTCTCTGCCGTTCCACCCCTCGCATAGCGCTGGTTTTTATAGAAACATTATTTTTTCCAGTTTTCGAACATCCAGTGCACGTTTATCTGGAACTTCGCTGATTTGTTCGTGACTTGCATGAGTATGTATCTGACGTCACGACTTGACCAAGTCAACAAGCGCATCGACGCTGTAAAGAACAAGGTAGGGTTGTACGTAAAGCTATTATTATGCACAGCTTCTTCCTTTTCAGTGTGGATGTGTAGCCAACCCTGGTGTCAAAGTTTTTAGGTCTAAGGTCGCAGGCCTTTGGCGGTCGCCAAAGGCCTGCGACATAGTCTAACGACTCTCTTCCTAAGTCAACAATGCACAGTTCACTGACTTTTTTAACCGACTTCAAAAAAGGAGGAGGTTCTCTGTTCGATTGTATTTTTTTTTAATGTTTGTTACCTCAGAACTCCGTCATTTATGAACTGACTTGAAAAATTCTTTTTGCGTCGGGTTCAGTATAGCTACGAAGTGGTCCCACATAAATTTCATATAAATTTCATCGATATTTGACCTTGGACTTCAAAGATACATTGAAATCGGTTTTTGTTTTTTTCTAAAAATTAATTATTTACGGTATTGAGTGATGAGACAAGCAAATTATTCGCCTGATTGTAAACGCCACACCTGGCCATAACAATTGCAGTACCACCCAGAACTTTTAATACCATAAAAGCACTGCATTGCTCTCATCACCCCGAAACATCAGATATTAAGCCCCATATGCCCAGCAACTTCCTGGCTACAATAATGCTAATAATGTTTGTGCACTACTGCTTGGTAGCAGAATAACTAGCAAAGCTGTGGTACCTACCCAGACGGCCTCCCGCATACGAGAGACCTACCACGAGTAAACTTATACGAAAAGGAAAAATACAACCACCGGATGGGACCCGCATGAATGTTCCGTGATGAACCTGCATCACAACATATCCTAGGTGCGGGAAGGGTTTAGCTCAATTGACCGACAGTGGTCACCTTGTTGAGAGCATTTTTCTTCGTTTAGTGACATAGTTCATGATGACGGTCAGCCAAGGGTGAGACACGTTCAAATCTCTATTAGAGTTCTTGCACACTGAATAGTATCTGATATCCTTCTAGATCTAGGTATCTCCATAACATTGTTTGCAGCAATCAGGTATCCCTAAAAGTTCTGTGAACGTCTCTAGAGTTTCATCCGCAAAAACCACTAAGACCCATACCAATAAGGAAAAAGTCCATGAAAAAACATTAGAACATACAAAGCTTGTAGAACCTTTCTAGGGATTCTTTACCTGCTTTTAATTACATGGATAGGTTTTCGTGAAATGCGTTATTATTCAATTATTCGTACTTCTGAAAATAGTATGGATTCGAAACATTCCGCTGTGAACAGAAATTTAATTCCGTTTTTATTTCCGTTTAGCTATTTTTAATAGAAACTCGAAATTTAATTACTTGTGTGAATTGCTCGAGTAAATTGGAATTCTACAAATTTAAAAAGGCATTTTTAACCCCCGACGCAAAAAGAAGGGGTGTTATAATCGTGACCACTATGTGTGTCTGTCTGTGGCACCGTAGGTCTTAAACGTGTGAACCGATTGGGATGCGGTTTATTTTTATTTAAAGGCAGGTTTTCCAACGTTTCTTAGACATGTTTTATCAAAATCGGTTCAGCCGTTTTTTACTTTTTATAGGTTATTTGTGTTTTTAAATTTTAGTTAACTGAAATTCGCTTGTGTAACCCTTACCTTATTATGAAGTTGCAATAAAATCATCAATAACCGCATTTCTAGACAAACTTAGGTTTTAAGATATTTTATACACGTTAATGGAAAAGTTTGTTTAGCTAATGAAATTTAAAAAAGTAAAGCTCTCTCTCTGATGGACTCTCTTGGACTCCTCTATATTTTCTTTCAGTTCGTACCATCATCGTTTTGGCGCACAATGCGCGAGGACTACAACAGGGTCACGTGTCTTGTGCGCATGGTGGATGAGATCATTGGGGGAGTGGTCTTCGTGTCCTTCGCAAATAACCTATTCTTCATCTGCTTGCAGCTGCTGCATACTTTGGCGTGAGTATTCTTCTTTGTTTTGATAAACTGAGAAAAAATGGAAAATCAGTGATCACTTTTTTTTTTTAAGTGGCTTGCGTTTGACCACTTTATCACACGATGGTAAGCGACGATGCGGTCGACGATCTAGCACGCTTACCAAGATAGTACCTGTTCACTCGAGAATTGAAGATTCCTAATTGTAGCTATCGGGAAAGACTACTCTGGCACGAGTTCGACTCGTTAGCAGTGCGCATAATAAAAGTGGAAGCGTAGCGCTTAGTGCGCGCAGGAGGAATGTCCACCATGAAACGGTGGCGTGTTGCCGTACGTCTTGTAGTCCGATGATGAAAAGGGGATGGGGAAATTAGTTGGTGCAGCTCCGACGCACACTCTTCGAAAGTTGTTATATATTTGCGCACAGAAAAAGCCCAGGTTATATTTGTTTCGTGTTTGAGTGCTGTGAGTCTATAGTCCTTGCTGTTTCTAGTTATTTAGATACAGGGAATTCTAGTTAGGGACTATCTATGTATGTCATCTTAGGGATTTGTTTTCTTCACCAGTGTAAGTTTTATTTCAGAGAAGGGATCAAAGCTTCCACTCGCTGTTACCCCCCTGATGCACCAGATTACCGGTATTTATTTATTTATTGAACGCCAACATAATGTACATCGTTACTTATCGTGTTGTTATCATCGGGTGAACGATTTGCTCATCTTGTAATTCAATTACATAAAAAACTTGCAAATTCACAAAAGTAAACCAAAACACTACAGCTTTGAGATTTGGCTGGCTACGATGTCACACCGGTACACAGTAATGCTTGCGCACTACTGCTTGGCGGCAGAATAACTGGCAAAGCGGTGCTACCTACCCCGACGGCCTCCCGCATACGAGAGACCTACTACGAGTCTACTAACTACTTTCGATCTTCCGTCTGAAGCTAATTAATAAGATCAATTTGAGCGGCTTAGCATACTATACCGTTATATAATAATTACATATATTTTGTTTTATTTTACTATTATTAAAATAGAAAAGAGCCATTTCTGTACATTGAAGATATTTTTGCAAAACCAACTGGGATGGACTATTTAGAGGGTACTGAACACGAATCTATGGTTTTTAGAAATGTTGTCTGTTTGTTTTTTTGTTTGTTTGTTTGATCCATAGACTCGGAAACTGCTGAACGAATTTTAATGCAGTTTTTTGGGTTTGGTAGCATAAGTCCCAACTTAGATTTCCGATACGGTGGTAGAGTCATTGTGATAATTTGACGTTCATAAGTGCGTCTGTGATGCCAAAATGATTAAAGAGATTTTGATTTGATTTGATTTGAGATTATAGGGTATGTAACATTGTAATTGATTGGGTGACTACGAATACAGCTTGACCTCTAAGTAGTATGCGCTCCTATATACTGGGGAGGTCTTGCTAAAATGGCTTTGGAAAAAAGACGACTATGGGCTTCTGTCGTCTACGCGGACGAAGTCGCGGGAAAAAGCTAGTAGAAGATAAGATACATGGAACAGTCCGCTTCTGCCAAGTAGCCAACTGGCATATGAGAAACCTAATATACAAACATAAAAAATAATATATATACATAAGCGGCATGTTTGTTGCTAACATGCGGCTCAGTATTTTTGCCGTATTTTCTGTTTAGTGGTTATTTTTCCGATACGGGGGGTGGTACAGTCATTGTAATAATTGACGTATCATAAGTGTGTCAGTGATGTCACACCTAAATTGGTCTAAATATCTAGAATGTTTGTCGTTTCTGTGTACACCGTAGATATTTATTTAATTTTTAGGGTTCCATACCAAAATGTACAACGGGACCCTATTACTAAGACTCCGCTGTCCGTCTGTCTGTCTGTCCGTCTGTCACCAGGCTGTATCTCATGAACCATGATAGTTAGACAGTCGAAATTTTCACAGATGATGTAATTCTGTTGCCGCTATAACAACAAATACTAAAAAACAGATCAAAATAAATATTTAAGGGGCTCCCATACAACAGACATGATTTTTTTTGCCGTTTTTATATATAATATCTGTTGTAAAAAATCATGTACGGAACGCTTCGTGCGTGAGTGCGACTCGCACTTGGCCGGTTTTTATTCTTCATCAATAATGTATAGAGGGTTTGATCATACATGATCATGCATGCCTCATACGCACTAGTTTTTAACTGACTTCAAAAAAGAAGAAGGTTCTCTATTCGATTGTATTTGTTTTATGTTTTTTACCTCAGAACTCCGTCATTCATGAACCGATTTGGAAAATTCTTGCTTTGGTTTCAGTATAGCTACGAAGTGGTCCCATATAAATTTCATAGATTGACTTTCGACTTCGAAGATACATAAGTCGGTTTTTTTGTTTGATAAAACTTATAGGCTTGTTCTCTTTGAACAGGCCGTTCCGCGGCTACGAGCAAGCTGTGTACTTCGTATTCTCCTTCGGTTTCCTCGTAGTACGATCACTGGTGGTGTCGATGGCTGCTTCCCAAGTTCACACGGCGAGCAAAGCACCGGCAAAAGCCTTGTATGACGTATCATCGGCTACGTATTGCGTTGAGGTATTTTCTTACATCATATTTTATTATTTACAACATTAGACTTTATTTTCTTAATATTTGCTTATTGCTTAATATTTTTTATTATATACTATTGATATATTATTGCAATCAAATCCATATTATGTAAATTAATTCAATTATGTATAATTCTATGTTTGACATTGTAATTTATATATAATAATAATGTAATTAATTAAATTAAATGTTATTAAACTGTTATTTTATGTATTGAATATTTTGCATGTCACTTATAATTGACTATGTGTTTCGGATCTGACCATATTTGAATTAACATCTTTAATGTACCAACATGTACTGCAAATAAATGATTTGATTTTGATTTGATTTGCTTGAATGTGAGTACAATATTGTTGTTATATATAATTATTATTAACTGACACATTTCGCCAATTTAATGGCATGCAAAATCTTATTATAAGTATTGAGACATCTTATTATATTTCCAAATTTATTATTCATGCATCATGCTCATGCAACAAACAGATATATAATACAATATTAATACTACTTAATCCGAAAAGGCAACACAAAATTATATCAAATTTATATCAGATTAAATTAAAGTAGTCATCCAGTGGGTAAAAACTGATGCAGCAGCCAGGCTCTTAGTTCGTATTTAAATCTAGCAATAGGCATTTGTTTAATATGTTGAGGTAATTTAATATATATCTTTATCGATATTGACAATAGTAGGTACATTATGGTACTAGTGTGTAATGTTGGTGATTACCGCTGAGGCGCTATTGAGACCCAAGTCGTTAGGTGAGGCCGAGAACGGTAATCATCAATACACACTGTATTGATGATAACCGTCCTCGGCTCTCTTGATCATACGACGTTTTACAACACACTTGTGAATAAAATAACAATAATAACTCATTTTCAACAGTGAAAAAGAGTTGTGAAAAATGATTCGCTATGGCGGGAAAAATTAATCAGTTTTCCTATGCGCGCGCATTGCGATCAGCCACAGACTAAAGGGATGAGGTTTTTTTTTATTTTCCGCGCATAGGGTTTGCGCCTATTCTGCCACGTACAAAATAAGGAATTTAAAGTTTTCTTTTATTACAGAGAAAACAAAATGTATATTTGAGTGAAAGTTTTATTTATTAAACACGTACGAGTTAAAATTATCTATTTAAATAAGAAGTCGCATGAAATGAGCAAGCAATAGGAACATAAATTTATTTGTTCTATTAAACACGATCTTTTTTTGAATAAAAACTTTTTTAAGAACAAAGCACCTCAAGCAATAAAATAAAAAATAAAAAACTATAACTCACTATTGAGTCATAGCAATGAAAAAGTCACAGTTTGATTATGGGTGTCATTGTGTTCATAATACATATTCTTTTTGTTCTTTTTATGAGGCATTTGGGTGGTCTAAATCTCCGACACCAGGGTAGGCCACACACCCACACGAAAGAAAAGAGAAGAAGAAGAAAGGCCTCTTAAAATCTATATATATATTATATATATATACCAATGAAATGAAATGAAATGAAATGAATATTTATTGCAGAAATTGTGCATAAATTGGTGTAAAAATTGCATTATGCTATAGTGTCAACAATTTATCCATGACGGACGTACAATATTTAAAAAACGAAAGTAATGAATTTTAATATTTATTGAAAGTTTTGACCAAATGTCAAGATAATCATTATACGTCAATGGAACAACAAAACAACAAACAATAATTTACAATAAAATTATATTATTAAACATGTCATAGAGATAATAATTCGAATAATTGCACATTAAAAAATAATAAAAATCATTACATTAATATAAATTGAAAATTGTTACCTAAAATTTAACAATTCCTTTATAATAAGCATACCTAACAACCAAAAATATTATCGAAAAGGCTTGTTAAACCAGACTACGCAAGCTTAAACAATCCGAGCCTCTACAATCTGAGTAACAAACGATAATGTTTATTACAGAGATACTTGCAGATATAGCTTTCTAACTTGTCCGTAACGTAGCGCCAACTTCTATTTAAGCACAGATTCGGAATTAAAGCCGTTCTAGCTTTTAGACTACACGACGCGGCAAAGTTTTGGAGTTGCAAACGGCAGTGTGCCCCACGGTTTCACCCGCGTAGTTTCCCGGGATAAAAAGAGCCTATGTCCTTTTTTCCAACACGCACCAAATTTTATCAAAATTCGTTGAGCAGTTTATTTATGGAATTGAGTGATGACACGAGTAAGTCGCTTGCCTGATTGTAAGCGCCACGCCTGCCCATAACAATTGCAGTGCCACCCAGAACTTGTATAATACCATAAAAAGCACTGCGTAGCACTGCATTGCGCTCATCACTCCAAGACATCAGATCAGCTTTTGCGCGATTAAGTAACAATTTAAGATGTCACATGTCCTTGAATTTTTTAGTTTTCCTTCACCGATTTTAAAACAAGCTTGTCATTGGCGCAGGGCCCGCGTGATTCAAAATCGTCGGATCGAAAGTTGCACGAGTTCCCACTAAGCTACACTCGCTCACTAAGCTATACCACAGAATACTAAGAGACAGAAGCATCACTCCGCAAAAAAACTTAAACAAATAGCGACTCTTGCTATGACGCAATAAAATTCAATTCAGCTCGCGTAGCGCTGCATACCTATCAGTCATATTAACCTACAGAGCGCCTCTCTATCTGTCGCATAGCTCTTATCTCTTCTGACGCGGCACGTGTAACGACGCGCAACCCGCCGTCGGTGTCCGGCTATGTACTTCTAGCTTCGTACCTACAGTGCGGAGTGCGCTAGGCCTGGCTATACTCGCTCATCGTAAAATATTTAGTTTACCATTATAAAAGTGTTAAACACTATTAGCTCATTCAACATTGGCCTTCCAGTAAAAGAACCATTACTGGAAGGCCAATGTTGCAATCTTTACAAGACCTTGGGTCTCACAATTGTATTACGCCAAGTACTCATGAAAATGTAAATGGTCGCGAGTTTGCGACTCGCGTCGCATACTTGGTAGCGTATCTTATACCGCAATCATGTCGTCTTGTGTAAATGAGAAGAGGCTGTTAGAACCCTTGCAAACAATAACGTTGGTATCAAATTCAACCACCTTTGCCGCTGCTTTGCAGGTATTAACTAGTTTAGACAAGCCTTAATGCGTAAGCAACTCGTGGTAAGTCTCTCGTATGCGAGAGGCCGTCTGGGTATATACCTCCGCTTTGCCAGTTATTCTGCCGCCAAAGCAGTAGTGCGCAAGCATTAGTGTATTCCGGTTTGAAGGGCATTGTAGCCAGAGAAATTTCTGGGTATAATGAGCCATAATATCTGATGTCTCGGGGTCATGAGCACAATGTAGATGCAGTACTTTTTATAATTTTAAAATGTTGGATGATACGGCAATTGTTATGGGCAGGCGAGGAGCTTACCATCACAAGAACGATTTGCAAGTCTTATTACTCAGCGCTATAAAAAAAAAGTGAAAAAAAGGTTTGAGTTCGGTTTCAAAATCAATGTAACTTTTTTTTTATGTAACTGGATGACGAGACGAGCTGGACGTTTGCCTGATGGTAAGCAAAACGCCAACCCATAACAATAACAGCACCATTAAGAACTTTGTTTAACTCTGGCAATATACGTATTTAGACATTTTTCTACTCCTTCAAGTGACCTATTTTTTTATGACATCTTAATTTTGCAGATTCAAAGATTCTTGGACCAGGTTCATGGCGATACCGTCTCGATGAGTGGACTTCAGTTCTTCAATGTGAAACGTGGATTAGTTTTGTCAGTAAGTAACTACTACTAGCCTATGTGCTATTCAAAGTCCTAAAGTACCTTTATACCAAATTTCATCAAAATCGGTTCTTATATTAGTAAGGATGCTACTACTAAGATGACGCGGTGACCCCAAAGTTGGTCTTGGCCTCCGATTATTAGGAAATTTGTGCTATTTTATATAAACATGTTGTACTGAGTGATGAGATGACCAAGTCGTTCGCCTCATGGTAAGCGCCACGCCTGCCTATAACAATTGTAGTACCTCCCAGAACTTTTAATGCGATAAAAAGCTCTGCGTAGCAGTGCGTTGCACTCATCACTACGAGACATATCATTTTTTACCATCAGGCGAACGACATGCCCATCTCATCACTCAATTCCATTAAAAAAAATGTTAAATTAAATGTCAATACTAAAAACGCAAAAATATCTACGCGAACACAGTCGCGGGGACAAGCTAGTCAGTGCCTATTTAAGGGTCTGGTATTTAATTAAACATTGATTGGGAAATTAAGGGTAGGTATTTGAATCAGGGATGAATTTCGATCCCGGGGATACCGTTCTATTGTTCTTCCATTGTTAAAATTAAATGTAGTACTACGCAAGCTCCTACGACCAAATTAATCAATTAACACAATGTCTTGAAGGTGGTACTTTACCGTACGATTTTTAAACAAAATTCAACCATTATATAGGGTAGAGCAGTCAAAGAGTACGCACTTTTGAAACTTATTTTTTTTTAATCAACTTTAAGTTTATTAAAGTTGAAGACTGGATTCAGTGTTGTGTAATGCACAGACTATATTGGATTTGGGCCTTAACATGTGATGGCTGCAAATAAATATATCAATTTTTCAACGCGTACTCTTAGCTTTAGCGCAAGCTAAGAGTACGCGTTGGACTGGTCATAAGGCAAGGCCATTTTTTTATAGTTTTAGTAAAATTACATATTTTAGGAATTGAAAATATGTTCCTGATGAACCAAAGATAGTAAAAATATAATTTTGTAGACTGCTAACATAAAGCTAACAAAAATTTAAGTTTCAAAAGTGCGTACTCATTGATTGCTCTACCCTATATAATGGTTGAACTTTGTATGAAAAACGTACCGTAACGCACCACCTGAATTAATACTTTTCCGTCCGTATTCACCAAATCAGGAGAAACGTTTCGTTAATTTACATAGAAATTCAGTGGAATATTGTTGAGTAAGGAAAATAATTACACTAATGAAAAGCGGAATCATAATCTCGTAATAAATTATGCTATAGATACAAACGTCTGGTAGCCAGATAATTTCTAAGGTGTCTTGGAGCGTGGTCTAAGTAATATGCAAAGAGAAAGCTAGATGTTTTTTTGTTATTAAAAAAAATAAATTATATTAAATATTAATTATATGCAATTGTTATGGGCAGGCGTGGCGCTTACCATTAGGCGAATGACTTGCTCGTCTCATCACTCATTACAATAAAAAATAAAATAATGAAAATAACGATTACATTTATTGATATTAAAATTACATTATTCTTATTTCTATGTTCATTTAATTGTAAAAATTCTTCATTTCTATTTAATTGTTACTTGCGGAGGCTTTTAATTGGCTTTTCTTATATTAATTTGTCAAAATGTTTTGTAATAACAGCTGTTAGCCCCCAAACAAAATACAATAAAATAAATAAATTATAAATTATTAGCACTCTTTTTTTGTATTCTGGAATTAAATATTAGTATTTTGGAATAAACATAAATATCATACAGACGACAGTTTATCAGAAATAGTTTCATAAATATTTTATAAAACTACTCGAAACAATAAAATATTATTAATATGTAAGATTTTGAATGTTCGACTCATAGGGAACGGATATGAACGAATTTTGATGAAATTTGTTTTGTAGGTAGTAGGTAGTTTACGTCCTGGAAAAGGACATAGGATATTTTACATCCCGGAAAACCGAAGAGTTTGGTAGAGAATAACTATTAACTGAATCCTACGCAGACGGAATCGCTGCCAATTATCACACTATTATAAATGCGAAAGTTTTTATGTAATTGTGTCTGTATTTCTTTACGGATTGAGTGAAATTCTATTCTATATTTTATACCCTAGATATATACATAGGCTACTTTTATCCCGGGAATCCGGGGGTGAAACCGCGGGGCGCAGCTAGTGTATAAATTGTTCCTTAGACTCTTGTAGCTTGGACGGTAAGTTTGTATCGAGATGGTGGTAATTATATATAATAAGAGTAACAATGACTGTTACGGTTCGCCAAATGCATGGATTTAAACGTCGTCTGCTAAAATTTATGTACCTATCTAATAGGATACGATTCCACTAAAATTTACAATAGCATGAGTTAGTCCCTTGGTTTATTTGAAGTTAGTCCCAATTCGGTAAAACCGTCATTGTCCGTCGAAATTTTTGTCCATACAACAAATCCAAATTCGGCAAAGTTTAAAAACAGATGAATGAACACATGAATTGCTAGTTGAAAGATTACTAAGAATTAGTTTTTTTTGTGGGCTTTTTTGTCGGGTTTTTTTTAATTTTAGTTTATTGCCCAATGTATAGTTATGGGCACATTTTTCCAAAAAAAATATACAGAAAATACGAAAAATACAGAGACATATCTGGGACACGGGCCTTCTATCATAGAAAGAGTATGGGCCACTACGCTGGCCCAGTGCGGGTTGGTGGATGTCACATGTCCTTGAATTGTTGTGATAAATTCTTGGACATGCCGGTTTCCTCACGATGTTTTCCTTCACCGTTTCTAGAGCGAGTGTTAAATCCGCACATAACTTAAGAAAGTCAGTGGTGCGAGCCAGCAGGATTCAAACTCGGGTGCGTTAGATCGAAAGTTGCACATGCTCCTTCCAAGCCACACTCGCTCTGACTAATTTACTTGGCCTCAACTCTTTATTTTTGTCAAGGGACTTTTGTCTCTCGAGGTTTCCTCAACGCCGTCTCGACTTTCCAGTTAACGGCTCTCCTTTCAATTCTCAAAAACACAATTATTACGTAATTTTTACCAAAAATCACCAAGCACGAAAGTATCAAGTTAATTATAAACTTCCTCCCAAACTCACAGGTTAATAAATTGGCCATTAGGTCTCTGGTAACTTGGACGTCAAGTTCCGACATAAAGTTTGCTGATTGGCTGCGAGCGCGGATTTCTTAGTACACAAGGTTACAGGTTCGTCTCCCGCCACATGGAAAATATATGAGCGTCATTAGAAAACAATGAAGGCACTAAATACGTGTCTGGGTGTCAGGAATTAAGATTATAGTTTTTGAAAATGCATATTATGAATCAGAACACCAATTGTAAGGTTACCCTAGAAAATTAACAATAACAAGCAATCATTTGGTATATTGGTTATTAGTGTAGGTTGAGGAGATCGAGCGTAGCTCAGTGGAAGCACGTGTGACTTTCGATCTGACGCATCCGAGTTCGAATCCCACTGGCCCCGCACCACTAACCTTTGAAGTAAGCTCTCTTTTCAACCGACTTCAAAAGAAGTAAAGGAGGAGGTTTCAATTCGACGGTGTTTTTTTGTATGTTTGTTACGCGATAACTCCGCCAATTATGAATTGATTTTGATGATTCTCTTTTTGTTTGGTAGGTCACACTTCAGAGGTATAAATTTTGTGGAAATTGATTTAGCACTTTTTGAACAAAATAACAAAAAAATAAAAATATAAGTTTAGTCTTGAAGTTGGTTCTTGTCATATATATAAAATTCTCGTGTCACAATGTTAAGTTACCTTACTCCTCCAAAAACGGCTTTACTGAGTTTTACCAAATTTTATATACATATTCAGTAGGTCTGAGAATCGGCTACTATCTATTTTTCATACCCCTAAGTGATAAGGGTTGTTCACCCTTAACATTTTTTTTAATTTATATGGCAAAACAACGTTGGCCGGGTAAGCTAGTTTTTTCTAAAAATTAATTATTTACTATTAAGTACCTAATGATCAAATACGAACATATAACATATTACATTATTAACCTACATTATGCAATAAATTTACATAATAAGGTATATTATGAAATGCAATAAAGAATTGAAATTGTACACAAGTGTTTGTGAACTCGGTCCTAAGAGAGGAACACATCTAAGTTAATTTGTCATGCTTCAAAGTTACATCAAATTAATACAAAGTTCCGCGAGCTTCCACTTGAAGTATGAATTGATATGACGAATATGTGCTTAGTTTCTTAGAGCCCAAAAACCACTAAGATTATTATAATTTAATACTTGCTCAAGGAAAACATGTGGTTTATAAACTTGGGAGTAAATTTAATTTTCGTTTCGGTATGGGACTACCGCGAAAATAATTATATACTTCTATTTAATATTTACTGGTGGTAGGTTTCTCGTATGCGAGAGGCCATCTGGGTGGGAACCACCACTTTGCCAGTTATTCAGTCGCCAAGCAGTAGTGCGCAAGCATTACTGTATTCCGGTTTGAAGGGCATTGTAGCCAGCGAAATTACTAGGCATTGTGAGACTCAACAGCTAATTGTCTCAGGGTGACGAGTGCCGTGCAGCGCCGCGCAGGATTTTGCAAAACAAAGTCTGGGTGGTGCTGTTATTGTTATGGGTTGGCGTTTTGCTTACCATCAGGCAAACGACCAGCGCGTCTCGTCATTCAATTAAATAAAATATATAGATATATTCCTCCTGCGCACACTAAGCGTTTCGCTTCCACTATCATTATGCGCACCGCTGACAAGTGGAACTCCCTGCCGGGGTACGTCTTTCCCGAAACTAACAATCTAAGAATCTTCATATCTCGAACCAAAACCCCTTATGGCACCACACAATCTCTTCATACTGTTTATATTCATATAATTATTATTATTAGAATAGAGAGAAAGATAATGCTCACTAGCATTAAGTTCGCCTATGTACTTACAAATTTGTTTGTGCAATAAAGAATTTTCTATCTATCTATCTATTATTAAGCAAAAAACACCCAAAAATTTGCCAAAACCGTGAGTACATTGGCCTACACACCTCGCACCCAGCGTTCGGCGCTGAGTCATCGTGCCTGCCGGCCGTCGCGCCACCCGACCCCGAAGCGTACACGAGCGACGACACGACACGTACCGACTACCCGGCCGAGTCACAGATTGGATACTAGTTAGTACGGCTGAGTGGCCGTCGAGAGCTGAGTCACCACCGCTGCTGCACTATTATCGCTCGCTTACCGCTATCAGCTGTTAGTATTTATTTACTGCATAAACGCACAGTTAGCATATTATTATTGCTTGCAACTATTACTTGCGCACAAAGATGAATTGCTCGGCTTGTCGCAGTATTATTGTAGATAAGGAAGACTACTTGTGCTGTACTCTGGTAGGTTGCCGCAAAGCTTACCACCTTCTATGTACCGGGGAAAGAATCCCAACCCATGTGACCAGCGAGACTTGGGTCTGTCCGGAATGTCGCTGTGCCGCCAAGAAAGGCGGGGATAATAGTTTAACTCCGGTAGGATTTTCTAAAAAAAACCGTGAACCGAACGTTACAATTCGGCAACAAAATCCACCTATTTATACAGAAGAGGTATCACCCAGTATCAGTGACGAACCGGCTCTAACTCATGAGGTTCGTAGTCTGCGTCAAGACATGACAATGATGAGTAAACAACTGAGCCACTCTACATCCGTCATAACGAACTGTGAAACTAAGATTAGCCATTCCGCCTCAGTCATTGCAGACTACGATGTAAAGCTGTATCAGTCTGTTTCCGTCATAGCAAGCTATGAAGCAAAGCTGGAAAAGTACTCGTGTCTTCTTGAAGTACTTCTCGATAAGCTGAAAAAATATGAAGATTCCAATTCAAAAGCTCTTGATGTCACTTCTCAATCTCAGCCTCAGCGCCCAGCAGTTAACACCCAGCCTGCAGTAGCTCCCCAGCCACAGCGTCAGCCGATAGTCGTTGCCTCCCCGCCTCAACCTCAGCCTCAACTTCAGTCTCAGCCAACGCCAGTAACTACTTTAGTAAACAGGCCGATCAAAGCTGCAAGGGACCAAAAGAAGAAGCCAAGCAGGTCTGAGCAAAGACAACCCCGTGCCAAACTATCACCTTGTTCTGAGCCGCAAACAGCAAACAGCAACTCAGGAACGTCCTCGAAAACCACCGATGAAACCAAGAGTCCGCACACTAAGGAGCATGAAACCCAAGTGAGTGGAGAACCGGAAAACGTCGATGCTCAGCCTTGGGTTGAGGTGAAGAAAAAGCAGAGACCACGTCTCACTTCGATGTACGGCACTGCTGGACCGTCTGTAACGTCTTTAAAAGCCGTAGAAGCCAAGAAATATCTACATTTATGGAATATGGCGTCAGGTGTTGAAGAGGTGCGTGAGTACTTACGTCATCTGTGTCCCAATGGGACTTGCACAGTACAGGAATTAACTGCAAAAGGAGATTACAAATCCTTTAAGCTTGGCGTTCCAGTAGATCTATACGACATGTGTTACTCTATTGATGTGTGGCCCGTCAACGCTAGGATCAAGCCTTGGGTCAATCGTTACAGAGCACCATCTACGAACATAAACCCCGTGGTGGGCCCAACTACTAGCCCCCGGCCCTTTCGTGAGCGGCCCTCTCACGGGCCAACAGCAGCACAATAGATTCTATCACATAGATGTATTCTATCAAAACGTTCGCGGACTCAAAACCAAGATGCGAACGTGGCGAAACAATTTATTATTATTGGACCATAATCTGTTAGCTGCCACGGAAACTTTTCTGGATGGCTCTGTGGCAGACTCTGAAATTGCCTGTGGAGATTGGAACGTCCTGCGTCGTGATAGAAGTACGCCGTGCGGGGGCGTGCTCATCGCCGCGCGTGCACCCATCTCGCTACGCCGGCATACTGAGCTGGAGACCAACGACGGTGAGGACTTATGGGCTAGTTTTGGATGGCACGGCCATAGTGTCTATGTCTGCGTAGTTTATATTAAACCAAGCGCGAGTGACGAGGATTATATGAGATGGTTTTGCAAAATTGAAAGCTTTATTAATAATTTGAAAGGAATTGTCTTAATTATTGGTGATATTAATTTAAATAGTGCTTCATTGAGTATAAATAATTATTATTGTTATTTTATGTCATATTGTAGTCTGCTTGAGAAGAATGTAGTAGCGAATCTGCGCGGTGGTATGTTAGATGTTGTATTGGTCCAAGAGAGCACATGCGTATGTGAGACCCACGTCGAAGCCACGGAAGGAATAGTACCGCCGGACGCATATCACCCTCCCCTCGATATTAATATGAAAATCGTAGTTTCTCGGCATTCAGATCGCATTCAGCCTAGCAATATAGACTATGCTAAAGACTGGAATTTTAAAAAATGTGATTATGAAACATTATATGATATGCTCTCTAAGGTTTCGTGGCATGAGCTTTATCAGATTGATGATATATATCTTAGTACTAAATATTTTTACGATACTATCTATGGTATATTTAACGCTTGTATTCCAAAAAAACGCCGGCAAAATACAATATGTACTCGATACCCTGTCTGGTTTACAAACGATATTATTCGAGATATAAAACTGAAGCTCAAACTACACAGTAACTGGAAACTAACCAAGTCAGATGTAGCATATAAATTGTTTTCCGATTTAAGGGCAAAGTTAAAGATATGCATCTCGCTCGCCTATGACTCCTATGTGACCTGCATCGAACAAAATATTAAAACAAATCCGCGTGAGTTCTGGCACCACGTATCAAGCTTGCGGACCAGGGGTGGTTTCGAACCAAATGTAGAATACAAAGGTCACACTCTGAGTGGAGTGCAGGCGTCCGAGGCTTTCTCTGATTTTTTCTCCAGTGTATTCCTTTCCGAATTACCAAATCTGGATGCGGAGAGCATAAGCAATAAAAATCATGTTTCGAGTGGTTATGTTCATATACGTGAGATTACCGCCAGTGATGTTGCTGCGGGTATACAAAACCTCAAATCAAGTAGCTCTGTGGGACCAGACAGCATTCCTCCATGGTTTCTAAAGCAGGGGAAAAAATCTTTTGTTTATCCACTCTGTCATCTTTTTAACCTAGCATTAAAATCTGGAACCTACCCTTCTCAATGGAAATTGTCAAGAGTCACTCCCATTCCTAAAGGCTCCAACAAGACATCTGTTGAAGAATATCGCCCAATTGCTATACTTCCAACACTGGCTAAGATTTTCGAGCATATTCTTCATACAAAGATTTATACACAGGTTGAGCCATTTTTGAGTAATGAGCAACACGGCTTTAGACAGAAACGGTCGGTCAACACTAACCTTCTTACCATAGTTGACTATATTTCCACTCGTCTTGACCGCGGAAGCCAAGTAGATGTCCTGTACTTTGATTTCCGGAAGGCGTTTGATAGGGTCAACAACGACATACTGCTGGAAAAGCTCAGTACTCTGGGCCTTGCTCCAGGCCTCCTTCGATTCATTGCCGATTACCTTCGCGATCGCCAGCAGTTTGTCCGCCTGGGCTTATACGAATCTCGACCCTATCACACGCGTTCCGGAGTGAGTCAGGGATCGATACTTGGGCCTCTCCTGTTCATTTTAATGATTAATGACCTTCCTACGGTCATCAAATATGCAAAGTGTCTTCTCTACGCGGATGACCTAAAGTTATTCTTGGAAATTCAGTCAAGGGATGACTGTTTAAGGCTTCAGCAAGACATCGACTTGGTGTATCAATGGAGCGTAGACAACAAAATGGAGTTCAATTTTTCTAAATGCTTTACGATGACTTTTGGCCGAATGCGAAACCCAATCGAATTTCAGTATAAGTTGGACTGTAACAATATATCCAGATCTACCACTATTAAAGACTTGGGGGTGACTTTCGACCATAAGATCACTTTCCACGACCATATTATAATGGTTGCTAAGGAGTCTTTTCGGCGAATGGGTTTTGTTCTTCGTAACTCAAATGAATTCCAGAACATTGGAGTGATCAGGCTTATTTTCAGCGCTTTGGTCCGTAGCAAGTTAGAGGCGAGTGCATGTGTATGGCACCCTCATGAGAGCAAGTATACCCTTATGTTAGAGAAAGTACAAAAAGCCTTCCTTAGGTACTTGTACAAACGTTTGTATGGGTACTACCCATACATGTACCCCACTAAATTCCTCTTGGGTTGCTTAGGGTATAACTCTTTAGAGGTCAGAAGATCTAATGACCAATTAGTGACGATGTTGAAGATCCTGCGTGGGAAAGTGGATGCCCCTGATCTCAATGAAGAGTTGTGTCGAATTTATGTTCCCAATAACTACTGCCGAAACAGGAAGCATAGACTGTTTGCTGTTCCGATGTGTAGAACAGTGGCTCGCGCAAGATCTCCCATACCACGAACACTTACTGCGCTTAATGCCCTCTTGGATGCCAATCCTGAATGTGACGTGTTCGCGGACGACTGGAAGGTAATTTTGTCCGAATGCTTGTGGTTCTGTGAGTTGAATGTATGATTGTGGTGTTCTTGACCAATTTTTGCTGTTACTCAATTTATAATTTTTGCATTTTTATTTGTGAAGATTTGAATGATTTCGAACTATTAGCTGTAATTGAACTTGACATTTAATTTATTGATTAGTAATTTAGTGCATAATTTTGACTTTTATAATTAGTATGTATTTTGTTGATCATTATTAATTTTATTTTGACTATTATTTGATATTATTGTTATTTAATCAATTCCTCTTATTGTATTATTGATTGGTGTAAATGGTATATCCGTACTGATTAATCAAATTAAATAAATAAATAAAAAATAAATTATATAATATTTTTTTCTTTTTGTAATTATGTTTTCTTTCTTTATTTCGTTAGTGTATATTGTTATGACTGTGGTCGTCAAATAAAAGGTTTTTCTTTCTTTCTTTTTTTCTTTACTATATTGGCAAGCGTGCTACATGGTCGACCACATCGTCGCTTACCATCAGGAGAGATAGGGGTTTAACGCAAGCCATAAAGATTAAAAAATAATATAAAATACTAGGTGTAAGTATCATACTGTTACAATGTATTTTAAGATTCAATAAACGTTATTATTATGTCGCTCTTTCTCATTGGTTATACACCCGGATCTTTGGAAGGCTTGCGCGGGGACATGAGTCCAACACGTAGAGGCCTCTTAGAGCATTTAGTTTAGATATGTAATGGGCAACACTTATCGGGGACTGTCTTGGAAGTGCAGCATTAAGAAGATGCAATCAAAGTCAGCCCTCGATAAGTGCGAGGACTATTATTGGAGATATGGAAATGACTTTTGATTGGGCTATTATTATTATTATTATTATTAAAAACTTTTAATTATTGTTCAGCTATTATACAAGTACTAACTGTGGTTATTGATTGTGGTTACTAATTGTGGATAGAGTAGCCTGTGCTAGTCCAATGTATAAGCTATCTCCATTCCGAATTTCACTTAAATCCGTTTAGCGGTTGCGGCGTGAAGAGGGAACAAACACACTAACAGATTTACATACAAACTTTCGCATTTATAATATTGGTGTGATGTGATAAAGACGATAGACGGCATAGCTAAATTTGTCGAGAAGACACTTGATTATGATTTCAAATCAAATAACAAGAATTTCAGTACAATAAAATTTTACGAATGCCCGACACAAAATATCTATAAAAAGTAAAAAACGGCAGAACTTCTTTTTAGAAAACATGTCTAAGAACAATCGCTACAAAACCTGCTTTCAAATAAAAAAAACCGCATCCAAATCGATTTAAGAGTTATGGTGCCACAGAAACACAGACACACATAGCGGTCAAACATATAACACCCCTCCTTTTGCGTCGGGGGTTTACACACTTCTTTTAGTTTGATTTGAGACGTTAATTGGCAGTTATATATTTTGTGTTTCATTCTATGCGCCAAGCACCGTCGGTCTAATGACGAACTGTGATTTTCACTAGTTTTATAAGCTTTATCGCAAGTAAACAGAAAAAAATCCATTAAGTGCAGAGCCAGTTTTTACTTTTGTGTACTACCTACTTGCTTTTACTAATATAGTTCTTTGGAACTAGGTAGTAAAAAGTCTGAGAGAAAACAAGAAAATGAAAAGCCAATTCAAGCAGGAATCCGACGGCAAGTCAATAAATAAATATATATAGGTATATATTCAATATTCAACAAGCACACTCAATAGTGCATAGTGTAAGAGCAAGTGTGTGGCTCGTGCGACTTTCGATCCGACGCACCCGAGTTCGAATCCCGCTGACCCCGCACCACTGACTTTCTTAAGCTATGTGCGTATTTAACACTCGCTCTAAAACGGTGAAGGGAAAAATCGTGAGGAAACCGGCATGTCCAAGAATTTTTCACAAAAAGTCAAGGACATGTGACATTCACCAACCCGCACTGGGCCAGCGTGGTGGATTATGGCCCATTCTCTCTATGAGAGAAGGCCCGTATCCCAGCAGTGGGAACGTGATGAGCTGATGATAATGACACTCAATAGTTGGTACATATACCATCAATACATATAACATATACATATAACATCAATACGGGTTATGCCAAACATACAATATTTATTGAAATGAAATAAAATTATTTATTTGCTTGAAAATTGATAGGTACAAATATGATGTCACACTTATAATTTTTGGCATGTTTCACCAGAAATTGGCAAGCAAAATTTGGCAAATAAAATAATAATAATTTCAAATTGGCAAATAAAATAACAATAATAATAAATATAATAATAATTCATATAAGTTTACAATAATAATTATAATTTAAATAACCTCAAATTTACAATTTATAGCTCAATATTCAAATTAAAGTATCCTTTATGTCTATTCGCAATAATATCAATGAAAAATAAATTGTATTGAAAGTGGCATGTCATATTTTTTTAATTAAAGTTATGTTTCGAGTCTGGATGTTGTGGGACCATGGTCCTCATAGTTCTTGGATCCCTAGATACAGGGAATCCTAGTTAGGGGCCAGGATCTATGTATGTTATCGTTGAGCGTTATTAATTTCTTTTCAACACACTTGCTCATAAAGTGGCTCTATGGTCACCGCAATTAGGTACAAAATGACGCCCATAATCAAACTTTTCATTGCTATAACTCACTAGTGAGTTAAAGTTTTTTTTTTAATTTTATTGGTTGAGGTGCTTTGTTCTTAAAAAGTTTTTATTCAAAAAAATATCGTGTTTAATAGAACAAATAAATTAATGTTCCTATTGCTTGCTCATTTCATGAAACTTCTAAGTGTTTAATAAATAATACTTTCACTCAAATATAAATTTTGTTTTCTCTGTAATAAAAGAAAACTTTAAATTCCCCATTTTGCACATGGCAGAATAGGAGAAACCCTATGCGTGGAAAAAAAAAAACCTCATCCCTTTAGTCTGTGGCTGATCGCAATGCGCGCGCATAGGAAAACTGATTATAAATAAAATGAGCTTTTATTGTTATTTTATACACAAGTGTGTTGAAAAACGTCGAATGTTACACGTGTGTATTGATGATTACCGTCTTCGGCTCTCTTAAGACCCTCACCTAACGGCTTGGGTCTCAATGGCGCCTCAGCGGTAATCACCAACATTACACACTAGTACCATAATGTACTATTATTATTTAGTTATTGTTGATTAATAGTTAATATGAGTTAATATTGTTTCAGATTGCTGGAACCATAGTCACGTATGAGCTGGTTCTGATGCAGTTCACGGGAGTCTCACCTACGTCATCACCACTTACATAGTTAATCCAGTCATTCTAGTCAAAAATATTTCATTTTATGTTAAGATTAAATGCTTGTCAAACAATTGTTGTAAATTTTTGATATTGAATGCATTAGCGCATGCTAGGCGAAAATCCTAATATTTTAAATAAGTAGGCTCGGTGGCCCGGTGGTTAAGGCGTCGAGACGGTATTCCGAAGACGCAGGTTCGATCCCTGCCCGAGCAATATAATATTTCTTCTTCCTAATTATTTAAAGTTGTTGTAAAGTATAAATTTTTGTCAAAATATTTTTTTTATGGAATTGAGTGATAATACGAGCAAGACGTTCGCCTGATGGTCAGCGCTACGCCTGCTCATAAAATTTTTATTGCAGTGCCACCCAGAACTTTTTAACCGACTTCAAAAAAGGAGGAGGTTCTAAATTCAAGGATGTGATTTTTTTATGTTTGTTACCTTAGAACTCCGTCATTTATAAACCGATTTGGAAAATTCTTTTTGCCTTGGATTCAGTATAAATACGAAGTGGTTCTATATAAATTTCATCGATATTTGACCTTGGACTTCGAAGATACATTGCAGTCGGTTTTTTTTATTAAATGTATTCTCACATCCGTCTGGGTAGGTACAACTGCTTTGCCAGATTCTGTCGCAAGGCAGTAGTGTGCTGGCATTTGAGACTATCTGATGTCACGAGGTGATGTGCGCATATGGGACTTACCATCGGGCGAACGACTAGCATGTTTCATAACGAAGTTTCATTAAAAAATATAGTAAAAAATAAACTTGAACCAAGTTTAGTATTCATAGTTAAGATAATCACTGAATCTTACAAAATCTATAACAAAAGATTACGCTTCATTCTGTTTTTATCCCGAGAAAATGAAATCTCGTTGCAAAACTAAAAGCTGCAGAGTAAAAGGGTAGATTACTTTTAATAAGGTTTGCAATATTATAAAAAGTTTTTATTTAATAATACTAAAATTGAATCTTGAAAGTACGAGTATATTATATTATTTTTATATAATAAATAGACAGACAAGCTGACGGTCGTATAAGTAGTGGTAGGTAGGTAAATTAGTAGATTTTAAGGAATGTAATCGATCGGGGAACTCATATTATCATCATGGTTTATGATTCTCATCCGTGTATGTTTGTTCCTCCTTTTTTATGATGTTTAGTAATGGGAGGAGCAAGTTGTTCGCCTGGTGGTAAACGCCACGCCTACCCATAACATCAAGAACTTTTAATACCGTAATTAGGTAAGTAGGTTGTTGTTGAATTATTAAAAATATTACTGAACAACAACCTACTACATTATATTCAGCGGAATTACACTAGATTTCCATTGCGTTTCAGATTTGAGATGAATTTCCGCAACGTCATGCCTGATTCCATTAGATTCATAAAAACTAACTGAACCACAGAGGTTTCTATATTATCTTACTGCCTACTGACTCAGACGAACAAATCCTTCTTATCTCCAGGATTAATCAGTATAATACACTTGTAGGAGTCTCTATGACAACGGACTCAATGTAATAACTAATATTGTTCTGAGAGGAAAATCATTGGTTCATATGTGGTTTCAGATTTTGTGGATATTTGATGATGATTGTAAGAAACCTGTATTGAGCAATTTTGGAAACAGTATTACTAGTGTCGAAAGGAATCCCACTAATATTATAAACGTGAAAGTTTGTATGTATGGATGTATGGATGTATATTTGTTACTCTTTCATGTTGCTACGGCTTAACGGATTGGGATTAAATTAAGTATGAAGATAGCTTACTCTCCCTTAACACATTATTATATTCAGCCCATATCGTCCCACTGCAGGGCAAAGGCCACCCTACTTTCCTTCCATTTCTCGCGGTCTTGAGATAGAATGGGCATAATAGGAATGTATTCAGTTAATCTCGCCATCTCCGTCTTGGTCTGCCGCGTTGTCTGCGTCCATTGTGGCTTAACACATAGGCTACTTTTTATCCCGGGAAACCGCGGGTGAAACGGCAGGGAGCAGCTAGTATTTAATAAAATACCTAGAGATATAAAGAGTAAAGATAAGATAAGATAAGTAAGAGACCAACTGTAACTAACCAGTTTAAGACATAAATGTTTAGGTGGCTAGTAGAGAAATGTTTAATGGTATAAAGGAATTGTTTTATTTTATGGTTTTTTTTTTGTGATTAATCTACGTTTGACCACCATCTCGCCTGATGTTAAGCGACGATCTAGCTGAAGATGGAGCACGTAGATTTAGAAGATACCTTTTCACTCTAGCCTACGCAAATTATAGTTATCAGGAAACTGAAGGCGGCAAGGAGTTCCATTCCTTAGCAGTACGCACTTAAACGTGGAACCAAAACGCTTTGTTCGAATTGGCGGAATGTCTACTATATAGGGATTATATAATATAATTTTGTAATATATATTAATGTAATGAATGTTTTTTTCTTTTTTAATGTGCAAGTATACCTGTGTGTTTAAGTAGTGTGTGTAGTGTAGTTTGTTTCGTGTCTGGGTGTTCTCATAGTTCCTGGTTCCCTAGATACAGGGAATCCTGGTTAGGGGCCAGGATCTATGTATGTGATCGTTGGGCGTTATTTATTTTATTGTTTATTTTATACCTATTTCTAAATCTACGCGAATGAAACTGCTCCTATAATTATGATCGAACTTCACGTACCTACAGATAAGTTCGTAATATAATACGCTAGGTACGTTTATAAGCGTACGGATATTACCCGTACCGGTTCCCCTCTCTATATGTCACAGGAATGATCGGAATAGACACACTAGAGTACAGGCGTAAGTTACTTTTAGTCATCCACTATTTGCAAATACTGCGCAACAAGGTCAATAATACGACCGTGCTGGGTACAATTAAACTATACGTTCCAAACAACTACGTTCGCGCCGGGATCCGTCGCCGGCACCCGCTGTTCTCATGTCATGTCTGTACGAACAAGTCACGCCAACAAAGCTCCTACAAGTAGTCGACATTTTCAATGACAGAAGGACTATTGTAACAAATTTCTATTTGTTTCTCAATAATTACCTAAAATAGTTAGCATTTTAGTGTTAGACTGTAAGCTTACTATAATAAACTAAATAAATAAATAAATAAAAATAAGAATAATAAAAAAAATATTCATAATAGTACAAATACAATTTTTTGCGACTCTAGCCACCAAACTAGGTGTTAACAAACCTGTATCTTGGCAGTTAGCATCTTCCCAGTTTTGTTCTGACTCTTGTACATAGGTAAGTTAAGTTGGGTGGATTAACAATAATAATAATATATAACATATCATAAGTAATTTCCATATCTCCAATAATAGTCCTCGCACTTATCGGGGGCTGTCTTTGATTGTATCTTCTAATGATGCACTTAGAGACAGTCCCCGATAAGTGTTGCCCATTGCATATCTAAACTAAATGCTCTAAGAGGCTTCGAGAGAGGAAAGGAAAGAACCGGGTGTTATAACCTGTGAGAAAGAGCGACATAATAATATGAAGAAATAATGATAATATCAGTTTTAAATTTATTACAATAATATGACAATTTTAAAATTAATTAAATTATATTATTTTAATACAACTAATGAGATAGGATTAGTAGGATAAATAGTAGGTTTTTATATTTTTATTAGAAACAACTGCAACCATCTTTCAAACCCAGAGTTTTACAAAATACAAAACTTAAATTTTGTGTCTTCTATTCGAAACTAAATGATTCAATTATTATTGTCGTACTGGATTAACACGAGCTCGTACTTCAAAATCGCAGCTGCCACCTGTAAATACAACGTTTTGTTATTTGTTGCGGGTGCTTTATTTTCAGCGTTGTGTTATTTTAAATGCTATTCACAGACTTTTAATAAAACGTTTTTATAAGGCTGTGAAATAACGAGACGAATTTTCTGGCCCATGCTTGTATATTATTAAAAACACTAATAAAGTACCGCACAAAACATTAAATATATAAATAAATCTTTATTATCGTATGAGAGTTTTCGTGAATATGATTCATTATAACCTAGATCGACTAATTCGACAAACTACGTGAGTCCTAGCCGTTTTTTTAAATATTATAAATCTTTATTATTTAAACTCCCGTACTACTGGCAGTCTGAATAGGTACCATAGCTTTTCCAGCTATTCCGCCACCAAGCAGTAGTGCGCAAGCATTACTGTGCTCTGGTTTGATTGCCATTATATCCAGCGAAATTACTGGGCATATGAGACTTTATCTGATATCTTGGGGGGATGAGCGCAATGCAGTGCCACGCAGTGCTTAATGGTTTTAAAAGTTCTGGGTGGCACTGCAAGTGTTATGGGCAGGCGTAGCGCTTACCATCAGGCAAACGACTTGCTAATCTTATTAATCACCTCCAAAAAACAATTACAATACCTCTTTAAATTTGTAAAGAGCCCAATGATAACACTCGAGATAGACACTACATTTCACAACACAATTTACATACATTCGGGGAACATTACTTACTCACTTAGTTAAAGGATATTTTGACACTATTAAGTTATTACTTTTACTAATAGCTGAAAAACATACACAAGGCCAACGTTGAAATGTGAAGCTACTCCGTTCGACAAAATTACCGAAGGCTACTCGGTTTGAGTGTGTTTGTTACTTCTTCAGTCTGTAACGGCTCAATGGATTGAATTTTATTTGGAATGAATATAGCTGAATTAGCACGTTGACTTTTTATCCCAGGAAACCACGGGTGAAACCACGGGGTGCAGCTAGTTTACTATGTAATTTACACAAATAATGCAGCCCTGTCTGCTGAAAGAACGTGAGCTGTGGAAGAACGTTCTCCTCAATAATTAAATCTATGAAAATTGTAACGTTACGGAGGTCCTCCGGCTAGCTCTACCTATGACCTCCGTACGTACAGTACCTTTCTGGGAGAGAGAGAGGAACTGGGAAGCTGTAATAATAAATTATGTTGATTTAGTGATACATTTAATACAACATATAAAACATTAGTGCTGCTGAGAAACAAAATATTCTGCCTGTCTAAGTGGGTAATGAAAATTGTCGATAGAGGGAAATGAGAACGTATACTTTGTCCTGGGTTTGTTCTTACTACTCCCAATCCAGGGGACGGTTGCAACCTTTCCTTAGGCGTTCAACAGCGGCGATTTGGCCTGTATTTGGGCCACCAACTGGTGAGACTTCAACAACACTGTCTCAAATAATATGGGTTTTCCACCTTGATATAATATTATGGTTTTCCGCCTTTCAACAAATCCTGAGAACCTTTCTCTCACGAAGCTCAAGTTCAAGTCCCCCGATTTTCATACATCTTTTCGTTCTCTGTCAGTTAATTTCGAATTCTCTTTTCTTTTTCTTCTTTTCAATAAAAGTAGGTCCATTGAAAATATAACCAATAGGTTTGATGAGTCATGAATTAATGAATGAAGATGATAGGTAACCCTACAATATGGTACCAGTGTTTCTTTTATTTCTTAAAAACAAGCTATATTCAAAATTCTAACAAACCAAATTCCGCCAAGCTTCTGAAACTTTTTCCGCTGAGGAACTAGAAAAAGTTAGTAACCAAACATACTTTGTTGTTTTTATACATATTTTTGCAAATTTCTTCCCTGTGCCTCCGTAAAGCGACTGAAGCCAGCTAATTTTGTACTTGGTAATACAAAGTAAGCAACAATTCGGAAAGTTTTAAAAGTAAAGTACTTAGTAATTTGTACTCGAGTAAACATCAAGATGAACTCTTGTTTTCCCGTTACAGTAACTTTAGGGAATAAATAATGATTTATTATTAGCTGTGCCGCGCGGTTTTACCCGCTTAGAATTTGGCTTGTAGCTGCTCTCGCGGGAACAGTTCGTTTTTCGGGATGAAAATATCTTGTCTTATTTCAAGTCATAAAGTACCTTTATACTAAATTTCATCCAAATACGTTCAATAGTTATGGAATTAAGTGGTACTTAATAAACACACGCACACCCTCACACACGCACCCTCACCTACATACACACAGACTTCAGGCTTTACAAAGGCACAAAATATGTGCTATAAAGTTGAGACGATATCGTTGATTCCACTTTACTTTTGTCGACATAAAGGACTGTTCACACTCAAGCGTACCGTGCAGTGCGTGGCCGGGCCGTGCAAAATACAAATGGAACACCCTTGCGCCGGCACTGACACTGACATGTATGGACGAGTTCATACAACATGTACCACAACAATATTTTTTTTGACGGAGCACGTCCCTGAAAAGGCACGGTTGTACATGAATAGTCCTAAAGAGTTACTCGACATAGTAGTTAAATGTCACGAATGAGATTCGATATAATTATGATAATAGTCAGTCTCACCTGAAGCAACAAGTTCCGATTCAAGCTGAACAATCCCATTCCAGTGAGGGAGACATCGTCGTTGGTTAACTGATTGATCAGCCTTTTTATCTGAAAGAAAAGGGGGTAATCTGTCACAGAATTGACTATATTTCATATATAGGTATGGTTTTGTCGGCAGTGTGTGATCCGAAAAGTTTTTTTTTTTCAACCTATTTGATCGCACTGCTGGGCAAAGGTCTCCCCCATCTCCCTCCATGGATCCCTCTCCATTGCGAGCTCAGGCCAGTCACTACGGAAAGCGTCCAAATCGTCCCGCCAACGCTTTCTGGGCCTTCCTAGGCGTCGACGCCCGTCTTCAGGCACCCATTGTGTAGCTATTTTGGCCCACCTTTCCAAAAAGTAAATACCCAAAATCATGTCTACCAACGATCACAAATAACCTGGTTCCTAACTAAAAATTCCTTGTATCTAGGGAACCAGGAACGATGACCATGGTCCTACAACACCCAGACACGTAACAAATGCGCTTCTTTTTCTGTGCACAAACATTTTTACGGTCGCCGGAATCGAACTCGCGACGTCAGTGGCATATGAGATTTGACTTTTAATTTCACGTGATATCGATGACTTGACATACAAGAATATTTCAAATAATAATCAATGTAGTATATTACCAATTATAATATCAATTAGTTTTATTTATTTAGCATAATAATGTAGTGTTCTGTGACTATTAATTAGAATAAAATTATTTATCATCATCACCATCCCCATCATCCCCATCATTCCCACTGCTGGGACACGGGCCTTCAATCATAGAGAGAGAAGGCCCAATTATTTATGACATTAACTAATATTTTGTGAATTAAACGTAACTGCCGTAATGATGTTTTTAGTTCAATAAACAATTTCATTTAAGCCAACCTATACCAAACCACTACACCACAGAGGCTGACATCTCACTGATTAAAACATCTCGTTTTATAAAAATCATTAGTGCGGGCACGACCTAGAACAAACTCCAATGGAAGCACGACTTCCATTGGAGTTTGTTACTGTTTGTTGTTTGTTATCACTAGTACCACAGTACTCACTATTCCTCAGCTACTGTTATAGCAGCCAATGCTTACTTCAATATTATACCCGGAGCCAGGACAAGCATATAAATTAGGGAGGGCCTGTTTTGAATGCACGTGCACATCGGACGCAGCCAGGACGACGCTGCAAGCTCTGAAGAGAAGCCAACCCAGTGACAGGAAGTAGTACGCGCGGTTAATGAGAGAACCTTTTTCTTCGGCGCTGCAAAAAGTTAGAACTCTTTGTTAATAATTAAATAGGCAAAGCTTTAGTTTACACAAGTTACGATATAACTTGAAAAATTGTGTGTAAGATGTTGATACAGGCTGACGTGGCGCTTACCATCAGGCAAAAGACTTGCTGGTCTTGTTCCTTTATAAAATTGGACCCGAACTTCGGTCTGAAGAGTGGGAAAGGAATAAGTAGAGTATATTCTTGTATCTCTTTTCAAAGGCGTCATTAAAGTTTTTTTTTTTTCACGTCAACCAAAGAGTTATTTAGTAACGGAAGTATGTCATTTTGAAACAACATTGTTGCTAAGTGTTCTTCTATGAAGATTAAATGTGAAAATGATACAGAAAAACAAGACACGACCTTCCAGAACCTCACAAACTTGTACTTACCTAATGCCAAGGAAGAGTTGCAAACATATGAAGTACAGGTTGTTAGCATTTGAGAGCAGGATCAAGGCTCCAAGCTTTTTGTTCACCTGACGGACTAGTGCAGCTTGACGGACATATGCTTCTCTCAGCTTCCTCCAGACTTGAACTTGAAGGTACATGTCTGTACCTAGCTGTCGATAAATACTTTATTAGAACGGACAAGGCTAAGGTTAAGATGGATGTTAATTTACAAGTTTACGGTTGATTTGATGGCGCGAATGAGCAATAGAAGGGCATATTTTGCAGTAGCTAAATGAGATAAATTGACGCTCCAAAGATTACGTATACTGTTCCAAAATATCAATATAAGTTAAATGTTCAATTTTTGTACTAAAATTTATGTTTCATGGTAGGAACAAAAAGGTAATAGAATCACTTGTTCTCGCTCAATGGAAATGGAATGTAGGCATCAAGCTATTTGTTAAATTAGGTATGTAAGAATAAAGGAAAAATGAAGGAAGACTGAAGTAATTGAGGAATTAAAGAAGAAAATAAGAACATGAGGAACTAGGGGAAGGAAGGAACTAAGCAATTTTCCTTCAGGTAACCTTATTATTAACTGAATATCTCAGAAAATAAATTTATATAAATAGATCCTCAGTAGAAGTAGGTACTAAATAATATTTTGTAAATTATGACGATGAAAAGATTAAGCTGCTAACATACCCTTTGATAATCCTTATATTTCTTTTCGAATCGTATCACATAGTTCACATACATATTCAGTCTATGGTACCGAGATGCCAGCCCCATGCTGATCAGAACGATGATCAGATCTTGGAAGTTCCACAGCAAGGTCGCTATTTTAGCCATTATGAATAGTGGTATCGCTATCCACAGCGTGTAATCAGCTGAATAGATAGAAAACAAAAGACATAAGGACATTGAATCAAATAAAGATAGAAAAATACTATGTTCTGATATTCCAGATAATTTGTTGTCAGTGTAAATTACACTTACAACAAATTCCTTGAAACCTAGTAATTTTATTTTAACAGTATACATACAGTTTTGTATTAGAAATCCATGAGAAGTTACAATATATCGATAGAAATATTCCTCTGGAGGTATATCAAAGCCTGTTGCAGACATCATGCTCAGCATGTGTTCCACTGAAACAGAAAAACAAAAAAGGATCAGAAGAAAAACAGATGAAGTTAGAGGTTTTAAGGAAGACCAGCAAAGATATCTCGTTATCGGTATTCTTCTGTGAAATTGTCTTACTTTTCTACTCAAAGTCCGCGTCCTAATCCTTATTCCAATCACGATTGCTAAAACGATCAATATCGCAGTTTAAAGGATGCTGACGCCTTCTAAATTTGAAAATGAAAGCGACCAGGATCGGTGTACGATTCAACTGATGATGATATGAGGGTATAATCTCGCGAAATTGGAGAAGGGCTGAAGCTATTAGAAAGATGGTAAGCTGCACATAGATCAGATGACGATGCAAGTGACGATGATAATGAATCTGCTCATGAAAATAGTGATGGCCTTCTGTACCTTTTTGAGACTATCGCTGTAGTATATTTTTACCTTTTACGTTCTCATATGTACATCCTGACCCCTTTCTAGAATTCCTTGTAGGAAACCAGAAACTATGAGATAGGCCCACAACATCCAAACAGAGGGGGTCAAGGTTGACTCATAAGGTAGGTAATTAGCAAAAGGAAAATGTAAATGTATAGGAATACACGGTTCAGAGAATTAACCCTTTGACCGCCAAAGTCAGCTGAATTTAAGCAACAATAATAATTATTTTTTAGAAAAAAACAGAAACCGACTTCAATGTATCTTCGAAGTCCAAGGTCACATATCGATGAAATTTATATGGGACCACTTCGTAGCTATACTGAACCCGACGCAAAAAGAATTTTTCAAATCGGTTAATAAATGACGGAGTTCTGAGGAAACAAATATTAAAAAAAAAATACAATCGAACAGAGAACCTCCTCCTTTTTTGAAGTCGGTTAAAAAAGTGATCCCTATGCCGAGGTCGACTTGAGCCGACTTAAACGTAATGAATTTCAGTAAACTAAAATTTAAAAAACCCCGACACAAAAAAGCCATAGAGAGTAAAAAATGGCTGAACCGATTTTGATAAAACATGTCCAAGAACCACCGCTAGAAAACCACTATCAAATAAAAAAACCGCATCCAAATCCGTTCCACCCGTTTAAGAGATACGGTGGCATAGACAGACATACATAATGATCAAACTTATATAACACACATTGGCGTGGACGGCACGGATTTTCTTCTATAGCACTCAAAAGGTTAAATACACAGAAATACTTACCACAAGCAAAAGTGGTGACAAAACTAGTAACAAATATGACTCTTCTTCGTATTCTAATATCGGGGGGTAGTTTGAGGTTAACCGTCGTGTTCGCTTTTAACCAGCTTAGTGACAGTTTTGTCCATGAAGATATAAATGTGATTGACAATATCAATGAAAACAATGCATTGCCGTAGAATATTGATCCTGAGAGACGTCCTACCAATCCTCCTGGAAAATAAAGCATATGGTAAGTAATGGTTTAGTAGTACTATTTATTTATTAATGATTGTACACCACCGTCTACTCCCTTTCTTCCAATACTGTCTGTCCATCCAAAGGTCGTCTGGAAGAGATCGCTCTAAGCGATAAGACCGCCCATTACTACCCTATTAGTTATAAGGTTTATCTGTAATAGTTTTTACAATAGTTTGTATACTTTAAAGAGATGTGTATTTGTATTTTGTAAAAACATGAAAAAATGTTTTTTGTTTTATTTTCAGTCGTGGTCGTCCCACTGCAGGGCAAAGGCCTCTCTACCCTCCTCCCATTCGGTTTTTTACTTTGTTTGGTTATTGTGCAAAACATTTTATTATTGGCCTTTATCATGTTCTTGAAAAAGGCATAAAAATTAAAAGTTTAAACAAACTCGCCAGTCAACCGGCATTTTGTATTTTAGCATATAATCTGTGGTAAATGTAATGTATGGTATATGGTATTGATAAGACAATTATTTATACTTAGTTTAGGCTTAAGTCGGTATGTACCTATGCCGATGCGCCGAGTTTTGTAAAACTCTCGGCATTTTATGCTGAGCTGAGCCCAATCGGCACATATATTTATCATTTAAGGTTTTTTTTTGTTTATCGTTTTTATGTGCCGAATAAATGGTTTATCTTTCTTTCTTTATTTTCTATGCCTATGTTACCATGCCACCATAAAATGCTGTATAATTAAATTCTGTATTGTGTTGCTGTTTATTTTAATAAAAAATATATATTTATAAGTACGAGTATCTTTTCTCTCTCTTTCACGCACCTCTTACACTTAGACCGATGACTTTCTATCTTAGAAACAGAATCAGAATTTGTTACTTGGTTTATCTACATAAATTATAGGAAAGGCTATTCAACAATTCCATTTAACTGCAATAAACCATAAAATAAGACCAAGGTCTAGACATGCATGAAATGAGATTATTTAGATTCCTGCAAGACGATAATAAAACTGCATTTTATTGCTTTAGATAAAACGTCTGGAAAAATGGTCATTCTCATAAGGATTCAAATTATCTTCTCTTGTGTAGGTGGCGAAATCACGTCGATTCCTTCATTAATAAACGACATCTCTATGACGCATTCATATATATATGACGCGTCATAGAGAATACAAATTCGCACATGTCGTTTAATAATAAAGGAATCGACGTTTCCTTAAAGCAAGGAATCGCCAAGTTGTCATAGTGAATTAGGGCCCTGGTGTCAGAGTTTTTAGACCGCCCGAAGGCCTCTGACATAGTCTAACGATTGTTATCCAAAGAAAACAACCCAGGCGAATCAGGGCCCGAAGCACGGTAGCGCTCAGATTTAAATACCACATAAACGGTCACCCATCCAAGTTGTGACCAAAGCGACGATGCTTAACATATCAGGTCTGTTATGAACTGCTAGACGAACTACGCTACAAGCGCACCAGTATTAGTTAGGGCAGAATTTAGCTTTAAGCGTTAAGGTCGTTCATGCCTTTATATGTTATTCCGATCCATCCACGGTTGTCTGGAAGAGATCGCTTTAAGCGATAAGACCAGCCTTTGTGACCCTTATATTGTTAAGTTTGTCTTAAGATGTTACTTCTGTATTGTGGTGTTACCAATAAGAAAGAAGAAGAAAGAAAAAGTTATTCATTCATTCACCGCCTCTATCGTAGTACACTTGTGGTAGGTCTATCGTATGCAGGAGGCCGTGTGGGTAGTGTTACCGGTGGTCGTCGGTTTGCCGTGCGTATGAAACCTCCGGTAGTGGTACAACTCTAGAGTGACCCGAGCGTCGTTTAGTTCAATCAGCGTGGCGGGGAAAATATGAAGAAGTAAAAAACTAATAAAAGTTTAGAGAAGGTGATTTTCAAATGTTTTTTTTCGTTTTAACATTAGTTACCATCGCTTTGCCAGTTATTCTGCCGCCAAGCTGTAGGCTTTAGCTTTGGCTTAGCCTGATAGCAAAGTAGGGCGCAAACATTACTGTATTCCGTTATAAAGGGCATTTGTAGCCATTGAAATTACTGTGCATATGAGACAATATCTGATGTCTCGGGGTGATGAGCGCAATGCAGTACTTTTTATGGTATTTTGGGTGGCGCTGCAGTGGTTATAGGCGGGTGTGGCGCTTACCATCAGGCGAACAACATTCTCGTTACATTACTCAGTTCCATAAAAAAAAAAATACTATGTTTTGAGCTAGTTGATTTTCTGTACTTTATGTACCTAGTGTATAAATTAATAGTTATGGTATGTAGACATACATATATGTATCTATCTATTTATCTATAGCCCATACTCTCTCTATGAGAGAAGGCCCGTGTCCTAGCAGTGGGAACGCGATTGGTTGATGATGATAATCTATTTATTTAATAGGTCTGTTGCGTTGGCAAATGAGGTTCAATGTACTTACCGCCTCCATTTATGTGAGTCGCTATTCCAGTAAGTATCCTTACCAGCTTCCAAATGGATGTCAACTCTATAGCTAAAAGCGCTAGAAGTAAACTAATGGTATAGCAGAAAGCCCCACTGATTCCATAGCTAGAAATGCCGATATACCGAGCGAGGGAAAATATTTTATTTATTGTAGGGAGAAAATCCTGAAAAAGTAAAGATATGTAACTTATATAATGTAAATAATGAAAATATGTAACTTGATTGAAAGGAGATAACAAGAAAAATAAAATATTTTAATTGGTAACTACAAAATAAAAGCAAAGATATCAAAATAAACTCATCATAACGACAGTTCACAGAAAAATCTCTACGAAAATATAGTAATAAAACAGTACGAAATAAATCATATTTATTATAGCACAGCACCCAACAATCACGTACATAGACCCTGGATAACTAGGTTTGCCTATATCTACGGAACCAAGACCATGGTCCCACAATGCACATGAAACAAAATACTTGCGCTTTTTAACCTGCTTCAAAATAGGAAAGGATTCTCTATTCGTATGCATTTTTTTTTTTTACCTCCGAACTTCGATTCATGAACCGATTTGTTTTTTTTTTGCGTTGGATTCAGTATAGTTACGAAATGGTCCCATATAAATTTCATCGATATTTGACCTTGGACTTCGAAGATACATTGAATTCGGTTTTTTTGTTTGATAAAATGTATACTTGAATTTTCTTTGCAGAAAAACAAAAATGGCAGGAAGAACTCAAAGCTAAACACGGGTGAAACTGGGAGCAACTAGTTAGGTTATACCTTAAAAACAAAACCCACTCTTTACAATACCAAGCAAAATCAAACAACAAACGTATTAGTCGCAAAACAAAACCTTACGTCATCCTTCGCTTGTATCCCTGTGTTCCGTGAATTTAATTTCATATTAGCGAAATAGTTTTCAGAAAACTTGGGTAGTTAGCGGCCCTGTTAAATAAGTTTTAAATTACATCAATAAAACTACACAGCCTTTATGTGACATCAATAAGAATAACACGAGTTTGCTTTTGAAATTTACATAATAATCTCATTCAAAGGTTTCCAAAGAGAATAACAATTCTTTTCGCGATTTGGTCACTATATAATGGTGCCTGTCCACTGGAGCGGAGCGGTGAGCGAGGCAAAAATCCAATAGAATTCCATAAAATCTACTCTCTTCTTTCTGGACAGGGAGTTGTGAACTAGTTTAAAAATTCATACTAAACCGGGAAGCAGAGCGTGGAAGCGAAGCGGCGAAGCGGAAAGGAGAAAAGGTCGAAGCAGCTTACATGACTTGTCCCGTGCTCGCGTCCTAACTCCGCGTATGAAAAAACACAGTCCGCAACTCCGCTCTGCGTTACTTTCTCGCTCCGCTCCGCTAACTAGCTCCGTGTCTATGGACAGAAACAGTCTGCAACTCCGGTCCGCATTACTCCCTCGCTCCGCCGCCTCGCTCCACTCCGGTGGACAGGCAGCCTATGGCCTGCTAATAAAAGTAAACGCTTGCAAAATAGAATATTAACATTCCTTTTCGCCATGTTTGGTCGCTGAAGCCTATAAGTATTTAAGACCACAATGTATTTTAGGCAAACAAAATTGTCATTTTGACCGCATTATTATGCCGGGCGAGATACCAACAGACAAGTCTTTACTAATATTATAAACGCGAAAGTTTGTATGTATTGATGTTTGTTACTCTTTTACGAAAAAACTACTGAACCGGTTTTAATGAAATTTGATATGTAGGTATTTTAGGACTTGGAATAGCACAAAAACTACTTTTCATCCCGGGAAACCGCGATTGTAACCGCGAGGGTAGCTGCCCCCGCGGTTACACCCGCGGTTTCCTGGTCTCCGCGGTATAATGCGGTCAAAATGGCAATTTTGTTTTTCCTAATATACATTGTGGTTTTAAAAACGTATAGGCTACAGCGACCAAGCACAAAAACTACTTTTTATTCCGGGAATCCGCGGGTGTAACCGCGGGGGCAGCTAGTATTATATAAAAATGAAAATCGCAATTTTATTTGGTTTAAAAGCAAGCAGTTTTTTATAATTGTGATTATTCTACAAATTTACATAGACCTTGCCTTACATTTGTTTTATTATTTATGTATAATACACGTGTTTTTTATTTATTTAATTTGAATTTCATTGTGAAGCAATATATATTATTTGAACGCTTATTATGGCAAAGACATGTTGTGCAAAATAGCTAATAAGTTAAGACCTTGCATGCAGTCGTGTGTTCACACCATGTTTATACAAATAAATTATCTTAATCTTTAAAACTAATTGATTAAGGGATCTGGCAAATAAAAATCTATTGATACAACTAATTTTCGAACACAAAGAAACACACACACACTATACACACATACACGCTTATATGGACAAGAAAGTTAAACACAGACGTACCTACCGTATCAGCTCCATCGATGAACAAAGTAGATTCTTCTAAACAAAACACTGCTAGTAATACATATGTATCAATTTATGTTCAATTTCAAGCACTTTATACAGAAATCACAGCATTTACTTCAATTAGGTACACTTCTAAAACTTTCTATTCTATTAGAGAAATTGGAACAAATATCGCATGTTAGGAAACAATTACTGAATCATTCCATAAAATAAACAACACACGATGCTAGGTATATCATAAAAATAGTCGACGATTTTGAAATGTGAATGTTTGTGCTCCTATCCTATTGTTTATTTTTGAAATTCTACTCGTATTTCACGACCTAGGTATACATATATACAAATATTTCTTATATTAAATTATCAATTATCAAATTAAGATTAAGCAAAAACATTACATTTATTATATTTTATTTATCTATTTATATTACATTTATTTATTTCGACTACTGTTTACAGTTGTAATTTTATTTATAAAATAAATTATTGCTAATTTAATTTAAATTAACAATTCTTTATTCAAGCTCTTATAAAGCAAACGTAAAAAGTATTCTCTAATATTGGATTCTTGTCGTTCGGCACTGCACCCCACGTCGGAATAAGAATAATGAACATTAGAACGATATTTTATACGTGCACCGATGCAAACAGAATAATGACCAAGCCCCCATTACCGCACCTTAAGTTCGTTGCCCTCACGCTTTACCGATTGTATAAAATGATTGATTACTAATATGTCAAACAAATTGACTGTTAAATAATATTTAACCTGCCTACAGTGAAATTAAATATAGGGGTCTATGGCCGTTATATCACCTCTATATTACAAATTTAGACCCCTGATTTTATATAATGACATCTTTAATCTGCCATACTATAATGCTAAGTGTCGTCTGTGAAGCTTAGAACGGACTTATATCAACTTCACTTATTTATGAAACTCAAAGTGTCGAAAAACAAAATATATGTTAAATAAAAAAACGCACTTTAAACACATAATACAAATCAAATTAAAATACGTTAAAAGTTAACACGACTTTAAAAAAAACTATAAGTTCGACGGAACTTCGTTTAAGGCGTCGGGACGGTATTCCGAAGACGCAGGTTAGATCCCTGCCCGAGCAATATTCTTTTTCTTCTTTCTAATTATTTAAAATCTTCAGATTTTTCGCCTAGCATGCGCTTATGCATTCAATATCAAAAAAAGTATAAGCATGTCTTCAAACACAACATCTTTTTCAAAGTCATGTAGATTTAAATGATGATTAGAGTAGTACTTTATCATAAAAATCTTCAATCTCTATCATCTTCCTTCATGCATCTCTTAACTTTTGTATCGCTTGATGTATTTCAAAACTTAGCGATTATTTTACAGACCTCGAGATTCCTCCTCGAGATTCCTCCTCGAGATTTATCCTTATCAATAATGAAGTCTCTTTCTTTAGACTACCCTTCAGACAGTCGGCCACTGATTTGTTTGTCAGTGAAAGTTAAACTTACGGAGTTTCATATCGCAACGCACACGTCCTACAAAATAAGTGACAAAAGACAATGAAAAAATCAGACCGGCAATCGGACCTACAAAAAGTCTGACGTCGGCGGAGGCACTTATGTTTACAATTATTGTTGAAATCTATGAAACCACTGAAATACGATGTTCATTTATTTCTCAAAGGAATTTCCAATGTTTTTTTCAACTACCATGTACATTAACCCTATGTCGTTTTACTATAAACATAGGGGCTAATAGCACCCTATATTGTTTGTTCTGTACATAATCATCGAGATCTTTTATCGTGACATATAAATAATCAAATACTGAGTGAAAGCCTTGACTGTGGCGTTTGTTTACATGTAATTATTTATTGTTTGGTAAACTATAAATGATAATGATAATTATGACAGCATATTAGTTAAACCCTCAGGTTAATAATCTATAAATTTAGAGGGCTTTACGTTACTTCGAGCATCTGCGATCAACGATTTTACGATCGTGTATGAAAACCGAGCAAGTGATTGCTTTTTCTATGGTCCGCGATCTACATTTTTTAGTCCGCGGCAAGTTACTTCGAGCATCTGCGATCAACGATTCTACGATCGCGTATCAAAATCGGGCAAGCGATTGCAATTTCTATAATCCGCGATCGGCATTTTTAGATCGCGGTAACTTCATCGCGTGGTTGCGCGATTAAGTGATTATTACTTGTAGCATATGCAATGGGCAATTTTTCGGTCGCGGCAAAAAATTACGCGACCGCTCGATTCAATTTCGGTATTCAAATTACTGCGATTGGCGATCGATAGTGCATGTGCATAGTATACTGTTGCTGCTTTCGAAAAGTGATTGAACCTTCTATCGCCAATTCTAAAGTAGCGTAAAAGCGTAGTAGTGGTGAAGCAGTAGTTTGTGCAGTTAGGGCTTAAGAAACTGTATAGTGTAAGTACGGGTACATATGTTTCTTGTGTTATTGTCAATGAAACTTAAATCGCAAAAATATACTTAATTACTACGTACATGCGGGTATCGGTTGAGCCAACGGAATGGCCTGCAGATAATTCAACTGATACCCGTCGTCCGGCAACGTGCCCAAAATGCTGGCGGCGTTGCCTCGCTAAGCAGCGAGGCTGATTCTTTGGGAAAAATACACGCCAGCATTTTGGTCACGTGTGGACTCTACCAGCTGCCAAATCCTTATAAATTTCCAGTGCTCCTGGTCCCCACGGGCCCAACGTCTCTACCCCAAACGGCACAAACGGGTTACCCCTATCGAGACCTGAATATTTGCGCCGTTTGAGGGATTCCACTTAATTTACTACACTGCTACAGTTTTTTTACGCCCTGGATGACTGGTTGAAAATGCTGCCTATCATTAAGTCCTCCATGAACAAACTGTTAGGTAACTGTAGGGTTAGATCTACGTAAATAAATAAAATACATGATATAGGTAAGTATATTAGTTTATTGCTAAATAATCATACTTTTGCAAACAATAGTATCTCGTCAAAGAAGCTTTCATAAAAATCTAGGAATATGTTTATTTCTGAACTCAAACTATAAAATCAGGAGAAAATATTTTAATAGCTTTTATTCGGAATTTCGGCATAAAATAAAAGATACGCATTTTTATTTTATTAATCGGGCACAGATATCTAGAGACAAAAATATCACCAAGAGACGCTTTGCATGTAATGCTAATACTTTAAGTGAAAAAATAAAATAAAAAATAAGTTATAGTTAAAAGAAGATCATCAAAAGACGATAATTAATATTATTTGCATGTAATGCTAATTAATAATTAACACTAATTAAAGTGAATAAATGGGCGATGGATTAGGCTTGCACATGGCACAGAACTAAAAAGAGTAGCGTGAACGAGAGGATGCCCGCCCGTATCTACCCACTGCTGGGTATAGACCCAGCAGTGGGCTGATTAAATAAATAGATAGAAAGTGAAGAAAAATATGAAAACTTAATTATATAAAATTTTTATTATAGACACAATGATCACATACATGGATCCTGGCCCCTAACTAGGATTTCCTGTAAACCAAGAACTAAGGACTATGGAACCACAAATACTCAGACACAAAATTGCATAGAAAAACAAATGCTTGCGCTTTTGTTTTTTATGCAAAAACATTTGTCCCGTCGCGGTAATGGAACCCGCAACCTCAGTGGCGTATGACGTTTGAGCTGAATGAATAATTGTGGGTCGGCATCGAATCTTCAGCTGCTCTGGTGCTCCATGGGTATGCAATATTTATCAACCTACTGGCTGTTTTTTTTAATACTTTTTGCATAAGAACAAAAGGTTGATGTCGGAAAATTATCCCAAAAACGTTAAATTTGTGGTCAAATGCAAAACAAAGAAATTTGGGCGAATTAGATCAACTGATTGTTATTATTTTCACCAGTATTATGTATTTACACATAAACTTACAAATACTCAATTATTTAATCGAAATTTCCATATTTTTTTCAAAATTTCGACTTTTAAGTAACCAAACATTTTTACTGCACTTTTACAATATATGTCTCTCGTCTAAATCGACAATTTTTTTTTTATTCCTGGACTTTATTTTTTTACTGACGTTTAATGGCTTTGTCGCTATGCGACTACATCGTCAAGTCGTTAATAATTCACTAGAAACTAAGACACATAGCAGTAACATTAACTTCAAACAAAATAATTACAAGTTTTATAGCTTTTGAGCTTCAAAAAATAATTTTGTATAGGTAAGCTAAAGTCAATAATCATTTATTAAATAGGCACAAAATGCACTTTTAACATCATAAACACAAACTAAAAATACGTAAAACAATGTAATTCAGTTAACATGACATCTTAGGTATGTATATGTAATATGATAATTAGGATTATAGTACATTATGGTACTAGTGTGTAATGTTGGTGATTACCGCTGAGGCGCCATTAAGACCCGAACCGTTAGGTGAGGGTCTTAAGAGAGCCGAGGACGGTAATCATCAATACACACGTATATTATACGACGTTTTTCAACACACTTGTGAATAAAATAACAATAAAAACTCATTTTCAACAGTGAAAACGAATTGTGAAAAATGATTCGCTATGGCGGGAAAAATTAATCAGTTTTCCTATGCGCGCGCATTGCGATCAGCCACAGACTAAAGGGATGAGGTTTTTTTTTTATTTTCCGCGCATAGGGTTTGCGCCTATTCTGCCACGTACAAAATGGGGAATTTAAAGTTTTATACCACACCCACTCGGAAAGTGTCTTATTACTCGTTCATAAACGGGTTACAAAGTTCGTAATTTCTCCCTTAAAAATGTGCGGCGGGAAAAGTTATATGGAATTTCATTACTGCCCTCCGAAGCAGGGCAGGAATGTTGTATGAAAATCCATTACTGCCCGGCTAGCTTTCTTTTGTTTTTTAGCAGCGAACATAAAAAAAAAAACACAAACGTCAAACCTCAAAAAGGTCTTGTATGAAATAATTAGAAAAAAGAGGCGGGAAACATACAAACCTCAAATCTCAAAAAGGTTTTATATCAAATAATTAGAGGAAAGAGGCGGTTTTTTTTTGTTTTCTATTTTTAATGAAATGAGGATGGCAACCTTATTCTGCAATACGAAAAAAAAAGCGCGGCAATTTATTTCGTTGCGTTAAATTTTGTTATAACTAAATTGTTAATTTAACAGTACCTAGCTTTTAATTTTCTAAATAATTTTCCAAAATGTCATCTGATAGTGAAAGCGACGATTTTGTAATGATGACGCCACCAGAAATAAAAAATACAGCCCAAGAAGTCATAAATAACTTACTTCCTGAGAAGTCTCGAGCCAAATACGACAAAATTTATAATGATTTTATTTTCCTCGTAGGTGTAGTATAAAGCACTATGTATCACTCGGGAGAAAGTTCTATTTCTGTTCTCGAGTTTCCTTTAAGCCCTCCGCTGCGCGTCGGACTTAAACATACTCTCGAACAGAAATAGATCGTTTTCTCCCCTCGGTGTACAATGTACTATTCTTTTATTACAGAGAAAACAAAATTTATGAGCAAGTGTGTTGAAAATATTTTTATTTATTTTTTAGCTATTTATATTTTGATTTATTTGCACCGCCGACTTCTCTCACTCCGCTAGTTCTTTCCATCCAAAGATTGACTGGAAGAGATCGCTTATAGCGATAAATCCGCAAATTGTACTGTAGTTTGTAAGTCAATTTCTGTAACTTGTTATTCTTTGCTATGTTGTACAATAAAGAATTTTTGTATTGTATTGTAAACATTTCTACCCATTTCTTTCCCATAATCAAATTGAAGCCCGGGCCCAGAAATAAAATTAAAAAACTGACTCTACCAGGGCTTCGGAAATACGCCCGCTACATAAGATAGCACCAAGAAACTCTCTTTTCAACCGACTTCCAAAAAGGAGGAGGTTCTCAATTCGACTTTATTTTTTTTTGTTTATTTGCTACGCGATTACTCCGCCAATTATGAATTGATTTTGATGATTGTTTTTTTGTTTGGTAGTTCACTTCAGAAGATACACCTTAAAAATTTTTTCGAAATAAATTCAGCACTTTTTAAAAATCAACAAAAACAAAATATATAAGTGGAATCTTGAAGTCGGTTCTTGTTTTTCTAAAAATAAATTACTTCAATTCTTTTAAAATATCTCAAATATAACAATGAGATATGAAGTATAAATTATAATTAACAAAATGTCAAACTAGAAGTGCGAGTGAGTGTTCCATAATCAAAGTATGTAACAATATAAATTTAGCTAAAGAACTACACAATTCTCGCTTCTGTTCCATTCCAGGTTTCGATAATCGCCGGCGAGTCATTGAATCCATCGTCATCGAACTGTATGAGCACCAGCTCATATGTTATTATGGATCCAGCCATCTGGAAATTATAAATATATTTTATAACTCGCCCCGGCTTCGGACGAATCTAATTTTCTATTAAACCTTCTCAAGATTTTCATATTGCTAAAATAGTCGTGGAAAAAAGACGATTACTATTATGCTAGATTTTTTGCGGACGAAGTTGCGGAAAATAGTAGTTCATATAACTCTAAATGTTTGATAAAAATGTTTGATACGGTTTTCACTGTCATTCAGAGATTTTTTTACGGACGGTTAATATGTATTCATTTATTTTATTTATTCATTCCAACTAAATTTTTTTTAGTAGGTAAATTTAATATTTTTAATCAACTCTTCAAAAAGTTACACAACATTATTAGGCGATGACATTAGTAGGTAAATTTCACACGTGTGAAACCGGGGCGGGTAGCTAGTAATATCTATGAGAGCTTGAACGAATAAATAAAGGCGGACGCCTCGTCGCCATTCAAAAGTGAAGCACTCAAAGTATGCCGGTCTGGTCGTTCGTACACAAGTCCTGTCGCACACATTTACATCATTAAATTCAATTTATTTTTAATTTATTTATTTAATTAAAACGGTAAACCGGTAAGGGTACATTAATTATATCAGATATTATTTTTTATTTATTTTATAATTTGTTTTATATATAATTTAATATAATTCATTATGTTTAATTAAAATGGTAAACCAATTACATTAATTATATCACATAATATTATAAAGTAAGATATAAGTGAACAAAATAATTAAACTAAATTAAATAAATAAATACTATGTCGATCTGCTGTCTGATTGGCCTACCGTTCACACAAACAAACTTACGCCACCCGCCATTACTATGCTTCCATTGTTGCTTAACGAGATTACGTTAGCCTTTTTTATTCGTTCAAATACAAGAGTTTCTTGAAGTTGTTTCTTGAAGCAACTCTGGACACTTTTTGGCCTTTTGCATCTTTGGTAAAGATTTTTTTACACTTTTATTTATTGACACTTTATTATTATTTTACACTTTATTTATTTAAATCAGAAGCCTTAAGTAACATAGGTAATTAAGGTAACATCTAAAATTATCTCTAAGCTAATTAATTAGTAGAAGGGTACATAGTTATGTTTTTTAGAAAACAAGATAGGTAGTTCTTTAGGCTTTTTAGGCTTGGCTTAATATTTGGACCCCTGTCTTCTAAACCAGGTGTATTAACACCTGTAACTTAGAAGCCAGTATCCTACCTTCCGTGGTAAACAAAGCAGAACGATTTTTATAAAGTTAAAATTATGATATTGAACCTAACTGCTAACTTAACCTTTATTAACAATGGTTTTTTTAATTTTATTCGTCTGATATTAATCTCGTGCGCCTTTCGATCCGACGCACCTGGGTTCGAATCCCGACTCGGCCCTGCACCAATGACTTATAGTTAAGTGCAGATTTTGCACGCTCGCTTTAAAACGGTGAAGGAAAACATCTTGATAAAACCCGCTTACGAGCTTTGGAGTGGTAGGCTCTGGCCGTGGTTGTAATACCACCCACCGAACAAAGCCATGCCGTCAAGCGACCTAGTCGTGTTTCGGGATGATGTTCGGTGAACCATCGGGGAGACGGGTCTGAGCAGCCGCTCAACTGCCGTATCTCTCTAGATCTATGTGCTCCATCATAGGCCACATCATCGCTTCACATCAGGCGAGATAGTGGCCAGACATAGATCTATTAAGCGTATAAAATAAAAAACATACCTACCTACTGGAAGACATATAGGTGTTTTTATTGTTACATCTAGTTACTACTATGTGTAGAATCTACCATTAACGTTACGTTTTTTTTGTTAATTATGAACCGATACCTAATGCTTCAAAAGTATATATATTTTTCAGGAGTATAGTATATATGTATATATATATATATATATATTATTTCCGTATATTTATAGAAAAAGTTTTTGTTAAAGTTTACCACTAAAACGTACATAAGAATAATTAATAGGTCAAGCCAAACATGGGTAACCTATATGTTGCTCAAGCACCATATATATAGTTATATATATAGTTATGTACTAGCTACGCCCCGAGGTTTCACCTGCGGTTTGCTAGGATAAAAAGTCTATGTGTTAATCCAGGGTATAAGCTCTCTCCATTCCAAATTTCACATAAATCCTTAGCCATTACAACGAGAAGAAGTAACCAACACACAAGCACAAAAAACACTAACATACAAACTTTAAACTAACACAACAAACATATCATACGAACAAATACACATATAGCATACGAACAAAGTGACATAAGGTCATAGACTTTCTATATTAGGGCACAGAATAATAGTACAAGATTAGGGTGTGAATCTGGCTTAATTTTAACCGACTTCAAAAAGGAGAAGGTTCTATATGCGATTGTATTTTTTTTTTAATGTTTGTTACCCCAGAATGTATACCTAAGAAGTAGTCCCATATAAATTTCATCGATATTTGATCTTGGACTTCGAAGATACATTGAAGTCGGTTATTGTTTTTTTTCTAAAACTTAATTATAGTCGAAGTAGATTACCACAGATAAAAATCAAAGGTAAATAAATATTTAATTCCAGTGCGGTTAATTGGCGCGGAGCGTCAAAGGTAAATTTAATAAAGTATTGAAGATCATGGCAAGATGCAAATTTGAAGATGGCTGTGCCGCGCTCGTTACGCGTTGCCTATGTAAATGAACCTTAACATTTAAAATAAATTGAAATATTGAACCTGCCTATGGTAGCATAACTAAACTTTTTTTAAGAGACAGATTGGTAATTGTTTTTTAGGATTCCGTGTCTTAAAAGGAAAAAAGGGTCCCTGATAGGAATTCGTTGTCCGTCTGCCTTAGACCCTTTTTCTCAGGAACGCGTGAAGGTATCAAGTTGAAATTAATATCATATGCTTAGGTTTACGGTCCCTTGGAGCTGTAAAAAATCAAGCTTCTAAGTTATAACAATAAAAATATATGGCCATTTATACCACATAATGTTGACACTCGCCAATAAATCAAAACTTATGATACATCCCGTTGACTTAGAATCATGAAATTTGGCAACATGCATAAGGTCTTACAACACAGGTAAAGGAATATATCATATAATTAAAAATATTTTTTGCGATTATAAACTTACATTTGCCCTTGGAAAATTGACCGTGACGTAATCGGTGTACGAAAGAACATTTTTCAACTACAAAGTTAAGTTTGTCCTTCAATCAACGAACTATCTACATATAATACAATCTATCTATTGTTATAGGCAGGCGTGGCGCTTGCCATCAGGAAAACGACCGGCTCGTCTCATCACTCAGTTCTATAAGAATAAATAATAAATAAATAAATAAATACAACTTTGTACGGAACCCTCAGTGCGCGAACCAGACTCGTACTTGTCCGATTTTTTAAACGTGGAATGACTTTTTATGTGCCGATATTCCAAACTCGCTTTGTATTGAAATGTGTGAGATTCACCAAGCTACTTCATCTTCTCTCTGTCTCTCTCTTTCATTTTCTCTTTCTTTCTCTCAGCCACCAAGCAGTACTGCACAAGCATTACTGTGTTCCGGTTTTAGGGCATTGTAGCCAGCGAAATTAATGGGCATTATGAGACTCAACAGCTAATTGTCTCAGGGTGACCAGCGCAGTGCAGCGCCGCGCAGGATTTTGCAAAACAAAGTTCTGGGTGGTGCTGTTATTGTTATGGGCTGGCGTATTGCTTACCATCAGGTGAACGACCAGCTCGTCTCGTCACTAGTTCCATAAAAAAAGTGTAACAAATTTACCTGCAAGAGGATTGTTCTAGTCAAGTAGAAGAAACCCAACCCACTTAGTGCGACGTAGTCTTTCGTCAATTGATTCTGTAGTCGCTCCATCTGAAATTAACATCTTTATAGGTAGATATAAATATAATTTTAAATAAAAAATAATAAAACAAGGTTACCGTTAGACGTGGTCTTGAACCTAGGGGCTTTTAGCTTCAAGGACATGTCGCCTGTATGCATAATATAAACCTTGAGTAAATGTTCCATATTTCGGCTTATAAAAAGTTCTTTTTTTTACGCTCAATAAATCTATGTTTGGCTACTATCTCACCTGATGGGAAGCGATGATGTGGCCTAAGATGGAGCACATAGATCTAGAGAGAGACTAACAAAGCCATGCCGTCAAGCGACCTAGTCGTGTTTTGGAATGATGTTCGGTGAACCATCGGGGTGACGTGTCTGAACAGCTGCTCAAGTGCCGTCTCTATCTAAATCTATGTGCTCCATCTTAGGCCACATCATCGCTTCACATCTGTGAGATAGTGGTCAAACATAGATATATTAAGTGTAAAAAAAAATTACGTACCTTTCTACAATAAAATTCCAAAATGTATAACTGAGCTCACAGAAAGTAGATTCAAATTGTGTGTGAAAAATATTTTAATGCATATTATACATAATTGCATACTATACATTTACATAATAGCATATTATACATAATTACATAGAAAACAAAGATGCATGGAACATTCCGCTTCTGCCAAGTAGCCAGCTGGCACATAAGAAACATAATATGGTCAAAAACAAACATAAAACATTGTAACTAAAGTTCTAAAAAATGCCCCTTAGTTTCTTGCCGTATCTTCTGAGTAGTGGTTCTTTTTCCGATACGGTGGTAGAGCCATTGTAATAATTGACGTTCATAAGTGCGTCTCTGATGCCAATATTGAATAAAGAACTATTGATTGATTGATTGATAGAAGCGACAGGTAAAGACTAGGTGTTTGTGTTAAATTGACGATCTTAAGTCTTTGGTGACCGGTTAGAGCTTTTAAATTTGAATTTGACTTACTTCAATGTTATAGCAATGAGCGTCACAGTCATAGATATACTTTAAGGCCTTCTTGGAGTGTACATTGACGTCTGACGCAGCGAGTACCACGCTACTCAGTCTGATGCTGAGCCAAGATAGGGAGATCACGAAGAACAGGCGCCGCAAGTTGCTTATGTATTTACCTTGACTGAAATGCGTAAAAAATTTTTTTTTTTTTATTTCAATACTGAAACACAATGAAAATATGTAGTGTAATCCCGCCGAATATATATATGTAGTGTACTACATATTTTCATTGCATATTTTCATTGAATTTCCGCAACGTCACGCCGGATTCCGTTGAATTATTTTTATTGTTGTTTACTTGGAAAGCAATCTTTTTTTTAATTAAGTTTGAGATAATAAATTCACTTAAGCTAAAGTTGAGTAGGCAATAATATCAGGCCTAGCGCACTCCGCACTGTAGGTACGAAGCTACAAGTCTACAAGTACACATACATAGCCGGACACCGACGGCGGGTCACGCGTCGTTACACGTGCCGCGCCAGAAGAGATAAGAGCTATGCGATAGAAGGAAAGGCGCTCTGTACGTTAATGACGTTAATGACGACTGGTAGGTATGCAGCGCTACGCGAGCTGAATTGAATTTTATTGCGTTATAGCAAGAGTCGCTATTTGTTTAAATTTGCGGAGTGATGCTTCTGCTGTCCCTTAGTATTATGTGGTAATACCTACTAGTACATCAATATAAAAACCAAAGCAATTATTAATAATATAATTAAATAATAGCATTTTTATTCTGGGATCTGTCAAGGAGTATTTAATTTGTATACACCTTTTTGTACAATAAAAATTAATGAGGACATCAACAACACAAAAAAATACCCCGGGTCTTAGGAGGCTAGGCAAGCGAGGAAATTGTAACCGGAGTAGGTATAATATAAATATTATTTCTAAGTCCCATCGCAAAATTGTAACGTACGCAAAACTGTAGGTACGAAGCGTAAGCTTCGACGAAAATATTTTCTTAAATACAGGTACCTACCGTAAACAGTATATTATCTAACCCTTCTTGCGAAGATGTCAAAATATTGATTAGATTGCTGGAGTTAGGCATAGAGAGGTTTTTTTTTGTTGTATTCTCTTTCTTTTGTTTTTGTTATCGGTTCTCTTTAAGACGATGTGGTCGCTCAGCGACAATGTCCGAAATAAATTAAAACATATATATTATTTCTACAATTCTGCAGTTTCGTAGGACCCCATTGTACTGTATCAGGTGTAGGATTGACAAACAAATATCTTTAGAGACATAATTAAACTAAATCGGACAAATTTTATGATATTCAAAATAACAATGAGGTAGTGCAAAAAAATCCATAGAGGTATAATTAATCAGGTTCCACCGAGATTTGAACTCGGATCGCTGGATTCAAAGTCCAGAGTGCTAACCATTACACCATGGAACCGATAGAGAAGCGAACGTAAGTAATCAAACGGTTATATTTAATTAAATCAAAACAAGAAGTTAATCCAAAAAATCTGATAGTGCAAAAAGATCAGGTTCCACCGAGATTTGAACTCGGATCGCTGGATTCAGAGTCCAGAGTGCTAACCGTTACACCATGGAACCGACTGAGCAAGTGGCCGAAAATACAGTTATCAACCGACCGTTGACTGCAAAGTCAGTGTTGACTATCGTCGGTCGCGTCCGTGGGTGCGTTAAAGCATTTTAAATCTAATTTCATTTAACTTATTTATTATATATTAATTACATTCACTAGTTGTTGTTGGAAATGCCGAGGCAAGTTTTATTATCAGCTTGATAAAATTTAATTGATTGGGAATAGCAGGTACACACATTGACATCTTTTTATAATAATATTACATAATAGCAATATTGATTTATTTTACAAATTTAGTACAAAACAAGTCGCTATCCGCGTCCTAATGTCTCATTTTCCGCTTTCTTTTTCGAAATCACGCAACCGATTTTGATACGTTTTTCACCTTCGAGTGGATACTTTATCTGAGTTTTTCACTGTTCTGTATATATATTTTTACGGAAGGTTAATGTACAATACTCTATAATTATTGTGTTGATTATTATTTTTTTTATTTCAATTTTCAATTGTTCATAAGTAATTTTTAATTTTCAACTTTTAATTTCTAATTTTTAATTAAGTATGTTGTAAGTTTTATTTTTGTAAATAATTTTAAGGAATAAATGGGTTATATAAAAAATAAAACTGGTAATAATAATAGTTGAGAAAACTCAATATTCGTAATCAAGTCGACAAAAAATTTCATTACATTAGTAGCTTCGAGTAGACAGCCAAAACTTTAACTGAGATTAGTAGGTAAATTTCATCCAAGCGAAGTCGGGGCGGGTCTAGTATTAATTAATGAAAAAGTTCTTATAAGTATGATATGTTTTCACGCCGTAACGCGCGACTAAGTGTATTTGGATGAAATTTGGAAAGGACTTTCACGTGCACGTCACGTTCACAAAGTGCGAATCGGACTCACCCATCGAGGGTTCCGTATATTTTTATGATTTAATTACAAATGTATAGTTCTTAGATTTCTCCCTGTACTTGTAGTAAAGACGCTATTAATTGCCAAATTTCATAGTTCTAGGTCAACGGAAAGTGCCTACCCTGTAAATTTTGTCCCTTAAGAGTGCCGAAATTTACGTTTTTTGCGGCATTTATTTTAAACTGACTTAGAAGTTTGATTTTTTCACAGCTTCCTGGGACTGTAGACTTGAGTATATGGTTATAATTTCAACTCTATACCTCCACGCGTTCCCGAGATAAAAGGTTTGACAAACAGACGGATAGACAGACAGACTGCGACTTTCGATCTGACGCACCCGAGTTCAAATCCCGCTGACCCACCACTGACTTTCTAAAGTTATGTGCGAATTTAAAACTCGCTCTTAAAAATGGTGAAGGAAAACATCGTGAGGAAACCGGCATGTCCAAGAATTAATCACAAAAATTCAAGGACATGGGTTGTTCCACTAACCTGTACTAAGCCAGCGTGGTGGATTATAGCCCATATTCTCTCTATGAGGGAAGGCCCGAGTCCCAGCAGTGGGAACGCAATGGGATGATATATTGTTAAATAAAGGAATTTTAATACTCACGTTATACCCAAAAATAGCTGCAAGCATATAAAATAGAAATTTCCGAAGTTAGATAGAACAATCATCGTTCCTAAAGCAGCGTCCATCTTGCGCACCAAAATCGCTTGCTTTACATAGGCTTCCCTAATTTTACGCCATGTATACACCTTTAGAGCTTCTGTTTTCTGCAAAGAAAATAGGCCAAACGCAACGTAAATTACAATTTACCTCTGTTTGGAAACAAACCTTTTTTGGGTTGTCCTGGGCCTGCGTGGTGCACCGGGCCCGAGACTGACGTCCCGGTGTGAAAGAGAAACACTTAGGTTGCTTACGTATAGCGTTGTCCTTGTCGCACATATAAAATTTGAATCTCACTCATTAGTCATTCGCAGCGAGCGGTGACAACCGAGTGACGCAAGCACGGCATTACCCATTTTTTCATCGTTGCATTGCGGGTGACGACAACTACGAAATTGGCGGGGGGGGGGGGGGGAGGTGGGAGTGTCGCTTCTTTACGTAGTAATATTTAGTTTTCTTTGGTAATAGGGTAATAGTTTTCTTTGATAATTTTACTCTTTGGGTACGGAACCCTTAAAACGGACAATATTATTTGATTCTCTAAAATCTAATTGATCTATTGTAAATGAGCACTTTTTAAAATAAATGATCGAAATCAAAAAATTAAAATCTCTTCTTCTTTCGAAAAAGAACCACTACTCAGAATATACCTATGGCAAAAAAATTGAGGGGCAGTGTTTTTAGACATTTTGTTACAATTTTTTGGTTTTCTACAATGTTGTTTTAAGTACCAGTTGGCTACTGGAATGTTCCAAGCATCTTTGTAGCCTATATAATTACGTACAGTATAGTATGCCTTTCTCATTAGAACATTCTTTACGCGTAATTTGAATTTACTTTCTGTGAGCTCCGTTAAATCTACACTTTGGAATTTTATTATAAAAACGTACGCAGTTGCCCATGAAGGATTTGTTCGGTGATTTTTTACCCGATTAACAAATGTTTGTTTATACAGTATTATTTGAATAATCATTACTACAGGGCAAAGTCATACAGAGATACGACGGCGAGCGAAGCGAGGAGTGTTAGGTTACTGGTGCACCAACGCGCGAGCCGAGCGAGATTGATTTAATTTATTTTATTTCTCAGAGAAAATGGATCAATCATCATCACCTTCATTACCACCATCATCTTCCCTACACTCAACTTAAACACTGGAGCAGCTATGCCAGCGCCCCAAAGCCGCACTCCATTACTTCAAGGAGTTGGAATGGCTTAAACACCCCATGCGGGACGTCAGTGCAGGACTTATTGCCCCCTCATTAAATAAGAATAATAAGAATAAGAGGATCAATCATTAAAAAAAATTACCGTGTCAATTTTTTTGCAAAATTAAAACGCTTATTTACATACAAGCCTTTACAAAATGATTATCCAGAATCTAAATTGACAGCCATCAATATTTTACCTCAAGGGTTTTAATAGATGCATTGGATTAGCTCCTGACCTGGCACAGTGGTAGGTTTAACCCTTCGAGGGCGCAATTAATTAAAACAATGAAAGAACAATTAAACGAGGTCCGATCCGTTTGCGTGTCAAGGGTTAAACCGAATTTGGGACTAATTGTTTTGGCGCTTCGAGTAGCTATTACCCAGAAGGACGGGGCTATTTGAATGTTTATTTTAATTTGCAGGTACCAATAATATAAAATAATAATATAAATATATCAACTGAAGATCAAACTTGTTTAATATATTTTATTTAAGAACTATTTCCCGCCAAGCGGTAGTGCGCAAGCATTACTGTGTTCCGGCTTGAAGGGCATTGTAGCCAGCGAAATTACTGGCCATTATGACACTCAAAAGCTAATTGTCTCAGAGTGACGAGCGCAGTACAGCGCCGCGCAGGATTTTGCATAACAAAGTTCTGGGTGGTGCTGTTATTGTTATGGGCTGGCGTATTGCTTACCATCAGGCAAACGACCAGCTAGTCTCGTCATTAAGTTACATAAAAAAAAAAACAAATGTAACAAAAAAATTTAAAAGCCTATTATAAATACCTATTAAATTAGAAAAAAGAGATTAAACTGTATTTACATTTACATGATTTTTGCATTGCGATTCTCGGAATGTGTGTAATGTTGTGTTTTCCAGAAATGTTGTTGATGAGTACTAGGAAGTGAGAGAGAGAGAGAGAAAGTCGCGTTTAAATTCGGCTCCCACATAAAAATAAAAATAAATGGTTAATAGTAAGACTTTCTTTACAATTTTGTGATTATAGACAAAAACTAGTTACAGTTTATATGTGAAGTGATGTACAGTAAAAAGCAGCAGTGGATTTAATGGTTTTTCTATAGAAATAACAAAAAGTAAACAAACTTTGACTTCGCTATACGCAAAGTAATACAAGAACGCGTAAGCGCCGCGAGATTCCATGGCGCTTAAGCTCTTTTTATCAAGCACTTTCATTGCCTGCTAAGTGTAGATGTAAACAGTTATATATTTTAAAAACTTTTGATTTAACGGTCAAATACCTTCTTATCACTTGATAACATGATGGAGTGTTCGTCTGCAACAAGAGTAAATCCTATATTGGACTGTGGAAGCTGCCCTAATAAAATTACGAACAGAGAATACATGAAATGTTCTACCTGCGGTGTTATCTACGACTTAATTTGCGGTAATGTATCAATTCAGAGATTTCTGAGAATGACGCAAGAACATAAACGTTCTTGGCGGTGTACACCATGCATTATTAAGAAACCAAAAAAGGATAACACTAACACTCCAGTTGGTATTCACTATCACAACACCGATAACAACATTACCTTTAGAAAGCCAAGGGGTAGACAAATAACTTTAGAAAATATATCGTTGTCTAGTGACTCTACAGACGAAAGTTGCTTAAATAAGACGCTGTGTAACAATTCTTTGTTAAATAAAACACAAAATGAATGCTCTAAAAAAGCAGATCTTGAAAACGAACTAACGGAAATAACAAACCAACTTGTGAAAGCCAAAGTAGAAATAAAAAAACTCCTTTCAGAAAATATGGAGCTCAAATTGCAACTTGATCAAATAAAAAAAGATAATTATAGTGATAGCAACATAAGAAATAAAAGCACTGAAGAAACTAATAAAAGGGAATATGAATATAAGAAACTCGAGCAAAGCTCAGAAGTGAATACATCAACACCTTTGTCTTCGAAAACCAAGGATAAAACTCCGGTAGAGAAACTAAAACGAAAAATAAGTAAGAAAACGTCGAAACCACCAAAAACTGGATGTAACATTTTAGAAAATAATGAAACCACAAACGAAACACTGTCAAAAAACAACGGAAGAATTTTTACAGAGATAGACGTTGAAAATAAAGAAAAAGCAAATCTTACAGAAGAGATAAGTAAATACACAATTACAACTCAAATCAGCAATGATAAAGATATAAGAGATGCGAATATGAAATTGAAGTCGGATACAAGAAGTACACTTGATGAGAGACCAAAAATAATTATACTCGGAGACCAAAACTGTAAAGACATGTCCTCAACACTTATAAAGCTAAGATCAAGACACAAAAATGCTAAAGAATACAAAATTGTTAACTATACTTTTCCAGGCGCACCAGCAGAATATATTCTTCAATCGATTAAATTAGAAGAACAAAACTTTAATGAAGATGACTGGATAATTTTGTCGTTAGGGTCAAATGATACTAACCCGACTAAACTATTAATTGAGATTTCTGCCATATTGAAAACACTAAAAAAACCAAATGTTATAGTAATAAGCATTACCCACAACCCGTACCTGAGTGAGGATAAACTTAACCTTAATCTGAAAACCATAGCCAATAACCTGATTAACTGTCAATACATACATCACACAATGACAAATAACAAAAATGTGATAAACGGAAAACTACTATGTAAACAAATTAATTACGTTATTAACACATATGATTACAAAGCATGTTTTCTTGGCAAAAATATAACACGCTATAAAAATAAAAAGGATGATACAAAACCTAAACCTGGCATAATAGCCAATAAAGAATATGAACTAAAACCTGGCACAATACCATACTATTTTTCGAAACATAATAAAACAATTTCTAAAACTAATGAAATGCAAGAAAAATGTTTCACAGAAAATTTTGACCATAAACGTGGTACAATACCATATTACTTCCAAAAAAAAAACGAAAACCAGCAGTTTTTTCGAGACTAATGACCAAAACTATATTAAAATAATGCATTTAAATGTGCAGAGCATTAAATCAAAGGCTGATCAATTAGAGATCCTAATGAATGAGCGAAATTTCGATATTAGTTGTTTCAGTGAGACATTTTTAAATAAAGGTGAAGTTGATATATTACAAATTGAGGGATACATTAACGCTTCGAATTTTTGTAGGAAAAATATATCCCGAGGTGGTGTAAGCATTTATGTGAAAAATTCAATTAACTTTAAGAAACTAGACTGGATATCGGAGATGGCTATTGAACGCCACTTCGAATGTTGCGGTATTGAGATTCCCGAAATTAAATATATTGTTATATGTTTGTATAGAACTCCTGACAGTAGCTTTAATTTATTCATACAAACCTTAGAAACTCTATTGCTTAAATTAACAATAAGATCTAGAAATAATAAGAAAAGCATTTATATATTAGGTGATTTTAATGTAGACTTACTACATAATACAAAAACAAGCAATCTGTTTATAAATACATTGGCTACATATAATATACATGCCACAATAAAAGGACCCACCAGAATTACGACTCATTCCCAAACGTGCATAGATAACATCCTGACAAACGTTAAGCATTACAACACAGAGATATTAAACTTGGGTTTATCTGACCATACTGCACAATCAATAAAAATGTTATCCAGTTTAAGTTTCAATGAAAAATTTTGGTTTGAAGAAAAGAGGCATATAGACAAATATTTAGATATATTTTTGAAATACATATCTCAAATTAGCTTTTGTGATATACTAGTCCAGAATGATCCAAATATAGCTTATACGAAATTTATACAATTGTTTAAGTTGATATTTGATTTATGTTTTCCAGTCCATAAAATAAAAACGACTCATAAAAGGAAACCAAATTGGAAAACAAAAGGCATTATTAAAGCGAGTAAGAATAAAAGACAAATTTATCAAACAACTCAATTAAATAGATGTCAAGAAAACATAAATAGATATAAGACATATTCGAAGACATTAAAAAAAGTTATAAAGTGTTCAAAGAAAATTGCAAACATACTATATATAAATAGAAGCACAAACAAAACAAAAGCTACGTGGGGTGTTATAAAACAAAATACATCTGCAACTAATAATATACATACAACAATACAAAGAATTAAAATAAATGAACAAGAAATAGTAAATCCGTTAGATATTTCTGAAAAACTTAATAACCATTTCATTTACCTAAATCAACATTCATCATCTTCTATACCAAGCAAAATACAACATTTAACACAGCCCACCAGTAAAACAATTTTCCTAAATCCAGTTGATAGTTCTGAAGTGAAAAATATTGTAAAAAACTTAAAAAACAAAAAGTCTTCAGGTTATGACGATATACCCATCCAAGTTATTAAACAAAGTATTAACTATATAGTCGATCCACTAGTCCACATTATAAACTTAACAATATCTACTGGTTGTTTCCCAGATGATCTTAAAACTGCAATCATTAAGCCTCTACACAAGAAGGGCCCTAAGCACGATATGCAAAACTACAGACCAATTGCACTCCTGTCAAGCTTCTCAAAAATTTTTGAAAAAGTTATTTTAAACAGATTGACATCCTTTCTTAACTCTAATAACATCCTTAGTCACAATCAGTTCGGCTTTCAAAAAGGGAAAAACACGTCAATAGCTATCTTCAAAATGCTCAAGCAAGTATGGGAGCAAATAAATGTAAAAAAATCAGGGGTTGCCCTATTTTTAGACATGTCAAAAGCTTTTGACTGTGTGGTCCATCCTATATTAATGTCGAAATTGGAGCATATTGGAATTAGAGGACAAGCATTAAAATTAATAAAATCATATTTAGAAAACAGAACACAATCAACTATGCTACAAATATACAACAAAAATACTAAATCTATCGAAAAAATATATTCAAAGTTTCATAGTCTTGTATTAGGTGTTCCTCAAGGTAGTGTGCTTGGACCGCTACTATTTTTAATATACGTAAATGAGCTACCACTACTTTCTAAACACCTGTGCGTTATGTTTGCTGACGACGCAACTATTTATATAAAAAAAGAAGCAAACTTAAACCAAACTGATTTTGAGCTAGAAATAAATAATACTCTTAAAACAGTTGTAAATTGGTTAAAAGATATAAATCTAAATGTAAATATACAGAAAACAAAATTATTAGAGTTTAGTAACTACAGACAAAATCCATTGCAGCTCAACATTCACAATAATAACAAAACAGTTCTCATAGTAAAAGAAACAAATTTTTTAGGAATAACTATCGATTCACATCTAAATTGGAAAGCGCACATTTGCAATGTTAATATTAAATTGTCGAAATTCGCCTATTCTTTATCTGTATTAACAAATGTATCATCTAAAAAAATTGCTATAAATGCATATTACGGTTATGTATATCCTATATTGAGTTACGGAGTAATATTTTGGGGAAATTCTGTTGAGGTAGAGTCTACATTTTTATTGCAAAAAAGATGTCTTCGAAGTATTTATAATCTTAATAGCAAAGATACTCTCCGCAATATATTTAGGGAAAATGGTTTTCTGACATTGGTTTGTATTTACATATACGAAATTTGCATATTTGTAAAGAGTAATAATAATTATTTTTTTGATCTCAAATCTAGTCGATCAGATATATTGCGTTCTAAGTATAAACACAATATATGTTTACCCCAAGCAAACAACACACTTTATCATAGAAGCTCATTTTTTACCGCTATTAAAATTTATAATAATTTGCCAATAGACATCAAAGCACTGCAAGGCTCACAGTTCAAAAATTATTTAAAGTGTTGGTTAATTAGTAAAGGTTTTTATAATTTAAATGAATATTTTCGATAAATAATTAAATTGTTTAGCTTACATAATAATTTGTTACTATAAGTTATTTATATTTCTAGACTAATGAGTAGTAACATAAAATAATTATGTTATACCAAAACAAGCTATTTAAATTAGCTGTTACTTTTATTGTACACCCGAAATGGGTAAGCTGTTGAAACTTTTTTGTAACCAAATAACATCTTATGTACACAGTTTTTACGCAATAAACGATATTCTATTCTATTCTATTCTATTCTATTCTGTTTTTATACCTTTTGTACTAATTTTAAAAATGAAATACCTTTACCTATTGTGTAAATTCAAGTAAAACTATAACCTACCTACCTACAATATAGGTAAATGATGAAAATGCAAGAATTCGTTCTTAGTTCCTTACGAATTCCTTCAGAGACATTTACATTCTCAAAAATTGCTCGTCCCATTTAGTTTATAATAATACGTATCTATTATAATGTTTAGTTCACGTGAGTTCCAATCGAACTTGAACACGTATCGTCTAGGCGAGCGTGTTACATCTTAGACCACATCATCGCTTACCATCAGGTGAGATAGTGGTCAAACGAAAAACTAAAAGTAAAAAAAAAAACTTAAACGTTCCATAAGAAACTCTATATAGTTAAGGTTGTTAAAACCGCACCTATCAGGTTAGATTTATTTTTTTCATCATCATCATTATCAGCCTACATCAGTCCACTGCTGGACATAGGCCTCTCCCACAGCACGCCACTGAGCCCGATGTACGGCTTTCCTTCACCAGTCGTTACCAGCAACCCTGTATATATCTTCGCTTCATCTACTCTCAGGGCGTCCCAGCGGTTATCGATTATATTTTTAGAATATTTTTATTATTATTATTGGATTATTTCGTTTTATTATTGGAAATGAACTAAAAAGTTACCTTATCCCACGTCATGCCTTTCTTTTCCAAAGAGCAGATTTTGGCCACGCACTGGTTAAGTCTGTGGTACCTCGATGTGAGGCCCATGCTTATCAGCACGATCAGCAGGTCTTGGAAGTTCCACAGCGCTGTGGATAGCGTGCTGATGACTAGGATAGGAAAAGCCATCCATTCGGCGTATTCGTCTACAAAATTAAATCGTGTAATTAGTTCGATATTAACCGACTTCAAAAAGTAGCAGGTTATCAATCCGACTATGTTTTTCTTTTTAATTTGTTTTTACTCCGCCAATTATGAATAGATTTTGATGATTCTTTTTTTGGGGTTTTTGTTTTGGGAGAAGGAGAGGAGTCTTCAGAGGTTGTCCTATGTAAACTTTATCGAAATTAATTCAGCACTTTTTGAAAAAATCAACAAAAACAAAAAATATTCATATAGTTTTGAAGTCGGTTTTTGTTTTCTTTTTTCTAATAACTAATTATTGTATGTACCTGATGATTTGAAAGAGTACATGACGTATTATACGGAATAATTATTTTACAATATTAAATTACATATATTATGTTGTAATTTTGATAAATGGTAACACGTCTATTTATCTAATTTTTATTTACTTTTTAATCATAATATTTTTAATATTACTGACATTAAAACTGACGGCATTCTCATAAAATTAACTGAAAATTTAAATTTTATGTAATCATAATTTTTGAAATCCATTATGTTAATATTGCACATTGTTGTTATGGTAGAAATTTTAGGAATTATTATTATAATTTATCATGATGGTGATCTTGAATCAATACTTACGTCTCAAAATCATGAATCCATGTGACAGGAGCGTGTATTTCTTTAGTATGAATTCAGGTGGACAGTCGAAACCCACCAGTGACACAATACTCATTATGTGTTCAACTGCAAAGAAAAAAAAAAGTACTATTAAATAACCGCGTATTTAAACGCCTTTTAAGATGAGGTCGGCTAATGCATGGATTTAGAATGCATTGTCATCGAGTTGTGATGTGAGTTACCCTGAAAGTTTCAGCTGGATAGCTAATCGGGAAGTGTTCAAAATTTGAGCTACAAGATTCCACCCGGAACGACAGACAGACAGACAAACAATAAAGTGACTTAATAAAAACGTGGTAAAAAGAAGAATAAATCAATTTAAGAACTATTTTTGTTTATAAGCAACACTTACTCGGTGAAATTTTAATAAAATTTTTGGGTATACAAAATATGGTACCTTAACTTCCATTATAATAACTTCTCCGGTGGATTAGTTGGTTAGAGCCCTATCCGTTCTGAAGGAAAAGGCCAGAGATCAACCTTCGGCTAGAGAGAAATACTGTCCATACCCAAGTGTAAGTAGCCCTTACTCTGGTTGACGCAAATGAACCTAATCCTGGTTGACGTATAACTGGACCTAACCCTGGTTTACGCAAGTGAACATAACCCTGGTTGACGGAAGTGGATCTAATCCTGGTTGATGCAAGTGAATCTAACCCTGGTTGATGGAAGTTGGCCAAATCCTGGTTGACGCAAGTGAACCTAACCCTGGTTGACGGAATTGGACCTAACCCTGGCTTACGCTAGTGAACCTAACCCTGGTTGACACAAGTGAACCTAAACCTGGTTTACGCAAGTCGGCCTAATTCATCTGGCTAGGAAATATTAGTTCTTCAGTTAGACAATTGACTCGATAAAAAGTTATATAGCCCCGACAGCTGGTACACTGAAAGTACTTAATGAATTAACAAAATTAATTAATTTAACTTTTAGGGCTTATAAACTTATAACAGTTTAATAAAGTCTTAATTAACAATTCTTAGCTTAGATTAATATTCACTGGATTCGCGCGAAAAGTGTGATTTCCATTTAAAGGGCATCTTTAAATTGGTTTCTACGATTTTCCAGGTCATTGACGACGCCGATCGTCCAAACGTTTCTATTACAGTCAAAGCGAAATTTAATGTTTGAATAGAGGTAGATAAGTATAGCTACTCGTAATACAAAATTGTCATTTTGATATTATTAAAATACGGCTACTTTTATACCTAAAAAAATGTGGTATGTTTTTTGTCTAACTTCTATGATGGTTCTTTTACTTTGCCGTACGCCCGCCGATTAACATTAAACATTTCGATAAACACTGAGAAGTTTGATTTTTACCTCCATCTCTGTTACACGCTTGGGTTAAATGAATCTGACGTATGTCCAAGTAGCATCAATAAGAAGTAAACATCTTAGTATCATGACAGTAAAAGCTTGATTTCATGAAAGGATTTCAGAGAAGTAAATGTCAAACTAGTTATTTGACATCTTAAAATTTATCGGTACTTATAATTAATGTTGACATTTCATAGAACATTCTTTAGCAAAGCAAAGCCGGTAGGTAGGTTTACTCGTAATGGTAGGCTTTTCGTATCTGAGAGCAAAGAAAACTAAATATTACTACGTAAAGAAGCGACACTCCCACCCCCCCGCTAATTTGTTGTCACCCGCAACAAACCGATGAAAAAATCGACAATGCCGTGCTTGCGTCACTCGGTTGTCACCGCTCGCTGCGAATGACTAATGAGTGAGATTCAAATGTTTATTTTATATGTGCGATCAATCATGTTATTTGAGGTTGTTATGACCTTTTTGGATGACGATGACGACCTGCTTTACAGAGGTAGAGCAGGCCGGCTGACTATTTGACTTTGACATATAGATGAAACATATTGAGAAAAAGACGAAGAACGGCTGAAGACGGTGGAGCTGTCCAGGACCTGACCTGACTGACGGAGGTCTGCCTTTCTCTTTTAAAATGGTTCGTTATTGTTCTGTGTATGGATGCAATGAAACCACTTACACAAATAAGAATCGAAGATTTTTTGGTTTTTCGTGTCTCCCAGCCAAGCGATAGTGGGTGTGAAAGAGAACCACTTAGGTTGCTTACGTATAGCGTTGTCCTTGTCGCGCTCGATTCGTATTAGCTCATCCCTACAATAATTACGCACACACACAAAACGTGTGAGGACAGGCCGCTGCGTCAGTAGTAGTACTAGACAGTTAGCTCGGCGAATTTGTATGGAGTATCGGGGGTCTGGCGAGAGGCTCAGAGGCCGTCTGGGTAAGTACCACAGCTTTGCCAGTTATGCTGCCGCCAAGCAGTAGTGAGCAAGCATTTCTGTGTTCCAGTTTGAAGGACTTTGTCAGCAAACTAATAAAGCTGTTTGGCCAGCAAATTTACTGGACATAATGAGACTTAACAGCTAATTGTCTCAAGATGACGAGCGCAGGACTTTGCAAAACAAAGTTCTTGGTGGTGCTGTTACTGTTATAAGCAGGTGTATTGCTTACTATCAAATGTATGACCAGCTCGTCTCGGCACTCAGTTACACATAAAAAACTTGTCGGTTCAAAACCTTACGTCCAATTACTTACGAAAGCAGAAACAAGTCATAAAACAAATGACGAACACCATTCTCCTCTTCAGCGAGTGGTCATGTGGAACCACTATGGCCATGTTTCTCTCTACCGACGCCCAGTGAGCTGACAGCTCCTGCCAGGACAGGCAGAGTCGGGAACAGAGGATGAGAGACGTTATGGAGATGGCGTAAAAGAAAGTTCCGGCTAGACGGGCTGTGACGCTGCCTGGAAGAATAAAGACAATTTATTGGAAAATAGATAGTAAATAGAGAATGGTAATAGTAATAAAAGCAGATGATAATAATATAAGACACGGCTTCTTATGTTCGTAGAGGGCTGAAAAGCTTCTTACTGGTGGTAGGTTTCTCGTATGCGAGAGGCCGTCTGGATGGGTACCACTACTTTGCCAGTTATTCAACCACCAAGCAGTAGTGCGCAAGCATTACTGTGTTCCGGTTTGAAGGGCATTGTAGCCAGCGAAATTACTGGGCATTATGAGACTCAACAGCTAATTGTCTCAGGGTGACGAGCGCAGTACAGCTCCGCGCAGGATTTTGCAAAACAAAGTTCTGGGTGGTGCTGTTCTTGTCATGGGCTGGCGTATTGCTTACCATCAGGCAAACGACCAGCTCGTCTCGTCATTCAGTTACATAAAAAAAAAAACTTTTGTCGAGTAGATGTAGGAAGAGTTCTCGGAAAACACCCTTAACATGCATGTAAGGATTCTTCACCTTCAGCACCAGTAATTTCTTCGCACCAGTAGTTAAACCGCTAGGTATTAGTGTGTTTTCGTTTGAGTAGCAATATGGCGCCAATAAAATTACACGGCAATGCGAGACATTGTAACGACATAGCCTCGTATATAAGATCTCTTCATTGATACCTACTTTGTTTTTTCTCAAGTCACTTGGTCACACACGATTATAATTAATTTTTAGAAAAAAACAAGAACCGACTTCAAGACAACTTATATTTTTTGTTGTTATTTCTTTTTCAAAAAGTGCTATTTTAATTTCGATAAAATTTATACGGGACCACCTCTGAAGTATGACCTACCAAACAAAAAAAGAATCATCAAAATCGATTGTAAACTGAAACACTTACGGTGTCCCACAATATCTATAGCAATTCCAGTCAATGCCTTTATGACTTTCCAAATAGCATTAGCTTCCACAAATAGCAGCCACAAGAAAAGGACAAGGCTCCACAGTCTCCAGATGATCTTCTTTGACCCTGTGATGCCAAACCAGCAGGAGTAGCGGAACACTTTGATCATAACTTGGAGAAAACCCTGAGAAAAGAGATTAAAATAAAGTAGAAATCCACCAAAACTAAAAAAATCCACAATTTTTTTTACACTTATTAGATCTATGTTTGGCCACTATCTCGCCGGATGTGAAGCGATGATAAGGCCTAAGATGGAGCACATAGATCTAGAGAGAGAAGGCAGTTGAGCGACTGCTCAGACCCGTCTCCCCGATGGTTCATCGAACATCATCCCAAAACACGACTAGGTCGCTTGACGGCAGTTGTTTGGTGGGTGGTATTACAACCACGGCCAGAGCCTACCACTTCAAAAAAATCTCTTCTACTACCTTTTCTAGATAACGCCGATGCCTGCTATCTCCATCTAACTGAAGAACAACTCAACAAAGTTGAGAGACTACAAAATTGTTGTATCCGGTTCATTTTTTTTTTTTTTTTTTTTTTTTAATTAAATATTTTTTTGTCTCCGCTGGTACAATTTGTTTACTTTTCGGCAAACATCTGAGGTCGAGCAAAGGGGTACGCTGAAAACCAGCCCTGTGTAAACTCACTAGAGTTTACACAGAACGATGCTGAGCCTACCCCTTATTGCCAAACCATAATACTGTATGAATATTGTAGTTATATTAAGTTATGTTAAGTTATTGGCAATAAAAAAAACATTTTCTTTCTTTCTTTCTTTCTTTCATTTGGCTATCGAAAATATGACCATGTTTCCGAATTTCGCCATTTTTTTTTTGCGGAGACATCTCATATTCTTATGATTTGATTTGATGTGTTACTTTGAGAGAAACATTCTTGTAGGAAATAGGATCGATTAAGCAAATGTTGTTTTTTTTTTTAAATTAAATTTTTAGCTTGACACTAAAACTTTTCAAAAAACCAAACAAAATTTCCTAAGAACAACCCTGAAAGTCCCGAAATTTTGCCACGCCTTTTTTTATACATTATTGGCTTGCGTTTGACCACTATCTCACCTGATGGTAAGCGACGATGCGGTCGACGATGTAGCACGCTTGCCAAGATAGTACCTGTTCACTCGAGATTTGAAGATTCCTAGATTATAAGTATCGGGAAAGATTGACTCCGGCAGGGAGCTCCACTCGTTAGCAGTGTGTATAATGAAAGTGGAAGCAAAGCGCTTAGTGCGCGCAGGAGGTATGCCCACCATATAACGGTGGCGCGTTGTCGTTCGTCTCGTAGTCCGATGACGCCTTGTATAGTGCTGTACCGTCGTAGCCACCATTATATATTATATTTAACTATTTAATTAATCATCATCATCCCATCACGTTCCCACTGCTGGTACCTGGGCCTTCTCTCATAGAGAGAGTATGGGCCATAATCCACCACGCTGGCCCAGTGCGGGTTGGTGGATGTCACATGTCCTTGAATTTTTGTGATTAATTCTTGGACACGCTGGTTTCCTTCATCGTCACACAAATCCACACACAACATATGAAAGTCAGTGGTGCGAGGCCAGCGGGAGTCGAACTCGGGTTCGTCGGGTCGAAAGTCGCACATGCTCCCACTGAGCCACACTCGCTATTTATTAATATACTTGACTTATTAATTTGCCAGTTATTCTGCCGCCAAGCAGCAGTGCGCAAGCTTTACTGTGTTCCGGTTTGAAGGGCATTGTAGCCAGCGAAATTACTGGGCATTATGAGACTCAACAGTTAATTGTTTCAGGGTGACAAGCGCAGTGCAGCGCCGCGCAGGATTTTGCAAAACAAAGTTCTGGATGGTGCTGTTATTGTTATGGGCTGGCGTATTGCTTACCATCAGGCAAACGACCAGCTCGTCTCGTAATTCAGTTACATAAAAAAAATATATTTTATAAAAGCTATCTGAGTTTAAAACCTCAACACCGAACTAGCTAGTTATTCTCGCGGTTGCCATCCTGAAATTCAAATAAGCTTACCCAAACTAACTTCGCTAAGTTCAAAATAAGTAAAGTTACTTACATCATGGTGCGGTTGCTTCGGTAAAAGTAACTTGTTTCTGAAAAAGGCTGCTTTCACCAGTTCTACCTCATTAGACATTGTTAAAATTAAAAACTTTTAAAATATGAATATTTAATTAGCAGATTTAGTAACAAAACAGAATACAATATTGATTACGTGTTCCAGTAATGGTGAAATGTTTCATATTGATGGATTGTCAAGTTGCAATTAAATTTTTTATTTAGTTCATAGTGCGACCATTTTGTGTAGAACCCTGGCTATTGACAGCCTGTATGGTGTAGTGGTTGAGCAGATTTGTTTAAATATCATACACCACTGAGGTTGCGGGCTCGATTACCGTGACACAGCAAATGTTTGTGCACTGAAAAAAAGCGCAAGCATTTGTAAAACCAAAACACCCAGATACGAAACAAAACTTTCGTGTCCGGGTGTTGTGGGACCATGATCTCTAAAGTTCCTGGTTTCCTATATGTATACAGGGAATCCTAGTTAGGGATCAAGATCTATGTTCTATGATCTATGATCTATGATCGTTGGAGGTAAGGGAGGAAAGTAATTTTTGTACTTATTAAATCGAAAACATAGATTTATTAGATATGTTTAATCGACGCTTCGACCACGTTACATATTGATTAATGTAATCAATTTATTAATTCAATAAATGTAAAATATCTTTAAAAAATATAATCTATATCTATATATAAATAAAAATGAATCGCCGAAATGTTTGTACACGCATAACTTCCGACGAATTGGATAATTATTTTTTTTGTATTCCTTATTTTCAGGACAAGGTTTGTAAATAAGAAAATTAAAAAAAATATATTAAATAATATATTGCGGTGCAAGTTTGCCAGGTCAGCTAGTTTTAAATAAATTTTTCAGAATGTTTAATAAAGAAATTGCTGTTAATTACTTTTTGATTAATGAACTTAAAATGTAAACAAAGTAATAGAAATATAACAATATTGTACACATTAATTAAATTATTAATGTGGGTACACGATATGATGTGATGTTTATAAATAATATAATGTGATTGTGATAATGTGATATACTGGAATAAATAAGCTTTTTTTTACATGACGACATTATGTGACGACGGGGTGTTCTGGGACCATGGTCCTCATAGTTGCTGGTTCCCTAGATACAAGCTGTCAGACTGGTGATGATTTTGGACTAGTTTTATCAGACTTAGTTTGCGGGTGATCCCTGGAATCCACACTAGGATTACCTGTGTCGTAAGTTTCCAGTGTATTCCATTTTATAATAAACTTAGTGAAGACTTTTAAATACCCATGTATATATATATATTAATGTTTTAGTAAATCGATTTAATATTAAATTATTACTTTACATAAACAAACAGAAATTAAATTAAATAGCGTTATCTATCTAAACTTGATCATTCACCAATACACACTACATACACACTATTAATTATTCTATGACTAATCCTCCGGCCCTAGGCCGGTCTAGATACACCGGCCACGATTGGCACGCGAGTCGGTCGTACAAACAAATGACACGTGCACACTCGGTACTTTTTGCAGCGGTGATGTCGCATCGATGTGGCCAATAGATTTGGCATTTGATTGCGTCAGCATCACTTGCATATTGTTTTATTAACTAGCTAATGCTCGGCATGTGTTGCAATATCTCTTTCAATTTTTTTTTCGGATTCTTTCAGCCTCTTTTTAAAAACGACTGCACTGAGTTTCAACTCAATCGGATGATCGATGCGCGAACGCATAGAAGACGAATAAACAAAATATAATTTTTATATATTCTTTAAATATTAATAGATATAAATAAGATAAATAAGGGATATATAATTACGAATTAAAAAAACAAAGAATAGAGTGACCTTTTCCCTTTTTTTAGGAGAAACAATTACCTACACATTACATTTGTATCTTTTCAAAAACTCATTCACAAAATAAAAATAATGACATGAGAGAAACGAATGACATATTACTAATGATTAAAGTACAGAATACAATCCATACATAAGCAATTTGCAAGGATAACTGTCGTAGAATTTAAAACTTCAGAATTGCCGATGCAAAAAGTATCGAGTCTGCGCTGGCTTTAATAACCACTCGGTAGTGGCACTCAATTGATTTCAATCGATATCCCGATTACCGGGAATTAGGTAGATTAATGAATTCTAGTTAATTGATTAGTTGTTTCGTGTTAGTGTTATTATTCGTAGGTTTCATGGGTTTCTCTATAGTTTCGATTTTCACTTGTTTACAGCAGACAGGTAGAGGTACAAAAGACACACAAGAGACAAAACAAGAGGTACAAAGGACAGGTATAAAAGTATCTATGTTTGTCTAATTCCTATGTTTAGAACCTAAGTACCAAAGTAGAAAAGACAGACCTACATACAAAATTTTATCAGCATCCGTTTAGTAGTGCTTTCGTGATTGAGTAACAATATCCATCCACCCTCACAAGCTTTCTTACTTCTTACTTTAAGTAATATTAGGATAGGATTTGCAATAAAAACGTCCGTGCAGAACGCCTTACACTTATCATTGTATGTTTTTTGTTTTGAGAAATAACTATTCCGACAATATTCCGTCATAATTCGCAATATACCTACAACTCCTCCTTTTGTACGCTCGCTCTAAAACGGTGAAGGAAAACATCGTGATGAAACCCGCTTACGCGCTTTGGAGTGGTAGGCTCTGGCCGTGGTTGTAATACCACCCACCGAACAAAGCCATGCCGTCAAGCGACCTAGTCGTGTTTCGGGATGATGTTCGGTGAACCATCGGGGAGACGGGTCTGAGCAGCCGCTCAACTGCCGTCTCTAGATCTATGTGCTTCATCTTAGGCCACATCATCGCTTCACATCAGGCGAGATAGTGGCCAAACATAGATCTATTAAGTGTAAAAAAAAACTACAACCCAAACTACCACTTAAACTAAAATAATATCAAAATCAAATCAAAATCGCCTAGAGAGCAAAGCAGTTTGGACTATATCTTAAACTTTTCTTAACTGTTCATTTCTAAATAATATGCGACCATTTTTCTATTTCCCATTTAAGGATAACCTTTGTCAACGGTGACCTTCACCAAATGTGATATTTTATTTTACTAGATACTATAAGTTACATCCGTTCTTTATTTTACGCCAGTAGTAAGCTCGCTCATTACTCTTCTTAAATTAAAATAGTTATTAATATTTCAAGCCCGGGGACGGGGAAGTTGGGTCGTTTAATCAATTTATGAGATTGTGAATGATACCCCTCCGAGAGTTTAGTCTTTTCGTTTTATTAAAGCTTTAAAGCTTGCTTTTGGCAGCGTTTTTCACTTTGAATTACTTAGGAATATCCCTGTTAATGTGACTCAAATTTTAACCTAAACTGTTTGACATAAAAGATTAAAAAAAGAAACATGCCCTCAGAGTTTCTAGGTGCTATATTCTCTAGCGGGCGTATTTCTAAAGCACTGGTAGAGTCAGTTTTCGCATTTCTTTCTGGGCCCGGACTTTAAATTTGAGTATGGAAAACAAATGGGTAGACATGCTTACTTTTTTTTATCAAAGTCATAAGATTTTTATTTTCAATTTTAACGTATTTTAATTGATTTGTGTTATGTATATGACGTTGCATTTTTTGTACCTATTTAATAAATGTCTTTTGACTTTTGACATAATACCTGGAGAAGAATTGTCTTACTCGAACACCGATCCCGATTGCTTTTACTCATGTCTTGTTATCAATATTTGTCTGTGGAATTATCGAACTTTTCTACTCAATGTCCGCATCCTAATTCCTATCTTAATCACGATCGCTAAAAAACCCGACATAAAAAGCCTATAAAAGTATAAAACCGGCTGAACAGATATTGTGATGAAACATGTCCATCGCTGAAAAACCTGTACCGAACACGCATAGTGATCAAACTTATAACACCCTTCCTTTTTGCGTCGGGGGTTAAAATATGATCGATATTGCAGTTGAAAGATGCTAACGCCTTCCAAATTTGAAATAGAAAGCGGTTGGGATTGGTGTTCGCGTTACACGATTCTTGCTGTTTTAAAACGCAAACCATTATGACAAAGGTACAGGCAAAAACACGAGAGTTCTAGATAGAGATCTAGGACTCTCGTGTTTTTAAGGTTCCACGACAAACTTAGGCCTCTTGTAGACCAACGTTTTTTCGCCGTGAAAATCTACGGTTAATTGACTGTGTGTAGACATGTCAGTTGTATGTCTTCCAGTTGTTTTCCGTGTCGTATACAAGCTAGCACGTTTACTCTGTGGCGCGGAAGGCGGTGAGTGCGTCGTATCATAAATACACGTGCCGTGGGTAAGAAGCCTTAGGCTCTTTTTTCGCTAATATTTGCCCGTTGCGTGATTAAAATCTAAAGACTAATATATATTAGAAGACAAAGATGTATTCCGCTTCTGCCAAGTAGCCAAGTGGCTCATAAGAAACATAAATAAATAAATAAATAAAATAAAAATAAAAGACCCTGATTATTCCAGTAACAATATAGATCAATTATTTATAAACATTGTATTATTTTTTTATATAAATTAAGATTTTAATTTTTATGTACAATATTATTATATTTTTATTACTAGTTTTTTACATTTTAAATTCATCTATCAGATAATATTTTAACAACAATTTATTTATACATACTCTAAAAAACATTCATTTAATTTTTTTAATATTTAATAAGAAACATAATATTGTCAATAAAAACATAAAATATTGTAACAAAAATTCTAAAAAAATATGCCCCTCATTATCTTGCCGTATCTTTAGGTACTACATCTTTGCCAGTTAATCTGCCGCCAAGCAGTAGTGCCCAAGCTGTATTCCGGTTTGAAGGGCATTGAAGCCAGCGAATTTACTGGGCATATAATGAGACTTAATATCTGATGTCTCGGGGATGATGAGCGCAATGCAGTGCTACGTAGTGCTTTTTATGGTATTATAAGTTCTGGGTGGCACTGCAATTGTTATGGGCAGGCGTGGCGCTTACCATCAGGCGAACGACTTGCTCGTCTCATCACTAAGTTCCATAAAAAAGTCAGTTTTGTCCTATTTATGCAATTGCTGACTCTACTAAGGTATGAATGTTTATGGCGCACGTTAGGTCTACCAAATCTAGATTTTCTTTATGTAACAGGCGATAAAAATGACGAATTGCCCTTTTCGTAAGCTCTACATAACAATGGGTACTCGTATATGTTATTTTTTTCCTCCAGAGCTTTTGAAGGTAATATCGTTTTGTAATAACTCTCCCACATATACATATCAAACGTTTCAGATAACACATTCCTTATCTCAAACGTTTGGTATAATGTCAATGATTCTTTGCTTTCATATTTATAAGGGCAGTATTCTCTTCTTTTTATCATAAGAATTGAAAAAGATTGGTTATCGGTTAAAAAATATATCTTGCAGAGTCCTTCCACTGCATTTTTGTGTTATCTTGTGCTTTGGGTCATTGCGACAAATGGTGCACAGAATAAAATAGTTATAGTTAAAACAGGGATGTTAAACCTTTTCAGAATCCTTCTTTAAAAAATAGTTCTCTTCTAAAATACTGGTGGTAGTTTTGGGGCGATGAGCGCAATGTAGTGCTACGCAGGACCCTTTATATTATTGAGGGGACTGGGTGACACTGGAATTGTAATAGGCTGGCGTGGCGATTACATCAGGCGAACGAGTTGCTTGTCTCATTACTCAGTTCCAAAAAAAGGGCATTGTAGCCAGCGAAATTACTGGGCATTATGAGAATCAACAGCTAATTGTCTCAGGGTGACGAGCGCAGTACAGCGCCTCGCAGGATTTTACAAAACGAAGTTCTGGGTGGTGCTGTTATTGTTATGGGCTGGCGTATTGCTTACCATCAGGCTAACAACCAGCTCGCCTCGTCATTCAGTTACATAAAAATAAGGGTCACCTAAAAATACACAAATAGGCGTTTACCTTAATTATACTTAACGCTTTGTGTTACCTAACATTTTTTTCCAGTTTATCCCTATTGTTCCCCGCTTTAGTCCTATACCTTGCAGTGTTGCGGCAAATCACAGCAAGACAGTAGAACGTATACGTTTCCCACCTACACACAAAATTAGGACCAACTTATGTTTTGTCTCTTTTTTACGATTCGTGGTTTGTTATTTGTTGTTTCCACCTTATTGTTCCTGCTCTCACCTTTACCTTGCAGCGTTGCGGCATATCACAGCAAGACAGTGAAAATAGACATTCTCCACCAAAATTAGGACCAACTTATGTTTAGCTCCCTTCTGTTTACGATTGCGTGTTTTGTTTTTTCCACCTTGTTGTTTGCCGTTCTCACCCTATCTATACCTTGCAGCGTTGCGGCAAATCACAGCAAGAAAATAGAAATGGACGTTCTCTATCTATCACACAAAATTAGGACTAACCTTTGTTTAGCCCCCTTCTGTTTACGATTGCGTGTTTGGTTTTTTCCATTTTATTGTTCCCCGCTTTAGTCCTATACCTTGCAGCGTTGCGGCAAATCACAGCAAGACAGTGGAAATGGACGTTCTCCACCTATAACACACAAAATTAGGACCTTTGTTTAGCTCCCTTCTGTTTACGATTGCGTTTAGTTTATTCCTTTGTATTGCTCCCCACTCTCACCCTATACCTTGCAGCGTTGCGGAAAATCACAGCAAGACAGTAGAAATGGACGTTCTCCATCTATCACACAAAATTAGGACTAACGTTTGTTCAGCTCCCTTCTGTTTACGATTGCGTGTTTTGTTTTTTCCACCTTGTTGTTTCCCGCTCTTACTCTATAACTTGCAGCGTTGCGGAAAATCACAGCAAGAGAGTGAAAATGCACGTACTCCACCTATCACACACAAAATTAGGACCAAACTTAGTTTAGGTCCCTTCTGTTTACGAATGCGTTGGTTTTTTTTTTCATTTTATTGTTCCCCGCTTTCGTCCTATACCTTGCAGCGTTTCGGCAAATCACAGCAAGACAGCGAAAATGGACGTTCTCCACCTATCACACACAAAATTAGGACCTTTGTTTAGCTCCCTTCTGTTTACGATTGCGTGTTTTGTTTTTGAAAGTTTATTGAACGAGAGGGACCGACGATCCCAAATCCCAAAAGTTGGAGTTGAGTAATTTTTGGTCACATACCTAGTTGTGTTGGATTCTATAGTATTTTAAACAGGCGGATAATTAAATCGGGATGATATGCGAGGGGTCCAATCCAGTATTCAGTGTTTTAGGAACGAGACAAAAAAGGGTTTATGTATAAAATTGTTTATACCCTCTCAGTAATTTTGTTCTACGAGGTGGTAGGTTTATTGTATACCAGAGTCCACCTGGGTTTGTACTACTGCTTTTCCGCGGTCAAGCAGTTGTGCGCAAGCATTAGCTACTGTGTTCCGGTTTGAAGAGCATTGTAGCCAGTGAAATTACTGGGCATATGAGACTTAATATCTGAGGTCTCGGGGTGATGAGCACAATGCAGCGCTACGCAGTGCTTTTATGGTTCTGGTTGAGACTGCAATTATTGGCAGGCGTGACGCTTACCATCAGGCGAACGACATGCTCGTCTCATCACTCAATACCATAAAAAAATAAGAAATCCATAGCATATTAGGTAACAACGCCAAAGCCACAATGCCCTTGATTACTTTAGAACCACTCTAAAGTCAACGAACAAACTTCAGTCATTGACCTTGAACTAAGCGTTAACTGAGTTTGCTCTGAAACAGCAAGCTATTAAGCCAGAGGACTATATCAGGTTAATAAGTGCACTTACACTGACTTAGCAGTAGTAAAAAGTAAAGAGAGAACGCCTAACAATCACATACATAGATCACATCCTGGCCCCTAACTAGGATTTTCTGTATCTAGCGAACCGAGAACTATGAGGACCATGGTTCCACAACACCCACACACGAAACAAATGCTTGCAACTTTTATTTCTATGCACAAACATTACACTCTATGGTTGTCTGGAAGAGATCGCTGCTTAGCGATAAGACTGTCTATTGTACTTATAGGAAATTATTACCAACTGTAATTCTGTTTTTCTTCAGTGAGTGTTTTTTATCTATCTAAACATTTGTCCCGTCGCGGGAATCGAACCAGCGACCTCGGTGATGTATGAGATTTGAGCTAACCTGTCCAACCATACACCACAGAAGCTGTCAAATTTTATAGTATTCTACTAAGTAGCATAATAATATAATCACCTTAATTACATAAAAGTTTATATTTTATATAAAAACGGTGAAGGAAAACATCGTGATGAAACCCGCTTACGCGCTTTGGAGTGGTAGGCTCTGGCCGTGGTTGTAATACCACCCACCGAACAAAGCCATGCCGTCAAGCGACCTAGTCGTGTTTCGGGATGATGTTCGATGAACCATCGGGGAGACGGGTCTGAGCAGCCGCTCAACTGCCGTTTCTCTCTAGATCTATGTGCTCCATCTTAGGCCACATCATCGCTTCACATCAGGCGAGATAGTAGCCAAACATACATGTATAAAGTGTAAAAAAAAACTTGTTTTTTATGTTTTACTATTACTCCGCCAACCATCGTGAACCATCGGGGAGGGTCTGAGCAGCCGCTCAAATGCCGTCTCTCTCTAGATCTATGTGCTCCATCTTAGGGCCACATCATCGCTTCACATCAGGCGAGATAGTGGCCAAACATAGATCTATAAAGCGTTACAAAAAAAAAACTTGTTGTAGAATTTTTTGATGTACCTTCGAACTCTAAGGTCTATAGATGTATTGACGAATATCGATAAACGAAAAAGTAATTTTACTAAATCGGTTTATAAATGACAAAGTTCTGAGGCTAAGGTGACCACGGTCACCTTCGCCAAATGCTGGATGCCAAAACGGAAACAACTATCCACGTGCAAAGTCAGGCAAGTTGGGTTGTTTACTCTACCAGTCGCAGAGCCGCAGAACCATGCCAAGATCTCTCTGAAGTCACGATTTACGAGCGAACTTGTGGAGTGAGCCTTGAACTTATCATAGCCTAATCATAATCAGTGCAGTAATTCTTTTAGTATACAGGAATAATTGAATTCTATTTAAATTTATATATACATTTGTGATTTTTAATAGATTTGTACATTTTTGTATTTTCATTTTAGGTGTTTAATATTAGGGGCAACGCGCATTATGCGGCCAGTTCGCGGCGGCCAGGTTGCGGCGACATCGCCGCATTATGCGCGAAAAAAAAAACAAGCATTCTGTTTTGTATCTGGGTGTTTTGGGACCATTGTCCTCGTAATTCCTGGTTCCCTATATACAGGGAATCCTAGTTAGGGGCCAGAATCTATGTATGTGATCGTTGGGCGTATTATTATATATGCCTAGGTATAGGTTACATAAGTACATGTAACGGTTAAAAATCATTTATTATGCACCCAAGGAGCTTTGACATAAATCAAGTTTAAATAAACGAACGAAACGTCGCACTTGTTACGCCAATTATCCGAGCGAATCGCATTACTCACTACTCGGCGCTAATTACTAGACTGTCAGAGAGTGCACGTATTAAAACGAGCCTTTATGACCGGATAATGAATAAAATGAATAATACAATACAATACAAAATAAAACTCGCTCTACAAACGGTGAAGTATCGTGAGGAAACCGGCACGTTCAAGAATGCATCACAAAAAGTCAAGGACATGTGACATTCACCAACCCGCACTGGGCGAGGGTGGTGAATTATAGCCCATACTCTCTCTACGAGGGAAGGCCCGAGTCCCAGCAGTGGGAACATGATGGGCTGATGATGATGAATACAAAATAATACAATACAATACAATTACAGCAAAAAGGAATGCAACCCCCAAGACAAACCTACTTACGGTTTAAAAGATGTTACTTAGTGAAGAGAAATTGTAAAATTTATATAAACAAATTAAATATAATAAAATAATAAAAAATATCAATCAATACGCGATCACATACATAGATCCTGGCCCCTAACTAGGATTCCCTGTATCTAGAGAACCAGGAACTATGAGGACCATAGTCCCACAACATTCAGACACGAAACAAATGCTTGCGGTTTTTTTTCTGTGCATAAAAATGTATCCCGTCGCGGGAATCGAACCCGCAGCCTCGGTGGTGTATAAGATTTGAGCCAACCTGCCCAACCACTGAGGCTGTCTGTTAATACCTGCAAAGTAGCCACAAAGTTGGTTGAGTTTCGTATATATCAACATTTTTGTTTGCTAATTTCAGCTTAAAGTATTGCGAGTCGGCGACGCGTTCTAATGTTTTTCTGCACTTAGTCATAGAATACACTTAGGTATAAAATGAGTAGGCACGTTAATGGCTGTCCCAAACATTCTTCACATACCCGCATTAATAAATTCAAATAAATCTCTAACTCGCTCGACGTGTAACTTTCTCATATTCTATGCCTATACCCAAATACATTACTCACACTTGTGCAGATTTTATTCTTCACTACAGGCCCGAACTCAGGAACGGGCGTGGGCGGTCGCCCACGTACACAAATGAAAAAGCGAGGGCGCGCTTTGAGCTAAAATTAAAAGTGCGTAAACATCGTTGGGTAGCAAGTCAAACGAGTTGTTGAACTATCTGCAACTTGGAAACTAACTGAAAGTCGGAGGTATCTGAAAGTTGCGGAGCACGCATAAATTATATGACGTCAACGTTCAACGTTTAAAGTGATTTGAAAGTTACATCAATATATTGTAAAGCCGTGCTTGTAGTTATTCCAGGATCTATATACATATATATATATATATATAGGTAGGTTACCGACTTACTAATTTTAATCAAAATCCGTTCAGAAGCTTTTTGCATGATTGAGTACAGTAACACAAGTAAGTACCTATTCATATTGGTATGATGCTATTATCCATGTTACTAATGTAAGTAAATTATATGATTTAAATCAGGAAAATACAAACTAGCATCGTAACACAGGTATATCCTAGTACGAATACTGGTGTGTGGTGGTTCAAAAGTTCTCTATTTAATTTTGGCATCGCACAGACGCACTTATGAACGTCAATTATTACAATGACTCTACCACCGTATCGGAAAAATAATCACTACTCAGAATATACGACAAGAAGCAGAGGGGCATTTTTGTTTTAGTTAAATAAATTGAGTTAAATTGATACATCCATTATCATAAACTTTCGTATGCATTTAATAAACTAGCTGCTTCCCTCGGTTTTCGATTTTCCAGGGTAAAAAAGTTGCCTATCTCTATTCAGAATTTCACTAAAATCCGTCGAGCCTGTACAGCGTGAAGAAGTAACAAACACTCAGAATTTCACATTTATAGTATTGCAGTGGGATAGTATGATTATTATTAACTTAATCATTTACTGTTTTTAATAAGATTGGCCCACGCCCCCTAGATTCGCGTTTTATCCTGAATTCGTCTCTTCACTCATAATCCTTCTCAGGATGCCATTCCTTGGATAACGTTGTTTGCTTATACTCCACATGCGTAACTTAATAAGAGAGTGCGATAAAAGTTCTTCGATAAAGTTGCCCCTTGACTTCGCATTAAGTATTTTGGTACAAGTGAAGAGAGACTTTTTTTTTATGTTACTGAATGACGAGACAAGCTGGTCGTTTGCCTGATGGTAGGCAATACGCCAGCCCATAACAATAACAGCAAAACCCAGAACTTTGTTTTGCAAAATCCTGCGCGGCGCTGCACTGCGCTCGTCACCCGGAGACAATTAGCTGTTGAGTCTCATAATGCCCAGCAATTTCACTGACCACAATGCGCTTCAGGCCGGAACACAGTAATGCTTGCGCACTACTGCTTGGCGGCTGAATAAAAAATGTCTGTCTGGGACTGTCTAAGACCGACTAAGAAATTATTTTTTCTTCACTCATCAGTTGCTCAGTTATATTTAACTAGCCCAAGTTCGGCAAAGGTAGAATATACTAGTACTAGACATCTAAATCATTAATAATCGGTAAATTTAATAAAAAAAACGGACTTCTAAATAGTTTCCTGATGTATTTCCGAAGTCTAAGGTCTGAGGGCGTCCTATATACGTTCGCCAATCCGTGGTCTCCACTCAAGAACACGTCTACCCCAGCGGTTATAGGTTTTGCGGCTAAGACAGCCTTAGTTTAGGATAGAGAATAAAAATACGATTATTTCAAAATTATGTGTATTCTACTAAATAACATATTTAATTCAATAATTTACAAAATTAAATGTACAATAATTATTAAATAATTACGTGATTTTGGTATTTATTACATGTGCTTTTCTTAACACCTATTAACTTTTACTAATAATAAATTCTTTCACACCTCTACGTTTTAAAACATTGAGTTCCTTTAATAATATCTACATTAAACTTAAAATTAGTTACATATAAGTACTCAAACTTTACAAGTCTCATAAAAGAAGAAAATACCATCTTTATCTGAAATGTTTATATAATAAATATATGTTTATATAATAAAGGCCTATTCAGACGATGCCAGTGTATTGCCGGTTCCATAACAATGGTCAGCAACTATGATGCATACGTCGTTAAGACGGTGCAAGTCAATTATTTGAAGCGGAAGAAACTTGCAGCTTCTAAATACACCTTAAGATAGATTTCTCAATGCTCAAATAAGTGGTTTGATTGTTTATCTCGGCGAAAAACTTCACTCTGAACCGTGCAAGCATTTGTAATGGTAAGCCTCGTCTCCATGAGACCACCTTGGGAAGTAGGTACAACACCTTTGCCTGCCTGTCTCAGAGTGACAGGAAGTTTGTGAAAAACAAAGTTCTAGGTGGTGCTACAACTGTTATGAGCAGGCATGTCGCATACCATCAGGTGAAAGACCTAGCTCGTCTTGTCACTTATTTTATAAAGCAAGGTTCACTTGTGCAGCATTCAACATGGATAAAATGAGTTTCAACTCGGCGTATATTATTTTAAACGACGGCGACGTTCTAATAAATGTATAAGTATATCTGAGAATTGAAAAATCGGCTCCTATTGTCTTTAAAATAACGTAATACTGATATTTTCAAAATAATACTATAAAATTCATTACATTTTGATTGCGATCAAACACACAGCTTTTAATTGGTAATTATTATTATTTGGCAGCTTCACAAGTCCATTAACTTTAAACCAATTTGGCAACAAGTCATTGACATAAATTTACTGTTATCGTAGTTAAATTGCATATTGTATCATGTATCTCCAGACGGAAGGTCTATTATGTATGATTGTAAAATTCGCCTTATAAGGATCACCTCCACAAGCAACAACCATAAGCTACATGTTTTTTTCCGACGGGGCAATAAATTCGCCAAGGGTAAATTAACTAACTCTTTATTACAGAAATAATAAATGTTAAAAAAAGTAATAACAAAGATCAAAGCGATATTTTTCGGACAACTTTTGAATACCGGTTTGAAGGGCTTATCTGATATCGCAATGCAGTCTTATGCATTGCTTTTGATAATATTAAAAGTTCTTGGTGGACTTGCAATTGTTATTGGCAGGCGTGGCGCTTACCATCAGGAGAGCAACTGGTTTGTCTCATCATTCAGTACCATAAAAAAATACGAGAGGCATGGAATGAGGGAGGGGAGCCTTCGCCCAGCACTGGGACGACGCATCCTAAATAATTCATAAGTTTGGATAAAGGCGAATATTGTTGCTATGTAACAGTACGTAAGTAATGTAATAGTTAGATTTTTTGGTAACAGACATGTTGCGATGATGTTGACTCGTGGAGGCGTTGGAGTAATAAAGTATGTTCGCACAAGTCGCGCATTATCTAAATTCTAAATTTAATATATAATATCACTAGCTGACCCGGCAAACGTTGTTTTGCCATATAAATTAAAAAAAAATGTCATAGGTGAACAACCCTTATCACTTCGGGGTATGAAAAATAGATAGTAGCCGATTCTCAGACCTACTGAATATGCATATAAAATTTGGTAAACATCAGTAAAGCCGTTTCGGAGGAGTAATGTAACTAACATGTGACACGAGAATTTTATATATATGATGATAAAACGCAAATCGCAGTAGGTATAACTCGCGCTAAACTTGATGGCGGCTGATTGGCGCATCACGTGATCTGCGCAGATACAATTTTGTATGCGATTTTCTTACTGCGCAGGTCACGTGGTGTGTCTGTCAGCCGCCATTAAGTTTGACGCGAGTTATATCTACTATAAGTTCTCACAATAACGTATTTCCCAATATAAATTTATATCTACCATGGAAAAATATGCAGATACGTTTAAATATTACAACTTTTTACACATCTCACTAATTTATTGCTACGACAACTTACATTCTAATACCTCAACAACGTCCAAGTCCCTGTCTTATAGGTTTTAATACAAAGTACCTAATTAAAAATGCTCGGTTTTAATGGGCGACTCGCAATGATGATCGACTCATAGGTAAATAAATGAACATACATTTCTAATGACCATGGAAAGAACAACTGGTATTTTAACCGACTTCAAAAAAAGAGGAGGTTCTCTGTTCGATTGTATTTTTTTTTTAATTTTTTTTTTATGTTTGTTGCCTCAGAACTCCGTCATTTATGAACCGATTTGGAAAATTCTTTTTGCGTTGGGTTCAGTATAGCTACGAAGTGGTCCCATATAAATTTCATCGATATGTGACCTTGGACTTCGAAGATACATTGAAGTCGGTTTTTATTTTTTTCTAAAAATTAATTATAAATTATTCAAAGTATCTTGGATCAATTAATTTTTATATAGAAAATATGATACTACGATGGCACTTATCAGAAGTCTATCACAAGAGCTGTCACTTTAAATATTTTAAATATGTAACAATGTACAGGGTGTAGACATTTTGGGACCTTCAGGTTAGGTACCTTTTCATTTGTAGTGAGTAAGTTTTGTTCTGAGAAAACATTGGGTGTATTTTTGTATGAAAAAGGGCTTATTTTCTCTCGTAAACTTAAGATTTGATTCGATGGGTCAGTTTCGGGAAAACATTTCTGGTGAAACCGAGTTGTTTTTTATTTTGAGAAAATGACAGTTTTCTGCCCGACTGTTCCTTTTTTCAAAATTTCAAATATTCGTATTTATTGTCTCAATGCACTTGTTTCCTCTGAACAAAATTTCTTCACTGCAAAGGAAAAGGTAAACTCTAAAGGTCCCAAAAGTTTTGCCAAACCTTGAATATATACAGACCGCTTTGATTATTAATATACCACGTTTTTATAATGATGTATTCCATTGTTATCCAGTTCTGAGCTACGTTTAAGGTTTAAAATCTGTAGCTCATCGGGAAGTTAGTTTAAAATCGATTATAAAATGTGTACCGAATAGACAAACAGACAGTCAAACGAGTTAATAAAAACGTGGTAATATAAACTCACAATGATACAAATAGTCAAATAATTCAACGCTAATAACAGTATTCAATTCACATATTTTTATTAGCGTTATGTCCTAATACCTCATACCATAGTCTCCGTGCTGTCCCTCAATCAGAACAGTCTCCGTCGTCTCATGGGCGGGCGGTGGAGTCTGCATCCCCGAAGGACGCAGCGAGATGGCCAGCGGCAGAGCTGATCTGGCGCAGAGCTGGGAGGCACCTCTTGTAGACCCCACGGAGCGGTACCTGGTGCAACGTCCACGTCTGGTAATGAAATAGGTGAATGGATAACAAAAGCGAACAAAAAAGTGCATAAAAGAATTGGAATGATATAAAAGTGCTATAACAGATAATAAGTGAACAGATAACACAATGAACAAAAATACCAAGTATTTTTTCGGCTATTCTGAGCGGTAAGTACCCTGTGGAAATCAAACGTACTGCCGACAATGCGGAAGGTTGTCACCATTGCATACACCATAATATTTATATTACAGTGACAAGGTTCTCCATGAACTTGAATTGGGGGCGCTGATTTTACATTAACATACATAAGGATTTGGGACAGCGTAATAGGTGGAAGGTCTCTCGTATGCAAGAGTCCGCCTAGGTTGGTAAGTGCTTAGGTAGGTACTTGTTTATAGGCTTCACATATTATTATGATGTTCCGAAATGACGAGCGCAATGCAGTGCTAGACAGTTCTTTGCACGGCATTTAAAGTTCTGGGTGGACTGTTTAAAGCAATAGTGGCGCCTAGCATCAAGGGAACGTCGTGCTCGCCTCACTACTTAGTTGCATAAAATATTTAGGCATGCTTATCAATATCAATATACACCAAATATGCAACAACAGAGGCACTTATCAATGTGTGCGTAAAACTGTATTAAAGCCCTGTTATGTTTTGACGTTAATTTATTCGTAAATGTACCCAAAAGTTGTTTGTACCCTAAGCAACAACTGAAGCATAGCAATGACGGTGGCGTTACGTTTGTTTGAGCGGATGGAGGGCCGATGTCAAGCCGATGAGACGGTCGATCAGCATAGCATGATGTAAATGTGTGCGTGTGGCTTGTGTACGAACGAGCGGATCGACATAGCTTGAGTGCTTCACTTTTGTATTTGGCAACGCGGCGTCCGTCTTTTTTTATTCGTTCTAGTTTGTACCAGTACCTATATTATTTCAACCCATATCACCCGTAGTTTTCGTAGCAAATGCCGCGGCCGTTCTCAAATGAAAATTAATCACTGAGCAAAGACATGATCATAATACGGCTATAACAGATAATAGCGGGCTGACGACATGTGTGTCAGCAATTTTTCTTTTCGCTTTATTTTATTAGTTTCCGATATTACGTGTAAGTTTGACATAAGGGTGTAAGTTTGTGTATATATTACAAGTGTAGGAGGCAGTCGCGAGTCTTCTTTGAGTGAAAACGACGAAGAATTGAGAAAAAGTTTTTTTGTTAAAAAATATATTTTTCAAGACAAGCTTTTAACAAATTCGTAATCGAAACCGCAACCAGATTAATATGAGGCTAAACACTAGTAGTTTACGATTATCCGTCAAGGAGTTCCATTGCCCACCTTCCGTCTCCATCTTTAGATCAGCTGGCTGTCACCATAATAGTGCATTGTGGTTCTAATTCAGCTTGCAAGATTCCACCCGGACAAACGTACATACGAGTACATTACAAGTTAAATAAATGCTTGTAAAAACCTATTTTGTGGTAAAAATTACAGATTGGGAAACTTTACAAATGTTTGCTTAGAAACAAAGCAAAAACTCCAGCAATATTTGTGATTCGGTGTAATTCGTGATAGTGATTTGTGAAAGTGATTAAGTTGTTTGATTTGTACTGTTGGTTTGTGTATTTAAAATTAAAATTTGTATTTTTAATTGATAACTAAAACCTACTTGTAACCTAAAAGTACTGTAAACGTCTTTGGCTGTTGTTCATATAATGGTTTGGTACAAGGTTCCATCTGGACCCAACAAAAAAGGTTAGTTAAATGTCAATATCATCAACTGGCTGAATTCACTCATGATATACTTTTGGTCCAGACAGCATCCAAAGCGGATGGTGCTATCGTAATTTGAATCAGAAAATAAGGCGTTTTGTTGTGAATTTGTCCAATCCGTGACCTGAAACCGAAATAAGCATTTCATTGCTGATCGCACCCAAACTATGGGTCGACAGCTTGATCGTTGGGTGCTTGCATAAAAGAAACAGGTTGCCTGCTTCGGGGTAGTGACATTTTTTTTCATAAAATTTTGTGCCTGTGTAAACTTAGCCCGTACAGGACAGTTAAATAGTCAAATAGGTACAGGTACTTTAAAAAGTTTTAATATTTTTTGGTGAACGCACGGATATTCAACACTTTGAATATAGCTCTGGCATTATGTCTCCAATGCAATCATCAACTCATCCAATGCAGTACACACAACTTCATATCTGCATGCACATGCATAGCAGAACATGACTTACATTCAAAACTATTTGAGCCTCTACACCAGGTGAATAGTCATGGCAATTTTATATGGATTATTATCCATGCGAACAATTCGTCAGGGTTTTGTTAAAGAAAGCAGGCAACCTACTTTTCTATGTAAGAACCCTCGAAACGGATTATTGAAGCGCAAAGAGAATTTAAGGCGGTTCGGAAGGCTAAATAAATGTATGAAAACGTGAATAATCTGATCACAATGGAGAGTTACTCGTGCCTACGCAGTCATTGATAGGCATACGAATTTAATATGAAAGAAAATGGTCTCGGAAATAATTTGGCTATGAATGGCAAAGGAAGCGGGCGTACACGTGTGACTTACGATCCGACGCGCCGGCATTCTAAAAGCCAACTGCGTCGTAATAACATTTTTAATTCTATTATAGGCTTAATTTTTTTTAAAGAAATCATCATGACGAATCCATTTAAACAGATTTTATTAATCACTAGTTGCGCCCCAACGTTTTGTCCGCGCAAGAATGCTCTACCAACACCAAATTTTCCAGGGAATTTTTAATTTTTTCCCCATAAAAACCTAATACGGGCAATTACGAATATTTGAAAAAAAAATGCTATTTCGGTCCAGCCGTTCTCAGGTGATGCGCTTACTAACAAACAGCATTTATTTTTTATTTATCTATACAGAATATTAATGTAAACGTTAGCCATATTTAACCGAAGCTTTCTGTCCATGACACTACTACTTTATATTCGTTAAAGTTTCAAAACGAACCAAATTTTGAAAAAAAAAATACAATACCTGAAGAAATAGGAACAGTACATTATCGTTATTCAATAAAAATGAATTACATCAAAATAATCACAAGATGTTTTATCACAATTCATAATCAATAATAACTACCGCGGCTGCTAAGCAAACAAAGACAGAGACCCCGACATTCTGTACCTATCGCAATCGCCCTGCGCCACTCGCGCAGCTCTGTACAAAACAACTGCATCAAATTAAAATAACTTTTTATTTTTTTCGTCTGATTGTTGTGCGGATTAAACAAATAATCACGAATATGTTATGCAAATATGGCTAATGATTTGAATAACACCGCATATATAAAATATACGAAGATTAATTTGAGACTATTATACAATGATATGGTGACAAGAGATTATTCATAAAAGGCTCGACCTTCGTCACTAGGATTTAGCCGGCTAAACCCCGTATTCACTAGCCGACGTTACATTGGCACGGGTCATAGGACATTATCACCTTTAATATTTATACCACGTGCAAAGACTGCAAAGTTCGCAAGACACCGTGTGGTCCAGTGAAGCTTCCACTTTGCTTCTACGTAACAAATTTCCTGAAGCATTTGTCCTGATGCTTTCAGGATTTTGAACCTACCCAAAGGGCCTAAGCTTGTTTGCATTCGCTCAAGTGTCTGATTTCTACAGTCTACACATATAGTAATGTATACTCACACCTATACTAAATTCTTAAAAATAAAATTTACAAAATATAGGTACCTATATAAAAGTATATATATATATATATATATATATAAAATTAATTTATAAGACCTCTGTCAGAAGGGAAAGGGCTCAGATCGCTGATTTGTATCATCAGTGATAGAAATAATTATTCAGATATTTATTTAATTTCTTAGATTAAGGTTTTCTACAATATTTGTATAAAAAAGCGCGGCAGGAATCAAGCTACCTAGGATAGGATTGTTGTACCTAGGTATAGACTGACTAAAACGAATAAGTCGTTTATGGGCAATTGCGTACGTTTTTATAATAAAATACCAAAGTGTATAACGGAGCTCACAGAAAGTAAATTCAAATTACGTGTTAAGAATGTTCTCATGAGAAAAGCATACTACACTGTTCGTAATTACATAGAAGACAAAGATGCTTGGAACATTCCTTTTCTGCAAAGTAACCAACTGGTACATAAGAAACAACATTGTAAAGCCCCAAAAATTGTAACAAAATCTCTAAAAAAAAATGCCCTTTAGTTTCTTGCCGTATCTTCTGAGTAGTGGTTCTTTTTCCGATACGGTGGTAGAGTCATTGTGATAATTTGACGTTCATAAGTGCGTCTGTGATGCAAAAATGATTAAAGAGATTTTAATTTTGATTTTGATTTGTGCAGCTGTGGTTAGGGCTGCAGAGTGAGGAACCTCCTGACAATAAGTGCCGTGTCAAGGAGTACTGCCTTCTGCATCTGTCTTGATCCAACCGTCTAGCGAGAGCCTCTTAAGATATTATTATTTAACTTGATAAGATAACATTAATTCAATTTCTATTATAATTCTATGTCAATATAATATGACAAGGTTTATTTATCCAGCCACTAACAAATTCTCTTTACTTGGCCCCTCTCCAAGTCTATTACCTACCTCAATTTGAGACTATCACAAATTCACTACATTAGATATTTACAGAGCATAGAGTGTGTGTATCAGTGGGAGCACGTTGGACTTTCCATCCGACGCACCTGAGTTCTAATCCTGCTGGCCCTTCACCACTAACTTTCTAAAGATATGTGCGGACTTAACACTCGCTCTAGAAACAGTGAAGGGAAACATCGTGAAGAAACCGACATGTCCAAGAATTAATCACAAAAATTTAAGGACATGTGACTTCCACGAACCAGCACTGGCGCGGTGGATTACAGCCCATACTCTCTCTATGAGAGAAGGCCCGTGTCCTTGCAATGGGAACGTGATGAGCTGGTGATGATAAGATATTTATAACTGCTAAGATATTTATAACGCTCGTACTCATTAGCCCATCATTCGCAAGAACACTACATCCCTGATCCACAGAGTTCTAGGCAGTGCTAATAGCATCCTATAGACGGTAGCAGATAAGTTCACCGCGCCGCTACTCTGGAAGTGTCTAATTCGGCGAGGTTTACCTATACTTGCTATCAAGGTGTAAATATTATTTAATTCATTTGTAAATATGGATATTTGATTGTCCGAAATATTTTTTTTTTATTAATTTGACTAGCTGCTCTCCACGGGTTCACCCACGTCGTCAATTTTCATGATAAAAAGTATTCTGTCATATTCCGGGGTCTAGTATCTAATTATTTACTGAACGAGAATTGGTACATAATATAATTAGAATATCTTCATCTCAAGACCGAAGTTATAGGTACCTTTACAAATAGGTTTACCTACTTTCTTGAACGAATTAAATTTAAAAAACCCCCGATAGAAAAAACCTATACAAAGTGAATAACGTCTGAATCGACTTTGACAAAACATGTCTAAGAACCACCGCTAGAAAAAAAAATAAAAAATAAAAAACCGCATTCAAATCAGTTCACCCGTTTAAGAGCTACTCCAGACACATAGTGGTCAAACTTATAACACTCCTCCTTTTTACGTCGGGGGTAAAAAAAGTCGGACGGCTCGTCGCCAAATTCAAAAGTGAAACACTCAAGCTATGCTGGTCCGCTCGTTCTTACACCAGCCTCATGCACACATTTACATCATGCTATGCCGATCGGCCGTCACATCGGCCCTCCGTCCGACAAACATAACGCCACCGCCATGGCTATGCGATTGTTGCTAAGCGAGATTCCATCCGCTTTTTTTATTCGTTCAACGGTTCATAACATTTTATATAAAAAAAACACTAAGGAATTTAAATAATACCATTATCAAGATAGTCCAACGTCCAAAGTCCAGTTATCGATACAATTGGCTTCGTTGGCCGCCCTCCAAATCTGTCGGATCAGTTAAGAGGCTTGGGTCAGGATGGACTCCCTATTGAGACATTCTCGTCTTATCGCCGTAAATAATGTCGTGTGATTTTATATTCTCAGTTCAAACTTTCGAATAGGGTCTTCCATTTATATATATTACTAGCTGTTGCCCGCGACTTCGTACGCGTAGTGTAGTAGTAATTCATCATGCTTCCGACCATTTTCTGTCCCAAAATACTCCCGTTACAGCTCCCATCCTGCTCCTTTCTCATTACCGTACCACTTCTATTCTGTTACCTTCCTACTCGTATCCTGTTATCGTCCTGGTTGTATTCCGTAACCGCCGCGTTCTGGACTGATCCTGTCCTTCTCCTATACCGTTACCACTCCCTACTATCCCGTTACCGCTCCCTACTATCCCGTTACCGCTCCCTACTATCCCGTTACCGTACCGCTCCGCTCCTGCTCCAGTCCCGCTCCTATATCGTTACCATTGCGCTCCTATCCTGTAACTCTCGCGCTTATCCCATTTCCATGCCCATCTTATCCCGTTATCATCCCGTTCCGCTCCCAATCCTAATTACCAAAGTTGATAGCCCTATCTTTAAAAACATAAACTCTCATTCCTTTTGTCCGCTCTCGTAATGATCCCCTTATAGAACTTACATACCAAACAGCTTCATAGGTTTTTGGTTTTCGAGGTGTGATGTGTGTGTGTGTGTGTCTGTGTCTGAGGGAGTGGATTATTTTTATATTTAGATATATACATTTTAGCAAGTTCTTTTAGGGATGTTTAAAAATTGGTGAAAAATGTGTTATAGTTTCTTTGACCGAGTATACGTATCAAATGTCATCGTTCAGTTTAAAAAACATATTACGGGACCACGGAGCCGGGTGGAAATAACACGGGTGGGGTTGCCATCGGGGGGAACTGCCATGGACCCTTTACGATTCGTATGCAAAACTGACGGTGACGGTGCGCCGCGGTGCCACGCTAGCCGCCGCGGCCGTTCCGGGCCCGGTACGGTGTTGCTATGCATTTTGTTCGTCTATACCAGCAGTTACTAATAGTTGTTCCACGGAACCCTAGGGTTCCGAGAATTGCCGACGCTGGCCAGCATTTTTATCGATATACTGACCCGCGCAAAAGTGCTGAATCAATTTCGATAAAATTTATATGGGACCACCTCTGAAGTATGACCTACCAAACAAAAAAAGAATCATCAAAATCAAATTATAATTGGCGGAGTAATCGCGTAACAAACATAGAAAAAAAACATACAGTCGAATTGAGAACCTCCTTTTTTAAAGCCGGTTACAAATATGAGTTGGGGTTCCGCCAAAATTAGGTACATAATTTAGTGTTCCATAGCTAAAAAAAATTGGGAACCGCTTGGTAAAATTCCTCTACTACTTTCCAAGGCGACATAATGGCATCAGCAAAAAAGCGTTTTGCAAACTGATCAAAAAAAAAGCTCCGGTGCAGGTCCAGCACCATGTCCATAAAACCCGTCACCGCGAGTCAGAAAAACGCCCCTTGATAAGACGTGCTATCAATGGGTGGCTCGATTTAAACAGCTAATTTGCCTTGCAACGGTACTCAACGTTATACCACTCCACCAGCCACCGTCACCGACACCGCCAATAGTCGCCGCGATCTCGCAGTGTAAAGTCGCCCCTGATGAAGAGCATCGGACATGCTCGAAACCTAGGTCGACTAATTTGACAAACTACGTGAGTCCTAGCCGTTTTATTAAATATTTATAATTAAAATGAATCAAACTCACGAAAACTTTCATACTAAAATTGCTAATCGGTAGGTACTCAACGTTGTTAAATTGCGTAATAACTCCAGTTTTCGTAAACCGATATTTATAAAACAAAGTTTGTTATGTAGCCTAGGACTCCACAAAACATTTTTTAGAATACCATCATGTCAACCAATACCTTAGTTCTACAAACTCTGAAGGTAAGTAATAAACCAGTATAAGCTGAGCCATGTGCACAAAGGGTCCAGTATGTTCCGTGGTTCAACTTATAGTGGACATGTATATTTTTTCCTAAATTCCGTCATAACTTCAATATTACTGGACCGATTTTGATGAAACAAAGCCTATGTGTAGCGCCGGACTCCACAGAACATATTTCAAAAAACTGCATTCAAATTCGTGCCCTAGTTTCTGAGTTTATCCCGGACAGACAGACAGACAGACAGACAGACAGACAGACAGACAAAAATTTTAAAAATTGTATTTTTGGGTTCTGTTGCTACCATATACTCCTAAAAAAATTGTTTTTCAAAAATATCTTCAATGTACAGTAACCGCTTCGTTACAGTTTTATTATAAGTATAGATGATATAAAAATGTAAGCAAGACAAGTGTATAAATTGAAGATATTTTTGCTAAACTGATTGCAATCTATAAATTAGGTATACGTTATTAAGCCCGTCATAACATTTTGGACTTAGAATAGATAGACAAATAGATAAAAAGATAGATACATAGATAAAAAGATAAATAAATAGTTAAATAAACAGATAGATAGATAAATATATAGATAGATATATAGATAGATATATAGATAAATAGACAGGTAAATAGATAGATAGATAAACACATTATTAATCACTTCAAAGATAGAAATTGAGTACAAGTTAATGTTTACAATGGTGTAACAATGGGCGGTCAAGAATATATAGTTTCTACAATATTTGTCTGGTTGTTTGCTACTTCCAAACTCAAAAACTACTGGACTGCTCTAAATAGTTTAGTAACAACGAATATACAGCTTGACCTCTCCGTAGTATGCGCTCTTATATACTGGGGAGATCTTGCTAAAATGGTAGTGGGAACAGACGTCTCTGAGCTTTTTCTGATCTCCATGCGGACGAAGTCGGAAGGACATGCTAGTATTGATATAAGTCATGAAGGTCTGCATAGTTATATCGGTGAGAAGTTATTGGGAATGATAAAGAAAAACAAGTTTAACCTTTTCCGAGCCAAGGCCAGTAGTTTTATCTTTACGTGTTGTTACTCGTGTGTGACTTATGACTTCGCTTTTTCGCAAAAAATATTTAGATCTATGTGGTGCACTAAATAGAGCTAAATATTTTTTTAGTCTTCGCCTATTTTGTCACTTAACAATAAGACATAAGACATTTATTTATTTGCAAACAAATTATATAAGAAGTAATATAAAAAAAGTTAAAAACAGGTAAGTTAAACATAAAAAATAATTATATAAATTAAATAATAATTTAATTTGTTGCAAAACGGTCTCAACTCAGCGTTGTGCTGGTCGCTAAGCCAATGTCAATAAGGTCGGTCAAGTTCAAGGGACGCGTCCCTTGAACTTGAATCTGACGGTGCAAATGAAGAGTGCGGCTGTAGTTTGTACAATGGTTTGTAATTCTTGTGTTACAATATTGAAAGTAATAAAAAAATATAAATAAACGTATGTCTAGCGTTGTGATCGCAGACCGAATGAACGAGGCGGTGCGGCGGCGGCTGGCTCGCGGAGCCGCGGGGCGCGTCACGCCAGGCGCTGTGTGGAGGGCGGGGACTTGCTCGGCGACTCTGCGTGGTGTGCATGTACACACACATTCATGCCCAATGATGATGCGCGTTAACATCACATGTCCTTTTTTTATGATTAATTCTTGGACATGCCGATTTTCTCACGATTTTCTCCTTCACTGTTTTTAGAGCTAGTGTTAAATTCGCACATAACTTAAGAAAGTTAGTGGTGCGGGGCCAGCGGGATTTGAACCCGGCTGCGTCGGATTGAAAGTCGCACGAGCTCCCACTGAGCCGCACTCAATCTTTCTATGGAGCAACATAATTATATTATGTCCGAGTATTATAATTATATTGTGTCCGTTAGAGCGAGTGTGGCTCAGCGGGAACTCGTGCGCCTTTCGATCCGACGCACCTGTGTTCGAATTCCGACTCGTCCCTGCACTAATGACTTATAGTTAAGTGCAGATTTTGCACGCTCGCTCTAAAACGGTGAAGGAAAACATCGTGATGAAACCCGCTTACGTGCTATGGAGTGGTAGGCTCTGGCCGTGGTTGTAATACCACCCACCGAACGAAGCCATGCCGTCAAGCGACTAAGTCGTGATATGATGTTCTGTGAACCATCGGGGAGACGGGTCTGAGCAGCCGCTCAACTGACCTCTCTCTCTAGATCTATGTGCTCCATCTTAAGCCACATCATCGCTTCACATCAGGCGAGATAGTGGCCAAACATAGATCTACTAAGCGTAAAAAAATGACCATCGAAACAGAATAGAGCAGTCATTTTTCTGGTGCCGTTAAACCGAGAGTTAGGGTTATTGGAAGAGTCTATAAATACTGGGTGTAGTGTTCTGTTACAAGATTCCAACTTGAAATTGATGGATTTATTTAATTTTGTAAAACGCAGCTGCAAGCCTTTGTTCATTTGAGACGCAATAAACAAGTCCATTTTGAAGGACTAATGGCTGAATGGAACCGATTTTCTTAAGCTTTAGTAAAATCATTTGGTATTTGCATGAAGCTTTGCTTGGGTTTCCAATTATGAGACATCAGTTGTAAAAGAATAATAAAGCTGCCCCACGTCAAACAATTGGTCACCGATTTTTTGTCGGCGAAAAAATCGGACAGACTATCGGACCTACAAAATGTCTGACGTCGACGGAGGTACCTATAAGTATAATTTTCTAAACAGGTGATAAAGTGTTTCTTTTCTTTTCAAGACCATCTTCATAGTATAAGAATATTGTTTTATTTAAGTATTATCGTCGACAAAGACTTGCGTAGGTAGTAACACTTTTTTAATACTAGCTTAGCTGCTGAACGGATTTTAATGCGGTTTCTTGGGTTTGGTAGCATCAGTCCTAACATTTAAATTGGTTGGGTGATTACGAAGATACAGCTTGACCTCTTAGTAGTACGCGCTCCCATATACTGGGGAAGTCTTGATAAAATGGATTTGAAAAAATAACAACTATGAGCTTCTGTCGTCTACGCGGACGAAGTCGCGGGAAAAAGCAAGTTATAAGTATATAGACGGCTACACTCACGTTATAATAATAATAGTAATAAATTTTTATTCAGATAAAAATCCATTTTTGTTAGTAAATTTCTTAGGCTATGTTAGTAAATAAATTTTTTTTTATGATTGATATTTCGACTCACTATAGTTTGAACTCAAATAGTTTTGATCTGCGCTATCGCACCACGTTCAATTGTTTACCTACACCCAGAAATTACAATTTGCTGTTCACATACTGTCCTCGATTGTACAAGCTGGATCAGCAATATCTGATTAAGCTAATGCCAAGTTTACCGATGTAAGCTTGACTTTGAATCAGCTTGGCTTTACACTTGCTTGTTTACCGATGTAAGCTTAACTTTGAATCAGCTTGGCTTTACACTTGCTTGTTTACCGATGTAAGCTTGACTTTGAATCAGCTTGGCTTTACACTTGCTATTTTACCGATGTAAGCTTGACTTTGAATCAGCTTGGCTTTACATTTGCTTGTTTACCGATGTAAGCTTGACTTTGAATCAGCTTGGCTTTACACTTGCTTTTTTACCGGTGTAAGCTTGACTTTGAATCAGCTTGGCTTTACACTTGCTTGTTTACCGATGTAAGCTTAACTTTGAATCAGCTTGGCTTTACACTTGCTTTTATACCGATGTAAGCTTGAGTTTGAATCAGCTTGGCTTTACACTTGCTTTTATACCGATGTAAGCTTGACTTTGAATCAGCTTGGCTTTACACTTGCTTGTTTCAGTGTTTGCCGACAGTACTGATGACACGGGGCGACGCATCAAACTGATTTCAAGTCTGATCTCGAAAAGTGTTGTCATATTTTAATAGGTACCTACTAAGGTAGCACTAGTTTGATATACTGCTAGTGCTTATAAAACTAGTATTTCAAGAATATTTGTTTAATAAATATGAGCACATTACGAATAGTCAATAGTGCTATTAAAAATAAAACATTTATTTCTGTTAGTAAGAACTTTGTTTGTGATACTCTAACTAATAAACTAGACTGTATGGCCTGTGCCTTAATAGTTAGTTTCTTCCCATAATGTTCAATTTCAATTTCTTTTTGTTACACTAATTCACATTTATTTTTAAATTTTGGTAATTTAAATTAATTTAGCCTTATCATAAAACTATGCTATGTGTTGTAGGCTAGATGTGTGAGTTATAAACGCTGCAATAATTTTAGATATCTAGAAGTATATTTTGTTGTACATTTAGATGGATATAAACATGATTGTACTGAGGTTTGAACTTAAATTCCCTTATCTTAGAAATATATGTGAATCCACCAAGTACCTTTTAGAGTAATTTCTTTTTTCCAAAAAAAAACTCACGTTTCAGATTATCAATTTTGATTATCAGGGAAAACTAAAAAAAATAAAAGAACAAGGGCGGCACAACAAATACTTCAAAAAAATATAAAAACATGTAAGAGCTTTAATTTACCTGGTACAATGACACTTTAGCAGCCTCAAGAAGGCTGCTCTGAAGGTCCGGTTAAAGACTGTGTAGATGATGGGATTGATGGTGGAAGACACGTAGCCCAGCCACAAGCAGATGTCCACCACGTGCTCTGGAAGAAATATGAGATGATAAAACATTTTCTTGCGTTTTATCTACATAGTTTGACCTAGTTTTAACTGATATTCATCTTAGATCAGTAGATAGTAAATTGTAACAAAAATAATACATACTCATTGTTTTATTCCCAAAACCAACATTTACCAATTTATTGAATAATAACCTGCCAAAAAGAATTCTGTCGTAAAATAGTTTGCTATGTGATATTTTGGGAAAGTTTTTTACCCTTACATTAGTAAAACCTACGTTGAGATAGTATGTAAGTAAAAAAGAAAAGTAAAAAGACAACCAAGAAAAAGAACAGAAACTAGAACAGGAACATGAATAAAACAGAAACAGAAATAATAATAATAAAATAATTTATTTTCGAAATGCTTATAAATAAATGGCAGGATTACATTATGATTTTTAGCGAAGAAACGTACACAGTTATTATAATTATATATTTGGTTGTTTACATGCAAGACCTACATCAAAAGTTACCTTATAGGTATGAGACACACAATCCCGGAGACCGCAGTGTCTTAAAGAGATAACCGTACCCGAACTAAGTGAAACACTTGTATTTCAGAGTTCGGAGACCTCCCCTGACAAAGGGCGACCAGGATGTGTGTCACTGATGTAGCTCTGTACATAAAATTAATATAGTAAATACTAAGCTTCAGAGTCTTGAACATCGGCGCAAAGTTGCCAGTTTATCGGTCTTTTACCGGATACATTTCGGAGAGTGTGCGACGGAATTACATGAACTTATTCCGCCATCTCCATTCTATCACCGGACGACCAGGCGTACGGCAAGCCGTCATCAATATATGGTTGACATCCCTCCTGCTCGCACCAAGCGCTTTGCTTCGACCTTCATAATGCGAACGTTAAGGAGTGGAACTCTCTGCCGGCATCTGTGTTTCCGGATAGCTATAATCTGGGTGTCTTTAAGACAAGAGTGAACAGGTTTCTGCTAGGCGAGCGTGCTACATCTTCGACCGCATCGTCACAGGTGAGATAGCGGTCAAACGCAAGCCTATAAATAATAAAAAAAAACTAACGAAATATGAATCAAATATCAAACGTTAATTAAGTACCTAAATAGGCACTAAATACACTATAATAATATAATGCAATATTATATTATGTTATGTCTTCTTATATTCTTCTTATATTCTTTATTGTACACTGTCAGAACATTTACATCGTAGATTATAAAGTAAGTACATGTACAAAGACGAGCTTAATGCTAAAAAGAGATTTCTTCCAGCAAACCCTTGAGGTAAGAGATCTGTCACTTAAGCAAATAGTTTCGGAGGTAAGTGTTTTCAAAAATTATTTTAGTTTTATCTAAGTTCATCTGGAGACCGATTTGTTTAATTAAGTTACTTTTTCCTTTTGTTAAATGAACTGCTATATATGCTATATTTTGTTAAATATACTACACTACACACTATACAGAGTCTCGACCATAGAGGCAAAGTTGTAAGTATGGCGGTATTTTATCGGGCGCACTTTGGAGAGTGTGCTCAGGAATTACATGACCTCATACCACCGTCTCCATTCCATCATAGGACAACCAGACGCACGGCTATGCGACATCCATATATGGTAGACATCCCTCCTGTACGAACAAAGCGTTTTAGTGCCACGTTCATCTTACGAACAGCCAAGGCGTGGAACGCATTGCCAACGTCTGTGTTTCCTGACAACTACAACCTGGGGGTCTTCAAATCGAGAGTGAACAGGTATCTTCTAGGTAAGCGTGTTACATCTTAGACCACATCGCTTACCATCAGGTGAGATAATGGTCAAACGCAAGCCTATATCCAGTAAAAAAATGTAAAAAGAAACAATTGAGGCAAATTTATCACTCCATTATTAATCCTGAGCGAAAAAAGTAACTTCACAAAGTTTTCTAAAAAAGGAATAAAAGCAATTAAAAAGAAAAGTAATTAAGGTTTTTATAGGGAGCCTGTTAGCTCGCAAAACTTAGGTTTGATTATGATGACTCTCTATTATATTATTAACATGTGCTAGGTCTCTCGTATGCGGGAGGCCATCTGGGTAGGTACCACAGCTTTGCCAGCATTGTAGCCAGCGAAATTACTGGGCATATGAGACTTAATATCTGATGTCTCGGGGTGATGAGCGCATTGCAGTGCTACGCATTGCTTTTTTTGGTATTAAAAGATCTGGGCGCACTGTTATTGTTATGGACAGTTGTGGCGCTTACCATCAGGCGAACTACTTGCTCGTCTCATCACTCAGTTCCATAAAAAAATATATTAGGTTTGACTTTGGCGGTAAGGCGTCGGTGGCAAACTGGGATATGGAAATTAAATATAAATAAATTCATTTTAAGATTTTAAATAATAAGGAAGAAGAAAATTGAAAACGTTCGGGCAGGGGTCGAACCTGCGTCTTCGGAATATCGTGCACATGCCTTAACCACTGGGCCACCGAGCATTATATCTTCTTACGGGGACGATTCTACGTCATCTGTCATCAAAGTATAAGAAAGAAAGAAATTTGGTTGCTCGGACAGTTGGCTCGGTGGCCCAACGATTAAGACGTCGAGAAGGTATTCAGAAGATGCAGGTTTGATCACTGCTCGAGCGATACGATTGTCAAAAAACTGCTTTTAGGCGCCATTTTTCCAATATGGCGGCGCGAGCGGCAAAAATACGAGGTGGCAAAGTTGAAATTCGGAAAGAGCATATCAAAATCTATAAAATTACCAATTTTCAAAACTCCCGGAAAACAATCTAGGTAACCACTATTTTGAGAACCAAATGACTACTACTAACCCAAATAAAAATCATGTTTCATATATATATGTACAAGATAACTTCTTTTCACATTGCTTATTAACATGTAATGAGGCATGTTGACTATTGCTTTTCTGTATTTGGTGTTTAAAAAACCAGACCTTTTATTACGGTCTATCCCAAACGAATGTACATTTACAAATTACGTATAAACAAACACCTTGGGAAATGAATTTAGAAGATAACGCGACACCGAGGGCCTACGCAAATATTTATCGTCCCCACAATATTTGCGTAAGGAGCAAATTCGAACGTCGAGTAGCATCAATGCCGGCAGGACAAACATTCTTTGCCTTTAATAGTTGTACTGATAGCATCAGCAATATCTATGTGCTTTTTGTCAGCCTCTGTGGTGTAGAGGTTGGGCAGGTTGGCTAAAATATCATACACCACTGAGATTGCGGGTTCAATTCCCGCGATGGATAAAATGTTTGTGCACAGAAAAAAAAGTGCTAGCACTTGTTTCGTGTCTAGGTGTTGTGGGACTATGGTCCTCGTAGAGCCTGGTTCCCTAGATACCGGGAATCCTAGTTACGAATATCAACGATTTTTTTACATTGATTTGTTTAGCATCAAAACTATTCCTGTTTCAGTACTTTGACAAAATATTTGGTAGTTTTTGTTTAAGTGCTAAATTGATCTATCTAATATAATGTATAAAATAAAAATTAAATGCTGTTCGTTAGTAGGTAAGCGCATCATTAGAATAGAAAAGATAGCATTGTTTTAATTTGTTATATTTAACATAATGCTATAAGTAATAAAATTGAGTATGGAGGTAGGTAGGTAATCTTAAAAGTTATAATATGCATAAACCTCCATGGTGTATCACATAGGAGCTAACTCGTCCAAACACTCAGAATAAGTCAAAAATAAACAAATATTGGAATCACTCTCACCTGGTACCACACAAGCAGGACAGGCAGCGAACAGTATATTGAGCAAGAAGAACGGCGCCCAGCACAGCACAAAGGTAAAGAACACCAGGCCTAGGACCTTGGTGGCCTTCTGTTCGTTTGCGACGGCATTGGCGGAGAGAGAGCGGCCTTTCCGACGGTTGGCGAGGAATCTGGAAAGAAAATCAAATTTAATATTCAAGCATTAAGCACTATAGCCACAGAATACTAAAAGACAAAATCATCAATCCGCAAATAAATTTAAACAAATAGCGACTCTTGCTATGACGCAATAAAATTCAATTCAGCTCGCGTAGCGCTGCATACCTACCAGTCATATTAACCTTCAGAGCCTGCCTCTCTTTCTATCGCATAGCTCTTATCTCTTCTTTGTACCTACAGTGCGGAGTGCGCTAGGCCCGCTACGGCTCTTATTTATAAACGCTAAACATGTTTTGTCACTGTTCAACTTACGTTGAAACGAACATGTCAGAAATAGACAAAATGTTACACATTACCTAAATCATAATTTAAAGGGCCTACGATCTCGTTAGTTTCGATTTGCACGTTACACATCGACAACCAGAGCCATAGATAAAAAAGAATCTATTTTTTAAATTATGTGTTTTGAATGCATTAGCGCATGCCATGCGCCACTGGAGGCTCATTGGTTGGCGTCGGGACGGTATTCCGAAGTCGCAGGTTCGATCCCTGCCCGAGCAATATAATTTTCTACTTCCTAATTATTTAAAATCTTAAATATTTTATGTTTATTACTTTACTTTTAAATAACTTTTGTCGTTTGATTAGTGTTTTTTTTACCGTTTCTGTTTATCTGTCTGATTGTTCGTGATGACATGGACAAGGTTCCGACTCCAAATCAGTTCTAAGGTACTTTTAAAAACACATTATTAATGTTTTACTGGTAGCACTTACGTACTCACTTCCGTGCGAGGCGCGACGCGTTCGCGAGCATTCCGCATTGGCCTTGAATAGACTACCGGATATGGTTGAAAATAGAGCGAGAGTGGCTCAGTGGAAGAACGTGCGACTTTCGATCCGACGCACCCGAGTTCGAATCCCGCTGGCCCCGTACCACCGACTTTTCAAGTTATGTGCGGATTTAACATTCGCTCTGACAACGGTGAAGGAAAACATCGTGAGGAAACCGGAATGTCCAAGAGTTTATCACAAAAATTCAAGGACATGTGACATCCACCAACCCGTATTGGGCGAGTGTGGTGGATTATGGTCCATACTCTCTATGAGAGAAGGCCCGTGTCCCAGTATTGGGAACTACTAAGAACGTGGTGGGCTGATGATGATATGGTTGAAAATATCGTTGGAGTACAACGTAAATGTGAGTGTCACCCGTAAATAATTATTAACTATTTCAATTCGGTTTTTTCATCGAAAGTATGTATATTACCGTCCCGACTTGGGTCCCATTTCTTTTATTCATATCCGTTTAGAGATTACCATAATTAAATTTAATAATCTCAGTAAGAGAAGTTTCACATCTATCAGGAAGCTTATGAAAAATTAATTTGCTCCGAGTTTTGACTTTGATCTAAGTTTAAATTTGTTTTTGAAATCACATCCTGCTGTGAACAGCGTAATGATAGTAATTTTTATTTTTATGTAGGTAGGTATAAAAAAGGCTCGATGGATAGTAAGTTTAAAAAAAAAAAAAAATAATCATTTTTTAACTACCTTCATACTGTTAGACTTTTTCATCTCAGGGAGACGGGCCTGAGCAGCCGCTCAACTGTCGTCTCTCTCTAGATCTATGTGCCTCATCTTAGGCCACATCAACGCTTCACATCAGGCGAGATAGTGGCCAAACATAGATCTATTAAGCGTAAAAAGAAAATATTTTGCCAAATGAAATGCAAGCGCACATTTGCCAAATAAAAGAACATCTTTGGGAAACAATAACGAATGTAACAAAGTATATAAAACTGAGGTAAAGCAAAATAGATCTTACTAATAACGGACGTCAAAATTACTCTTTTCAGAGCATTTTGTACGTCCTTCTATACGAGCAGCCTATGGGTGGCATATACGCAGAAACAGTACAACGCCCTTCGAGTACAATATAATAATACGTTTAGGATACTGATGGGGCTGCCCCGGCACTGCAGCGCATCAGGTTTCATCATGTTTGCCGAGTTGCGGGTCGATTTTTTCTACACGACCATGCGAAAACGGTGCACATCCCTGGTGCGCAGGGTCCGGGCCAGCCCCAACACTATCCTAACAACTTTATCATACAGGTTTGACTTTCAGTACATAAACCATTGTTGTAGGGTTCATGTACTGACTGATAAACAAATGATGAAAATGTGACAGGAGAATAATATGATAATTGATAATAAATATATGATATATGATTCTGTGAGATTAATTATTATTATTAATTATATGTTATTTATTTGAATGTTTGTTCTTTTTTATTTTTAATCATTGTAATAATGACAATTGTATATGATCTTTTGATTGAAATAAATGAAATTGAAATGAAATTAAACCAAATAATATATTTAATTCTAAAAATAAATTAACAATTTTATATTTACTAAATTCTGATCCATCCGTCCTAGCTCTATGATAAAGACCCTTTAGCAGCCTGTGCGATATCGTTAGGGGATCGGACAACTTTTCAGAAAGTGTTTTAAATTAACCATAATGTATATACATAGCCATGAAAAATAATATTTTAATTAAATAAAGTCCTAAAAGTACTTAAAACTATGTTTAAATGTTATGTTTCAAATATTGCCGCGCAAAAGGTCACCCCCGAACGTACGACGTCATATGAAGGCAAAAGAAACGAAAACAATCTTGTAAAGTGATTTATAAATCATAAACTTTTATTGCTAGAATATAGGTAGGTAATCTAGGTGTTACAGTAATAATTATAATGTTCCATATAATCTACCCTATTTAAGGGTGTGCAATACAATTCACATAAAAATAATTTTATTTTTATACGTTTTTGTGAAGCGTTAAAGAACTAAGGTTCTAAAGGACTAAGGGTCGTTATGGAATGAAAAACATTCCATAACGACCCTTAGTCTGTCTCGTTTAAGATAAAGAACAGATACAAAAGTCAGAGTTATTAAATTTTATTTATTGATTTAAAAATATATATCATTATTATTTTACAAAAATATTGATCATATGATCTTTCGGATTCGGCAAAAATTCGTTATTACTACATTTTCGAATTTTTTCGATTACTGTCCGATCCCCTATTGAACTGATTCACTTCATCCTAGCTGAATGTCCAAACCGTGCGAAACCATAATAAAAAAATTGTTTGGTGTTCTCCAGGATACGCGATTGATTTCTACCATCCCCGCCGCCGAATTGAACACTCGCGACCGTCTCGAGAGAACCATCTTGGAATAGAGAACTTACTGTCTGTGTTATGCTTTGTAGTAAAATTGAAACTACGCAGAGAAGATATGTATGTATGTATGTATAAAAATGGTTTTTGGAACGTCTGTTTCTATAAACAGCGTCTAATAATAAAATATTTACCATAAGTACACGTATCTTTTAGATAAGCCCCTTGGTAACACCTTTAGATATTATGAAGAGTTTTATGAGTTAAGATACAATAATTATTACAACACCTAGATATTTATAAATATGATGTATTTATCAGCAGCCCATTATGTTCCAACTGCTGGGATACGGGCCTTCTTTCATAGAGAGAGTATGGGCCATAATCCACCACGCTGGTGGCCAATTTTGTGATTAATTATTGGACATGCCAGTTTTTTTACGTTGTTTTCCTTCACCGTTTTTAGAGCGAGTGTTATCCGCACATACCTGACTTATAAAAGTCAGAGGTGAAGGTGAGGCCAACAGGATTCGAATTCGGGGGCGTCGGATCGAGAGTCGCATATGCTCCAATGAGCCACACTCGCTATTTCTTAAATATGACGTCTTAGCCGGCTACATACACGTTCCAGCCACATGGCTTCATATTTGCGCCACGCCAGGTTATCAGAAAGTTTTATTGCACCGGCGACAGAGGCGGACAGCCGATAGCGCCGCGGCTTGATTGATTTTATTTTTATTGCACTTTGAAATATAGGAAACCAAGATTGCAAGACACAAGTTTTCATGTTCCTTGTTTTATGATACTAACCGGATTTATTAGAGCTGAAGAATGAAGTTCGAGTAATAAAATTCCACTCCGATATTGTAACAAAAATAAGCGTCTGCATTTTTGTTCAGTGATCGTCATATTTTTATTTTGCAGATACCCCAGAGAAGTTTCCTGTGTACTAGGTATTTTGAGTGAAACATTAGTGTAGGTCCTTTGTCCCCGTAGGCCTTCTCCATGTAGGCCTTGTCCGCGCTACGGGGACAACAGGACGTCATTAAATGTTCGTACCATTGTCCCCTTTACGGAAATACAGCCACTAGCTTAGGTTATGTCAGAACTGTGACCACACAGCGCGAGCCGAGCGAGCGAAGCGAGCATGCCGCCGCGCCGCAGCGGCCGGCGAAGCGCCAGAAAGTAGTTTTCCCATATAAAGTTTACTTTACTATATCAACGGAAACAAAGTAAGCGGGACATATGTTTAAATATTTTATTAAAGTACCATTGTCCCCGTTTAACGTGGATACGAAAACGCTGGTGGCTTACGAAACATTTTGTAATCATCCACAACTAAATCAGTTTATAAATGACAGAGTTCTGCGGTAACAAACATAAAAAAATACAATCGAATTGAGAAATTCCTGCTTTTTTTTTGAGGTCAGTAAAAAAGTGTCTAGGTTTCAAACTCTAGTTTCCCTAAATGCCAAATACGGGTAATTCGTCTCGTTCCTTTAAAAGACTGGCGATAAAACCTCACCCAAGGCAATTTGCAACAGCAGCGAAACGAATTGAGTGTGTCCCACATCTCTGGTGGTGCGGGACCTTCGAGGGCTATAAATGGCCAAATGGGCGATACAATCCCTTTGAAAGGGCACTGGGAATACTAATCACCTATGGAAAGGTTCGAACACATTGAGCTCAATAAACAAAAGGAATTTTTTCGCAAATTATTCTATTTTAATTGTAAGAAATTGTTAAAAGTTAAAAAGTTCTTTAATTTTGGCATCACAGACGCACTTATGAACACCAATTATTAGAATAATTCTACAACATATCGGAAAAAGAACCACTACCCAGAAAATATGGCAAGAAACTGAGGGGCATTTTTTTTTAGAAATTTTGTTGCTTTTTGATAACTAAATCTCCACAATGTACAGTCAACGACAAAAATAACTATACATTAAAATTAGTATCTAAGGCGCTATATTCGCTAAAAATAACAGTTACTGAGACCAGGTACCTACTCAAATTTTGAGTAGGTACTTTGTTTCAAAAAAAGAATTTACGTGATATTTAAAAGAAGGAAATTTTAAACTCTTTCGTTAGACATGTACTTTTTATTAGTTTGGCTGACCAAACCAGTCTACACAATATATTCCATAATGATTGGGCATCAGAGGCAATTTTAATTTATTTTATTTATGATATATCTACTTTTGACCACCATCTCGCCTGATGTTAAGCAAGGATGTGACCGAAGATGGAACACGTAGATTTAAAAGATGTATATATATATATATATATATATATATATATATATATATATATATATACAACAAGGCGAGTGTGGCTCAGTGGCAGCACGTGCGGCTTTCGGTCCGACGCACCTGAGTTCGAATCCCGCTAGCCCCACACCACTGACTTTCTTAAGTTATGCGCGGATTTAACACTCGCTCTAAAAACGGCGAAGGAAAACGTCGTGAGGAAACCGGCATGTTCAAGAATTTATCACAATAATTTAAGGACTTGTGACATTCACCAACCCGCACTGGGCCAGTGTGGTGGATTAGGGCTCATACTCTCTACGAGGGAAGGCCCGAGTCCCAGCAGTGGGAACGCAATGGGCTGATTGATGATGATGATGATGATGATGATATACAACAAATGTAAATGTTTGATACACAATCACGCAAAAGGTACTGAACCTTAATTCGATCTGATTAACAAAAATAACCACGCAGATAAAACCACGGGGCACTGCTAGTAAGGGAATATTTTTAAACTCCTACGCAAAAAAGAAGGGTGCTATAAGTTTGATCACTATGTATGTCTGTCTGTGGCACCGTAGCAATAAAACGGGTGAACCGATTTGGATGCGGTTTTTCAATTTGAAAGCAAGTTTTTCAGCGATGGTTTTGAGACATGATTTATCAAAATCGGTTCAGCCGTTTTTTACTTTTTATAGGTTATTTGTATCGGGAGTTCTTATAATTTCAGTCAACTGAAATTTGCCTGTTTAAATTATAAGCAACGCTTTTCCATCCCACATTAAGATTCTCCAATTTTTTACCGGTGAACGCCTTTGCTCTTCTTGCTATCATAAAGAATCTACAATATTACACAACTGCGTTCCGCGGTTTCACTCGCGATTCACGAAATAAAAAGTAGCCTATAATATCCGTAAGGGTATACGCTAGCTCCGTTCCAAATTTCATTCAAATCTGTTGAGCCGTTGCGACGTAAAGAGGCAACAAACACACTTACACACAAACTTTCGCATTCTTAATATTAGTGTGTTAAATAAGTCCATATTATTGGTTTTTATGTAGAAGCACTAAAATAAACTGTTGTTTATGTTGTTGAAACTGTAGTTTGCTTTTTCCTTTCAAATCCATTATATATTATACATTATGTATCCATTAGTTTGTGTTATGTATTGCAAATAATGAATGGATGTACCCACTTGAAATTCAAATACTTTCATATCTACATTTTTATTTGATATTACTGTTATGTGTAGTTTTATTATAAGCGATGTATATTTTGGTATCATAAAAATAATATTTGGCTTGAAAGCGCTTTTAGCGTTCGAGAGTCAGAAAAGATTATGATAATGATGTACTCTTCTTTTGAGAAGTTTTTTTGATCTTTATGATTCTTATTGAAAGCAGTTACAGGTATTTTATTGGAGGGTTTTTCTACAAAGTCTATTTTTACTTAGGCTATGAAAAATCATATATGTTTATTACAATCTAGACATATAATTAAGCTACTGAGTAGACTAGCGCACTCCACACTGTAGGTACGGAGCTACAAGTACATAGCCGGACACCGACGGCGGGTCGCGCGTCGTTACACGTGCCGCGTCAGAAGAGATAAGAGCTATGCGATTAAAAGAGAGGCGCTCTGTAGCTTAATATGACTGGTAGGTATGCAGCGCTACGCGAGCTGAATTAAATTTTATTGCGTCATAGCAAGAGTCGCTATTTGTTTAAAATTTTTTGCGTAGTGATAATTGGATAATACTAAGAATATGTCCATTATAACTTTTCTTATTGTCTTTGTTCATGTCTCCCTTATGAGTAGCAATTGCTACGTTACAGTAATTCACTTGTACTATCACTACACTAACTCAAACGGTTTAGTTCTTTTGAACCTTCTCACTATATCCGTGTGGTCGACTAACTGGTTTGTCTCAGCGTTGACGTGATGATGAAGTCTGTTCGTGAGCTTTGGTATATTGTTTTATGACTTTATGAACGAACTCTTATTTCAAAATGCTTTATGAGTTAACTTAAGAACTTACATTAATAATACCTACAACAAAAGGCAATGCAATGTTGTCAAAGCTGTTGTAAAAATCCTAGCCTAAAATACTTACCTAAGTGTAAGAGCGTTAGGAGCAGTCATGAGCTTCAGCGGCCTCAGTCTGGCCCTTCTAGTCTCTGCCACTATGCTTGGAGGGGTCTGGGTGGCCACGTCTCTTCCCTGGGCCTTGCCAGAGTTGGACCTGGATCCGCAGCCGTTCATGTAGCTGAGCTGAGGGTGGGAAACGCTCATGCCGATCTTGTTGCGCTGTGCCCTGGGTAAGCAGAGGGGTTTTTCACGTAAAATACATAGATAAATTTACAATTGATCACTATCTTACTTGACGGTAGGTGAAGATTTCATCAAAGATGTAAGCGCTGGGATCTAGAATATATCTGTTAATTCTAATAGAGTGTGTATAGGTAAAGTGGCACTCGAAGAAGGCTGAACTAAATAAAACTTGTAAATGCACCCGTCTCCCTGTTTAACATCAACCACAGGTATTTTTTATCAATAATTATATTACAAACATTTGGTGACTAGAGAGTGTTAGCGATCTTGATCCTAGCCTAAGTCATTCATACTTATTCTACCTAGGAACAAGGATACGACAGACTACAGTCAGAAATGCAATTTCAGTATAATGAATGTGACGGCATTCACGAGAAGCCAATACAGAATGATATTTATTAATTATGATCAACTTTTCCTAATATTTAATTTATAAATAGTACGTACTAACTCAAAGAGATATTTAAACGTGGAAGAATGAAAGGGAGGCCTTTGCCCTTCAGTGTGAGACTTTAGGCTCTAAGTATAATAAATAATAACGTACTAATTAATAAGAAAAGGCAGTTTTAGATCTTAGGTCAATTATGTAAGTAGATGCTATTTACTTTAAAGATTTCCAAAAGAGACGGGTTTCACATTGTTTACAAAACAATATTTTACTTCTTAGGTAAAATATTCATTTTGGAACAGCCAAATGGCTCCTAAAAAATAACGACAGTTATCTTTTAAATATTCACAATGTACCAACGGTTAGGGAAAGCAGCAGAGTTTTAGTATATGTATGATAGCAGTATCGCTTTACCCGCTTTTCCTCTCAAATGTGTTTGTTTTGCTGTTTTCAGCGTTTCAGATTCCGTTCAAGAAATCTTCGCAAACATTTTTCGAGTCATCTTTTCTTTGGCAATTCACCAGTTTATTTCGCCATTTTTAAACTTACACGGACATTGTTCTTATCCAAAAGAATCTTATTATTGCTTAATAAACTACAACGTTTAATTACATTTTAATAAACCTTCGTTATTAGAAGGTATAACGATCACTTATTTCGAAAAATTTGTTTGAACCTAGTAATCGTGTGAATTTTATGATAGCTCAGTGGTTCGAGGTCTCTAGCATCAACTAAAATAAAATTATAAAATAAATAACGGGTTAAATTGTAACGCATTACTTGTTTGTTTCTTTTATAAATAGGACCTTCCAGTATAGTATAACCTATATTATTATAATCAAAAGGTTCACATTCCTGTGTACTTACCTGGCAGCACTTGTGACCCGCCACGTGAGCTGCCTGGCGACCGTCCTCCCTGGAGACAGGTCCGGCGAACTCCTGGCTCCCATCCGCCGAGCTCCCTGCATCGGACCATTGTCGAAGCCACCGCATTGTCTGTGGAACGAACTACTTCGAATCATTGACTAGCCTTGGAAGCTTCTTCAAGAATTTTTCTGAATCAATGAACTAACATAAATGATTTTTCCTTATATTCAAAATGGTAAGCAGTCACAATCGCTTATGAAACATCAGAAGCATTGCCGAAGTGTTATCAATATCGAAACTCGGGAAGAGGGTGACCTTGAAGAGGTTCGACAAAGCGGATCGGGCGGACCTCAATAACGAGGCCCTACTACATTCTTATGTTCCCAAATCATCAAAATTCTTACCTCTTTAGGCAGTTGAAATATGATCACATCAGCAAAATAAGGTAAGATAACTGGCGACCCCAAAATAGCCAACAATCCAATATCTCACGAAATAAGCTCAGGACGACGATAAGTCACGAAAAATCTGAATTTCTACATCAAAGCAAAATTATTTCTTCAACAAAGGGAATTACAATCTGATCTATGACAAAGCCCATATTCTCGAGAGATTATTGAGACACGATAAAAATTACGAACTCCGAACAATATTCGGTAAAACTCTTAATGCATTAAAAGTTGAGCCTAAGGCAGCTTTTACACAATGCGATATCCTACGATTTTTAGGAAACTAAGTCACATAATTGCACATGGGACACCTGGTCACCTGTTTCATGGAACTGTACAACGCGACGAGCTGGTCGTTCGCCTGTTGTTAAGCTCCACGCTTGCACATAACATTTGCAGACACCCAGAACCACGGCAAGCAAGTTATAATCCCATCTTAATACATTACAACGCATCAAATAAATCAATTAAGAGCAAGTTTGGCTTAGTGGGAGCACGTGCGACTTTCGATCCGACGCACCCGAGTTCGAATCTTGCTGGCCACTGACTTAAGTTATGTGCGGATGTAACACTCGCTCCAAAAACGATGAAATAAAACACCGCAAAGAAACCGGCATGGCCAATAATTGATCACAAAAATTCAAGGACATGTGACATCCACCACACCAACCCGCACTGGCGGCCAGCGTGGTGGATTATGGCCCATACTCTCTCTATGAGAAAAGGCCCGTGTCCCAGCAGTGGGACCGTGACGTGATGGGATAATGAATAAAAAATCTACCTTATGTTCAATTCTGATAATATATATATATATTCAACACTCATAGTTCAAAAAAGCATGTCATATCAACCAACATTTATTGACACTACCTGGCCTAGCGCACTTCGCACTGTAGGTACGAAGCTACAAGTACATAACCGGACACCGACAGCGGGTCGCGCGTCGATACACGTGCCGCGTCAGAAGAGATAAAAGCTTTGCGATAGAAAGAGAGGCGCTCTGTAGGTTAATATGACTGGTAGGTATGCAGCGCTACATGAGCTGAATTGAATTTTATTGCGTCATAGCAAGAGTCGCTATTTGCTTAAATTTCTTTGCGGAGTGATGCTTCTGTCCAGTATTCTGTGACAGTACTATAATAAAATCTTTCAACAAAGCAAGTTGCTTCATAATATAATAATAGCTTAGTAATCGTTCTAACATCTTACGATATCCCGTCGCTTCGTGTAAATCCCACGTGATAACCTCCAGGTATTACAGAGTTATTCAATAGATCGAGTCGAGCGATTTCATCCCCTAGGATTTGGGTTACAAAAGGGCCTCCTTATCTAAACGAGTTTTAAAAATGTATGGCATCAACTGGATCCTTAGGGATATAATATTCCGATCCACTGACTTCGATCCCGAAATGCAGATATGATTTTTCTGAAAGATTTTCAATTGGTTGAAATTGAAAATTGAGCGAGAAGATTATCAGAATGGACATCTTTATTTATGGTGATTAGGTCGTGAGTAATCTAGAAAAGTTTTAATCTGGGGTATTTTTAGGGCTTATTTATCGTCCTCTCAGGTTGTAATGTCTGATAGTAATTAAGGTGAAAAAAATAGGGTAGAAAAAATCAAATCAAATGAAAAAAAAATAACTCTTTACACGCACAATTAATTAATAATATTAAAAACAACTAAACAGAAGTGTTACAATTGGCGCTCTTATCGCTGAAAGCAATCTCTTCCAGACAATTAATCCAGGCAAATAATAAATGGACATGGTGCATATTTTAGGCGTCGTACTTATTATAAATTAAATATGAGTAGATTTTTTTTAATTAAACGAACTAATCTTCTAGAAGTATAACACAATTATTAAATAAATATCTTTTTTCAAAAAAAATATATGTTTATTCATTCTAATGAATAAAATATATTTATAATTTTTAGGCATTTCGACTATAAAATATAATTAAGTTTGTATAATTTACGATGAAATGAATAAACCAGCTAAAACTTAGATCAAGCAATGTATAATAAACCTGTAAAAAATACCTGCCTATCATCTCAGAATTATTTCTGAGGGTGTTTTACTGGGTCAAATATGTCTATATTTACTTAGGCAAACTAAACTAGACGCGAATGACAATACACAACTAGAATGGCAAATCAAATACACTCTTTGAAAAAAACAACAGATGCCAACGTAGCTTTCAGTTTTTTATTATTCGTCTGAGCTTTCAGACGACTTTTTTTTTTGGTCTCTTGTTAAATGGATTTTAGTGTTTACATTTAGGTATAAATACATTCACCACAGTCTGTTCTAACTGTTGAGAGTGGTATTTATTGTTCTTGGCTCATAAAAAAATTCCAAACTGTTGTGATCACAATCATACATCTTTGAGTGAAATTGAAAGCGCTTTGCTTCGAACCTCATAATGCGAACGGCCAAGGAGTGGAGCTCTCTGCCGGCATCTGCGTATCCGGATAGCTATAATCTGGGTGTCTTTAAGACAAGAGTGAATAAGTTTCTTCTAGGCGAGCGTGCTACATCTTCGACCGCATCGTCACTTAACAACAGGTAAGATAGCGGTCAAACGCAAGCCTATAAGTAATATTAAAAAAACAAAACTGATGGTGTTTACAATTTTCTGGTGACATTGTACACGTTCTGGGAACAAATTTTCACACAAGTCCGTTCACGTTAGTTTGAATAAGCGAATGATGTCTACGATTTCCGTTGTCTATTATCTGAAAGTTGCACGTTGCTGATGAGTCGACGACAGAATAAACGTAGTCATATTTTTAAAACTACAAATCCCTAGCGGCGGGTAATGGATTAAAACTCATCCAATCAGAAATTATATAACTTGTGGGCTGACGCAGAGTTTCTATACCTTTTGTGTTCAACGCTTCAGGAGGCAGGCGTCATTGGTGTAACACGTCTTTTAGCGGACAATTACTGGGCATATGAGTCTTAATATACCATAAAAGTTGAAAACATCGAATCAATTTTCCTAAAACAATTAAAATAAATACCTAATTAACAAATGCTACTACAACTTACACGAATTTTTTTATGACTAGTAAATAGATATTTTAAATCAATATACTGATAAAATTAATTCTTTTTATCTAAATACCAATGTTTATTTAATGGATCGGTCCGCTCGCTCCTATTACTCCTATTGCCATACCCTGTCAGGGTCATATATGTTAACTTACCTTTTCATAAGACCTCTTCAAATGTACATACGTATATGATTGCAATAAACTATTGAATATATATAATAACTATTATTGTGAGTAGTGGTTCTTTTTCCGATGCGGTGGTAGAGTCATTGTGATAATTTGACGTTCATAAGTGCGTCTGTGATGCCAAAATGATTAAAGAGATTTTGATTTGATTGATTTGAATATCTGCAGTACTTTTTATGTTTTATTTTTTAAATCTATTTTATTTGGTGGCACTTTGGTCTGCGTTTTCGTTACTCGCCAGTTCACAATTTGACGGCTACATAAGCACACCTACGAAATGCGGTGTGTAAAGTGCCTTAGTTAGGTTCTAGTTTTGGCTTAAGCATAAAAAAAGGAAAGAAAAGGAGTCTAAAAGCGAGTGTGACTCAGTGAGAGCACGTGCGATTTTCGATTCGACGCACCCGAGTTCGAATCCCTCTGGCTCCACACCAATGACTCTCTTAAGTTATGTCGGATTGTATATTTAGCACGCGCTCTAAAAAACATCATTAGGAAACCGGCATGTCCAAGATTTATCACAAACATTCAAGGACATGTGACATCCACCAGCCCCCACTGGACGAGCGTGGTGGATTATGGCCCATACTTTCTCTAAAAGGTGAGGCCCAAGTCCGAGCAGTGGGAACGTAATGGGCTGACGGTGAAAAAAATACTCCTAAAAATAAAGAAAAATATCATTTTTCATCCACTTATCAACTTCTGTTAAACCAAAAAAATACATCAGGCCTACAAATACAGATGTTTAAATTAACCCTACTTATCACGACCCTTTCATGCCACCTGTCTAAAAAACTGATTATACATTTAATTTTTATCTGGAACATTCAAAGGTGAAACAAGGGCTCGGATAAATTTACATAAATAGGAGTAAGCAGTTTCAACTGAAAGAGTTTTTTTTATTCGTCTTTTGTTCTCCGCTAATCTTGCAAGTTTGAAGCTCGTTGTGCTCTGAATCTACATTACTCTGTATTCTGAATCTACGTTTTGTGTTCAGAGACTTTTATGAGATGCGTTGATATTTGATTTTATATTTACTAGTTTTTACCCGTGACTTTGTCCGCGTGGCGAACTAAAAAGGTCATAGTCGTCATTTTCACGACCAGTCCTACTATTATTGTAAATGCGAAAGTTTGTATGGATGGATGGATTTATGGATGAATGGATGGATTGATGTTTGTTACTCAATCACGCAAAGATTACTAAACGGATTTCGGTGAAATTGGGTAGGTACGTAGCTAATTACATGAATTCCTGGAAAAGGACAAAGGACACTTTTTATCCCAAAAATACCGCGGGTTAAACCACGGGGCGTAGCAAGTAAATATTTATTTATATTTTTATTTTGTTGTTTTTACCTATAGCAAGACCTTCCCAGTATATGGCAGTTGTTACTATTTTCGTTGTTACTTAACCGATTTTGATGTACTTGATATTTTATTTTAAATTGTGGCTTGAGCTGCAACACCCCGAGAACCAGATCAATATCCGTCCAATAGTAGTAGATATTCGAGTTTAAGAGTAACAAACGGATTTCAGCTTAAGTGACCTTTAAATAATCAATGAAATGAAATTCATTTGCTTTGATGTGGTCATTATAGATGGTACAAAATAATCAGATTGGTTCTACACATGACTGTCATTGGTATATTAGGTATACCTAACCTACGTTGTCACTCCTAAGAGTGACAAGAACGGAAATACAGTCATCAAGATTACATTCGAGCCTCAGATAAAGTTTGGCTGTCTACTCGAAGATTCGAGCGGTCCCGAGCGCAGCTATTGTTATGATATTTATACATATTATAGTCAAAACTACCTAATTTTATAAAATGTTATTAGAAGTAAGTAATAGAACAGGAATGCGACACCCAAGACAAACCTGTTGAAGGTTTATAAGGTGTTAGTATTATAAAAAGTTTGTAAAATTTATATAAAAAAAACCTAAAATACAAATTAACTCAGCGATGTTCGGTGTGAAAAAGAAATGAGTGGATTCGGCAAACGGAGTGAGAGATGCGGTCCAAGTGATCTTGGAGTGCAAGTGCAGTTCGGCTGGCCATGCTGGAATGGATAGGCACCGCTCGACAAGACGAATCCTAGAGTGGACACTGTGGGCGAACACCAGACCACGAGGCTGGGAACTCCAGTGGTGTAGTGATCATCGTAACTTCCGGCTATGGTCACAAACGGGTTCATATCCCGTTCACAATCGAAATAATTTGCGTACATATATATTAAACTTTTTATTAGAAAGGATGTTCAGTAAAGTCCTGGTATCGGTGACCAACTGTGTTCCGGTTTGAAGGGCATTGTAGCCAGATAAATTACTGGGCATTATGTGACTCAACTACTAATTGTCTCAGGGTGACGAGCGCAGTGCAGCGCCGCGCAGCATTTTGCAAAACAAAGTTCTGGGTGGTGCTGTTATTGTTATGGGCTGGCGTATTGCTTACCATCAGGCAAACGACCAGAAATAATGTAATTTATATCGCTAATAACGCTATCTGTAGGTAAACAGTCATGTAAACAAATAAGTAAATAAAGATAAATAAATACTCCCAACGATCACAAACATAGATCCTGGCCCCTAACTAGGAGTTTCTATAACTAGGGAACCAGGAACTATGAGGGCCATGTTCCCACAACACCCAGACACGAAACAAATGCTTACGTAGTTAGAGTCAACCTGCCCCAACACTACACCACAGAGGCTGTCAGGTCAATACGATATAATTCTTCCTGTTGTACCACTAGGGCCGATCAGGGACAACCCGATCATTCTCGTGTTTAGCAAATTACAGTTAGATTACAGTTACTTGTCATTATTATATTAAGTCCGTCGCCCAAATTAGAGATTATGTCTTCGATAGAAAAAACCCTATTTCCGACTTTAATCATAATCTATTATACCGAAAAGGTTGTGTTTCCTTCGACATAAAGTCAAATATTTAATATCTCAAACGCAATTAAAATATCTATGAACATACTCAGCGGAATTACACTACATATTTTAATAGCAGATTTGAGATGAATTTCCGAACGTCACGCCTGATCCTATTAAATTTCGAAAATTTAGCGTTTCGTTTTTTTTTATGTAATGATCTGTCTCAGAAAGACAAATTAACATTACAATCTAGCCTAATATGACTAATAAGTAATTTTACTTTGACTTAAATTGCTAAGTATAGTATAACTAAGAATGTGTCCATTAACACTTATGTTACTGTCTCTATTATGTCGAAAGGTTTTTTCTTATCAATTTTCTAATGGGAATCAGTTGCTTTTTATCGACCGCAGAAGTTATCTAATAAGCTAGAATTGCGTATCAGTTAGGCCATCTGCCAATCCGTCACTTAATCTGTACATAAAAGGACTTTACGAGTCTCGTCTATATAAGTGTAGAGAGCTTAATAAAGCATAAAAACCTCTCATTTCGGTAGTTTAGTTAACATTTCGGTAGTTTAGTTACCATTTCGGTACAATTTCATTTTATTAGCGCTTTATAGGAGTCTAATATTCTGGCCGCCATCCAAGAGGAGTTACGAACAGGAAGACGTAAACACAGTATATAAGGAAAACAGTAGCTAGTCTTTTACAAAATATGAGCCAATAAATGTACAAATCGAAAATTTATAAGTTATGGGTTATGCCGTAATCATCCTATGACGTCTCATCCCACGAAAAAAATATTCTTTACTCAACCGATTTCAATTCCTTATTCAACCGATAGAAATTATTTGAGTATACCGATTGCGAAATTATCAAAAAAATGTATACCTACCAAGTTTATACGGTCTGACTAAAACCACAATGGTTTTAGTGTTATATAGTAAGAATGAAATACTTACACTTTAAAAATCTAAGGGCACACAAACAATCTTTGATCTCCTCTGAGCTTCTGCTCGCCTGGTACTTTTTAAAATTAAAATATTATTATTATTTTTATAGTGACTATTATTTACTTTATATTCTCATAAATTTGTATCGCCGCCACTGGTGACAACTGGATTTTTTTTGTAAATAAATATTTTTCAATAAAAGGACATTGAGGACTTAATGTTACCACCACACCAAAATTCTTTAAATGGATGTACCTGCTTTAAAGTTTTTTTATTACTAGCACAACTGAAATTAATTTTCATGCTATTCGTATCTTACGTCGTGGTCATTTTTGATTTGGGATTAGTGAGGTTGAGTTAAGAAAATCAATGAAAAATTATGTAATCGGTTGAGTAAGGATGACAGTTAAGAACAATTAAAGAATAATATAATAAAATAATAATATCAGATAAGACCCGTGTCCCAGTAGTGGGAACGCAATGGGCTGATGATGAAAGAATATTATACCTAATTAGAAACGTCATAACGGAACGAAGTAAGAAAGTTAGAGCGGAACAACCCAAAGCTATCTGTTTGAGAAGTAAATGAAGTATTCATGATCTTTTAAAGGTTCTGCTGCACTGCTTTTTACCGTTTGGATCGCGTCTAAAAACTCTTAGTTCACATCTTGCGACTACACAAACGGAATCATAAAACGTATAAGTACATAATGGCGTTCGTATCAACATTGCTTACTGTTTCTATTCTGTATAGTTCAATACTCAGGACTGTAAACCACATCAATCATAATGAACTTCTGTGCGAGGGCAAAAGAGTTTGTTTTCCAATAACGTGGAATGAAATACTGTCTCACTGTGGAGTCAAGGCCAAAGATTTGGGAATCGTAGGAGAAAACTTTCTTCCAGCAATAAAATTGGTGATTATTTAAATCTCGCTCTTTTATGATTTATGAAGATCATTACCTTATTTCTTAAAATAATTTAGTGTGTAAACTTTCGAGTTGAGTATACCTCTATAAAAGATGTAGGATGATGATGATGATGATGGGATGTAGATGTTAGGTATTCTTTGTTCTAGTAGGTATTCTTAGAAAAAAGTTTGAAGTATTTCAGTATGTGTGGTAGGTACCTACCTACATAGCGGGAGGTAGCCTGGGCAAAGGTCGGGGGTCTGCCTGGGATTTGAAATTATGTGTCTTAATCAAATAAAATAAATTGATGAATGAATAAAATTAAATTAAATGATAGAATCTTCAGTTATTTCAAATGACATCATCGTGACTTTACTTTGTAACCTTTTCAGAACTCGTTAACTCTATTTTATTTCTATTTATTTTTAACCGAATTCAAAAAAAATATTTTTGTTATCTCAGAACTCCATCATTTATAAACCGATTCGAAAAATTATTTATGCGTTGTGTTCAGTATAGCTACATATCTCATATAAATTTCATCGATATTCGACCTTGGACTTCGAACATACATCAGAATTGAAGTCTGTTTTTTGTTATAAAATGAATTATAACATATGAGTAAATCAAGAATATAAAAATGTAATCCTATTGATGCACCCTACGCAGTCACTTCTCTACTTTGCCAATAAATACCTGTAACTTGAGATTTGAAGTTTCATGTCTCGACGACGAGGGTAGTGCAAAATTTTTTCAACAAACCAAGAGTTCAATGTTATAAATAAGACATAACTTTGTGCAATTAACTTGCTGTCCCATCGCGCTGTCCAATACAGACTACGGTTGGCGCGCATGGGCGCCGGCAGGGGGGTGCCAGGGGGTGCACTTGCACCCCTTGGGAATCTCGGGATCAACAGGAATTATTGAAATAAAAAGCCGTCTGTTGGAAATCATTTTTTTATTCACAATAATTAGTAAGCAGTAATTACACAATTCTCATTTATTTTTTGGTGTGAGCCGTGATGACTGGGTACCTATATAATAAATTCATAACGAATAGTCAGAAATTTGTAAATGTCTCGAACATTCAGACTAAAATTTCATCTTTTTATTAACAATCATATACGGCAAAGATTGTAAGAAAACTAAAATCTGCACCACCTGGAAATTATTTCTGCCGGCGCCCATGGTTGGCGGTGCATAACAACACCGATACTCGCAGCCAACCCGATAGTATGTAAGTACTATTAGATATTCTGTGCCGATAGCGAGTGTTCTTATACAGGTTGTACGATAAATCTTGCAAAAGACAAAGTGCTACAATTTAATAAGCAATGAGATGGCTTCATCGGGTCACACTTAGAATTGGAATACGCTATCTGCGGTATTTCCACGGTATTTGTAGGTAACCTAGTACTTCAAAAGAAGGATCAAAGAAGTGCTCATGGGTAAGCAAGGCGCTAGCAGCAGTGGTTTGGTGTTGCATGTGTCCGTCAAACATTAAGAAGGACCATATAAGTTTAGTGTACCTATACTTAGACACAAGGACTAAATCATTGGATGGGATGCTCGCTAATTTGTCTCCATTAATTTGTAAGTATATGTACAAAAGCCACAACGAAACCGGTAAACTAAGATAAAGGTGTATCAACACCTGCAGGGTGATCATGTATCTTTCAATTTATTTAAGCAATTTCGATAATCAAAGGTTATGGCGATATGAAATCATCATCAATATATATAAAATTCTCGTGTCACAATGTTAGTTACCTTACTCCTCCGAAACGGCTTTACTGATTTTTACCAAATTTTATATTCATATTCAGTAGGTCTGAGAATCGGCTACTATCTAGTTTTCATACCCCTAAGTGATAAGGGTTGTTCACCCTTAACATTTTTTTTTTAATTTATATGGCAAAACAACTTTTGCCGGGTCAGCTAGTTTCTTATAAAATTGCGATTATGTAATTTGGTTTCAATCTAAATGACAAAAACAATTGCAGTCAAATACAATATACGCGGATTTTCTGTGTTTCAATCTAAACAATAGAACTATGGAACTATGGAACTCCTAGAAGGAACTTCAGACTCTAGGCCTGAAGTTTTTCTCCTGCAAAATCAAAACTAACTTATGCGACACTCTGTATACTGTGCCGATAGCGTCAGAATGGAGGCTTTATCTCGTGTTCGGTCGAGTCGAGTGTGAGAGTAAATAAAAGTCATTAGCAATTTGAAGTGCAGTTTAAATTTAATGGTAAATGGCCCACTGGGTGTACATGATAATGTGACAGCCCTACACGAAAGTGAAGAAAGAGTTTTCTTAAAAAAAAACAATGTATTATAAGTTGAAAAGAGATTTCTGTTGTAGACATAATGTGTGATGAACGAGAATAATGTCTAATGTCCATCTGATTCATCATCATCATCATCAGCCCATCACGTTCCCACTGCTGGGACTCGGTCCTTCCCTCCTAGAGAGCGTATGGGCCATAATCCACCACGCTGGCCCAGTGCGGGTTGGCGGGTGTCACATGTCCTTGAATTTTTGTGATAAATCTTGGACATGCCGGTTTCCTCACGATGTTTTCCTTCACCGTTTTTAGAGCAAGTGCTACAATCTGCACATAACTTAAGAAAGTCAGTGGTGCGGGGCCAGCGGGATTCGAAATCGGGTGCATCGGATCGAAAGTCGCACGTACTCTCACTGAGCCACAATCGCTCTATTAACTGAAAATTATGAAATCACATTTCATATTATACTCGTACTCGCATTTTAATTAAATAAGAAATGATGACTATTTTACAATTCAAAAGCAAATTTTTGGTTTTCATTACTCCCAGCGGTGCTTTTGACTAACGGCAAACTTGGCTGCATAAACCTGTATGTACCCTGAATTGTATTCTAGAGCAAGTAGTGTGCAACGTTGCAAATAATTTCATGAAAAGCCTCTCCAAGTTGTATTTCGTGATAGCCAAGAGTGGGCACGTAGTCAGTGTTGGTGATCGGGGCAGTTGAAATTGTCAGAAAATGTATCACGTACTAAGTTCAGGTAGATGCCGAGAACTTCGAGGGGGAACAAAAAACAATGATAGCAAAACTCTTAAAGTAACCTGATTTCCATAACTTGGTCGTTCTTGAAGACGTTTTCGACACTTGCTCATTTAAGTGTTCTTTTTTGAAAACCTGGTATTATGAAGTGTTTAAACATATATGCACTAAACCATACATTTTGAAACACTTTTCAGACTGCGATTGTAACCCCAAAACGTACCGCTCTTCCTACACTCCCTGGCAGAAACATATGCTAATGTGCTGCTGCCTCCCATTAAAGCATTCCTTCGGGCCTGAAACTTGTAGTTTTAACTAGCCAAGCTCTAATTCAACGTGAATCAGACAGTCCCCGTTGTGCCGGTGATAGAAAGGAATGTTGCTTTGCAAGCGCTGATTAAACTTTATTCCTTTGATGATTTTAACACGTTTTAATACAAACTAATATTTACTTTTGAGTTAAAGCTCATGAAAGTCGCATGTGTATTCTAGGAGAAGCATAATAAGGCATTTGAACACTTTGCCATGAAATAATTAATAGTACAAGACTTAGCTGGAGGCTGTAAAAGTATCAGACAGTAGACAAAAATCGAAAATAAACAAATACATGCGTATCGGAAGTAATATCGAGTCAGATTTCAACAAATCCAAAAGAGATGCATACCATCTTGACATCTCCTTTGGAAGTAAACTAAACTAGTAAGCGTGCAGCACCAGCCACATCTTTGTTTTCCATCAGACGAGATAAATGCATGGCCATTTACCGATAAAAAGCCACTTGGCTTCTTAAGTTTTTTTTCACCAGCACCTATTTTGTTTCCCTAATTGATATAGAACTTTTAAAATCCTTACCTTCTCTGCATGCCTCCGGGAACAGGCGTGGCGGCAAGCCTCGCCTGTCGCTTTAACAGCTGCACTGTGAGCGCGAATGACACCACCATCGTCAGCATTGGAATGTAGAACGCCACCAGCGAGCCAAAGATCCAGAACAGGCGATTGTTTATCACGCAGAGGTTTGGAGTCGGCATGATGTTGGTGCGGTTGATGAGACCTGGGGAAGAGCAAAGGTGAGAGACAAAAAACAGGTCAAAAGGTCAAACAGATCGTCTGATTGTATTTGCGGCTTCAATCTTACTGCTGAGAGAATTTATGGAAATTCAATAAAGCCAACGTTCTAGAGCTAAAATACTGATGAGGGTTAGTTTAGCTCCACAGCTGAGTCTATTACAGTATTACCTAGAGCTATTATTTAATTTTCTAATTTAATAGTCTCAGAGTGACGAGCACAGTACAGTGCTGCGCAAAACAAAGTTGTGGATGGCGCTACAACTGAGGCAAGCGTGCAGCTTACCATCAGATTTTTTTTTGATAGATAATCAACCTGCTTGTCCCGTCATTCAGTTGTAAAAAAATAAGTAATATTCAATATCACTAATAAAATTCACATTGTCAGGCAAGTATAATTTAAAAGATTTTCGCAATTATATTTTAGCAACTTTGGCCGAGTTTTCTAGAAGTTTTTTACTAGCGGGCTTGAGATTTACAATTCAAACACTTCTTGGTATATCTTAAAGTTGTGTATCAAATTCGTGAAGTAACCCAAATGAGAAGCAATAAAACATGTCGATTCCATATTAAGAGGCGGCAAAAGTTAAGAAGTTGCAAAGTACAAAATTGCCTGACGAGTCGTAAATTGCTGTCAATTTTCGGCTTTCCAGACTTGCCAACAAGGTTGTTCGAAGGTTGTAAAGTGTTATTCCCTGCTTCAGGAATAAACTTGGAATTCATCAGAACTTCAATATTTGTTCTTGATTGCAATCATTGAGTAGCAGATGTTCTTTACACTAAGCTTCTACTAACAAGTACAATAAAATTATGAAAACACATTTTAGTACCATTTCGCAATAATGATTTCAATAACAAAGTATCCAAATGAAGGGAATATCGTGAATGTCGGGAATGCAGGTTTTTTTTTACACTTAATAGATCTATATTTGGCCACTATCTCGCCTGATGTGAAGCGATGATGTGGCTTAAGATGGAGCACATAGATCTAGAGAGAGACGGCAGTTGAGCGGCTGCTCAGACCCGTCTCCCCGAGGTAGGTATAATTACGTGGTACTCCTTTTTTTTATATACATTATTGGCTAGCGTTTGACCACTATCTCACCTGATGGTAAGCGACGATGCGATCGAAGATGTAGCACGCTTGCCAAGATACGAGTAGTACCTGTTCACTCGAGATTTAAAGATACTCGACTACTTATACTTACTCTATACTCTTTTACTTAGTCTTAGCATTGAAAAGCTGCACCCGGCGGTTTCATCTGTGTTTTCAATTTATTGTGATAATAAAAAAAACCTTACTTATGTTCTTTTCTAGGACATACATACAGGAGCTTCACGACCTAATTCCACCCTCCCCCTTCCATCACAGATCGAGTAGAAGATCGGCCAAATATCACCCTTATTTAGTAGACATTCCGCCAATTCGTACAAAGCGTTTTGGTTCCACATTTATAGTGCGTACTGCTAAGGAATGGAACTCATTGCCGTCTTCTCTGTTTCCTGATAACTACAATCTGGGTATCTTCAAGGCCAGAGTGAACAGGTATCTTCTAGATCTACGTGCTCCATCTTCGGCCACATCGTCGCTTAACATCAGGCGAGATGGCGGTCAAACGTAGGCCTATATTTTGTAAAAAAAAAAATACGTGCTCAAATTACATCAAAATCCGTTCAGTAATTTTTACGTCCGTGTCCTTGATAAATTGGACTTTTTTCATGCTCAAAGGATTATGCCTAAGACCAGGCTGAAGATGCGTCATCACTTTTCATGTACAAAAAATATTGGTCTGAATTATGAATATCTTCAATATATATTTTTAAATATATTTTTTTATCTTCAATATTTTTTAGCCTTATGGGAATGGGAGTTTCAAATTAAAATATAATATTAACGCTGATTGATTTGTATCGCCACTTTTATCGCCACCATGGTCACCACAAGTGTCAGATGTCAACGATCGTGGTGGATTATGGTCCATACTCTCTCTCTACGAGGGAAGGCCCGAGACCCAGCAGTGGGAACATAATGATCTGATGATGATATAAATAGGCATGAAACAAAGGAGAGATTTTATTAGGGCCCTTCTTCGATCATGAATAACCTGAAAATGCTTACTACTTAACTTTACCCTTCTTTTGTTGTCTATGTTTACCCACTTGTGCATTTTGTTTTTGTGAAAAGATAGAGTTATTATCGATGCAGTCACCTAAATTAATATTATAATCATGCAGTGTCTATTAAACCAAGATACAAATAAAATTTAACAATTGTTAAAAATTGACAAAGACCGAGATGGTTTTGTAGGACCATTCTTGATCTCGGCTTTTGTCAATTTTTAACAATTGTTAAATTTTATTTGTATCCTGGTTTAATAGACTGATCTGCATGATTATAATATTAATTTTGGTTACTGCATCGATTAGTAGTTTACAGTAATTATGTATTTTATTATTCATCAAATTTCGCAACTCACTTAATTTGATTAATGCTAACATAAATTTAGCAGCTAATTATTCCAACAATGCTTATTATTCCAACAATGCTAATTATTCCAACAATGCTAATTATTCCAACAATGCTAATTATTCCAACATTAGTAGTTTACCAATACCTAACAACATCGACGAAAATCAGGACAAGTTTACCACTACAAGGCCTAGGGCAAAATTGTATTCAAGTTAATTCCCAGTTTTCAAGTGAGCACAGTAGCGATATTCCGATGACGCAGGTTCGATCCCTGCCCGAGCAATATAAGTTTTCTTTTTCTTAATTATTTGAGGTATATTTATCTGTATTTTTTATTAGGTATTAGGTATTGCAATTATGTTTTGCGAAATTTGCAGCTTTTGTAAGACAAGTCGAACTGATATCTGCGTCTATAAACAACGTAGAAGCGCGCCTGAATACAATCCGCCCGAGAATAGATTTCCCTTGTTTAAAAATGTAGTGATAAACTTGTCCTGATGCCGCTTTTGCCAAACAATTTCTTCATACCTAATTTAGAAATTTGTGAATGCCAAGTTGACGCAAAATACCTTACAAAAAGAGACTTTCCAGTGAAAATCAGTTTGTTTTTTAAGAGAATACTTGGAACTTTTCCAGCGCTGTGATTGGCGGCCGCCGGTAGTGTACGCTGGTTTTAAGGCTATATACATTTTGCAGTAGATCCCAATGTGACACGAATAAATGTCAGCTTGCTTTGAACCTCGATTTTTACCTCGTACACACATACATTTGGGACCTCCAAGAGGTCACAAAAACCATATTTTCCTACGCGACGTTTCACCAAAGAAAACGAATGGTTTCACGGTCCCCATTCATTCATGATATCTATTTGTCCCCAATGTTTGACGCCAAATCAAAGGGGTCCGGGGGTCGTGGTGTCAATATTTGGGGTGCTTTGACCAAACAACGTAGTTTATGTTTGACATTTGTTTTTGTTTTGTATTTATAAACAACAGCTTTGTCTTCTGTCTCGTAGGGTGTGGCCAACCCTGGTGTCGGAGTTATTAAACCGCCCAATAGCCTTATTTATTTATTTATTAATACTTTAGCACAAAACAGTTTGTACATGGAGGACTTAATGCTAGATAGCATTTTCTACCAGTCATCCAGGACGTGCAAGAAATAATGGTAGCGGTGCAGTAAAGTGTGTTATGGGAAATATTAAACCACATAACAAACTTAATATATACGCCATATATATCTATTGCAAGCCTAATTATAAAATCTATACTTAAATATATACATAATAAATATATACTTAAGTCATTACATAAATAAAAAGACATATACCAGCAATAATAAATGACTACGTCAATGGATTAGGATAGGATTATAGATCTAGTAGCAGGGAGGAGAAGAGGAACTGAAAGAACGAAACGTTTAATGGGTTGCAATCTATCTGGTACACCTTTTTGATGAAATATTCACGAGTTTGTCGCTTGAATGCTTCTTTAGAGATCGCTTTTTTGATACTCAACGGTAATCCATCCCACATTCTTACAGCAACAATGATGAAAGAGTTGTCACGAAAAGATGTTTGGTGTGAAGGGGTAGAGAGAAGTAAATTACTGGAGGATCTCAGTTTACGCTCGTGATTGTCGGTGAGGTATGAGAAGGCATCTTTGAGATAAATGGGTGTGTTGGGGTCATTTAGTACAGAATAGAGAAGGCATAGAATTCTGACATTCCTACGCTCGCGAATTGGAAGTCTTCGACAATGCCTAACGATTGTCCTAAGACAACAACCGGCGGGCCGATTCAGAAACTCACGATAACTCGTTGTCGATCGATTCGGTTTCTTATCTTACGATGCAAAATATTGTACATATAACAAATTCCGTAAATGCAACATGTAATCGATACCGACATTGTAACCGAAACCGTATTAATTTTTCTTGGCGGAATAGTTAGAAAAGGAACATACAAAACGAGATCGATAATAGTAGAATCGATTCGGTATATGTTATCGTGAGGTTCTGAATCGGGGGGCAGGACCGACGGCTTAAAGTAACCTCCGAAGCACGGTAGCGCCTAATAGTTAGTATTCTTTAGTAGCGCTCAGATGTAAATGGCACACAAACGGTCACCCATTCAAGTTGTGACTGCTGCGAACGTTGCTTAACCTAGCAGAACCATTCCACCATCGGACAACAAGACGATTGGCACAACGCTACCCCTCTATGGTAGAAGTCCCGCCTATTCGTACAAAGCGTTTGGGTTCATCCTTCTTCAAATAAAAAAAAATACTTACAGCTAAGGAGTGGAACGCCCTGCCATCGTCTGTATTTCATATGAAATACGACCTGGGTGTGTTCAAATCAAGAGTGAATAGATACTTACTAGGCAAGCGAGCTTCATCTTCGACCACACCGTCGCTTCCCGTAAGGTGAGATCGTGGTCAAAAGTTGGCCTAATCAGAGGTAAAAAAACAAAAAAGGAAAGATCTGTTACGACGAGCGCTACATTACATTTAATATATGTTTTATTCATTAATATAGCTTACCTAAAACTGTTATGGAACTGGATACGAACATGCTGAGCAGCCACACCAGAGCTATCTTGATGACGACCACCCTCTTCGTAGAATGATGGCGACTCTTCAGCGGATTCCGTATACCTAAATACCTGAAAATAACACTTACTTTAGTTCAACTCTACTGAAAATATCAGTTTGGAGATCGGAAATTGACAATCTTGATACATAGAGTATATATAGAATTGTAAATACACAATAATAAATAATAAATGAAAAACTTGGTATTAGCTTTTGGAGTAATTGCAACTGCCTTCTAATTAATTGGCTTATGATTGGCGACCAATAAACAGCTTTAGGGAAAAATCTATGATAAACATGACAACTCAAGAAGAATCCGACTCTTTTGGTTTATACCATACTAGCGCGCCTCGCAGTTTCACCTACTGTTTACCAAAATTAAAAGTAGCCTATGTGTCACTCCAGGGTTTAAGCTTTCCCCATTCCGAATTTCATTCAAATACGTTAAGCAGTTACAGGGTGAAGAAGTAACAAACGCACAAACACAATTACATACCAACTTTTTCATTTATAATACTAGCTGCGCCCTGCGGTTTCCTGAAAAAAAGTAGCCTATGTAATAATCCAGGATATATTAGCTATCTCCATTCCAAATTTCACTTAAATCTGTTGAGCCGTTGCAGGGTGAAGAAGTGACGAACGCACAAAAACACATACATACAAACTTTCGCATTTTTTTTTACTCTTAATAGTGTCTATGTTTGGCCACTATCTCGCCTGATGTGAAGCGATGATGTGGCCTAAGATGGAGCACATATATCTAGAGAGAGACGGCAGTTGAGCGGCTGCTCAGACCCCTCTCCCTTCCTCCCGACTCCCTTCGGTGAACCATCGTCACCGAACATCATCCCGAAACACGACTATGTCGCGTGACGGCATGACCTTGTTCGGTGGGTGGTATTACAACCACGGCCAGAGCTTACCACTCCAAAGCACGTAAGCGGGTTTCATCACGATGTTATCCTTCACCGTTTAGAGCGAGCGTGCAAAATCTGCACTTAACTATAAGTCATTGGTGCAGGGCTGAGTCGGGATTCGAACCCAGGTGCGTCGGATCGAAAGGCGCACGAGTTCCCGCTGAGGCACACTCGGTTTGAAACATTTATTCTATTAGTGTGATTTTCGCTATCATCAATCAATCAATCAATCAATCAAAAGTTCTTTATTCAATTTTGTCGTCACAGACGCATTTATGAACGTCAATTATTACAATGACTCTACCACCGTATCGGAAAAAGAACTACCACTCAGAAGATACGGCGAGAAACTGAGGGGCATATTTTTTAGAACTTTTGTTACAATATTTTATGTTTGTTTTTGACATCAGACCACCATCGCAGTTTCTGTAGTATTTCGGGAACGTCGACCTTTCTAGAGAGCTAACAAAAGCTCGGCGCAACACTCCTTAGGCCATAGGATAAATAGCCGCTCGGGGAAACATAAAAGGCGCCTTCACGAGCTGAGTTTTCTCCTTTTATGTCCTAATCTTCCGCCACAATCTTAAGCGTTAAGCCCTATCCATAGAGAAAATATCAAATATATATGTGAGAGAGATAGATAATTCTTTATTCTTTCTTATACACTACCCGAAAATATAACAACAAACGGAAAACTTAATATTTTAAAGTAGGTATTTTATTATATGGATGAGAATATCAAGTCGTTTGCCTCATGGTAAGCGCCACGCCTGCCTATAAAAATTGCAGTGCCACCCAGAACTACTTTAAAACCATAAAAAGCACTGCGTAGCACGGCATTGCGCTCATCACCCAGACACATAAAATGCATATGCATCATATGAGATATTACGTCTCACATGCCCAGTAATTTTGTTGGCTACAATGCTCTTCAAACTGGAACACAGTAACGTTTGCGCACTACTACTTTGCTGTAGAGTAACTGACAAAGCGATGGTAACATAGCAAAGTTTTACTTCTATACTTAACTGTGTTTTGTTGCACACCATATTTCATTAGAAGATGAGTAGGTACTTATTTTTATCCAATACTTTTAAGCGGGGTCGGGAATTCTAGTGTTACAAACTATTCTATATTCGATTCCCGTTCGGAGAAACATTGGTGCATTTTGATATTTTACTTCAAATATAAAAGAGTGGGTACATACGAAATTTGATTACGAACTTTAACTGACGTTTTAAATACGCTAATTGGAAATAATATTCTAAAGCTTTCAATAGCTGTGTCAGGTTTAGAGAATGAAGTAAATCGGCTATTTTTTACCACGGGTGAGTATTTTTGTCTTGTTTGGCAGATCATTTAAATTTACGTTGACATTTTACAATTGCAAAAAAACGTAATGCCCTTCGCAAAATGTCCAGCAGTCACAAAATGTTATTCTTTTTTATATTAATACGGCTTTCACCATCTCAGAGTTTCTTGAAAGAGGTTTGTATGCATAACTATCTGCTGCCCCCAACTTTGTACGCATTATTATTTGGTTATATCGCTATCCCTCGGGAACCTCGGGCGGTGTTTGATGAAGCACTATAACTTTGTAATGACCATGAGTGTAATCGTAGCACAATTACATACACATAGCACATGACAGCCCCTATAGTGTAGTGGTTGGGCAAGTGGGCTCAAATCACATACACCACTAAGGTTGCGGGTTAAATTCCCGCGACGAGACAAATGTTTGTGCACAAAAATAAAACACAAACATATGTTTCGTGTCTGGGTGTTGTGAGACCATGGTCCTCGTTGTTCCTGGTGCCCTAGACACAGGGAATCCTAGTTGGGGGCCAGGGTCTGTGTATGTGACCGTTGGGCGTATTTATTATTTATTAATATACACAAAACGCACCAACCCAGTGCATTTTTCTCCCCGTATGTTTTCAAAAATAATGTATTCCCCACACGCTGCGCGCCGACTGCACCGTGTTCGCCGCCGTAAATCTTGTGGAAACACCTCATTTCCCGGGGAAATTATGAGTTTTGTAGGTAGCCCGATCGCCTTATTTGAGCTTGGAAATAAATGATAGAGGAATGTACCTATACTTCTTGATTTTGCTTGAATTATGTTTATAGATAAACTATTTTCCGGAAAATGGATTATCCTACCTAAGTCACATTCTAGCACCAAAAGTTTTTATTTTATGTGACGATAATTAATTTTTAGAAAAAAATAAAAACCGACTTCAATGTGTCTTCGAAGTCCAAGGTCAAATTTCGATGACATTTATATGGGGTTACTTCGTAGTTATACTCAACGCAAAAATAATTTTCCAAATCGGTTTATAAATGACGGAGTTTTGAGGTAACAAACCTAAAAAAAAAATACAATCGAACATATTAAACCTTCTCCTTTTTTAGAAGTCGGTTATAAAACAAGTCATTCGCCTGATGGCAAGCGCCTCGCCTGTCCATTACAATTGCAGTGCCACACAGAAGTATTAATACCTTAACAAGCACTGCGCAGCTTTGCATTGCGCTCATCACCCCGAGACGTCATCAGATTTTAAGTATCATATGCCCAGTAATTTCGCTGGGTACAATGCCCTTCATACCGTAACACAGTAATGCTTGCGCACTACTGCTTGGCAGAATAACTGGCAAAGCTGTGGTACCTACCCACGGCCACGATGGCCAGAGAGACCTACCACGAGTAAGTATCTACGGACGTATCATCAGGCCTAGCGAACTCCGCACTGTAGGTACGAGGCTACAAGTACATAGCCGGACACCGACGGCGGGTCATGCGTCCTTACACGTGCCGCGTCTTAAGAGATAAGAGCTATGCGATAGAAAGAGAGGCGCTCTGTAGGTTAATATGACTGGTAGGTATGCAGCGCTACGCAAGCTGAATTGAATTTTATTGCGTCATAGCAAGAGTCGCTATTTGTTTAAATTTATTTGCGGAGTGATGCTTCTGTCCCTTAGTATTCTGTAATATCATTAAAAATCCGTTCGGCCAAGAAACAAACATTACGACAGGGGTATATTTTTGAACTAGTGGCTCTTATACAACAGACCTACCTAGTATACGATATATGCTATATTCCAATATATCGAGATACGGATGACGCTAATGCGGTTGGCATTGTATCTGTCTAGCTTGCGAATTGAAAATTGATGTATTCCAGAGCTTTTTGAAGCGTTGTATATGATTATGAAGATTGATGATAATTCATGGTTGCTCTAATATTATGTAAGGTTTTTACCAAACATAATATTTTTGTGATGTAGAGACGTGGTAATTTACCAAGATTGAACGCACGATTTGGAATGTATACTCGAGAAATCTTGGCATTCCAATGATTTAGCGAAATACATGACAAACTAGTTACTTCCCGCGATTTCGTCTGCGCAGACGTTAGAGAAGGCCCATTGTCGTCTTTTCAACCGACTTCAGAAAAGGAGGAGGTTCTCAATTCGATGGCATACCATCGATTATTATCGATTATTGGCGGAGTAATCGTAAAACATAAAAAAACAAGTTTTTTTTTTTTACACTTTATACATGTATGTTTGGCTACTATCTCACCTGATGTGAAGCGATGATGTGGCCTAAGATGAAGCACGATCTAGAGATAGATCTAGAGAGAAACGGCAGTTGAGCAGCTGCTCAGACCCGTCTCCCCGATAGTTCACCGAACATCATCCCGAAACACGACTAGGTCGCTTGACGGCATGACTTTGTTCGGTGGGTGGTATTACAACCACGGCCAGAGCCTACCACTCCAAAGCGCGTAAGCGGGTTTCATCACGATGTTTTCCTTCACCGTTATATTATGTTGTTATATTTTTTTATGTTTCACGATTACTCCGCCAATTATGAATTGATTAGTAGGTCATACTTCAGAGGCGGTCCGATATTTTTTTATCAAAATTGATTAAGCACTTTTTGAAAAAAATAACAGAAACAAAAGATATAAGTTTAGTCTTGAAGTCGGTTCTTGTTTTTTCTAAAAATTAATTATTCACTGACCATTTTGTCAAGACCTCCCCAGTATATAAGAGCGATATATAAGAGCGCAGTGCAGCGCCGCGCAAGATTATGCAAAACAAAGTTCTGGGTGGTGTTGTTGTTTTTGTTATGGGCTGGCGTATTGCTTACCATCAGGCAAACGACCAGCTCGTCTCGTCATTCAGTTACATAAAAAAAAACTTGTGCGTTACAATAAGTAACATTCTAGTTTTATGTTACTTATATTATTATGTTATAAGTAACATGTAAGCACAAAATATAAGGCAAATTCCACGACATACGTCGCGGAATGAGTCCGGCGATGATACGGCTAATCACGGTTAGGCGGCATACAACTTCATATCTGACGGACACAGAAAAGGTCTTGTTGTGGCAGAAGGGAAACACAGACGCCCTTACTTTTTTTGGTTTGGAATATAACCTCTAAATAGATTATCCAAGGTAGAGTAATAATTTAAAAACTGAGAACCTCGCGCTTACAGCGGTTACTTTCCTATTTTTTTATTTAGTTTGTACGATAATTATAAAATTTGAACTTCTTTTTTTTATAACAAATTTTTTTTTTATAATTTCTGACAAGAGGCCCTACACATGTGTTTTTTTTATATTGCCATTGTTGTGCCACGTGGTATTCTTTAGATGTTGGCCTGAAAGTGTTATGATACTTATGTTGTAGCTGTATAGTGGTACACTGCATAGTGGTACTTAACTACATCTCTATAGCTAATCAGGGGTTAATCGCGTCTGAAGTCGATTTCATTTATACATCTGAGAGACGAGAAGGTCTTCACCTGGGCTCTAATTCACTATGACAACTTGACGATTCCTTGCTTCGAAATCACGTCGATTCCTTCATTAATAAACGACATCTCTATGACGCATTCATATACACTCGAGAGCAATGAATCCGAGTCACTTAAAGAATCCTAAAAATCTCGGAAACTAAAAATGCTAGGTTAATGCAATAAATTGTATTTAATAGACAATGTAATACTCCTTAAATGAAGGTATTAAAACTTCTTAGTTATTGTAAAGTTATATCATAAAAAAATCAAATTTGAAAAAGGGCCACTTTCGAAGATGGAACTACGAAATTACAGCATTTGGTTTTGCTTTTGTTTGTAATCTGTCATTTATGTGGGTACATAAACCATGTTGATAGTGCTCTATATTCATTATTCAAGCTGAAATTATGTCGCTTACGCCTGAAGAATGCACCAGAATACTTACAATGCTGGAAACCGGCCGGAGTCAGCGCGATACAGCCAGGACTGTCGGTGTGTCGCTGTCAACAGTACAAAGAGTTCTCCGACGTTACGAAGAAACTGGTTCTAACCTACGCAGACCAGGAACGGGCAGAACCAGGTGTACCACAGCACGAGAAGACCGATACTTGGTGAACACCATGCTTCGAAATCGCTTTCTCACAGGAACTGAACTCACCAATCAGTTTCGACGCCTCGGAGGAAGTAACCCAAGTGCATGGACAGTAAGACGTCGGCTTGCTGAATCTAACTTAAAACCCCTTAGACCTGCAAACGGCCCTAAACTGGAGCGTGGGCATCGTATCTCGAGACTAAGATATGCCCAGAGCCACGTAAATTGGAGTATTGAAGATTGGTCAAAAGTTATGTTCTCCGACGAATCAAAATTTATGCTCTACAAGCACGATGGAAGACACAGAGTGTATCGAAGACCAGGGCAAAGATTCAAGCAAGCATGCATCGAAGAAAAAGTAGCCTACGGTGGTGGGTCTGTACTTGTGTGGGCCAGAATTTCTTCTGAAAGTCGCACAGAGCTGGTGATCATAGAAAACGGCTCTTTAACTAGCGTAAGATATGTGGAAGAAATCCTCAATGATCACGTTGGTCCATTTATGGTCAATTTAGGTGAGGATGCTATATTTATGCATGACAATGCCCGACCTCATACAGGTAGGATTGTGAATGACTACCTTCAAGAGATGAACATTACTCGTATGGAGTGGCCAGCGCGCAGCCCGGATATCAACCCGATCGAGCATGCTTGGGACGAGCTAGGCAGATGCGTAAAACAACGAAACCCTCCCCCAATCACGCTTCGTGAGCTCAAAATTGCTCTCACAGAGGAATGGGAGAATATTCCCCAAAATCGTATAAGGAACTTGGTGTACAGCATGCCAAACCGCGTAAACGCAGTAATGGAAGCACGAGGAGGCAATACGAAGTATTAAAATTCAAGAAAATCGTAATAAAGTTCAAAAATTTCATGTTTCCTATTTTTGTTTTAAGGAGAGATCAGCAGTTTTTTTCTTTATGTAATTTTGTGTTAATAAAATGTATGGTGACTCATATTTTTTTTACTTTCATTTAAGGAGTATTACATTGTCTATTAAATACAATTTATTGCATTAACCTATCATTTTTAGTTTCCGAGATTTTTAACATTCTTTAAGTGACCCGGATTCATTGCTCTCGAGTGTATATGATTCCCTATGAGGCGTACAAATTTCGCAGATGTCGTTCATTAATTAAGGAATCAACATAATTTCGAAGCAAGGAATCGCTAAGTTGTCATAGTGAATTAGGGCCCTGATGGTAAGCAACACGTATGTCCACAACAGTTACAGTACCACGAAAAACTTTGTTTTGCATCATTTTGTGTGGCACTGCACTGAGCTTGACACCCGGCCTGAGTCAATAATAATGCCCTATAACGACTATAACGCTTTAAATAGTTCTGAATGACATTGAATCGGAACATAATAACTTTTGCAAATACTGCCACAGATTGAGAATTTTAATGGTATTTCTTATCAAAAATAGAGTAATGAATTTGAAACCCTTTACATGTCGTACAGAAAGGATTGTTTAGGGCTTTCTAAATTTAAATTCAATTTACATTTGCTATCTACCCCCATACATATTTTAAAATTCAACAACAACCTATATAGCGAAATTACACTAGATATTTCAGTTTCAGATTTGAAATGAATTTCCGCAATGTCACGCATGATTTGATTAGATTACTCAAAGTTCAAAAGTTCTTTATTTAATTTTGGCTGATAGATAAACTAGTTTATCTATTATACTGTTCACATTCTGCGAACTTATTCTCCTTTTTCCACTGTGCACAATAAAGGGTGCAAACTCCATCCGCGTTTATTATCCGTGAAGATGTCGCTCAAACTTGTCTCTTATTACCCTTCTCTTAGAACCCTCGCCTTGTCCTCTTCTTATGTCAGATATAAAATGATAATAATATTGTTACGTTGTCAACACGTTGTCAACATTACATCATCACTATCATCATCATCAGCCCATCACGTTCCCACTGCTGGGACACAGGCATAGAGAGAGAGAGATCTCATAGAGAGAGTATGGGCCATAATTGCTAACGCTAACGCTGACTCAGTGCGGGTTGGTGGATGACACATGTCCTTGAATTTTTGTGATTAATTCTTGGACACGCCGGTTTCCTCACGATGTTTTCTTTCACCGATTTTGAAGCGAGTTTTAAATCCGCATATTACTTAAGGAAGTCAGTGGTGCGCCGCCGACCTCTCTCACTCCGCTAGTTCTTTCTATACAAAGGTTGACTGGAAAAGATCGCTTTTAGCGATAAGTCCGCCCGTTGTACTGTAGGTAGTTTGTAAGCCATTTCCTGTACCTTGATATTTTTTTGTTATAGTGTAGAATAAAGCATTTTGTATTTTATTGTTGCCAACACAGAGTATTTCAGACTTAAAAGCTGGTCTCAGGGTGACAAATGGTGCAGAATTATCCGAATGCCGTGACGGGGTTTTTTATGGTTCTTTATCGGATTTAAACGACTGTCACATCTGGGATCAGATAGTGTGGCTGTATATAATTTTAGTACCTATTTATACATATATTTATAATTTAATTTGCATTTCTTTCAAAAAACCACCGTCCTTCCAAATTATGTTAGTCCTTTCTGTTCAAAGGTTGTCTGGAAGAGATCGCTTTGAGCGATAAGACCGCCTATTGTTATGCTGATTACTGTGAAATTTACTTGTTTTTCATGTACCTGTATTTAAGGTTTTTTAACAATAAAGTGTTTATCTATCTATCTATCTATCTATCTATCTATCTATCTATCTATCTATCTATCTATCTATCTATCTATCTATCTATCTATCTATCTATCTATCTATCTATCTATCTATCTATCTATCTATCTATCTATCTATCTATCTATCTATCTATCTATCTATCTATCTATCTATCTATCTATCTATCTATCTATCTATCTATCTATCTATCTATCTATCTATCTATCTATCTATCTATCTATCTATCTATCTATCTATCTATCTATCTATCTATCTATCTATGTATCTATCTATCTATCTATCTATGTATCTATCTATCTATCTATCTAACAATCTCTAAATATTATCAATAATAATTTACGGGTGACACTCACGTTTAAGTTGGAGTAGTCTAACTATAGTTTCAACTACATCCGGTGGTATTTTTCAAGGCGAGTGCGGTACGCTCGCGAACCACGCTCCCGTAAATTATTATTGATAATGTGTCCAAGCCACGTTAATTTTCATAGTGAAACTCTAAATAATAATGTAAAACGCATTTCAACCTTCCTTTTTGCTTGTGGTCGGATAAAAAACTAGCATAATATGCAAAAAGTAAATAAATGCAACACACGACTTTCAACATTAGTAAGTACTAAGGAGTAGGTACGTCACTCTATCTAGTCCTTCGGGTGACGCCTAGTGTTGCCAGGTCCTGTGTGTCAAATTTCGGAACGGAAGGTTAAAATAATCGGGATTTTAAGCTATTGCATAGCTTCTATCGCGGGCCTTGGCGTGGAGACCGAATCCAGAAATTCCGTAACGAAAATAACCTAACACCCCCCACTCCGACCGGCACAGAGCACGGTGGTACCGCGTCCTAAGAACGGCGGACAAAATTACTTAAATCCTAATTAGCGGTTATTCGTTGTGTAAATATTACTTAAAATCATAAATAATAACACAATTTAATCGAAAAATCATAATTTATTAAATATTCATTTATATATTATGTTTTAAGCATGCTATTAACAAAAACTAAACATTTAAAAAATACTAGATTTTTATGACGCTTAAATCTAACTCTAACATGAAATTACTAAAAATAATACTAAATATAACAGTAACAACTAGCTGTACAAAGTCTTAAAAATAAAATTAACTAACAAACTAGATCTAATATAATGCATCTACCTTCAAAAATAAATTAAAAATTAATTTAAACTAAATTTTCAGTAAACTAAATTAATAAACTAATAGTTACATTAAACCAAAATGTTCTTATATAATGACCTACAGAATAAGTAAATCTAAAACCTGACCTGAAAACAGGCTCTTTTTCTTCCGAGGAAGTTTCCGAAGACTTGTTATAAAAGGGTCTGAATTGAGCATAAGCCTATTAATTAAATCCGTGTTTGTGAGATCTCGTGTCATTTTTCGAGTGTGATCACGCCTACAAGCCTTGAGAATTTTATTCTTTGATTCAGCAACTTCTTCGGAAAGTTCCCCAATAGAAACTATCGCATGTTTAATAACCTCAGATCCATGGACAAGGACTTTGTGAACGGAAGCCGGGAGATAGTACCACGGATATTCTTAAAATCTCTAAAAGACGAGCCGTTTCTAAAGCATACTCTCTAAATTTTTCCAAATCAATATTAAATCCTGATGACAAAGCTTGTAAAATAATCGAGCAACGATCAATCAAATCTTTTTTTAAACCTGTGATTTCAGCTGAAATTTCAGGTTTCATGAAACATTTTCAGGCGGTATTGCCGTCGTTCGATGTCCCGCTTCCGCCACTTCGTGGTTTGTCTACGATTAAGCCTAACCTAGACCTAAATTGGTTTCGTATATACAATTTTCTGTCTTTTAACAATGTTTTATCTTCTTCCGACCTATTCTGCCATTTTTTGTTGTCAGTCCTGTAAGAGAAATGAAGAAAATATTCGAAGAAACGGATCCATGAATGCAGGGGCGATAAACCAAACATAAATCTACTTTTCTCGCATTGTTTTTGCAAACAGTGATCAATATCGTTCATTTCTTTTGGAGTAGCTTCACAAATATAACATCTAGCGCATGGGGTTTCAGTTAGGGCACTGCATCTTTACCTGAGCCTGACACAACCGTACTCTCGTCACTCGCGCTTGTGGTGTCGCAGTATTTTTGGGTAAATCAACAAATTCGACTATCGCCAACCAATTTGCATACTTTGATAATAATTTAGATTTAGTTCTATTTACTATTTTCCAAAATGACTCTAAACTTTTACACAAATTAGAAAGTCGTTTATCTAATGCACTTATATCTACGTTATAGGTGGTCTCGAAGCTTTCCTGTAAGGTTTCTAATACTTCTTAAGGTTTCTCCTTTGTATTCCCATCAGCTTTGACCCAAATATCAAAGATAAACGATCTTGAAAAGGAGCATTTGATTGATGTATCTGAAAATAAAAACTTTAAACGGTTTCGTAGACCGTTCTACGCCAGTAGCTACGACGGCAAAATTACCCTATAACTCCCAGAGAGGCAACCAGAGGCAGCTGAATTTTTTTGTTTTGAAAATATTCAAATAGAGCTTTACTTTGTATATAGTGTGAATGCCGGCCCGTGCCTGCCATTTTTTGTAAGTCGATGATTAATCAATATGCGACTAAAATATTTTAAAATAATATCTGCGGCGTAGCACGTAAATATTGCAATTATGAAACAAAATATCTGCGTAATATGTAACAGGTAACCAAATACATACCTTGTTCTTGGAGTTACATTATCACAAATACTGGAAACAAACAACTGAATTCTGAGAAATGCTTTCGCCAAATACCAAAGGAATGAGTCACTTATAACGACAAGTTGCAATAATGCACATGCACTCACTCCAAAGGTAAAAAAAATAAATGATAATTAAATAGGATTGCTAAACTATTTATACCTATGGCTAGTTTATTTATCGGACTGCCTAGTTATCATTGTTTTTGTGCGATTTTCGAGGTTGTGTTTTTTTTAATTTTGTCCTATAAACGGTACCACCGTGCAGCGGTGATACTTTTTAGTTTTGCCATCTATTGATGAATAGCAGAACTTTTAATGACTTTTTGAAATATCACGCTTGTCTCTTTAGTTCAGCAACTCGTCTCTAGGTGGCATTGGTTGTATCGGCGTTACTGCGTAAGTATAATTGCATAAGTTGATAAAAAATGCTATGCAATAGCTTTACCGCGGCAGTCTCCGAGTGCCACATGTCTTTTTGATTTTCAAATCGGGACAACTACAATGGCTACAATAGAAAACTGGTTTTTGTGCATCAGCGTGTATATTTTTATAGTCATATAGTCAGTTTTTTTTAAATGGTAGAATAAATTAAATTCTCTAAAATATAACATAATTCAAACGTTACCATTTCGACTAATCATAATCATTAAGTTTATGTTTTCTTTTATCAAAATTATTGAATAAATTACAGACTAAAGAGGTTAGTAAAAAATCAGGACATTTGGCGTACCGACCAAAACTGAATCGCGACGTGTCACCAGACCCCAAAAATCGGGAATCGGGAATCGTACCGCGCAAATTGGGACACCTGGCAACACTAGTAGGTTTCATTGAGCCTGACAACACAAAGATGTAAGTCTGCCAGCACCGTTAGTAAAGTTAGGTTATACAGTTGTAGAATTTTCTGGCCTTTATTCAAAACACTTTTTCGGTTGGCCGCGAGCACGTAGTTATCAAATGTGTTTGTATTACCATAATAAAACATACGATAATTTCAATCACATTTAAGTACGACGAGAATCTACTTCTGCCACGCGCCACTCAGTGACGTATTTCAAGATTTGGCGCCATGGGCCTCTCAGGTCTGCTGCCCACATAAATTACGAAAAAAGCAGCAAAGTCACCATTTATTAAATAGTATATATAGTATATATTTTTTTTTTGCAATGCATAGGTAAATCGGTCGTAAAGTTCGTCAATGACACTGTGTGGGATTTTATGAAATCAGCTTTTATATTAAGGATGGCTAAATTCAGTGCCGCACCGGCCTCATTGAAACATATAAGCATCGGGGATGAAAGCGTACCTATATAGGCGCAAAGTTAAAAAAGGCATTTGGAGCAACCTTACCTTATTTGGCAACCTTAGTTTTAAAACACCACTTTCTACATGTCTACGTGTACCCCACATATACCTAGACATGTAGAAAGATTGTAAGTATAGAGGGTGGCGCGAATTTTTTTATCAAAGTACGTGGCGGCGAATCCACGATCGCGACTTGCGCCGCCCGCGCCTCTCCGCCTGCCGCCCCGCGCCATGGCGCCCATGGTCCAAGGGAAAATACGCCCTTGGCGCCACTTCCAACTTTGAGATGACGTCGAGACATTTCGGTCAAGAAACGAAACGAATGAACTAATACCAATCAAATTGGTATGAGATATGGAGATGTTCACGCTTCGTAAATAAATATAAGCTTATGCCAAAATGTTTCGTTTGAGGGATCTCGGACATTTCTTTTGATAGCTATTCTGTCGAATTTGCAATGGAGGCGTAACATTTCGTCTTATGAAGGTCTATGAAAAATATGGCTTCAGTGCTCTTTACAAAATCTCAGATGTGGACTCGGGTATTTAATATAAATACTTAAAATGTTCTAAGAACCTTCATTATTCTTTGTGATTGCAAAACATTAAAAATAACGTTACAACTCAGTTCTTCAAAAGTCAGCAATCTTACCCGAAGTTTTAGTTAAAATGACGAAGCAAACAAAAGCTTTGTCATATTGACAAAACTTCACATAGCCTGATAAAAAGCTCAAACGAATTTTCTCGCTATCTTTTGTTCTCAAAGAACTTGGTTTATTAAAGATCCATTATATCGACGTTCCATACTACAACGAGAGCGAGTGTTGCTCAGTGGGAGCATGCGCGTCTTTCGATCCGACGCACCCGTGTTCGAATCCCGCTAGCCCCGCACCACTGACTTTCTTGAGTCATGTGCGGATTTAACACTCGTCCTAAAAACGGTGAAGGAAAACATCACGAGTAAACTGGCAAGTCCAAGAATAAATCACAAGCAATTAAGGACATCTGACATCCACCAACCCGTACTGGGCCAGCGTGGTGGATTATGACCCATAGTGGAACTCTCTGCCGGCATCTGTGTTTCCGGATGGGTGTCTTTAAGACAAGAGTGAACAGGTTTCTTCTCGATGAGCGTGCTACACTTTCGACCGCATCGTCACTTAGCAACAGGTGAGGTAGCGGTCAAACGCAAGCCTACAAATAAAACAAATCTATCTATTTATGAGTACCTAACTGCGTAATTCTCCGCTGGACACATTTAACGAATTTCTGACGCCCACTTCAAAGCTTTCTTAAAATATCTTGATTTGAAAGCAAGCATTAACTTGAGGGTTTTGACCTGGCGAATATTGAAGTATCTATTGTTGAAATGAGGTTTCAGTGAAGTGCTGGAGAGGGAAAATGAAAGAAATAAATATTCATGCCTTGTTGAGGGAGCTGTCAATCGCTCAATAGGATCGGATGTTGTATAATATAGTGCACTCTTTAGCAAAATTACTGGACATTGAGTTATTGCCTCAGGGTGATGAGCGCAGTGCTATGCCGCGCCAAATTTTGTGAAACAAATTTCTGGATGTCGCTGCACTGCAACTGTCATGAGCAGAGGTGTTGCTTACCATCATGTAAACTAGCTGCCCTTCTTGTCACTCTATTATATAAAAAGCGAAAAATCTATGTTTATTTAGATTTCTGTCTCATCATCATCATCAGCCCATCACGTTTCCACTGCTGGGACATTGCCCTTCTCTCATAGAGAGAGTACGGGCCATAGTCCACCACGCTGGCTCAGTGCGGGATGTCACATGTTCTAGAACTTTTTTGATTAGTTCTTGGATATGCCGGTGTCTTCGCGATGTTTTCCTTCATCGTTTTGAGAGCGAGTGTTAAACCCGCACATAACTTAATAAATTCATTGGTTCGGGGCCAGCGGGATTCGAACTCTGAAATTTCATCAGTTTCAGTTTTTGCGTGATTGAATAACAAACATCCATCCATCCAGCGAAGTCGGACATAACCGGGCGTTACTTGGAATCAATGTTTTCATCGACTTCAAGCTCCGCGGTAAATGTATATAAATAAATAAATAAAAATAATCTACCGCCAAACGCAGCAATTTTGATCAAATCAGGCGATCAATAGACTTCGAGCCGCGATTGAAAAAGTCTCGGATACATAAATATTCTATGGATGTAGGTATATATTCTATTGGCTTCTTTTAATTTTATTAAATTGGGGAGACGGGTCTGAGCAGCCAATCAACTGTCGTCTCTCTCTAGATCTATGTTCCCATCTTAGGCCACATCATCGCTTCACATCAGGCGAGATAGTGGCCAAACAGATCTAACAAGCTTAAAAAAAAACTTTGTTGTACCTTAATTCTGCCTGAAATAAATAAATAAAGGAGCCATCACTTAAACGCGCGACTGTGATACTCGAATAACGCTAATCGCGGATGTTAGCATTAGCGTATATGTAGGCATAAGAAAATGTCTTCCTTACCTTCCTATGCTGATGAAGCACATGTGCATGATGCTAGCGGAGCAGGCCAGGACGTCGCATGTTACGTAGACGTTACACCACACCACGCCCAGGGGCCAGTAGCCTGCAGAACAGAAACATTTGGTAAGCTTTTATTTCTATAATAGTGAAAATTTAAAAAACTAAAATATATTCCTTTATTAATCAATTGTTAATAGATTTTCTTTATTAAATTAAATAAAATTGAGTAGTGTTACTGTAATACTCATTTTATTTAGTTCTTGTACCAACACTTTTTAACCGACTTGAAACAAAGAAGGAGTTCTATGTTCCACTGTAAATATATATTTTTTTGTTCACCAATTTCTCCGCCGACTGTTGACCGATTTCAAAAAATATTTTTGCGTAGGTATAGCTACGAAGCGGCGATACTTAACTTAAGACTTCGAAGATACATTAAAGTCGATTTTTTTTGGTAAACTTAATTATATTTAAACATTTAATGCATAATAGAATAGATTGAAAATATTAATATGATAATAAATATTATTTTCATTCATTTTATTAAAAAACGATAATTGTATCTTCAATAAGTACCAGCTAACTAGGTATTTTCTCCAAGAGACGTTCATAGAGGGCAGTAATGAGTTTGAATATTGTTCCCGTGTTCCGTGGACCAAAGAGATCGAACGAAAATATTGTATGAAAAAGAATATTGGCCGGTTAGTTGGGCGGTGCGCCGCGCCGGCTGTATTTAAAAAAGAAACAAATGAAAAACGGCGAACTATGTCCCTATACAGGGTGGGGCAAATTTTTGGCCCTTAAGAGTAGCTACCTTTTCTTTTGTAGTTAGAAGGTTTTGTTCTTAGTTACTTTCTGTTTCATTTTGAAGCAAAATATTTTAGGTTTACCCAAAAAGTTACATTTGTCAAAAAAATAAATTGGTCTTAATCGACTCTATTTCCAACCAGGAACACTTTTCCCAAAGTAACATACCACATCAAATTGTAAGTTTTGGCAATAATTAAAAAAACCATTCCAATACATTTTTCTAAGAAGCGCCATTCGCCGCAACAAAGTATGGGAATTGTTTTTTTTTATCATTGCCAAAACTTACGATGATGTCATTTTTTGGGCAAACCGTACTTGATTTCAAAAAACTAAAAATGGCAATATTTTTTTCTTCAAAATAAAATAGAAGGTTTCTAAGAACAAAACTTTCTAACTACAAAAGAAAAGGTAGCTACCCTTAAGGAGCCAAAAATTTGCCCCACCCTGTATATATTTTTTCTCGAAAGAAATGTCACTCGGCCGCAACACATTTTTTCTCGGTTGATGTATATTAGCAAAATAGCGCCTCGCATATTATTTTGCTGCCTTCATTCGTAGATAGATAGAAAACACTTTATTGCACTTAAGAAGAAATTAAATTTGGAACATACTTTTTTATGACAAGTACAATAGGCGTAATTTAATAAAAAAAACAAAATAAATCTTATCTATCATTTGACAAGTAGGTAATATTTGTATTCATTAACAAAACGCGTTAAACGTTAGCTCTAGAATAAAAAAGTTCATCAAATACTAAATTTTCTCTCTTGTTGAAATTAGGAACCAGAGAATTATTAAAAAAAAATGTTTTCGGCTCTGAGGCCTAGCTGAAACGTACCAGCACAAGAATATATTTTTTTAATCGTTATATTATTTATTATACAGGGATTTTCCTTAAAGAATGTGACACCCTTATTACGAATCAATACAGAAAAAACGTACACTGTAAACAGCAACAAAATAAATGAATACGTTTTCTTTTTAAAACCTATCCTCTACACAGTCTTAAGGACTGCCTAGTACAGGTCATAGAAAGTATCATAATATCATATTTACTGGTGATAGTCTCGTATGCGAGAGGCCGTCTGGGTGGGTACCACTGCTTTGCCAGTTATTCAGCCACCAAGCAGTAGTGCGCGAGCATTACTGTGTTCCGGTTTGAAGGGCATTGTAGCCAGCGAAATTACTTGGCATTATGAGACTCAACAGCTGATTGTCTCAGGGTGACGAGCGCAGTGCAGCGCCGCGCTGGTTTTTGCAAAACAAAGTTCTGGGTGGTGCTGTTATTGTTATGGGCTGGCGTATTGCTTACCATCAGGCAAACGACCAGCTCGTCTCGTCATTCAGTTACATTAAGCATTTTAAACATACGTTCCGCAAATATCGATCACATGTCTGGAGACAATTTATACGTACAGCATCGCGTTCCTCACTTTAGCGATAAGTCTCATAAAAGTGTGACGTATGACCTCATTATGTCACAAGTAGACGCATGATAGCATTATGCGGGGAGAGCTCTTCCGAAAACAATTTCGTCATGGACGGTTTTCCCCTTATCAAAAACGTTAGTGAATGATTACGACTCCTCTAAATGATTTTGATTTGAAACTGAGTTCCTTTTTTATGAAACTGACTGACGAGACGTGCAGGTCATTCACCTGATGGGAAGCTTTACGCCTGCCTTGTAGCTTCGTGCCGCAGAGCCCAGGACGGCGATATACCTCGTATGCACATAATATGAATATACGAGTTATTTCACTTTAATCGGGATATATATTAAATACCCCGATTTGACCAGAACACGTTGGGAGACGATATCATTAAGTATATTGAAGAGAAGTGCGAAGAAAGGGTCAAGGACCTGAACCTATCGACGCCGGAGTCAACGACGACGATAAGGTTCAAATCCTAGGTGCACCGGCTTCCTGCAAAATTTCAAGTGGTCCTGGTTTCCGAGTTTTGGTCCGAGGGAATACCTAGTGTTCCGGCATACATAGAGGCTAAACCGAAATGTTAGCTATCTTAGTGTTATTTTATTTGTATGTTAGTCTGTAAGGTCTATATTTTATGCGCTTATGATGGTACTTTTTGTTTTCAACTGTATTATTGCCTGAAATAAATAAATTTATTATTTTTATTATTCAGATATTTATGTAATTTCTTAAATTAATGGTTTTTACAATATTTCTATAAAAAATACAAAAACACTATAAAAATCCTAAACCTAGAGAGCTGCCGACAGCGGGGTAGGGTCCAAACTACCGCTGATTAGGCTTGCAGAGTGAGGAACCTCCTGACAATACGCGCCGTGTCAAGGAGTACCTACTACCTTCTGCATCTGACACGGCATCATTGACGTCATCTCGTATTTTCTTCTCTATGATTATTATTATTAAGCTATTTTTCACCAACAGGTCAAGGATTTTACTCGAGTGCGAAATGGACATTATTAGTGCAGTGTGCTTAGACCCTAATGCAGCAGACATTAGTAGCGACAGTGATGATTCACCCACCCCCGAACTTACGAACATCGCAGAGCGGGCGCGAACTCCACCGACGCCGCCCGCCGCGTCTGCAGAGCCGCGCACGCGCCGCCAGTTACGTGCGAGCGTTCGCGACCTACGCCGCGGCTTGATCTCATAACTCCCAGAAGAAAGACTTCTAAAATGTCCAAAACTTGGTCGGAGTAATTTTCGACGTTTACAGTGAGTCTTAGCCGTTTTATATCAATTATGAGGTCAAGAACAGTTTTTCAAAACTTTTGCAAATTTGCAATTGCGATTTTTGTATGTTTTTTTTTATTATATCAAGCTTATGGCGATATCTGCGATAAGCCCTGCGTCTTCTTTTCTATTAACAAGTTGCAAAAAAGCTCTCGAAATTATTACGACATATTTTTCCGAGTGATTTTTTGTGTCAAGCGGCACGGACTTATGCGAAGTCTTATTGCCTTATATGAAGTATGGTTAAATTTACCAAGAATGTACGTTCAGTGGGAAATGAAATTCTTTTGAAGCGATATCTGCCATCTGCCAAAATGAGGTTTTCTCATTATGTTTTGACTGTTACAAAATGTTATTAGGGATGTACTTACCTACTTAGAAGTGAATTCTGAAAGGAGTTGATATTCTGAGATTTATTATTGTTGGATATATCCTTCATATCTGGCCAATAAATTCTTAATTTCTTAGGGTTACATTTCAATGAACATTTTGTGGGAAATGAAATTCTTCTGCCGTCTGCCAAAACGAGCTTTTCACATTATAATTTTTGACTGTTACAAAATGTTATTAGGGATGTGGTATGGTATTTATCTACTATGTAATAAATTGTAAAAGGAGTTGATGTTCTGAGCATTATTTTTGTTGGATAAGCAATGTTCACTTGTTTCGCTTGACAATGTTTACTGGGTTGTTACATAATTAAAGTAATTACAATCTTGCTCACTGAATTAACTTGATGATAAACTCTTTATAAGGTACTACTTCTTTTCCAAGTTCTTGAAGCTAAAAAGAATTGAATTCTATCTTTACGTAATTGTTATTTTTTAACTAATTTCAAAAAATGAAGAAGATTCTCAATTCCATTGTATTTTTTTATCACTGTTACCTCAGGACCCCTTACCATTTATAAACCGAATTTGAAAATTATTTTTATTGATATTTGAATACATACAAATTTCATCGAAGATCGAGACATCAGAATTGAAGTCGGTTTTTTGTTTTAAAATGTAAATAAAACTTGTTTATTTTATTAAAGTTAATGTAATTTATCGTCCACCAGCTGGTAAGCAACAAGCCTGTCTACAACTAGATCGTTTTTGATAATCTTTCGAGAGACAAGGGCTCTTAAGTCTCATAATGCCCAGTAGTATTCTACATTGCAATCATCATGAGTATCATGACTTATAAAGTATTCACCAACATTTACTAAAAACGTAAACAATTCCGTTTTTTTTTATACAAACAGAGATAGTCAAACATAACAAAAAGAAGCACCAATATAAAGCGACTCGCATCATGTTCGGTGAACCATCAGGGAGACGGATCTGGATAGTCGCTCAACTAACATATTTTTTATTTATTTAACTGATTCACAAGACGAGCACGCCTTTCCGCTGATGTTAAGCAATACTCACAACAGTTGCAGCACAACCCCGGACTTTGTTTTGCTAAATCCTGCGCGGCACTGCACTGCGCTCGTCATTCTCAGTCAATTAGCTCTTAAATCTCATAATGCCCAGTAATTTTGCTGGCAATGCCCTTCAAACTAGAACACAGTAATGCTTGGCGGCAGACGGCCTCTCGCATACGAGAAATCTACCAGCGTCTTCCTTAGATAGATCTATGTGCTCTATCTTCTGCCACATCGTCGCTTAACAAAAGACGAGAGTGGCCAAACAGATCAATGCAATAAAAAAACGAATGTAAGTTTACTTCATATACCTACATAGTTCCAAGACGTCTTTACCGTATCTCTCCGAATGGGATATGAATGCCAGGCATAGCCTCATTTACATAGTGCGAGCTAGTGTACCAGTTACTGGAAGTAACTAGCTAGTAGCTAGCTAGTAAGTCACTTACACTGCAGTCAGCTACACTACCTATAAAAACTGGGAACTAATAATAATAATTCATTTATTTTGACAGCCTCTGTGGTGTAGTGGATGGGCAGGTTGACTCAAATCTTATACATCACTAAGATTGCGGGTTCGATTCCCGCGACGAAACAAATGTTGGTGCACAGAAAAAAAATGAGCAAGCATTTGTTTCGTGTCTGGGTGTTGTGGGTCCATGCACCTCATAGTTCCTGGTTCCCTAGATACAGGGAATCTTAATAAGAGGTCAGGATCTATGTACCTATGTGATCGTTGGGCGTTATTTATTTATTTTATTTATTCATAACTGTATTGTGTAGGACATTTATTATTACATTTTGTGTTTCAAAAATACTCCACCGCTTCCGATGTAAAAATATTGTAACGGTTAGTTTGAATTTAAATTTAAAAACATGCAATGTCTAAGTTAGTAATATCATTATTTTATGGACCTATGGTGCTTCTATTTTGTTAACCGTATTATTGCCAAAAATAAATTTATTTATTTATTTATTATCACTGATGTTAAGGTTTTAAAATTTGATTAGAATTCTGTAAATAAAAAGAAATGAATAGTATTTATGTCAAGTATAACCACTTGAAAAATAATGATTTCGACATCTTCTTCGGTAGTGCGTTCATTTAAACAATGCTTGGCTATAGAATTCTTTGGTTCTCAAAATTTTTTTATTTTGTTAATTGTCAATTACTGCAATTATTATTATTTTTTAAGTCAGTTACCTACAAATGTATGCGTTACTGCTCATACGTACAAAACTAACATAGGTACTACTACATTCTTACTTATAGGTGAAGACTTGTAATTGGACTAGTTATCTTAAACATAATTTAGTTATCATAAGCATGTATTGGCTGTAAGCTTTCCTAAAATAAATAAATAAAATTAAAAATACGTCAAAGTAAATAAGATTATAAAAGTCACAATTAACTGTCACCTAGCCAGCAACTCGCTTAATGTAAACTGCGCAATATGCCGGAAGCTTCGGACTTCCTGTCGAATTATCTTGCTACATGGATAGAATTCCTACGATGCTTTGCATCGGGAATATTTTATGATTTTGAATAAACACGCTGCATATGTTTATCTACGTAGATTTTATTGTGTTTGGTGCAGATACTGAATACTGAAAAATAAATATATCACTATAAGGTTCATAGAGAATATCCTGCTTTCAAAAGCGAGTGTGGCTCAGTAGGAGCACGTGCGACTTTCGATTCAACGCACCCAAGTTTAAAACAGGTTTGTCCCGCATAACTGACTTTCTTAAGTTCTGTGCAGATTTAACACTCGCTCTAAAAACGGTGAAGGTAAACATCGTGAGGAAACCGGCATGACCAAGAATTTATGACATGTGACACCGCACTTGGCCAGCGTGTTGCATTATGGCCCATAATCTCTCTAAGAGGAAGGCCCGAGTCCCAGCAGTTGGAACGTAATGGGTCAATTGAAACGGTTTGCCCTTCAAAAGCAAAGGTGTGGTACCTTCCAAGTGAGATTCTTGTTTTCCACTACAACTTGATTTACTGTTTAAAAATTAGCACCTAACCCGATTTGATTTCCCGAGCTATACAGATGTAGATCTGTAAGGCTCTCTTGAGCCAATGTGTTTTTAAGTAGTATAGCTGACTGCAATAACTGGTTCGTTAGCCTGCACTATGTAAATGTGGCTATGCCTGGCATTCATATCCTATTCGGAGAGATACGGTAAAGACGTCTTGGAAATATTTGAAGTAACCTTGTATTATAAAAAATAAATAATAAAAAAAAAACATTTATTGCAGGCACAAATACACACATAATATTGTATTAGTTACTTTTTATTGCATCGTCACTCTCGTCTGTTGTTAAGCGACAATGTGGCAAAAGATAGAGCACATAGATCTATCTATAGGAAGATAGCAGTTGAGTGACTACTCAAACTCGTCTCTCTGATGGTTGTCCAAATATCATATGATTGGCTTTTTTCGGTGGTTCATAGAAATAGTCATAGTATTTATTTATACAAATAAGTTACACGCTTAATCTACTTCTAAAATAACCGAGCTGTACCTACATACAGCTCGGTTATTTTAAAAGTAAGCTTTTTAATCATCTCATAACGCATTAAATAAAGTTTATACTTAGTCGACAGCCAAAATATTTTAAATGTGATATATATTAGCCGTCCATATAATTTCACTAAAACATTAAAGCTGATAGGTATACAAATCAACTCACCTAAAAATCCAGGTATCGCCCCCATCGGCATCACAAACAAGCTGACCAACAGGTCCGCTATCGCCAACGACAGCAGAAAGTAATTCGTCACATTCTGCAGCCTCTTGTCCAAGCACACAGCCAGACACACCAATATATTACCCACACCACCGGCTATTATAAATAATATCACAAATAGGAAACTCCAATCGTAACCCGCCTTATTGCTTATCACACCCCCGGTCCCGTTACTAAAATCCCAGTTACATTGAAAAGTATCTACAAAGCTATTCACAGAACTATTATGAGAAACGTCAATGAACAACGTCCGGTTCATATCACCGTAGCACAGTAAAGTGTCCCACTCACAAAACGACGTAAACGGTAGTCTCATCCAAAGGTTTTTTAATGCACTTTCGAACATTAGTGTAACCATATTCAGCTTGAATCGAGAGCCACATAGAGAACTGTTGCTACTAAAGTCCATGCTGTTATTGAAACACGCGTAGCATGAGTAAGAAGTTTCATTTTGGACGTCGATGTTGAGCTCACAGTTGAAGTCTACTGAGCTCTCGTCGCTACAGTTTAAGCCGTAGTTGAGATCTCCGCATCCCTTGCCAGGGATCAGTCGGCAGCGCAAGTCTTGTAATGCTGAGTCCAGGTAGGTGTAGTTCGACATATCAGTCATCCCATCTGAAAGATGCTAGGTCACCTCTCGATGCATGGTCTGTGCGGGCGACAGCTGGTGTCAGGGCGTCATCGTAGTTTTGACATCTGGAACAAGGAAAAATATTGTTTCACTCGCAAATTAAAAACATATTGTGTCTGGTAACCACCGAGTCAACCGGTTAAAATTTTGTATAAAAGGACCAGATAATAATATGGGTGTCACATTGACCATATAATGACAGCGTTTTACTGTTCTTCCATGGTGAAAATTTGCTACAAGCGGTTACAAATCAATCGACGATCAAATAGCACTGCCAGGTAGGAATTTCGGAAGTAAAAAAAATGAGGCTTGCTGAGAGCCGAAATGAAGAATATGAGTCAATACAATATACTTTTGGCGCTTGAGTGGCTTGTGGGTTGGCAGAACCCAGAAATCATAAATCATGTGTCGCATGTTTTCGGTTTAAATACACGAACGAGCAGCAGTGGAATGTACTCGATTGGTGACGATGACGAATGGGGAATGTCAACAGTCACAAATGGTAATGGAAAGCTCTGCGTTCAATCATAGTCTAAACAAAGAAACTATACTACCGCGAGGTTCAGGCCCGCATCTAAATGTTACCCACTAATTGAGCTGCGGTTGTCACTAGCTGGCTACCGAATTTTGCTGTCCCATTTCTTGAAGATTGCGTTGTTTTCTCTCTACCTTGTGAAACGAATAGTATAGTAGTAGTATAGTATAGTATTATAGTTTAATGTAATGTTGCGTGTAGCTATATGGAATAAATGTATTTTTCTTCTTTCTTTCTTTCCATCTTGACAAATCCCTATCTCGGCACCCATAAATTTATGCCAATGAAAAATTCCCGAAAGTCATTAAAAAAAGTATTTTTTGTTTCGATGACTTAAGTCAACAACCACAGAGCTATGATGTCAAACCTAACTTCAAAGTGGCAATAGATGGATCTTACAAAAATACATAAAACAACAAGTAGGTACCTACATTTACTATATTATTTACAACATGGCTCATCTTTTGAAATGTATTTATTGTAAAAATTATCAAAGATATATCAAAACTTCTTGTCAAAGCAACGCGTGACAAAAATGCTGGCCTATATTTTGGCCAAAGGATAAGCATTGCCATTCAACGTGGCAATGCTGCCAGCATTTTGGGAACGTTGCCCACTGGTAGTGGTTTATTAGATTAAATTAGTTATTAGTATTTTTAATTTGTTTTTGTTTGTATTTTTTAATTATCTGTGTGTTTCAAAAATAATTATATTGTAAATCCGTCGTCTATTATAAAATCCGTATTGGTATGTCATCTATTCACCGTCACGTCATTATTAAAGTCTCATTACCTAGTTCCATAGAAAAGGCGTCAATGCGGCCAGCACCCTTCGTCTCACATTGGTATGCAGCGTCAAGTGCCCTTAGCTCGCGTCCTTTGACACTATGAAACGGTCCATAGCCGCGGGCATAAAATTAAAGGAACGAGGAATGGGATACACTTAGAAATGTTCTCGCCTCAGTGAAACAAGTGACTGTGAAGTGGTGGAGTTGGCTTAAAAATAATATACATAACCCAAATTGCGTGGGTGTGAATTTGAATGCTGAATTATATTCTTTATGATGTCTTTATGATATTTATTAAATAGGCACAAAATGCACTTTCAAACGTCAAATAGAAATAACGAAAATCAATTAAAATACGTTAAAAATTTAACTTAAAATATCATGACTGAAAATAGGTAAGCCTGTCTACCCATTTATTTCCCATACACAAATTGATGTCCGGGCCCAGACAAAAAATGCGAAAACTGACTCTACCCATCCTTCGGATATACGCCCGCTAGAGAAGATAGCACCAAGAAACTCAGCGGAAATGTCTCTTTTTTAAGTCTTTTAAAATGCTTGCCGGAGTCAGTCTTTTCCGATAGTTACAATCTAAAAGCATTCAAGTCAGAAGCGTAGAAGGTAATATCTTGGCAAGCGAGCTACACCGTCGACCACATGGTTGCTTGCCATCAGGTGAGATCAAATAAATAGTGGAATCAATAGTGGATCAATAGTGGTCAAAAATAAGCCATAAAGGAATTTAAAAAACCGGCCACGTGCGAGTCTGACTCGCGCACGTAGGGTTCCGTACCATTACCTATAAAAACGGCAAAAAAATCATGTCTGGTTTATGAGAGCCCCCTTTTAAATATTTAATTTGTTTTTTTAGTATTTGTTGTTATAGCGGCAACAGAAATACATCATCTGTGAAAATTTCAACTGTCTAACTATCACGGTTCCTGATATACAGCCTGGTGACAGACACACAGACAGACAGACGGACAGTAGAGTCTTAGTAATAGGGTCCCATTTTACCCTTTGGGTACGGAACCCTAAAAATGAATATAAATATATACGCTTACGTAACGAGGTAGGTGCCATCATTGACAGGTAAGATGGCACTAAACATATTACTTCATTTTTTTATATCTACGGTATTTATTTTACTTTTGTGATAATTGAATAGGTGGCTTTAGTTCTGTTATTGAGTAATTGATCAAAATTATTATTCATATTGATATTATTATTTATTAATCGTAGAAAGTTTTTTAAAGCGCGGACATCCTTGAACATTCCTTAAGAATTTCTCCAAATATTATTAAAAACTACATCGAAATTTATCAAGTAGTTTAGAAATACGAGGAGAATTATCAGTAAAACGTGGACGTTTTACTATTAAGAAATTAGAGAAGAGATCAGATGAATATACTTGGGGGATATTGTTTAAAAACAGGTACTACTCAGTTAATTTATTATTATTATTAAACTCTTTATAACAGGCAATAAAAAGTATAACAAAGTAAAAAGTATAACAAAGTAAAATTAAATAAGCAAAAAGTATAACAAAGTAAAATTAACAGAGACCCATAGAATATATTCCTTACAGTACAACACATACAAGTTAAATATAACGGATATAGCATAAAACTCTACTCAGATAAAACTAGAGAAACAATCAAATCGAATCACACCAACAATAATTATTTCCCTAGAAACAGAAATAAATCGTAAATTACAACAACAAAAATGATCTTAACTCTAGAAACACTACATAAGTAGAGTCATCATAAAAACGTAATCACTATGACCCCCTAGTAATCACAACAAATTTCAGATCAGACACTACATTACAATATTTCCTCTCTCTACATAATATGTAGAGCTTTCATAAAATAAACGGTCCAGATTAGACAAACAGCGACGCGTCGTCGTCATCGCGTTCCGGATGACATGTCAATTGACATGGAAATGACAACTCGCATATTGTAGGCGTGCGTATGGCTGAGGGGAAATTATTGTTTTACCCAGTCTTTATGGAGGAAAATTGTTCAGAATAGACGTGTTAGACGTTAGGCGAAAGCATAAGAGTGTGATTCCGATTTCGGTGGCATTTTTATGAGCCAGGAAGTTATTGTTTTATGTAGAGCCTTTTTCGTTTGATGATTGAAACTTGACTGATTATTTTGATTCAGTCTTTATCGACAGGAATACGCATTTTTGGGAAATTATATTGCATGATGTTGCTCTACATAAAAATGTGGATATGTGCGATTAGGAATGACTAAAATTTGTTACAAAAGTGGCTATAATTAGTTCTTATTTGGCAATGGTAGTTTCAGAAGTTACTACTCCCAGATTGTAGTTATGCTACACGTGGTAGTTCTCTCGTATGCGGGAGGCCGCCTGGGTAGGTACCACCGCTTTGCCAATTATTCTGCCGCCAAGCAGTGCGCAAACATTATTGTTTTCCGGTTTGAAGGGCATTGTAGCCAGCGAAATTACTGGGCATATGAGACTTAATATCTGATGTCTCAGGGTGATGAGCGCAAGGCAGTGCTACGCAGTACTTTTTATGGTATGAAAAGATCTGGGTGGTAGTGTTATTGTTATGGGCAGGCGTGGCGCTTACCATCAGGCCAACAACATGCTGGCCTTATTACACAGTTCCATTAAAAAAACTATGTGGCCAACGAAGATAGTATTGTATGTAATACTTATCTAGAGTCTTATATACTATACATAAATATTATATTTATTACTAACTAACCCACCCCGCAATTTCACTCGTATTTATTTCATTCTCCCGCGAGAATTTTGAAAAATCCACTTCCATACCATATAGATAACATATATTCAAAATGTCATGTTTATGTTTAGGCTGAGCGTTGTCTGTCAGTCAGTTACGGAACTGTTTTATATGTATATGTAAGAAGATACAACTTTGTGCAACTACATCTGATGTTTTATGATAGTCGCCACCAATGTAGGTACAGAAGAGACTTTCTTGCCGCCATTATACAATAAGTTGTTAGTTTGTAAGGTATATACATTTTAGGGGCCTCTGATATTTTTACTCATGTAGAATAGAATAGAATATATTAAAATAGAAAAACTCTTTTATGTATACCAATTTAAAGAAATAGACAATAGCGCAGTCTAAGCAAGTAAGCAGAATAAGCGATATCCTCCAGACAACCTTTTGATGGACAGTATCGGAAGAAAAAGTAGACGAAGAGAGAGAAAAGTAAAAAGAAAGCATTGAATCAGTCTTCTTAGAAAATTGAAACATTATCTAATTGACAAATGTTATTATCATTTAGACGAGTCTTTCAACGAGAAGTAACTTAAAATTATGTCATTATTTTTATATTAAAACATAAAGACCGCCACCGGGACAGCTTCTAACTCTGTATCAAGCACAAGTCCGGTCGTGTATGGAGTACTGTTCTCACCTGTGGGACGGCTCCGCCAAATACCAGCTCGAAGCCTTGGAAACCATTGAAAGAATAGCCAAAAAGCTCATTGGTGACGATGCGCTGGTTAAAACTAAGCTTCAGAGTCTTGAATATCGGCGCAAAGTTGCCAGTTTATCGGTCTTTTACCGGATACATTTCGGAGAGTGTGCGACGGAATTACATGAACTTATTCCGCCATCTCCATTCCATCACCGGACGACCAGGCGTACGGCAAGCCGTAATCAATATATGGTTGACATCCCTCCTGCTCGCACCAAGCGCTTTGCTTCGACCTTCATAATGCGAACGGCCAAGGAGTGGAACTCTCTGCCGGCATCTGTGTTTCCGGATAGCTATAATCTGGGTGTCTTTAAGACAAGAGTGAACAGGTTTCTTCTAGGCGAGCGTGCTACATCTTCGACCGCATCGTCACTTAACAACAGGTGAGATAGCGGTCAAACGCAAGCCTATAAATAATAATAATAAAATAAAGGAAAACATCGTGATGAAACCCGCTTACGCGCTTTGGAGTGGTAGGCTCTGGCCGTGGTTGTAATACCACCCACCGAACAAAGCCATGCCGTCAAGCGACCTAGTCGTGTTTCGGGATGATGTTCGGTGAACCATCGGGGAGACGGGTCTAAGCAGACGCTCAACTGCCGTCTTTCTCTAGATCTATGTGCTCCATCTTAGGCCACATCATCGCTTCACATAAGGCGAGATAGTGGTCAAACATAGATCTATTAAGTGTAAAAATATATATATATATATATATATATTTTTTTATATTATATATGACTATTAATACCTAATACTATAATATATAATATATATTATTATATATGACTATTAATACCTAATACTATAATATGTTTGTTTACTTAATGAATTGGCCGCTCGCTATAGCTTCTATTGCAATACCCTGTCAGGGTCGTATATGTTTTACTAATTCTTTCATAAGACGTCTCTATATGATTGCAATAAATTATTGAGTATTGAGTGTACAACAATATTTATTAATTACAACTAAGGTACTCATGTACTGTGTTATTGCCTGAAATAAAATAAAATAAATAAATAAATACGCCCAACAATTACATACGTAAATCCTGGCCCCTAACTAGGATTCCATGTATGTCTAGGGCACCAGGAACTACGAGGACCATTTTCCCATAACACACAGACACGAAACAAATGCTTGTTTTTCTTTCTTTGCACAATTATTTTTCCCGTCGGGAATGAATCCGCAACCTCAATGGTGTATGAGATTGACCCAGGGCTATAGCTAGACTTGAACTTCATGTAGGGCAGCTGTTGTTACAGGTAGAGGGGAAGTAAAAATTATTTTTCAAAAAAAACTAAACCGGCTTCAAAACCACAAATGGCACTCAAAAGTAAAAAATAAATTAATATAATTATCATAAGCGCTACCCACTCATATATTTGAAGTCGGTGCCAGGCAAGTCTAATAGGTAGCAGATAAATACTATGTATATAGTAAGTACTACTTGTAGGTAGTATCTATCTACTACCTTTTAGACTTGGCTGGCACCGACTTCAAATATATGAGTGGGTAGCGCTTATGATAATTATATTAATTTATTTTTTACTTTTGAGTGCCATTTGTGGTTTTGAAGTCGGTTTAGTTTTTTTTTGAAAAATAATTTATTTTACCCTTTTTAGTGAAAAACAAGTTTTAATTAAATTAATTCAAAAAGTTTTTAAAGACAAGCTTTTATGATCTAGAAGCCACATCATGACGAAGTTAAAAACGGGCTATCACAATAAAATTAAATGCATGTACAAAAAAAATTCAAGTCTGTCCTATTCTCTGTTGAGGAGTTCCCTCGCCGGAAGTCAATCCTGGGTGTATCTGCCATATCATGATGGAATTTAGAACAGGCTATTATGGTTAAATCCATTTTCGAAATGTTGTGTCTGTACTATTCACCGTTGAGGAGTTCCCTCACCGGAAGTCAACCCTGGGTGAAGCAGGTGAAGCAGTCGAATACAAACCTCCACCTTTAGAAAGTTGGTTACGAAAAAAACAAGAACCGACTTGAAGATTAAAACTTATATTTTTTGTTTTTGCTATTTTTTTCAAAAACTACTGAATGAATTTCGATAAAATTTATATGGGACCACCTTTGAAGTATTACCTACCAATCAAAAAAAGAATAATCGAAATCAATGCATAATTGGTGGAGTAATCGCGTAACAAACACACGAAAAAACAAATATAAAAAAAACATACCGTCGAATTGTAAACCTCCTCCTTTTTGAAGTCGGTTAAAAATGGTACTTGATCTGTTCTGGTCAATCGATTTTTGGCTTTCTTGGCTTGTGAACATGTGTGAATCAGATAATAGGGATATTTTATATTATATGTATGTATAGAGAAATATGAAAAGTAATTTACTCTGATTGTTATTATTATTTTTCCAATGATATTGAATCCTTTGCTTCCATCTGTTGTGAGAAATGAGGTTTTTTGTGGTCAATCTTCTGCTATACGCTTGTAATTTTACACGCCATAACTTAACTTCACAGTACTTTCCTTATTATTAAGGTAGGGTATTGCCCCCCTTTGCTACGGACCCGAATACCACAAAAGTTGTCGGCCTTTAATAAATAACTTATTATTACTATAACATATACATAAAAAAATATACAAATAGGTTCTGATCAGAAATTGTAGATTACTAGAGCCCATGCGTTCTGTAACCTAATAAATATATAAAAATAGGACAAGGCGGATTTGACATTTACTACTTCAGCGTCAAGGATGGTAAGGAAATTGCCAAAATTGTGTTTCGAAACACGTTCAAGTAAAGGTTACGGATAACAGCATTTTGGTGGTGAAACGAAATCAAAATGCAGAAAAAAATATTCTGTTGGGGAGGAGAATAAATGATCTCCTTCCCCTTTCCTTTTCTTTGCTTTCTTTTATGAAGATGTCCTCTCCTCTTATGGTGTCGGGGGTTAAAAAGAGGAGAAAGTGTTATGTTTTCTTTTATTGTACCACGCCTACTCATAACGATTGCCACCTAGAACTTTAGTACCATAAAAAGCACTGCGTAACACTGGATTGCGCCCATCATCCCGAGGCATCAGTTATTAAGTCTCATATGCCTAGTAATTTCGCTGGCTTCAATGCCCTTTAAACCGGAGCACAGTAATGCTTGCGCACTACTGCTTGGCGGCAGAATAACTGGCAAAGCTGTACAGACGGCCCGCATACGATTTTGACGCCTTTGTCTGACTGTATGGCTTCGTAGCTTCCAAACGGACGGACCGATTTCAATTTGGTTTTTTCAATGAGCTAGTTTATTTCACTGCCCGTGTTGATGAAGATCGCACTTACATTACACGCGTGTATATTTTTTAGGGTTCCGTACCCAAAGGGTAAAACGGGACCCTATCACTAAGACTCCGCTGTCCGCCCGCCCGTCTGCCTGTCGGTCTGTCCGTCTGTCACCAGGCTGTATCTCATGAACCGTGATAGTTAGACAGTTGAAATTTACACAGATAATGTTTTTGTTGCCGCTATAGCAACAAATACTAAAAAACAGAATAAAATAAATATTTAAGGAGGCTCCCATACAACAGACATGACTTTATTGCCGTTTTCATAGATACGTACGGAACCCTTCGTGCGCGAGTCCGTCTCGCACTTGGCCGGTTTTTTTATGTAACTAGGCAGCAAGAGTGGCAACACGCTTGCTCATAACAACTGCTGCGCGACCCAGAACTTTTTACAAAATCCTGCGTAGCACGTCACTGATGCGCTCGTCACAGGCTAGTCACCATGAGACAATAAGTCTTTTCACACATCATAAAGCGATGTTTTTATATATTTTTTTTTATGTAACTGAATGACGAGACAAGCTGGTCGTTTGCCTGATGGTGGGCAATACGCCATCCCATAACAATAACAGCACCACCCATAAAATTGTTTTGCAATATCCTGCGCGGCGCAGCACTGCGCTCGTCACCCTGAAACAATTAGCTGATGAGTCTCGTAATTCCCAGTAAAATATGTGCTTGTGTGTCGATTTGTATGTATATCAGTATATCTTGTTATTCGACAGCCTCTGTGGTGTAGTGGTTGGGCAGGTTGGCTCAAATCTCATACACCACTGAGGTTGCGGGTTCGATTCCCGCAACGGGACAAATGTTTGTGCACAGAAAAAAAAGCGCAAGCATTTGTTTCGTGTTTGGATGTTGTGGGACCATGGTCCTCATAATTCCTGGTTCCCTAGATACAGGTTATTCTAGTTGGGGGCAGGATCTATGTATGTGATCGTTGGGCGTTATTTATTTTATTGTTTTTAAATATTTTCTCTTAGAGTTCACAGAATATGTCTCTTAGTGTACCTATATATTATTTTTCCAAAGTTACTTTATATTTTGTTTGAACTACCTTATAAAACTCCACAGTACACTAAGGGTAACTGGAAGATAATGCTTACTAGCATTAAGTTCGCCTGAAGAACTACAAATTTGTTTGTGCAATAAAGAATTTTCTATCTATCTTAATATCTCATAATGCCCAGATGAATTCGCAAGTACAGCTAAAACCACAATAAGTACTTCACTTTGTACTGGGGCTTTAGAAAATATGCCAATGCAACCAGTGAAGTAGAACAATTTGATCGGCGGCGGAGCCGGTCAGTGAATCGAAAGTATAGTCGTAGGTCGGTTGAAGTGGATATCCGGCGTAGGTTTACGAGTTGAGAATACTTGGATTCAACTTATTTGTTAAGAATAATATACTTAGTGCAGACAGATCAATCCCGTAACTATCAAACCATACTTTTTTTTTTTTTTACGCTTAATAGATCCATGTTTGGCCAGTATCTCGCCTGATGTGAAGCGATGATGTGGCCTAAGATGAAGCACATAGATCTAGAGAGAGACAGCAGTTGAGCGGCTGCTCAGACCCGTCTCCCCGATGGTTCACCGAACATCATCCCGAAACACGACTAGTACTTCGCACTGAAATTAAATGCGAAAGTTTGTATATAAAAGTTAAAAGAAAATTTTACTGGTGGTAAGTTTCTCGTATGCGAGAGGTCATCTGGGTGGGTACCACCGCTTTGCCAGTTATTCAACCGCCTAGCAGTAGTGCGCAAGCATTACTGTGTTCCGGTTTGAAGGGCATTGTAGCCAGCGAAATTACTGGGCATTATGAGACTCAACAGCTAATTGTCTCAGGGTGACGAGCGCAGTGCAGCACCGCGCAGGATTCTGCAAAACAAAGTTCTGGGTGGTGCTGTTATTATAATGGGCTGGCGTATTGCATACCATCAGGCAAACGACCAGCTCGTCTCGTCATTCAGTTACATAAAAAAAAAATATAAGTGTGTTTGTGTGTTTCTGTGTTTGTTACTTCTTCACGCTGTAACAGCTCAACAGATTTGAGTGAAATTTGGATTGGAGATAGCTTACCCTGGATTAACACATAGGCTACTTTTTATCCCGGGTAACCGCGGGTAAAACCGCAGGGCGCAGCTAGTAAGTCCGTAAAAAACAAAAATATAACTCTGAAGCGTCACGCACGATATCATGAATGAAATTGTCTCTAGTTTTTTCCCACTAACATTCGAGTCAAAAAGCTGCTAGCTTGAAATGGAACTGGTCTCGACACGTCTGCCGCATGTCGAACGAGATGTGGGCTAAACTTATCACTGAGTGGATCCCACATAACGTCAGACGACAACGCGGCAGGCCCAGACGGAGATGGCGGGATGAGCTGGACTCCTACTGGAAGGATTGGCCGCAAGGAGCATTGAACCGTGAGGAGTGGAAGGAGGGTAGGGAGGCCTTTGCCCTGCAGTGGGACGTAGTGTTAGACGCCCTCCGGCTAGATGGAGGGATGACCTTCGCAAAGTAGCTGGCAGTAATTACACGAGGAGAGCCGAAGATCAGTGGCGCGCATTGGGAGACGCCTACGTCCAGCGATGCACTAATACGGGCTGTTGATGAATTGAGACGTGAGAAGAGAGTGAAGAGCGCAATGCAGTGGCCTTAGAGTATTCATAATATATACTCAAAGGAAGTGGCGTAGAAGGACGCAAATGCCCAGTTATTTGACTAACGTTATTAGTATATATTTTATTTTATTTTCCACGTTTTAATTAAGTAATTTTCTTGTTCGTCTATCTGTCTGTTGTTCCGGGTGGAATCTTGCAACTCAAATATCGAGCACTTCCCGATTATCTATCCGGTTGAAACTTTCAGAGTAATTCACTCTATGACAATGTATTCTAAATCCATTAAGATGCATAAAAACAATTTAATCAACATTAATTTGCTTGTTTATAAATATATGTTCCAACAACTAAGCACATACATTAATACATTAAAAATATCTGTTAAATAAACTTATTCAATTTGATCGGCGTCATAATCATATACGTAAACACAGCCTGCTTACTTGTGTCAATAATTTAATATTATTAACACAAACACAAGTACATTTGTAGTTATTATGCATATAGTTTTTTATTTATACCTATACTAATCTATATTAATATTATCATCATCATCATCATCCACAGCCCTTTACATCCCACTGCTGGGTATCGGCCTCTCTCATATCATGCCATTTGCCTCGAGTCTGCGCCATTCGTGTCCAGGTTCAGCCCGCGATTTGTACAATATCGTCGATTAAAATATTAATATTGTACAGAGGTAAAATTGTATGTATGTATGTTTGTAGAAGGTAATCTCAGGAACTATTGATTAGATTTTTAAAATTCCTTCACTGATATAAAGCTACACCATCCTTGAATAACGAAGGCTATATTTTATTATGTCGACGTGACCGAAGTCGCGGGTGGTTGCTAGTTGGTATAATAAAAAGTAGGCTAAAGTTCTCGACGAGTAGAGGAGCTTTTACTATTACTCCTGAGAAAGAAATCCAATGAGTCTGCAAACTCATCGCACACATCACCACATTCGTTAAGAAGATTACAAAGTCGGGGAATGACGGTGTTAGCGCCAAACTAGTTCGTCAAATTGGCGGAGCAAATAATTTAGCGGAATGTCTTTGCGGAATAGAAAACATTATACCTGAGATAGAATCATTATTTTAAATAATAAGGAAGAAGAAAAATAATATTGCTCGGGCAGAGATCGAACCTGTGTCTTCGGAATACCGTCCCGACGCCTTAACCATTGGGCCACCGATCCAACTGCTCGAACAAACAAATGTCTTCTATCCTTTAAATATAGTCTTACGGGACGATTCCACGTCATCTGTCGCCTAGCATATGCTAATACATCCGATATCAAAAATCATTAGACTTAGATGATTTATGTTTAGGGGTGATGAGCGCAATGCAGCGCTACGCAGTACTTTTTTGGTATTAAGGTGGCACTGTTATTGTTATGGGTAGGCATAGCGCGTATCATCAAACAAATGACTATCATCTTATTACTCAGTTCTAAATAAAAAGAAAAAAATAGTCAGAACATAATGTTATTAACTACAGTCTGTTCGAAAAACCAACACGCAGATTAAAAATTTCGTTCATCAGACCGTCTATGTCATAAATACAGGGTGTTTAAATTGGGTGAGTTGATTGGAGGTCACAGCTATAATTAAAGGTGGGCGGTAAACCGGCAAACCTCATTTATATTCCATCATTGAGGTTATATTTTAATGGAGAATTTATTTTTTGACATGTCGCCGGCAGGTTGACAGGTTACGAGTTGTAAATAATATTGGCAGGTGTCCGAAAATACATCCTGCTTTACTGGAATGTTTGGAAAGTTGAGTACTTCGATCACAGCTGTATTAATACATAATAATAATTAGTTAGCTAGATACGGAAGCAGCAGCCGAAGGACTAAAAAAAAAACGAAATTTTCTATCTTAATTTTGTCGTAGTATTTTCTGTCGAACTAATTACTTGTCGAATTATGTTCAGTCAAAACAATGACTTTTCGAACTATATTTTTCGAAGTAAGCGTCGTGTCGAAATAAAGAACTGTCGAAGTTCAGAGACGCGCGGATTTAAATGCCTATAATTTTAAAAATAGATAACTTAGATTTTTTGTTCTGGTAACTTTAATGACTTGGCCTATCACCTGCTTCCGGCTTGACGTCGACTTCTGGGACACCCTGTAAAAATAGAGACAGTAGAAAACATGCTTATTTAATTAAACTTTGAAACGGTTAAGACCAAGACTGAATTTAATTCTAATGTTAAGTCCACAATGTCCTAGAAATGCATAAACATGACCAGAATATTCAGTAACGCAGCCGCCCCTAATAATATCGCAACCTTGCGACGACGAACATGTCCGTATAATCATGTGCAGAATGTCATGGGAGCTGGAAATGCATCAGAATATTGCGTCAGAATAGCTGTAAAATTAATTGAGAATGACGACTGACGCGTAGAACATCTATAAAAATCTATATAAATAAAAATGAATCACCGAAATGTTTGTACGTGCATAACTTCCAAACTACCACCAAAGTGGATAAATCTTTCTTTTATGTGTTCGATATTGTCAAGAAAAGGTACGTATAAAAGAAAATTTTAAAAAAATCGCACAGAAATTAACAAAAAAATAAGGCGGTACGAAGTTCGCCGGGTCAGCTAGTATATTTACTGTGACTGTACTAAGTTCTGTACTAAATTAAGAATGACAATTATTATGTGTATAATTATGTATAATTATATTATCACACCACATCACACACATCACACTAATATTACAAATGCGAAAGTTTGTATGTTTTTTTTAATGGTCTGAATGATGAGACGAACATATCGTTCGCCTGATGGTAAGCGCCACGCCTGCCCATAACAATTACAGTGCCGCCACCCAGAATTTTAAATACCCTTAAAAGGCGTAGGACTGCATTGCCCTCATCACCCCGAGATATAAGATATTAAGTCTCATATATGTCCAGTAAATTCACTGGCTATAATGCCCTTCAAACCGGAACACAGAAATGCTTGCGCACTACTGCTTGGTGGTTGAATAACTGGCAAAGCTTTAGTACCTACCCAGACTGCCTCCAGCATACGAGAGACCTACTATAGTGTTCACCACTTGGCAGCACACACAAATAGGATAGTAAATTATTATTTTAGTATTGGCTCGTCACACACGCACTCTATGCCATCATCGCCACTAGGGATGTGCTCACACCCCCGCTACCCGCGGCCCGCGTAGTGCATTGCCCGAGACAACAGATTATAAAACTTACTATGAGTTTACCAGTATGCTACACCTACCACAAGTATAATTAAATTTCCAACTACCCTGCCCCCAACTACCATGCCCCCAACTACCCTGCCCCCAACTACCCTGCCCCCAACTACCCTGCCCCCAACTACCCTGCCCCCAACTACCCTGCCCCCAACTACGCTGCCCCCAGCTACCAAACGCGCCACTACCCAGAAGTCATAACACCGTATGTAAACGATCACGACCCAATTTTACCGCCACTTAACGCAAAGCTGAACTTAATGGCCGCTGCAAACATCTTAACTTATATCGGGAACATTTGCCGCACTTGCGGTAATTATCGGGTAGAATGGTAGATTTAGATTAGTCGTTATGGGACGACAATTTAATTATTTATTTATTTAATATAACGCAGTTTAAATAAGCTAACAGTAGAACCAAAGCGCTAACTTTTAATACCATTAAAAGCACTGCATAGGACTGCATTGCGCTCATCACCCCGATACATCAGATTTTAAGTCTAAGTTAGTTAGAATGTGTTAAGTACAACTTGAGGCTAGCAATGATGCTCATAGAATAGGGGTCGGACAACTTTAAAGAAAGTGTTTAAAATTTACCATAATGTATATAAATAGCCATGAACAATTAAATTTTAATTAAATAAAGCCCTAAAAGCAAAGAAATCTAAATATTACTACGTACTAAAAGTACCTAAAACTATGTATGTTATGTTTCAAATATTGCCGCGCAAAAGGTCACCTCAGAACGTGTGACGTCATCAGAAGGCAATCGAAACGAAGGCTAGCAAAGTGATTTATACGTTTTTGTGAAGTTTAACACAAGCTTCGCACACGGTATTTACTTTGAAAAGACGTCATGCACTGTGTTGGTGTTTCGGGACAGATAAAAAATGTCAGAATAATTAGATTTTATTTATTGACTTAAAAATATAAATTATTATTATTTTACAAAAATATTGATTGAATTTTGTCGAAGAACTGATAACCGATGGGGTAAACGGGTTCTAAAGTGGAGACCACGGTTAGGCAAACGTGGTGCAGGACGCCTACCGGCTAGATGGAGCGACGACCTGCGCAAAGTAGCTGGCAGCAATTACATGAGGAGAGCTGAAGATCGGGCTCAGTAGCGTGTATTGGGAGATGATCTGTCCAGCAATGGACTAATACGGGCTGTTGATGATGATAATTGATTGAATGATCTTTCGGATTCGACAATCATTCGTTCAAACTACATTTTAGTTTTTTTTTTCGATTACTGTTTGATCCCCTATTAACAAATAAATCTACATGCGTAAATGAGTTAAGGAGTAGCAATGCTCGGTGCGTAGGTCATTGCTAGCGTGGTGAGTCCGGGATATGGGACGTAGGAACAACTGATGCTGACGACGCCTACTTCGACTACCTATAGTTAGAGACAAATAGCGCACAAGTGCACCTAATACCGTCGGTTTGTTCACCCTATTAATGTAGGACTGTAGGTATACGCTAACCTCATGTTGTGACCATAATTTGGAACATTAACCTCGTTGTATTACAGGCAGGCCTAGCGCACAGGTTGTTGGTACGAAGCTACAAGTACATAGCCGGACACCGACGGCGGGTCGCGCGTCGTTACACGTGCCGCGTCAGAAGAGATAAGAGCTATGCGATAGAAAGAGAGGTGCTCTGTAGGTTAATATGACTGGTAGGTATGCAGCGCTACGCGAGCTGAATTGAATTTTATTGCGTCATAGCAAGAGTCGGTATTTGTTTAAATTTATTTGCAGAGTGATGCTTCTGTCCCTTAGTATTCTGAGGTGTAGGTACAATTTCACATCTCAGATGCCATGCCCAGTGATTTCAACTAACAAGGCTATTAAAACCGTAGACAGGTACCAGTTATGTTAGGTTAACTATATGATAGTAGGTAGGTTAGGTTAATGGTGATGGCAAAACGATGGTCTTACTGCCAAAAGAGCTATTTTAATTCCAAACACTGAATTTCTACCTATTTTTGCGCAATCTAGCACGAATTTAGGTTGTTTTTTTTACTGAATGACTAGTGAAAGACAAGGGCGCAATCATTGTGTTCCGGTTTGAAGGGCATTGGAGCCAGCGAAATTACTGGGCATATGAGACCTAATATCTGATGTCTCGGAGTGATGAGCGCAATATCAGTGCTACGCAGTGCGTTTTATAATATTAAAGGTTCTAGGAGGCACTGCAATTGTTATGGGCAGGCGTGGCGCTTACCATCAAGCGAACGACTTGCTCGTCTCATCACTCAGTACGATCAAAAAAAATCTCAATCATGAGAGAAGGCCTGTGACCGTGAACAGTGTGAACAGTGAGAAAGTTGATGATCGTGATGATGATGAAAAGGCCTGTGCCTACCCAACATTGAACAGAACGTTGCTGATCATGATAATGATGTACATAATTTATATATGTAAGCAAAGTCATAGAATGTAAAACATTTTACTCAGAGAACCATACTTGATTTCAGTAATATTTACGCCTCGCAAGATCCTAGTTATGCACCCTTCAAACGAGTGTTTAATCTTTCTTGACACGCCACCTACGCACTTCTAAATATCTTCGCTTAATATCAAAATGTAGGCGGGATATTTTGTCACTCGCGGGCGCAACAACTTCTGTAAACGAGCCTTTAGAAAACCGCCGGTATGTGTAGATACATAAACGGGCTCAGATTCTATTAAACCCTTGGGATAGATCTTCAAAAGGCCCAGGATTTCTTCGAGCAGTTTATTTGGTTGGAACGAGCTGCTTATATGCGGAACTTAATTAAGAATGACAATCAAATGAGGAGCTTAAGAACGTTATCCCAATAAAGAATTCCTTAGAATGAGCCAAATACTGAAGACTTAACGCCAAGAAGATACAATATTTTATATTTTATGGAATTAAAATATTTGGATGTTCACATTATGTGCAAGCGTAAGTTTGTAAATAATATATTGTACATGCCGACAATATCAAAAACCCTATACATCAAGGGGTTAATCAGTTTTGATGTTCGTTTTTTTTAATGAAACTGAATGACGAGCCCAGCTGGTCGTTTGCCTGATGGTAAGCAATACGCAAGCCCAGAACTTTGTTTTGCAAAATACAGCGCGGCGCTGCGCGGCGATTAATAAAATAATCAAAATTCTTTCAAAAAAAAAATCAAAATATCTTTAATCATTTTGGCATCACAGACGCACCTATGAACGTCAAATTATCACAATGACTCTACCACCGTATCGGAAAAAGAACCACTACTCAGAAGATACGGCAAGAAACTGAGGGGCATTTTTTTTTGGAGATTTTGTTACATTTTTTTGTGATTTTACAATGTTATGTTTCTTATGTACCAGTTGGTTACTTTGCAGAAGTGGAATGTTCCAAGCATCTTTGTCTTCTATGTAATTACGAACAGTGTAGTATGCTTTTCTCATTAGAACATTCTTAATGCGTAATTTGAATTTACTTTCTGTGAGCTCCGTTATACACTTTGGAATTTTATTATAAAAACGTACGCAGTTGCCCATAAAGGAGTTATTCGTTTTAGTCAGTCTATACCTAGGTACAACAACGACTTTCTACTGCCATTAAGAGTTCGACTATTCAATAAAATATATGTACTAAACACCGGCATATAACGTAAACAAAGATCAAAGTAAACATCTGGTCATCGCAATTTAAATGACGGAAGTAAGAAAGTAGGTAGAGATAGAGCCATAAGAGCCTCCTCACCCAACTTACTCTCCGGAACCAGACCCCCGACACTCCATACAAATTCGCCGAGCTAACTGTCTAGTACTACTACTGGCGCACCGGCCTGTCCGCACACGTTTTGTGTGTGTGCGTAATTATTGTAGGGATGAGCTAATACGAATCGAGCGCGACAAGGACAACGCTGTACGAAAACAACCTAAGTGTTTCTCTTTCACACCTACTATCGCTTGGCTGGTAGACGCGAAAAAAAACGGAAGGAAAACCAAACAATTTCCGATTTTTATTTGTGTAAGTGCTTTCTTTGCATCCATACACAGAACAATAACGAACCATTTTGTTTTAGGTATATTAATATATTGAGTTTTAATGAAAAAAGGGATAGGCCCGTCAGTCAGGTCAGGTCCTGGTCCGCTCCACCGTCTTCAGCCGTTCTCCGTCTTTTTTTCAATATGTTTCGTCCATATGTCAAAGTCAAATAGTCAGCCGGTCTGCTCTACCTCTGTAAAGCAGGTCGTCGTCGTCATCCAAAAAGGTCATAAGAACCTCAAATAACCTCAATTGATCGCACATATAAAATAAACATTTGAATCTCACTCATTATTGTAGTCATTCGCAGCGAGCGGTGACAACCGAGTGACGCAAGCGCGGCATTGCCCATTTTTTTATCGGTTTGTTGCGGATGACGACAAATTAGCGGGGGGGGTGGGAGTGTCGCTTCTTTACGTAGTAATATTTAGTTTTCTTTGCCGGAACTTTTATTCTGTATAATCTTATATATACTAACCTAACTGCTGAAACTCTCGAGTGGTCTCGTAATCTTATTCCCATCAAAAAGCCACTAGTTCAGAAGTTCCAGGCAGCCTTATCTCATCAAAAATTAAATTCCACCGTCTTCAACTATCGCAATAACATTTTTACGGCTACCCACTTTTAGTGAAACTTTTAAAAAAGCAATTTCAATACACCGTACAACGTACGATGAAAAATGTGCAATAAAAGTTTTATACGCGCTTCGTCCATATCTATAGCGGGTTGGAAAATATGGTTAATGTTGAACGTTTCAGAAGGATGGATCGGTTTTTATGGAATAGGTTAGTTGAATAAGATAAAAAGCTCATGGAGTTCGTAACTCGACTTTGTTGGAATAGGCAGATAAATGGAGAATAGGTACCTCGAGTATTATTCATGCGTTTCAATGATTCAACTTCCCACGGCTTATAGTAATTTAAATTAAATAGTTCTTAGAATAGGGCACCGGAGAGTAATCGAAAAAAAATTGAATGTAGTTAAAACGAATGTTTGTCGGATCCAAATGATCATAAAATCAATATTTTTGTGAAATAATAATAATTTTTATTTTTAAATCAATAAATGAAATCGAATAATTCTGACTTTTTCATCTATTCCGAAACACCAACACAGTGCATGACGTCATTTCATAGTAAGCAAATACCGTGTGCGAAGCTTGAGTTTATTTTATATTTTTGCTTTTTATCTAAATCAAAACGATATGTTTTTCAAGCCATGACGACCTTAAATTCCTTAAACTTCACAAAAACGTATAAACAATTTTGCAAGTTTGCTTTCGTAGAGCTTGTCGTTTCGTTGGCCTGCGTGTGACGTCATACGTCTGAGGTGACCTTTTTCGCGGCAATATTTGAAAAAACATTTAAACATAGTTTTAGGTACTTTCAAGACTTTATTTAATCAAATTATTTTTCATGGCTATATAAATACAATATGGTTAACTTTAAACACTTTCTGAAAAGTTGTCCGATCCCCTATTTCTTTCCAGGAATAGCACCAAAACAATAGCAAGTAGGTGATCCTATATATACATAACCTATATATATAACCTATATACGAATACTACTTTTTATCTCGGGACAACGGCGTGTGAAATCGCGGGGCGCACCTAGTCAAAATCTGTTTTGAATAAGGCCGTTCATATTTTGAGATACTCTCTCCTTGCTCTTGGTCTTACATTAAAACAAATGAAACCTGTAAATTGGTTTTAGGACATTACTAAAAACTTTTCCTGTTACTCTAATGGTCGTTATCGTAAGATTCGTCGAAAGAAAACAGATGCAAATATTTTATTCTAATTACGTTCTGAAAGTTCGTTATTAAATTGCGTTTGAAAAATATACTTTTATTGTTCGTTTCATTAAAAGTTACTCATTTAATATTTTTGTATGTATTCTGAGCCCTGCTAGATTGTTTTTTGGTAGTTTTTAAATTATATCAGCAGTATTTAATTTTTTGTTTTTAAAACATTTCCGCGGAAATATTTTTGGTCAAATGATTAATTTAAGGCAAATACTTTTTTTAAACCAAAATTGTAGTTTTTATTCGTTTGAAAAACTGCAGATGTATTTCCAACAACAAATTGTTCTATTATTCTTAGGACATCTGTAATAGGTATCACTGTTCAAAAACTTACTCTGTATAGGTACTTTGCATCACCATATTGTTTAGATATTTTGGTTACACGAACCTCATAAGTTTAGGTATAGCTAAAACTGATTAAATGTCACCAGCGCCCATAACTCACGGCTAAAGCGGCTGCGGCGGCTGCTAAAGCAGTTCTTTCCTATCACGGTTTCATAACTTTACGTTTGACCAACTTAATACGACGTAATTTGAAAAAAGTATAACGGAGCTCACAGAAAGTAAATTCAAATTGCGTGTGAAAAATATTCTTATGACAAAAGCATATACCGTTAGTAATTACATAAAAGACAAAGACGCTCGCTCTAAAACGGTGAAGGAAAACATCGTGATGAAACCCGCTTACGCGCTTTGAAGTGGTAGGCTCTGGCCGTGGTTGTGATACCACCCACCGAACAAAGCCATGCCGTCAAGCGACCTAGTCGTGTTTCGGGATGATGTTCGGTGAACCATCGGGGAGACGGGTCTGAGCAGCCGCTCAACTGCCGTCTCTCTCTAGATCTATGTGCTACATCTTAGACCACATCATCGCTTCACATCAGGCGAGATAGTGGCCAAACATAGATCTAAGCGTAAAAAAAAAATGCAGGAACATTATGCTTCTACCAAATAGCCAACTGGCACATAAGAAACATACAAATAAAATAATAATATGGTGAAATTACTGGGCATTATGAGACTCAACAGCTAATTGTCTCAGGGTAACGAGCGCATTGCAACGCCGCGCAGGATTTTGCAAAACAAAGTTCTGGGTGGTGCTGTTATTGTTATGGGATGGCGTATTGCTTACCATCAGGCAAACGACCAGCTCGTCTCATCATTCAGTTACATAAAACAAAACACATTGTCAAAAACAAACATATTGTAACAAAAGCTCTCAGTTTCTTGCCGTATTTTCTGGGTTAGTGGTTTCTTTTTCGATGCGGTGGTAGAGTCATTGTAATACCTATTTGACGTTCACAAATGCGTCTGTGATGCCAAAATTGAATAAAGAAGTTTCGAACTTTGATCTTTGATAGAAGTGACTTTAATACCGTAGTACTATTATGTATTCTGTGTCAATAACAAGTTTGTGTTTTCTCAAAAAGTTGTAGTTTCATAAAAATGTGAGCCCAAATAAACGGGGAATTTTTTTACAAACACAAGTTTACGACGTGTCGTGAAATTCTTTATGAAGTTGCTTTTTCATTTGCGCAGATAGATAGTTTTGTTATGCCCGAAAAAAACTTTTTTTTCTACAACTGTTTTACTGCAGTTTACTTTCTAAGTTACCGTATAACTTAACTTAGTTGGTTTTGCGTAGTTAGACATAGGCAATTCAGAAAACATCGACCCCACAGCAGGGATCTGGAGTTCCACTGCACACGGAGAATAAAATAGGTTACCATTTTTATTATATTAGTACACCTTTTATTATATTAGTCTTTTTTCGTATCACAAATCCTGTCCATCCAAAAATTGTCAGGAAGAGATCGCTTATTAGGGACAAGACCATCTATTTTACCATTCAAATATTAAGTTCTATTTTAAACTGACTTCAAAAAAGGAGGTTCTCAATTTGACGGGGTTTTTTTTTTTTAAATTATGTTATGGTGTACAATAAAATTTTATCAATCAATAATGCTTTTTATTTATTTATTTTTAACATTATTAGTACTATATTTATTTCTTATATTTTTTTACATGTAGAAGGGCATTTTTTGTGCCTACTTGCAATAAATAAAGTGATATAAGTGAATATATAAAGTGATTTGATTAGAGTTCTGCAATCTTCATGTCAAGTAATTATTAAATTATAAATTATTCTCTGTGTACAAAGATCAAAGGTATTACAGAGAACGCGGGAATCAGAACTCATAATTCTTGCCGTGGGAACTGTGTCGATGTGTGTGTCGAACTGTGCCTTGGGGTCGATGTTTCAATCCTCAACCTCAATCTATATGCCAAATGTCATAGGACTCATAAGGATCCGAATGCGAAAGATATCCGCAATCAAACATACAAAATGCCAAGACGGCCTAGTTACCATTATGACCGCGCTCCTCGTGATCAATTACTAACAAATTGGCCATTAGGTTTTCTTTAGCGATTCACTTGTTTCTCTCAAGTATCTATGCTAGATTTTATCGAGTCTATTCTGCGTAAAATGTGCTTTCATCATGAGACCAGAATTACCTTTCTTTCCAAGCCTCATCATCATTTGCAAGCCTATGTGTTGTTTTTGTCTACCTGTGTTTTGTTATCTATGACAAGTTAGGCTTCTTTATTATAATTTATCTTTTGGGGTAATATATTACAACTAATACCCACTTCTACTTGAAAATGACAAAATATTTACAACCCCTTTAAATTTCTATAGATTATTTTATTATTTTACATTAACAAAAATCATATCTAAAAATGTTATCTATAAATATATTCACAAAATAATTTAAATATATATACAAAATATAATAAAATTATTCTAAAAGGCCTATGGTGGTGGGGAAAGTGCCCAGAATTCTGGCCGCATTGCTACGCTGAATGGCAATGCTGATTTTTTGACCCAAATATGAGCCAGGATTCTGGTCACACGTCGCTTCCACCAAACGTTTTGCCAAGTCCAAGCCAAGTTTGCCAAATTGTAGATTTAATGGGTGCTCGGCCCCCACGTTCCTAATGTTTCTACCCCAAACGGCACAAACATGCAACCTCGGTCGAGATTTGTATATTTGCGGCGTTTGAGGTTTTCAGCTTTGGACGCAGCTCCGCCAGCCCAAACAGTCGTTTCTGGAAGATGAGACGGAGCTAGAGTATCTACACAGGTAGCATCCCATACTAACGGCCGTCCTATCTTCCAAGGAATTAGTGTCATTCCATCGGGCCTCTTACCATCGTCACGTACACCGGCACTGACAGTTTCAGGTTTAATATCGAATAAAAAAATATACTATTAATATAATCGTTAACCTATAAGAAACACCTGTTTATAAATTAATTGCGACTGTTTTCCTAATAAATTTGGTTTAATAAACAACTGTTGTATTTTATGGAAGTATAGATAGAGATTAACCAAATCTGGAGTGAAAAATATTGCGGCCGGAGCTGCGGGTCGAGAAGCAAGTAGAATATAATATTTTCAAAGAACGTGACTAGGCTCCCAGATATTAGCAATATATAAATATATCTAGAACAACATATGAACATAGCGTATCTAAACTAAAAGTCAAAAGATATTTATTAAAAAGTTACCTACAACAAATTTACAAACATTAGGAAAAAGTCCAAATTTTAGATTATATCAATATACAACAAAATCCCTGAATACCTAAAAAACGAAACTAAATACAACGTATTATGCAGAAAACTTAAATCTTATCTAATTAAAAAATGTTATTATTCCGTAGATGAATTCAAAACTGACAAGCATGTGGAAAAATATGACTCAATTCCGTGACACTATACTGACATATACAATAAACTGACTTTAATAAAACATAAATCAATATAAATTAAAATCACTAAATGTACTCTCGCACTGACTTGCAAACGCCCTTACAGGGCTCATGTACCAACATAAGATATAATTTAAGACCTACATGATAAATAAATGTACATGAATGCAATAAATAAATTAATAAAATAAATAGGCTTATAAAATGCTCTTTTAAACGTCCTATACACATCATACAAATCAATTAAAATATATAAAAATTGTAAGTTAAAATATCACGACTATGGAGAAAAAGGCAAGCATGTCTACTCATTTTTTCCCGTACTAAAAATGAAGTCCGGGCCCAGAAAAGAAATGCGAAAACTGACTCTACCATGCTTCGGAAATACGCCCGCTAGAGAATATGGCACCAAGAAACTATGCGGGAATGTCTCTTTTTTAATCTTTTAAAGTGTCTTAAAATATAACACTGAACAATAAGGTAAGTATAAATTATAATTAACGTAACAACACAATGTCAAACAAGAAGTGCGAGTGAGATGTTCCATAGTCATAATTTAGTTTTCTTTGGTCATAGTATCAGTAACATGAAAATATGAGTAATATCAGGCCTAGCGCACTCCGCACTGTAGGTAAGATGCTACAAGTACATAGACGCGCGTCGTTACACGTGCCGCGTCAGAAGAGATAAGAGCTATGCGATAGAAAGAGAGGCGCTCTGTAGGTTAATATGACTGGTAGGTATGCAGCGCTACGCGAGCTGAATTGAATTTTATTGCATCATAGCAAGAGTCTCTATTTGTTTAAGTTTCTTTGCGGAGTGATGCTTCTGTCCCTTTGTATTCTGTGGTAAAATCAGGCCTAGCGCACTCCGCACTGTAGGTACGAAGCTACAAGTACATCGACCCGGACACCGACGGCGGGTCGCGCGTCGTTACACGTGCCGCGTCAGAAGAGATAAGAGCTATGCGATAGAAAGAGAGGCGCTCTGTAGGTTAATATGACTGGTAGGTATGCAGCGCTACGCGAGCTGAATTGATTTTATTGCGTCATAGCAAGAGTCGCTATTTGTTTAAATTTCTTTGCATAGTGATGCTTCTGTCCTTTAGTATTCTGTGGTAATATATAAATAGGTACCTATACAGATACAGTAGTAGTTAGAGAGACCAGACCAGTCCCCACAAGCAGCACCCGTTCACGAGTATTACTTGTGGACCAGCCATCACCCCCTCAACCATATTCGAGGGAAGGGTGTGACCCGACACACAGAGCCGCCGCAAGCAAAGACTACAAGTTAAGTATCAAGAAGGCAACTCACGCAACTGCTGTCTTCCTCTAGATTTATGCGCTCCATCTTCAAGGAGCGAGTGTGGCTCAGCTAATACGCGCGACTTTCGATCCGACGCACCCGAGTTCGAATCCCACTGACCCCGCACCACTGACTTTCTTAAGTAATGTGCGGATTTAACACTCGCTCTAAAAACTTTGAAGGAAAATATCGTGAGAAAACCGTCATGTCCAAGAATTTATCACAAAAATTCAAAGACATGTGACATCCACCAACGCGCACTGGGCTAGCGTGGTGGATTATGGCCCATACTCTCTGTACGAGGGAAGGCCCGAGTCCCAGCAATGGGAACGTAATGGGATGATGATGATGATAATTATCTTCATCCACATTGTCGCTTAGCATCAACTGAGATAGTGGCCAAACATCGTAACAGAATAAATATAAAAAATAGGTTTAAACCAAACCCCTAAAACACAATACGTACTCAACAAAGTCCGCTTTTCTCCTAAAGCCATAGGATAAAATCCGTCCTCGCCTTGAAGACAGTACCCAATATTTGTTCGGATCACACTCGGCGATTGCTCGAGGACCGGCGTTGTTTGCTGAAGAGATGCAATCTCGGGGAACTAACACTTTTGTGTACAGAAAGCGTTCCGTACTAGACTCTAGGTAATGTAGATGGTGAATGGTAATAAAACAGGCTCGTCTTATTGTTTAGTTGCATAACACAATGCATAGGTTGACTGGAAGAGATCGCTTTTAGCGATAAGTCCGCCCATTGTACTTTAGCTTTTAACTTGTTTTCATGTACTAACTGATTATTTTAGTTGGTGTACAATAAAGTATTGTGTAGTGTATTGTGTAATGCAATGCAATTCAAGCAATGCCTTTTATCGTTAAAAAATGATGTAAATAGTAATAACGAATTTCAGTAACCTAACATTTAAACACCCTCGATACAAAAAACCTATAAAAAGTAAAAAACGGTTGAACCGATTTTGATAAAACATGTCTAAGAAACACCGCTAGAAAACCTGATTTCAAATAAAAAAACCGCATCCAAATCGGTTCACCCGTTTAAAAGCTACGGTGTCAGACAAACAAATACAAAGTGGACAAACTTATAAAACCCTTCCTTTTAGCGATTTAAATTCAATTCAATTAATTTATTCATTCAGATAAAATGCAATTTTTTAGCCAGTTTTGTTATAGTAATAAAATAGATTTTTTAGTAATAAAATACTTTTTTCTTTTTCTGAAATAGTTCGACTTATTCATGATTTTTTTTTCATAGTTTCCCTGACTTTTTTTCTGGACCTGAAATATTTCAATTAGAAGAGAGCATTACCTATCATCTACCTACCTACCGGCATGACCGGTAACTACCTAATCTTACAGTTCGTATTATTTGGCACTTTTCACCTAATCAAAATGTTTCTTATACTCTTGAACCCTACTATGTATATTCATGCCTCAAAGGTTATACAAACTCGGACCTGACATCACGTATGACTGAGATTGGGTCTAACCCTTGTAATCTGGTATTCTAGGGTCGTACATTTAAACCTGACTGATTGGACGTGTGTCCCACAACTGGGATCTTGGGATCTATGCTGATTTGTACGAAATTTATTGAATTATGCGCCACAGCTTCTTTAATTCATTTTACTGGGAGTAACACCGGCCCAGTGGGAGCACGTGCGACTTTCGATCCGACGCACCCACGTTCGAATCCCGCTGGCCCCGCACCACTGCACTGACATTCTTAAATTATGTGCGGATTTAACACTCGCTCTAGAAACGGTGAAGGAAAACATCGTGAGGAAACCGGCATGTCCAAGAATTAATCACAAAAAATCAAGGACATGTGACATCCACCAACCCGCACTCGGTCAGCGTGGTAGAATATGGCCCAAACTCTCTCTATGAGAGAAGGCTCGTATCCCAGCAGTGGGAACGTAATGGACTGATGATGATGATAAACACCGATACACAGAGTGTGTGAAGAGAACTGACAAGGGACCCTTTTTAAAACAAATAAAAGCATTAATGTGTTCCGGTTTGAAGAGCATTGTAGCGGCGAAATTACTAGCCATAAGAGACTTAATATTTGATGTCTCGGGGTGATGAGCGCAATGCAGTGCTGCGCATTACTTTTATGGTATAAATAGTTCTGGATGTCACTACAATTGTTATGGGCAGGCGTGACGCTTACCATCAGGTGAACAACTTGTTCGTCCCTTTACTCAGTTCCATAAAAAAAATTGTTTTATTTTCTGTTCTGATTTTCGCCACAATATCGGTTGTCCTCTTTCTGTACTTTTGTATTGGTAGAGTCACAAGGGACGTAAACACAGATTGGGGACCCTGTGAGAATAAATTTTGTTCAATGACTTATATTACAGTTTTTACCAGAGAAGCAAAGAATAGCGAAACCCGCTTACGCGCTTTGGAGTGGTAGGCTCTGGCCGTGGTTATGATACCAATCACCGAACAAAGCTATGCCGTCAAGCGACCTAGTCGTGTTTCGGGATGATGTTCGGTGAACCATCGGGGAGACGGGTCTGAGCAGCCGCTCAACTGCCGTCTCTCTGTAGATCTATGTGCTCCATCTTAGGCCACATCATCGCTTAACATCGGGTGAGATAGTGGCCAAACATAGATATATTAAGCGTAAAAAAATACAGATTTTATAATAAAATAGATACAGAGATATTATATAATCGCAAACATAAAAGAAGTCTGATATGAAAAAACGATATTTTTTGGTATGCGCCATCTAGTTCGAAGCAAAGATGGAAGCTGAGTTTGACTAAGTGACAATCAGTCGAGGATGGTACCTACTTGCCCAATCCTTGGATATAAAATGCGATTATATAGAACTTAGTAAGACCCGACGGTGTCGCTTTGTATTGAACATTAACCTACTTTCGAGCGAGTGCGGCTCAGCCGCACATGCTTCCACGTGTGACTTACAATCCGACGCACCCGAGTTCGAATCCCATTGGCCCCGCACCACTGTCTTCTTAAGCTATGTACGGATCTAGCACCTGCACTAAAAACGGTTTTTTTTTACACGTAATAGATCTATGTTTGGACACTATCTCGTCTGATGTGAAGCGATGATGTGGCCTAAGATGGAGCACATAGATCTAGAGAGAGACGGCAGTTGAGCGGCTGCTCAGACCCGTCTCCCCGATGGTTCACCGAACATCATCCCGAAACACGACTAGGTCGATTGACGACATGGCGGTGAGAAAAACATCGTGAGGAAACTAGAGGAAACTAGAAGAGGCTACCTCTTCTCTACCTTTTATCTCGGCTACGTCTTAGCTCGAAAAAAAAAATGTTTTGTTTGTTCTTTATTCGTGTCGAAATAAAGCTTCAGAAAATGTTTACAAGAAAATAGTCTGCCAGAGAAATATGTCTCGAAATTTTATTAGTTACTGGCACAACATTAAAAAATGTTGATTCAATAACATCTTGTTTGGTTCGGCATAAACATTTTCCAGTAACGTGTACCTACTAAACTAGGGCTGCCAGGCAAAGCATGGTTAGTTAAAAAGGATTGAAAATATTCGCGTAAAATTTGAAGTTCGTTATATATTCTTTGAGATACTTTTATTTTAAACTAGGAATAAATAAGTTATGGTATAGAAAACAAATAAATAACAAACAATAAAAAATAAATTAGCGTTGCTACACATACATATTGCTATGCCCTAAATTAGGTACATAACTCTGTATTATAATATTAAAGGTCCCTGTAACATATATGATACAATAAATGATTGAATATGAGTATGAAATATGACTGCTTTTGATGTTCAATTAAATAAAAAATAAAAAATGTTCAAAGTTCAAAAGTTCTTTATTTAATCTTGGCATCACAGACGCACTTATGCATGTCAATTACTTTACTACGATGACTCTACCACCGTATCGGAAAAAGAACCACTACTCAGAAGATACGGCAAGAAACTGAGGGGCATTTTTTTTAGAACTTTTGTTATAATAAATAAATAAATACACCCAACGATCAAATACATAGATCCTGGCCCCTAACTAGGATTCCCTGTATCTAGGGAACCAGGAAGTATGAGGACCATGGTCCCACGACACCCAGACACGAAACAAATGCTTGCGTTTTTTTTTCGTCTTTGCACAAACATTTGTCCCGTCGCGGGAATCGAACCCGCAACCTCAATGGTGTATGAGATTTGAGCCAACCTGCCCAACCACTACACCAAAGAGGCTATCGAAATAATATTTTATGTTTGTTTATGACAATATTATATTTCTTATGTGCCAGTTGGCTACTTGGCAGAAGCGGAATGTTCCATGCATCTTAATATCATGATGTGGTAGTTAAATTATTTTTCATCGACATCAGTGTAACGTATCGGCTGTGTACGCATCAGTATTTTTCTCACGATATCCGCTGTCAAAAAGGGAATGACATTATTCTAAAGTATCTACTAGCTCCACCCTCAAATTGCGGATGTTGGCACATTACTTGGAAGCGAGCAACTGTGATTGTATGCCCCATTTTCCTCCATTTTTGTTAGTGGAGAAAAATTCTTCAACAATAATTTTTTTTTACCTCGTAGGCTTTAGACTCGCTACGATCGATATCGGTATATCGATTATGTGTTTTCCAGTCTCGCTCTCTTATAAAGAGTAATAAGTCTTCTCTTCTCTCTACAGGAGAATTATTTATTGGATGTACCTACTTAAGTGTTACAATTCAAAAATGTAATTCGAATCTAATAAAACTAACAATAAAAGGCTAAATAAATTAGTGGAAAGCAAACTAAAAGATATCAATAATATGTTAGTTTGCTAGGCTATCGGTTGAGCCAACTGAATGGCTTACAGATAATTCAACCGATACTCATCGTCCGGCATGTGCCCAAAATGCTGGCGGCGTTGCGTCGCTGAATAGCGAGGCTGATTTTTGGGCAAAATACATGCCAGCACAGTCACGTGTGGACTCCACCAGCCGCCATTAGACTCTCTACATGTTTTACTCGCTAATGTATAATAGACTTCCGTCCAATAGCTACGCGGTATTCATTATCATTTCGCGATCCAGGTGCGTTTTTGACAGTGATGAGAATTACAGAATATCTTTGCTGGTTAGCGTCACACCCTTAGCAAAAGAGATTATTGAATCCCATTATGTTACGTAGCAGTAATTGTCATAATAGCATTATAGGTAGCATATACTATATACAAGTGATTACTATTATTGTGTGTATGAACATGAACTAAGACTATTTGACTTGTACTTTATCTCTATTTTTAAGGTGAATAATAAAGTGTTTATCTATCTATCTATCTATCTAAGAATAGGTAAGCAGTTAAAGAGGGTCTAGCTGACTTTTTAGACCAATGATTAGTCGATCGATTAAATGTCTGGAAAAACTTAATTTGTTTTTGTTTTGTTTTTGCTTTAAGCGATGTTATTTTACTCATGTAGTTTAAAGTAGGGATTTATTATAAAACGATGCTATAGCTTGTTGTTATTATAAAACGATGCCACGTTCTATTCATATAATGGTAAATGGTGAAAAAGGTTCGAGGAAGCATTGATCTGTCCCAAATAAATTGTGTTTCCTTTTGGTTTCTCTTTGTGCGGCACGACATCGACACCAGAAGCGGCCTTGCAACAATAAATAAATAAATAAAAATTAAATAAATAACGCCCAACGACCACATTATTAAATCCTGATTCCCTGTATCTATGAGACCTGGTACTACGAGGACCATGGGCTCACAACACCCAGTCACGAAACAAATACATGCGCTTTTAGTGCACAAACATTTGTCCCGTCACGAAAATCGAACCCGCAACCTCAGTAGTGTATGAGATTTGAGCCAACCTACTCAACCACTACACCACAGAGGCTGTCACAATAGATTTAATGTAACTTAGCAGACGGGTTATAGGCCACTTAAAAAAATCTGCATATTTGAAGATATAGTCCAGCTGTCAAGAGGGACCATAATTGCAGTTCATTGCATTATTTTAATATATGACGACCTGCATGACTCGTCACTCAAACAAAGAGTTAAGAATCCAATAACTATTCACAATTGTTCAGAATTTATTTTCGTTTACATAAATATGTTCATGTACACAGTTATGAAGTTGTTGTTTACATACTTACCTACTTGATCAAATAGGTATATTCGTCATACACGTTTACATACGAGTAGGTATATTAGGTACTTGTATTATTACAACCCAGCTAGCATTCTGCCGTGGCGCTGTCCGATTATTATATTCTTACATAATTAGTTATATCAATGTTGAGTGCCAAAACATATATATAAAAAAAAAAACAACGGTGTTTTTTATCAATAATAAGAGCTTCTATGCTACTGTGGGTAAATCCGGAACGTCAAAATGCACTAAGAGACACTCCTTTTGTGTGTTTATAATTTCTTTTTAATAGTTGCTTATCTTTAAACTTTTTATTCACAAATTACGTCTAATAACAATATACCATGCCAGGCTTTATTGACTTTTTAAGTATGCTGCGGATTTAAACTGGGATTATGTACTATGGGGTAACCATATCTAAATCGGATCGGTGTGGTAGTTATAAAACTACCCCTAAGGAAACAAGGTTGGTACATTAACAATTAGATAAGGTAAGCGAAAAGTCTCCTCCGAGAAATACTCTTATTCTTCTAACAGTAGGATAAATAGAAGTTTAATATGACTATGATGACATCTAATATTGTTCATAATGACAGCAGGATTTAAGAACAAACAAACAAAGTACCTGATTAAATTATGTTAATTTAAACCTATAATAAATAAGGCAAACTTACACTTGCATTCCAAGTTTTCCTGTTTGAAGACCACTGTAGAGAGCTATGTTAATAGCAAATCAAATACATTATTATGTTTTAATGTACTGTTAGATAGCAAACAAATTTAATATGAATTTTATGGTTTTACAAACATGCTACTTATGCCGGGTCAGAAATAGTTACTTGTACTCGGATGGCGTAGTTTGTCAGTCTCTGAAGCTGCTAGTAGTGTAACAGATTATTTGCACTAGCTGCGTCCCGCGGCTTTACATGGACAAATTTCCGGAGTAAAAAGTTTGTTACATCCTTTTCCAGATTTTTAAGAACCTACGTAACGTATTACATATTAATTTTTACAAAAGTCGAAGTCTTCGAAGTCTATCTATGAAATGTATATGGGACCACTTCGCAGCTATACTGAACTAATTTTCCAAATCGGTTCATAAATAACGGAGTTCTGAGGTAACAAACATAAAAAATAAAATAAAAATAATATAATCGAACAGAAGCTTCTCTTTTTTTGAGTCTGTTGAAAAAGCCTAGTCTTTACGTAATTGAGTTGCAAATATCCATACATCCTCACAAACTTTCACATCATCATCATCCTCATCCACAGCTCTTTACATCCCACTGATTTATACAATATCGTCGATCGATCTTGCTTCCGGACGCCCAACGCTATGCTTGCCCTGTCTTGGCCACCATTCAGTCAGTACCTTACTCCACCTGTCGTCACTCCGCCTGGCCAGGTGTCCCGCCCAACTCCATTTGAATTCCATAACAGTTTTTCCGACGTCCCGAACTTTCGTTCTTCGTCTGATTTCAACATTAAGGACTTTCACATATTTAAGATATATTATTTGCGCCCTTTGTTTTAGTCGCGGTTTCTAGGATAAAATTCTTGTCGACATTTTTGTCTTGTCTACTTTTTATCGTTCTACCTCTCCCTCTGCTTAACAACAAGATCTCTAAACATATACCACTAAGGACCTGCCCCGGCTTCGCACTGATGTAATTTACTAATGTGATATCAGTTTTTGACGACTTGATTATAAAATATTGAACGTTTCCTACTGTACATTTTTTTTAATAACCTGTTTGATCCCACTGCTGGGCAAAGGTCTCCCTCATCTCCTTCCATGGATCTCTCTCCATTGCGACCACATGCCAGTCACTCCGGAAAGCGTCCAAATCGTCCCGCCAACGCTTTCTGGGCCTTCATAGGCGTCGACGCCCATCTTCTTTAAAAAATCATCATCATCACATCACCATCAGCCCATCATGTTCCCACTGCTGGGACATGGGCCTTCTCTCATAGATAAAGAATGGGCCATAATCCACCACGCTGGCCAGTTCGGGTTGGTGGATGTCACATGTCCTTGACTTTTTTGTGAAAAATTCTTGGACATGCCGGTTTCTTCACGATGTTTTCCTTCACCGTTTTTGGAGCGAGTGTTAAATCCGCAATTCAAAAAATATTAAAAAGTATTATACTTACAGTCAAAACCGTATCAAAGTTGAAGAAGTAAGCGGAGAAAAAGAAATGAGGACGCGGATAATGACTTTGTTATATACTATTTAGAAATAGAGGAGATAGCAATTATTCTGATGCTTTCCTTGAGATATAGACTTAGTAGTATTGTTGACAATAAAAACCGATGATTGTATGGCGCTCAAATATTGTAGTTTTTCTATATCCCTGATTGAGCATACGACGAGAGCGTTGATTTGCGCGAGAGCCTTTGTTTATCTACAAAATATGGCTGAATCAGGCCAGGCTAGCTTTATTCAAGCTTTATTTTTCGTAAGTTTTATTTGCGATCTGTTTAAGACTATGAGCAAATGTTGTGTGAGTTTTGCGTCGAGTACACTCTCATGTACATATTTCAGCAAGCACTCTTTGTTTTTAGTCACTTGGCTGACATATTTTCTTTTTAGACGCCTCTCAAAGTAAATTCAGATTGCGTGTGAAAAATTCGTAAAAAGTATACTATAGCGTAAGTAATTAAATTGCAAAGAAGCCAACTGGCACATAAGAAACATAATATTGTCAAAAACAAACATAAAATATTGTAAAACAAGTTCCAAAAAAAACCTGCTCTGTTTTTGTTGTATCTTATGAGTAGTGGTTCTTTTTCCGATACTTTGGTAGTCGTTGTAATAAATGACGTTCATAAGTGCGTCTGTGATGCCAAAACTGTATTAAGAACTTTGAACACATGTAGGCCTTGTGAGCTGCTTTGTTAAGTGATTGGGGTGGTTTTCCAGTTTTTTTTTTTTTCAACCAGTCAATCAATCATTTATTTGCTAGAATACATCAATACATACATACATGGTCTTATTAATTATATAATTGTAAAATTAATACTCTAATCTAGAAGCTTGAGATTACTAAACTTAAACAAATAGCCAATATGAATATATGTATTAAAACAAATATAAATATTTACCTTTAGACGTGTAGAGACACTCCCACAAACTCATCCCGTTTGACGCTGTGGTCCTAGTAACTCTACTGTTCAGGTCACATTTTCTTGTTTTCGTTAGTTTCCATTAATGGCCACCGGTCAGACGAGTTTGTGGCACTCTTCTCATTGTACAAAATATCACAGTTCTGTTGTTATTTTCATATATTTATTTTCAGGGCGACTCGGATTGTGCATCTTTTCTTTGATACCCATCACACAGGGAATCCTAGTTTGGGGTCGGATAGGCTGCGAGACCCCTGGTCGCCCAAGCAACCACATAATATAATTAACTTTTTACTTAATATTTATAATCAATTGTATTCAGCCTTTGTATGATTTGGTTGTTATTTTGATTTCTTCACATAGTGTATTGACTTTTAGAATTTCAGATGGCGACAGCACCGGGCCTGTCATTAGGATGGGGTTGAGTGACCAAGAAATTGACTTTTTAAACAAACTGTGCAGGGCTGTGACGTGGGGACTTAACTTCAATATGTAGACTAAAGCGCTAAGAACAAAGCTGCAAAATATAATAATAGGTTTTATTTATAGGTTTTCAATAGCGTACAATAGTGTATCATACATAGTTTTTATTATTTTTCCAAAACAAGTTTCATATTTTCATTTCTGTACCTCACACATTCTTATATGTTACTATTAAATTATAAATTCAGTATAAATATTAAGTTCCTAATAAACTAACATTACAGGCTGATATTGGGAAGACGCTGTCTTTTGTAACACAGTTTTAATAACTAAAACAAAAGATAGAGTTACAACAACAGCATGTAGCATATATATTTTGCAATAAAGAAATATGTATTGCTCTTTGTTTTTGTTCACGTTCAAGCTGAAAATCGTTTCGAAATTTAAATCATGTCTAAAATACAGTTTGAACTACACTGTAATCTATTCCATGTTATTTACGCAAGCAAATTAACACAATATTGTAGACATATATTTCGTACTAAATTTTCTCAAAGTAAATTGGAATTACGCTGATTGCTGAATACAAATTTCATAGTTTACTTGCTTCTCTAGTAGCGTTGTATGGCCAAAACTTGTTGTGTGGCCAACCCTGGTGTCGAAAATTTTAGACAGCCCGAAGACCTCAAACATTACCTAACGATTGGTTCCTAAGACAAGCAGCACCGACGACTGGTTAACGTGCCCTTCGAAACACGGCAGTGCTCAGTTATAAATATCACAAAAAACCGGCCAAGTGCAAGTCCGACTCGCGCACGAAGGGTTCCGTACCATTATCTATTAAAACCTTTGTTTGTTATATGGGAGCCCCATTAAATATTTATTTTATTCTTTTTTTTAGTATTTGTTGTTATAGCGGCAACAGAAATGCATCATCTGTGAAAATTTCAACTGTCTAACTATCACGGTTCAAGAGATACAGGCTGGAGCCAGACGGACAGACAGACAGACGGACAGCGGAGTCTTAGCAATATGGTCCCGTTTTACCATTCGGGTACGGAACCTTAAAAACATCCATCCAAGTTGCGACCGCTGCGAACGTTTTCTAACCTAGCGCTACACTCGCACCGCAGACCTACGGTTTTTCTTATATATCATGAGTAAGCAGCTGTCTACTGCTCAGTCTAGTCAGGGCCCACACTCTAGCTCTTTTTTTATGTAACTGAATAACGAGACGAGCTGGTCGTTTGCCTGTTGGTAAGCAATACGCCAGCCCATAACAAACAGCACCACCCAGAACTTTGTTTTGCAATATCCTGCGCGGAGCTGCACTGCGCTCGTCACCCTGAGATAATAAGCTGTTGAGTCTCATATGCCCAGTAATTTCGCTGGCTACAATGCCCTTCAAACCGGAACACAGTAATGCTCGCGCACTACTGCTTGGCGGCTGAATAACTGGCAAAGCATTGGTACCCACCCAGAAGGCCTCTCGCATACGAGAAACCTACCACCATTAAATAGCTTTATTCTTGTTTATTCATGTGGTAACACCACATCATGCCTAATAGCACATAGACACGTAGGACCTTCGTATCAAGAAGTTCATTACAAATTCCATGTAGATAAGTAAATGAAAATGGAGTTTGTCGCTGTAATAGATTTATTGCGGTTGAGGCTTCGCTGAGATTGCTTCGTGTGGCTTAGAACTGTATAACACTATTAGCTTTCCTATCCTAATACCTACTAGGTAGGTATGACATAACTTACCTTTTATTACAACATCAGCTCTCGTACATATATAACACTTGATTATAATAACTAGGTGGTAGGTCTCTCGTTTACAAGAGGCCGTCTGGATTAAGACCACATCTTTGCCAGTTATCTTGCTTGCAGTAGTGCGCAAGCATTACTGTATTACCACAGAATACTAAGAGACAGAAGCATCACTCTGCAAATAAATTTAAACAAATAGCGACTCTTGCTATGACGCAATAAAATTCTATTCAGCTCGCGTAGCGCTGCATACCTACCAGTCATATTAACCTACAGAGCGCCTCTCTTTCTATCGCATAGCTATAATCTCTTCTGACGCGGCACGTGTAACTACGCGCGACCCGCCGTCGGTGTCCGGCTATGTACTTGTAGCTTCGTACCTACAGTGCGGAGTGCGCTAAACCTGGTATTACTTATTCTTACTGTGCGAAATTACTGGATATAATACGAGACTTGATATCTGATGTCTCGGGGTGATGAGCGCAATAGGTACAGTACTATGCAGTACTTTGCATTGTATTAAAAGTTCTGGGTGTGGCACTGCAGTTGTGTATATCTACTAACAAGCAATCTACTCGCTCAACTAATTGCTCAGTTGCATAAAACAATTGCCTTGATGATTTGGATGGCAAAAAAAAAGTACCTTCCATTTACTTAATGACACATCGCAAAAATTCCAGGCGTACAAACCTAGTTTGGCGTATCTATATTCTTTTTGACAAAAAGGGAACACCACCTGCCGTTATCAAGTTGTTCAAAGAACCTAATTTAATAAAATTAAAAAATTTGGAGACGAGCTTAATAATTTATCTTTACAATACAATACAATACAATCAAAATTATTCATTGTACACCAAACAAAAAGAATCAATAGGTATACGAAAATAACTTACAAACTAAAGTACAATGGGCGGACTTATCGCTAAGAGCGATGTTTTCCGGTCAATCTTTGGATAAAGTTAATTACTTCTTTTCTTCTCGTTATAACTTTTTAATAAAAAAATAACGGAGTGATAGAGTCGGCGGTATAAATAAAATAACAAAAAAAATCTTTTCCTAATATCCTAAGTTACTTAACTTATTAGGTACCTCTTCATAGATCTTTATTATCTACTAGCTTTTACCTGCGGCTTCGTTCGGCCCGCGTTCTTTTAGGACAAACATCCATCCATCCTCACAAACTTTTAAAATACTAGTAGGATACCTAATCTAAATAGGTACATAATTAACCCAACGGCATTGCGTAATCAAATTCCTTAAGATAACGCGGTTCGGATTTCAATGTACGTGTTAACTAAGTTTATTAATTCAGTAGGTGATTTACACATCCAATTTAATACTTACACTATAATACTGTGTCTCTGTAATCATGTATCCTCTAAATACATTGTTAGAACACAACACTAATCTGATAGTACAACTAACTAATTATCTGTTTACCTCGGCTTGTATTGTAAGCCTCCAGAACAACATCCTCTGGTACCCAGGCTCTTGTGAGGCTGGTCTTATCAAAGGAGGAACTAACTGAATAGATATTATTATTATTTTTCAGAGCGAGTGTAGCTCATTCAGACATGTGTGAAAGGTTAATAGCGATCGAGATTGGTGTTCGAGTTACACGATTCCCCTTTAGCTTTGCTCTAAAATGGCGAAAAAAACTTCGAACGGAAACCGGGATATCTAAGGATTTTGAAATTGCTATCACATACGCCATGTTGCCATATAGGCCGCACTGGGTCTGCATGGTGGATGACCCTCATATACCTACTCTCTCTTTCTCACTAAGGATACCTAGCAAGAGGACTTTTTGGCGGGAAGTGAAAAGTGATACAGTTCGATTTTGTTTTATTTTCCAAACAAGTGTTATTTCGAGTGATCATATGTAATATCGGTGGAATATTAACCATTATGTGTTCGTTAACGTGCACGAGTGTAGGCAAATGAAACAAAATAGGAAAAAACATTGCTTTTTATGTTCTCACAAAAAGTCCATGGAAAGCTTGAATAAAGTTCCACCACTTTATTGAAGCACTAGGAGAGGGTCCGGCTTGTTGCTGTTGACCCTCATTCTCAACAAAAGTATAAAAAATGGAATATTAATCTATCAAATAAAAACTACGTAAGACATGGCGGTATGGTCCTAGAGACTTTAGCCTGCCCTAACGGGCAAACTTAAAAAAAAAAAGCAAGAGAGAGAGAGTGTATGTGCCGCTGATGACGCTTTCCAATATTTTATATTCGCTGCTAAAATCTCTGCCGTGATGTAACAATAAAGCATTATCTAGGTATCAAATATAATATTATAAACATTACGCAGTAGGTCAGTACACTGCAAAATTGAAAGTGACACGAAGGCCGCACAACCACAGGAATGCCCGTATGCTCAACATCAGCGATTCACCGCGTTCCGTTCGTATCGTAAATCATGTCTATGAATCAAACTGTATATCCACTGTATATCCAGAGGTGTAAACAAGACGCAGTTTCAGCACTAACCTGGGAGTAAACAATTCCATCCTCTAGTCTAGAATTCGTGGTAAGAGAATTCCAAAGACGAAACGCGCGTTTGGTGGGAAATGAATGTGACGTGAGGAGTGGAACAAATAATAGTAAATGATCACCAAAAATAGTAAATGATCACCAAAAATAATGAATGATCACCAAAATTGTTCACTAAATTAGGCTCCACCAGTCTCGCTCGTCACACCTTCATGACATTTCCCCTATTTGACCTTCGCTCCGCAGCGGAAGTCGCCGGTCGCTCGCTTTGTTCGCCATTTTCCCCCTTCGCTCTACTCGACCTCGTAGGCTCGCTTCATTCAGGACCTCCTTCGTGAGCTTCTGGCTCCAACTCGCTTTTACCCCTAGACTGTATACAAAAAGCGAGTTGGACCACGGAAGAGTAAGGTGCGGAAATCTGGGTAAGATTAAACAATACCATCCTGTAGTCTAAAATTCGTGGTAATAGAATTCCAAAGACGAAACGCGCGTTTGGTGGGAAATGAATGTGACGTTGCTGATTTTGTTGTTTCTTCGAATGTTACTGAGTAATTAATTATGGTGAATTGACGGTCATCAGTGAAATTATACACGGATGTAGTGAAAAGACTTAAAAGAACAAAACCGTTTGAGTTAGAGTAGTGACTAGTGATAGTGAATTAGAGTAATGTGCTACCCATACAGAACACAAGAACAAAGTGTCTTCGCCTTAATAAAGGCAATAAGGAAAGTGTTAATGGACACATTCTTAATTTTAGTTTATCCATCAGTTTAAGTTAAATGTAAATTACTTATTACCCTCATCAATTGGCTAGATTGTAATAAAAATGGGGATCATAATGACTATGAAACCATACTAAGAAAAGAAAAAAATCAGTGAAATTATATGTATACCTACTTTAAATTCAATTCAGAAGTTCTTTATTTCAATTTTGTCGTCACAAACGCACTTATGAACGTCAATAATTACAATGACTCTACCACCGTATCGGAAAAAGAACCACTACTCAGATGATACGGCAAGAAACTGAGGGGCATATTTTTTAGAACTTTTGTTACAATATTTTATGTTTGTTTTTGACAATATTATTCTTCTTATGTGCCAGTTGGCTACTTGGCAGAAGCGGAATGTTCCATGCATCTTTGTCTTCTATGTAATTACTAACTGTGTAGTATGCTTTTTTCATTAAAATATTTTTCACACTCAATTAGAATCTACTTTCTGTGAGCTCCGTTTTACATTTTGGAATTTTAATGTAATAACGTTAACAAACAACAAACATCGTCGTCATCGTTAACAATTGCCCATGAACGACTTATTCGTTTTACTCAGTCTAAACCTAGGTACTGCAATTCTATCCTTATTTCTAGTGTTTATGTTGTGTGGTTACCTATATTAACATACCTAAAATCGATACATTACCTGCTTGCGATTGTAAAGTTCCTGTGGCCACCTTGTGGTTTCATCATCGGCTAGGGGTATATACTTTCACATTGTATTGTCATCATAACTACAGATACGCGTAAATATACAATATAAATACATATACAATATATGTACACATATGCCACATTTCAGGTCAAACGACTAACTGGAATTAGGAATTAATTTCCGGTAAAAATTTGGGTATTGAATTACTTTCTTTATGGAACTAAATGATGAGACGAGCATTTCGTTCGCCTGATGTTAAGCGCCACACTTGTATTTGATGTTGAGTACTTTCATGATATTAAAAGTTTAGTGTGACACTGGAATTGTTATGGGCAAGCGTGGAACTTACCATCAGGCGAACGAAAAAAACATCCTTTAAAAAGTCGCGTTTGAGTAAATTTTCGTCATTCACAACAGAATGAGGAAACACAGGTCCTGGTTTGCAGCCGATGGCCTTCCTTTCATCAATTTCGAAGCAGAACTCTTGTACTTATTGTCTTGACTTTGGCTGAATGCACGAACCGTGTGCAGTCATATAAAATCGCGTGAAGAAAATTCTAGAAATCCAAAACCAAAATTCTCTTTCGATTCGTATTGCTATAACAGAGAACAAATATTCTGTGAGAGTGGAAAATATATGCGATTTCGTTGGGATTGCCAATTTTATCACATCGGGGCTGAGAATTTAAATATTTAAATCTACGAATAAATAGACGTGTGTCTGTTTTCAATGCTATTTTCACGAAGCGAAGAAGAAATACTGCGGTATGCTGGTATAAGGGCCAAACTACACATGCTTCATTTAGTAACCGCAACAAACGGTTTTTACAATCGAGATGCGATCGAGTATCAAGATGGCTAGTTTTTAAAAGAATACCTTTTTACAAGCTTTTATATTTGTAATGTTTGTTTGTTTGGGTGGCGTCTTGCAAGTTGAATCAGAATCACTTTCTCATATCCTAGAGAGTTGAAATTATGGATACTTGTCCGATAACAATGCAATATTATGGTGACAGCCAGCTGATCTGATGATGGAGTTGGGCAATAGAACTAAAAGACGGATAATTGTAAGTTTGGACTCATTTTGATCTGCTCGAAGTTTCGATTACGAATTTGTCGTTGCTTGTCTTGAAAAATATATATTTCAATAAGAAATCTTGTTAAATAAGTAATTTGCTGTGTGCAATCGGTATTTCTGGTGTGAAATGGATATATTTTATATTAAAAAAAGTTATATACTATTTTGCTGTGCGGTCAGTATTTTTGATGGGAAAAGAGTATTTTTCATAATACGAAAAGTAAATCGCCAGTCACATCAGAACTCAAACTCAAAATCTCTTTATTCATGTTTGGCATCACAGACATGACTTATGAGCGTCAAATTATCACAAGACTACACCGTATCGGAAAAAGAACCACTACTCAGAAGATACGGCAAGAAACTGAGGGGCATTTTTTTAGAGCTTTTGTTACAATTTTTTGTGTTTCGACAATGTTATTTTTCTGATGTACCAGTTGGCTGCTTTGCAGAAGTGGAATGTTCCAAGCATCTTTGTCTTCTATGTAATTACGAACAGTATAGTATGCTTTTCTTTGCTTTGCTTTTTAACAGTCTTAACGCGTATTTTGAATTTAGAGTTAACTAATATAAAGACCAGCGGAGAATTTCTCTGCTACAGTCTCCAATTCTCTGATACAGACCCTTTTGTTGCACTGTTCCTGCTATTTACTTGAAATCTGTCCCAGGCTTAGATGATCATCGATAAATTTTTCCCCAACACAAAGTGAAATACGCCGTTAAATCAAGTGCTATCAAATTTTAAAGCACACTTAACACTTAAGTTATCGGTAGGTAGAGACGGGTCTCAGCACTTTGCGAATGTTTGTCGATACTCTCAAGCACTTCGGTCCGTAGAGACAGCTAGTGACTACGTAGAACGGTTTGAGGTAGAGTATAAATTATAGAGTGCTGTGGCGGAACGCATAACTCAACTAACCATCGCATATAGCGATAAGACCGCCCATTGTACTACCATAGTTAAGGACTGCGTTATTGTCTATTTCTTTAAATTGGTATACAATAAAGAGGTTCTATTCTATTCATATGTTTAACCGTCTTCAAAAAGGTTCTCAATTCGGCAAAGTTTTTTTTTTTGTATGTTTGATACGCAATTACTCCGTCATTTATAAACTGATTTAGAAAATTCTTTCAATTCAATTTAATATAGCTTCAAGGTGGTCCCATATAAATTTCATCGACATTCGACCTTGGACTTCAAAAATACATCGGAATTAAAGTCGATTTTTTTTTTAAATGATTTATTTCTCTTCGTATGGATAATTCGAAGTTTGCAAACAAGCAAATGAGAAAAGAACAGACAGGATTCGAAATACGACGCTGCGCTCGAAAACTCTATGAGCGAGTGTGGCTCAGTGGGAGTACGTGCTACTTTCGATCAGACGCACCCGAGTTCGAATCCCCCTGGCCCCGCACCACTGACTTTCTTAAGTTATGTGCGGATTTAACACTCGCTCTAAAAACGGTGAAGGAAAACATCGTGAGGAAACCGGCATTTCCAAGAATTTATCACAAAAATTCAAAGACATGTGACATCCACCAACCCGCACTGGGCCAGCGTGGTGGATAATGGCCCATACTCTCTCTATGAGGGAAGGCCTGAGTCCCAGCAGTGGGAACGTAATGGGCTGATGACGATGGCTCGAAAACTGGTAAATTAATGTGGGCAGTAAGGCTGCAGCTGCTAGGCTCAAGTATGAGTGGGCGGGTCACATAAGCCGTATGCAGCTTAGGCTTCAGATGGGTGGGCAAAAGTCACAACGGAATGAGTGCCTGAAGATGGACGGCGCCGAGGCAGGCCTATGAGGTAAAATAAATTGATAACTCGGCTTATCTTAACCTACACAAAAACCACCTTCCCTACATATTATATAAGTTCTTTCCCTTGGAAGGTTTTCTGGAAGATATAGCTCCGAGCGATAAAAGCGCCTGCACTGATTACTGTGAAATGTATTTTAATAACAATGTGCTTACCTAACTAAAATATCAGTTTAGTTCTGGTAGAACCTTTGTGTATAATGTAGGAAGAATTATATTAATTAGAAAAATTATATTGTTATGTGAAAATCTTTTCTTTCTTCATTGTTCAAAACTGTTCTTAATATCTTTTGCGGAATACGCCGAGCGCTTAAAAAACATCGCTGGTCTCTCTCTGTACTTTGTTGTACTCTATGAATAAAGCGCATAAGTTCTAATTTCCAATATCACCTACCACTATACATTAAATATCTAAATTTTTACGAGTCCTTATCAATATTACGTACTTACTTCATCCTGAATAGCCTACGAGAACATTCCTTCCTCTCTACACAGCGTGAAGTGGCCCTAGAGGGGTTTATCAACAAAGTTAACTGTAGAGCTGGTGGTAGAGTCTACACTTTGAAAGGGAGAGCCACTTAAGTACTCGGATGTAGTGATAACAGACATTTATCTAGAACTTGTAACTTAACGAGTGTAAGTCACAGACTAACCTTGATAACTTTATGAAACTTTTTTTCATCACAACTACCATAAGCCGCGTTATGTTATTATCACAAACCGCGTTATGTGATTATCACAATCAGCAGTATGTGATTATCACCAACCGCATTATGTGATTATCATAAACCACAATATGTGATTATCACAAACCACATTTTGTGATTATCACAAACCACAATATGTGATTTTCACAAACCACAGTATGTGATTATCACATACCACAATATGTGATTATCACAAACCACAATATGTGATTATCACAAACCACATTATGTGATTATCACAAACCACATTATGTGATTATCACAAATCACAATATGTGATTATCACAAACCACAGTATGTGATTATCACAAACCACAATATGTGATTATCACAAACCACAGTATGTGATTATCACAAACCACAGTATGTGATTATCACAAACCACAGTATGTGATTATCACAAACCACAGTATGTGATTATCACAAACCACAATATGTGATTATCACAAACCACAATATGTGATTATCACTAACCACATTATATAATTATCACAAAACCACATTATGTGATTCTACGCATAGTTCTCACGTCAGTCAATTCCTAGTTTGACATTTGTTTGTCTCAAATGCCTTGTTATTGCTATAATTTTTGCGATAATGGCGCTAAAAATTTTGTGAAGATCTATCTGGATCTTCGTGGATGTTTGTTATTTAGTCACGCAAACACAAAAAACAACTGAACGGATTTTGATTTTTTATGCATAGGTTCATTAGGTCCTGCAAAAGATCATAGACAATTTTTATCCCGGAAAACCGCGGGCGAAGCTTCGGGGCGCAGCTATATACAATATTGTGGAAACTGTTGTACATAAAGCTTCTGCCGATCGATTACCTATTCAATGCTGTCGACCGATATTTACCCGTTACCCTGCACTGGCACGGCTGGTACTTGACATGAATGCAGTTCCGTAGGTAGTAAAATGTATTGAGGTAAGTATGATGTAAGTACCAGGTATGTAGTTACTAGATAATATGTAGGTATACAGGGTGGATTTTTTAGACGGAACAGTAAGGGCAGGTACCTTAACCGTTATAGTTACACGAAACCGTCCATAGGAGACCATCCATAACTTTTTGAGATATTCTAAACAACTTTCACAGATATTGAAAAAAAAATTACTTTCCGCGGCAAAAATGCTGAATTACAATACAATACAATAACACTTTATTGCACACCAAATAACATAGACACAATTATGACACATAGTAGACATAGACACATAATGAAAAATAAAATAAAAGTCATAAAATACATCGTAGTTTATCAAAAAATCATCAATCATCGTAATTTCCAAAAAAAAATTTTATACCAATCGATCTTGTTTTTTGTACGGATCAAAAGACTATGGGACCATTTAAGGTATGAGTACTAGAAATGACAGAAACCTCCATAAACTTTCCCCATACATTTTGTACGGAAAAAATTAATCAACTCGAAATATTTTTAGTTGCCAATCGATCCTATTTCTTACTGGGATCAAAAGACTCTTTGAGTTCAACTAAAGTTTGAGTACAGAAACCATCAAGAACTGCACCAACCAGTAACGCTCACGTCTAAAAATATCCCCTACAACTACTATCAAGAAGATTCCTCCACTGAAGCTGAAATCTACAATTTTCATACACAATAGGCACACGTGGGCGGTAAAGCATGCATTCGTGCGCATTTGAAACCGGTAGAGCAAGCCCTGAGAGCTTTTTAATAGAGCATAACGACGGCTCGAGTTACCTGCCTTGGACTCTATAACACAGGATATATGTACCTACCTACCTGTTTACTTGAATATGCTATGTAAAACTAGAGTACGTGTTCCACATGTTTATAAATCTCCAGAACTTTGATGTCTTTTGTAGTTTTAACTCTACAAAAAGTACTGAAGATTTTGAAACCCTTTTAGAAACGACTCTATGGTGTAGTGGTTGGGTAGGTTAGCTTATGGCAATATACGAGTTAGGCGTTCGATTCCGGGTCAGCTGGTTATCGATCAGATAGTTTAGACAGTATGATAGCAATATGGTACTCAGTTTATAATTGAATACTGATGTATCATCATCAGCCCATTTCGTTCCCACTGCTGGGATACGGGCCTTCTCTTATAGAGAGAGTACGGGTCATAATCCACCACGATGACCCAGTGCGGGTTAGTGGATGTCACATGTCCTTGACATGCCGATTTACTCACGATGTTTTCCTTCACTGTTTTTAGAGCGAGTGTTAATTCCGCACTTTTGGCTTTTGACATAACAGTGGCAGTACCACCCAGAACTTTTATTTTATAAAATCCTACAGTGGTGGATTTTGCATAAATATGTTCTGGGTGATGCTACAACTATTATGAGCAGGCGTTTAGTACCAGGTGAACGACCTGCTCGTCAATTACATAGAAAATGCCAACACTATCAACTGTACTGTGCTGTAATTGTAAGCAACCAGGAAACTTTACGACACGACACAAGCATAATCTAATTTGTTAATTTTATTCTCATTTTGGTCTTCTCTGTCTTTTTATTTGGTCTCTTTATTTGTGTAAACTTTATAATAATATTGTGTTTGTAACTTGTCATTTTTGTTATGTTGCCAACTTTGAAAAATATTTTGTGTGTCGTGACGTCACCGGGCGGCTTCTACGGAAGATCAGCGCTGGTTGCTACAACCAGCATTTGGCTGAGTGGAGGCCGTATTGTCGCAATACGTACCTAAAAGTAATTTCTTAATTTTAATAATTTTATCGTTTAGCGTAAATAACATGAAACTAAAACTAAAAACCTTAAAAAGCTCATGTTCCTGTTTTTATTTTTTGCCACAATAAACCTATTTCTTTCATTCTTTTCTTTCTGTATTTTTATAGACTGGTCACATTCAAAGTGCATATTTTGTGCTTATTTAATAAATATCTTTTGACATTTTACTTCGACATTATTAACTAGGTTTCTTAACAAGACAGTTCCTCATTCCTTTATTTAGCATCGCCAGCGCCCCTCATCATGTCAGTCTACTCTCCGGACAGGCTACATTCGAATTAATTTAAGAAAGGCAAACGAGGCGTCCGAGCGCCCTTGTCCGCTGACAAAGACCTTGTCATAATATTTCAGTTGCATTATATTATTTCTTTTGTTGTTGTCTCATTCGTACATACCCCCATATACACCTGAGTATGGCTTGATTTTCCACACTTATCGATCACATACGTAAACCCTGGACCCTAACTAGAATTCCCTGTTTCCTTAAAGCCCCGAAGATTTACAGGAAAACGGTGGTTGACTGACTGCTCAGATCCGGCTCAGGGAGGCCCCTGATGGTTTATCGAACATCTAACAACTCCGTGACACGACTATTACTGTCGTATAGAAACATCAGTCCGGCACGCTCTTGAAAAAGATATCTTAATAACCATAAACACAATGTGTTTTCTAGTCAAAATTATCCATTTTATTACCACGTTTTGATTAAGTCACTGCCCCGTTTGTCTGTCTCTCGTTGCGGGTGGAGTCTTGCAACTCCAATTTCGAGCACTTCCCGATTAGCTATCCGGCTGAAACTTTCAGGGTAGCTCACAACTCGATGACAATGCGTTCTTAATCCATAAAACGTGGTTTTTAGATTACTTTTTAATCTATTACGGATTTTTTCTGTACTTTATAAATATTTTAGATACTTCTTATTATACATACTTGTATGAAGCATTAAAGAATACCGAGCGCAAAACTCAATATTTTTGGAAAGAAAATATACAATTTCACCCTAAATAACGGAAGAAAACTTTCGACACTCGACGCGGTGACCACCGCAGCTCAATTGGGCAGAGCACTTCCCACGCTGAGGAAAGATACAAGTTCAAGTCCCAGCCGATAGTCGTATTTTTTCTTTCCTAAAATCCTTGTTTTCGATTTTAGATACTACCTACGTTACTCTAAAGAATATCGATATTATTTTTATCCAACAAATTGAGTTGGCTAAATTGGAAACACATGAAGGCGAGTACATAACACATTATTATTATATCAACCTATTGTGTCCCACTGCTGGGCAAAGGTCTCCCCTATCTCCCTCCAAACATCTCTGTCCACAGCCACTTCCATCCATCTGGGTCGGTAGGTTTCGAGATCGTCACGCCACCTTTTCCGAGGCCGGCCGCGTCGTCTCCGCCCGTCTTGAGGCTCCCATTGGGTGAAGATTCTTGCCCACCTCTCCGGATGCATGCGAAACACGTGCCCCGCCCAGTCCCACTTTAGTTTTGCACTTTTAAAGCCTGCGTCAGCAATGCCTGTCTTCGAACGCAGCGTTGTATTTCGGATCTTATCTTATCTTATATAACACATAAACTACCTATACTCTAAGTCCTGGAAAAGGATTAAGTATAGGTGCTTCTTACCCCCGAAAACCGTAAAAACAACTATATCATTCATACTCACACCCGTACAAAGTCGGGACGAGTTGCTAAGTATAGTTTTAACTGAGATTCTCCCTAGCCACGTCTGTCCACTTTCCGGACGGAAGGCTACATTGGAATGAATTCACAAGAATCTCTTATTACTCAGCCCGTCCGAGCGCCCTCGACTGCTGACAAAGATCTCGGGCTAACAAATTCTTCAGTCATTCAGTTGCATTCTTCTGTAAGAATAAATTATCTTTTAGTTGCTTTTCAGATTCAGATACAAAAGCTCTAGTTCCTAAGTTTTCTTTTTTACAGCTTTCATGTTGCTTGACTCTATTCTGCCAGCTAGTCTGGAAAATCGGATACAGCAGTTATTTTTTTTAAATGTTAGGTACTCATTTGCAAGTGATTTAAACAGGGCCGCTATTATATATAACTTGGTGAAATCACGTCGATTCCTTGCTTCGAAATCACGTCGATTCCTTCATTAATAAACGACATCTCTATGACGCATTCATATATTCATATATATGACGCGTCATAGAGAATACAAATATCGCAGATGTCGTTTATTAATGAAGGAATCGACGTTTCCTTGAAGCAAGGAATCGCCAATTTGTCATAGTGAATTAGGGCCCTGTTCTCGTACTTTTTTAAACACGACGGAAAGGAAAAGTTATGCGTTTGGGGGTAGTTTGTGGGTTTGTTTTTGAAGATAGATGGGTACGTGATACGTTCCCATCATTTATCTTCAAAATGGCTGGACCGATTTCGATGCGATATCTGCACTAGCTTAGACATTGTTAAGAGATGGTTCTATTAACAATGGATGGGTAAATTACATTGTGCCAAACCACAACATGGCACTGTTGAGGGATGTTTATGTTAGGGTTTATTTTATAAAAACGTCAAAAATAAGACCTTAGAACAAAACTTCCTCTCTGCAAAGGAAAAGGTATTTTTTATAGGCTTTTTTATGGGTTATAGGCTTGCGTTTGACCACTATCTCACCTGATGGTAAGCGACGATGTGGTCTAAGATGTAACACGCTTACCTAGTAGATACTTGTTCACTCTCGATTTGAAGTCCCCAAGTTGGTTGGTAACCTCCCTGAAGGTTTCAAATTTTATCACGCTCTGTATTATACTGTTCATATTTATATATCAATGTGTTCATTCTCATTCCTGTCACACTTTACCTAGCGAGAAACGGTTTAGAAACATTTGTAAAAAAATTGAGGCATTCTGTAAAAAAATCTCTTGATTAAAAAGCTATTTTATATTTTAGATGAACAATTCTGTTTATTACACTAATCTTTAATTAACCAAACTAAAACAACAACTTCAACTAGCAAGGTCTTCATTAATTCAATGAGCCGTGGCTTAATACGTTTTAGCTCAATTAAAACTTTTAATGATATAAGAAAATTTAGCTACAAATTTTAATAGTTGAGGCAAACATCCGCGCTACGGACAAACTCGCTTTGTTCTTGGAGGAAGCGCTATAATAATAAATTAATAGATCGCTTATCCAAAAACTACGTGATTTATTTTAACACCTATTTTCAGAAATGATTGTATGAGGCAATCTATTCATATACATACTGGTTTATAAAGCGCCGCTTTCGTAACAGGCGTATCTCATATTCAAACAACTTCCCAGTTGAGCAAAATCAAAACACGCTCACTTTTGTTTTAAATTATTCACATCAAACTTTATCTGAGACATCAAACAATAAGTTTATTCCTTAACCTATGTTTAGCTATGGGTATGGGTCTGAGACTCTTTTCCTATGAAAGAAGGCATAATGCTTGATATTAGAAATATAGAAGCCGTAGATGATAAATAAATAAATACCGCCCAACGATCACATACATAGATTCTCGCCCCTAACTAGGATTCCCTGTATCTAGGGAACCAGGAAGTATGAGGACCATGGTCCAACAACACCCAGACACGAAACAAATGCTTGCGCTTTTTTTTCTATGCACAAACATTTGTCCCGTTGCGGGAATCGAACCTGCAACCTCCGTGGTGTATGAGATTTGAACCAACCTGCCCAACCACTACACCACAGAGGCTGGCAAATGATAATGAAAATAACATATACCTACTATTATACAAGGAAACTAAATATTCGGAACATTTTCATTTGAAAATTTTATCAGCGTCTACTTCTTTACAAGGGAAGGGCACGCGTCAATGGTCGTCAGCCAACATTTTAAAATGTGAAAATTTGTAAATAAGCCCATGGGATATTTATTTTTAAATTACAATTCACGTGATAAAACTCACTTCCTGACAGCCGGCTGGTCGGGTAATTACCGTGCCGTTGGCGGGACGCCACAGTGGAAGAAACAATCTGCCCCCCTACCCATATGTCCCTCAAGCGTCAATCGTATATCGTGTTGAGCTCAGATTAGGGTGTAGATTAACTGCGACAATGTCTTATGATGCCATATATTGTTCCATTAAGTTTATCTCAACTTGTAGTCATCGTATTTTGGTATAAATAAATAAGATTAATTCGATTTCTTGCCTGAATCGAAAATAATTAGACCGTATCTTATTAGTTGCAGTGAAGCTATACCTTAATTTCAGCTCAATACGATATATGGTTGGTGCTTGAGGGACATATGGGTAAGGGAACTGGACACGCCTCGATCTGACCAGACCCAGTGATAGATGATAACGAAACGAAAACAACTGCCGCGTGCCAGAACGGCAGAGCATTTGCTTTCGTAACAGTCCGACAATGTATTATAATTACAAAGATGCTGGTGCGCACTCCAATATGGCCTATGCCCTACAATATTATATTCTATTTCTCTGATTATAAGCGCCTAGCCTAGGCATCTGAGGCGCAACTACTGAATCTTTCTTTACTATTATGAAATTGTAATTGAATGTTTTTTACCTATAGAATCCAAAACTGATGACTGGATTTTAATTCGTTCAGCTGTATTTCGTTCTTAGGGATTGGTAGCATAATTTCTAACACAGATTATAGGGTATTGGTGATTACGAAGGTAACTATGAAATAAGGTAAATAAGATAACTTGACCTCTTCGCACTACGCGCTCTCATATACTGGGCAAGTCTTGATAAAATGGTTACCCATGGAAGAAAGACGGTTATGGACTTCCTCTGTCTCCGCAGACGGAGACACGAGAAAAATTAAGTGTTTGTATAAGTTTAGTGCTGTTTTTTTATTTATTTTTTTTATTTCGTGGCAAATTTTCTTTATTTACCATAGAATTATAACGCTTTATTTACTTATAATCTCAACGTATATATGTAATGCACGCGGCTTTACTGCGGCGCCTATTAGAAAGGACTTGTAAGAAATAAGGACGGACTCGCGATTTTCAACTGGACAAAATATGTACAATCACACACAGTATTATTATTGCTCATTTTCGACCTGTAACATTACATGCGAATAATGCGCAGTTATTATGCACCTAGCATTTATCGGATTGTCTACAGTCGGGCCGTTAAACTGTATAAGGTGCAACGAAACATTGAAAAATATTCAGCTACTTTTGTCGCTGACTGTACCTGATGAAACAGTATAAAACATTATAATTCTGAAAGCCGATCAGCACTTTCAACTGCGAAACTCAAACTTTGGCTTCAAAAGTTGAATCAGCTCCAAACTTTATAAGCCCAAACGGATCAAATACCGAAAATAAACAGAATCGTTTAACATAATCAATCGTAGAATAAGCATTACGTTCAAAAAGTTTCTTAAATTATGTCTATAATATGGTCTTTGGTTAGGATTATTTAGGTAAAATTAAACTTCGCATTACAATAAACTTTTGTCTGAAGAATTTGATTAGAAATTCAATGAGGTTCGTTATAAAAGGAGTTGGACGTTTTTTCTTTGATTTTTGGCCTAGTCCCATGTGGTTATTCTGGTTATTTTAATAATTATGTTTCTCTATGCTCCATTTTTTTCATATCATCGAAGAAATAGGTAACTACGGATTAAACAACACCTACCTATACCTAGCTACCTACTGTACCTATGTATATATGTGTATAATATTAAATCACATATTTTCCAAAGCATATCAGCTGTGAAAGATAGCAATAGTGCAAACATTACGGTTACGATTTGGAATACACTGTTTCAATCGAAATTACTGGGAAATATGTAATTAATAAATAACCAGGTAGAGATACCTACTATGCGAATAATATCTATTACACACGCGCACACACCCTCACTCGCCCCCGTGTACACATACACATACCATCTCTCGCACACACTCATACACCCTCTCTCACACACACACACCCTCACACGTCCTCGCGACTAAAAAATAGTCACTGTTATTAAATGTTTTTGTTGGCGATTTGTTTTTAGTTTTAATGTCAGTCACTCAAACGGCCTCAACGGAAGACCGGCGCTGGTCGCACGACCAGCACAACGCTGAGTTGAGGCCGGTTTGCAACAATTACCTATTTTATTTATTTACTCTGTCCGACTTTTAATGATTTTTTTTATTTTCTGTTTGTTTTTTATGTCATATGTTCATAGTTAATTAGTTGTTGCAAATAAACGTTTCTTTCTTTCTTATTACTAAAATATAAATATCAGAATACTAGTATCTACAGTCCGTCAAATCTAAGAAGTACCGTTTGACAGTTCTGACAATTGAATGATAGGGATGGGATGAAAAAATCGATTACTATAATATCCGAACTTTAAGAGATCGATTACTATAATATCCGAATTTTAAGAAATCAATTGTTATAATTAAATAAAAGAAATGTTTAGGATATTTTTTTATTCACTACTAGTACTAGTATCGTCGTCTTCGTCATCATCGTCATTTAAATTAATGACCAGTTGATTGTCCATTACATTATCAAAGTGTACGTCTCTTTCGAAGTCGTCCATTATTATTTTCTTTGTTTTTTGTACTACTTTACTCCAATCTTCCTGTGTAACTTGGGCACATGCTTCCTTTAATAAACCTTCCATTTTCTTGACACTGAAGGGTGGTTTTGTGTTGTGTCTTGCTGCATAACCTGTAAAACAATAATGTAACTATTTGATAGCAGACGAAAACCATTGTTTAAATTATAAATGTTAGAAGTACTCGTGTTATTATTATAATATTATAAAATATTACCTTTAACTTGGGCCCAAATCAGTTCAATGGCATTATATTGGCAATGGTACGGAGGAAGTCGTATGACTTTGTGCCCGTGCTCTTCGGCCAATTGGTCAATTACATATGTCGGTTTTGGTGGTTTATGCAATTTCACTAACTGTAATAATTCAGCTTTTAATAGTGACATGTCGGCATCCACTCCATTTCTTTGCAGCCATGCCACCAAATCTGCTTTCTTATTGGCTGACGTAGGTGCTTTATCAATTTGCACAGAGTGGTATGGGGCATTATCCATTATAATTGTGCTGTTAGGAGGGATATTCTGTAATAAATTTAAGAACCACTCTCGGAACCTTACTGCGTCCATTTCTTCATGATACTCTTTAGTGCTTTTGGATTGGAAAGCTAATAAAGAGTTTTCCACGAAGCCTGTAGACGCTGACCCAGCATGGCATATTATGAGGCGTCCACCTTTTCCTATCGGCACCTTCGAGCACGAAGCTTCAGAATCATCAGTCCATGTTTTCGGCACAGAATGGTTGGAATTTAGCCAGGTTTCGTCCAAAAATATTACATTATCCCAGTTTATAATTTGTTTAACTTCGCGCAGGAATGTTAGTCGCTGCATAATTATGTCATGTCGCTCCATAACAATTTTTCGTTTGTCAACTTTTTTGTATCTGAAGCCAATTCCTGTTATTACCGTTCTCAACGACTCTATGCTTCCCTTATACAGCCCGGCATCTTTTAAAGTTGCACATAACTTTGCCAATGTTGGAAATTCGCCTCTTGTAAAATACCCGTATATATGGTTTCTAATAGCATGACTATCGAATTCATCGATGCCTGTCACAGGTTTATTTCTTTTTCGTTTTTTCGGTGTGTGAAGTACGTTACTGTCACTCCCCGAAGGCCCATATTTTTCACTTAATATTTTGCCAACGGTGCGGCTACCAATACCGAGAGCTTCACCGACGCGATCCCGAACTTGTGTAACTGGCAGTAGAAGTCCACCATTTTGAGATTCACGCTCAAAATACTCGTGTAATTTCACCACCAATTCACGAGCCTGGCTGTTCAAAGTACGTCCTCTTTTCGACATTATTAATAAACACTTGCTTAGTTCGGAGTCCAGTATAAATATTGCCAAGGTAAACGGATAAAGAATGATCAGTCCAGAAAAGTAATAGCCAAGTCACAAATTGTAAAACACAAACGAGAAAGCAAGTACGCGCACAGTCAGCTTCCAAGATGGCGAGAGACTGCTGACGCCGAACCGACCGAGCGGACCGCGTGCGCTTGTAGTTGGCAGTGTTGCCAGAAAAAAAAAATTTATTTTATTTTTTCGCTTTCGACAACTTTTTAAAGAAGCAAATATATTTGATTTATAAATACGTATTTTTGGTGAATGGGTTTTATCTCATATTTTACGATTACATAACTATTTAGTTATGTAATCGTAATATGTGAGATAAATCCCATTCACATGAAAAAATATTTGTTTGGTTGTCAAGTGTAATTTGTAAATAATACATTCGATTTTTCGTATATGTAAACGATTTTTTTGCATACAAGTGTATCCGAAGAGTCGCAACACTACGTGCAGTGACCTAACTACGTAACTTTGTAATGAGGTCAAGAATATAACTATTAGAAATTATTTACTGTGTAAATATGTGTTATTTTGCTTTGTTTGAAAGTTTTCAATTACATTTAGATATTAAGAATTGTACATTTTTAGATACAATAATGAAATCTTTCTAAATTCATGGTTTTATGAAAAAGGTTATCGAAACTGAATAATGTACGTATGAACAAAGTTGTTTCGGTTTGAAAAATATGAAACGTCAAACGGTACCTCTTAGATTTGATGGACTGTATATACTTATTTTTTAGAATATTTTTTACTGATACCTACAGATGTACATATACAAGAAAAAAGCCATGCGGTCTATAAACGCTCTTATAATCTCTTCAGTAATAAATATATCACATGTGCTTGTGACGTATTATCTGCGCACGCGCACGCTTAGTTCATTAAATGAAACTAGATGGCGCACCGCATCGAGCGGCACAATCCTGAATCGCGGTGACAAAATTCTCCGGCGCGCAGTGACCGTCCGCGCGAATTTCAAATTCAACAAGACCTTACTTCATAGGATCATTTCTATAGTAAGCTCTTCCCAAGACTAACACTATACGTGAGTCGCGCCTAACCACGTTGATGAGACGTGGCGCGGTGTCCTGAGCGTGAGACGGGCGATGGTAGTTTACCATTAGCCTTCGATGATCGTTCGCTCCCCTTCATTGGGGAGAGTGGGTCACTGTCGCTATCTGAGTGGTTAGGAATTTTTATAACCCATTTTCAATATAAAATATAACAACGAGACGAAGTCTCAAGATGAGAATCCTAAAGATCTAGACTCATAACAATTCTAAATTAGAATCACTGAAAACGGATAGAATGGAGAAGCGCAAGTTGTCAATCGAATTTAAAAGTGCCATCAGGCATCAGGCCTTTTGATAAAAATCAAAATGGCAACAAGACCAAAAAGAATCAAATTTGCAAAATATACATGTACCTAATAAGAATTGGTTCTTCAACATTCTTGTATTGCATAAGTAGATTGAAAAATGTCTTTTTAGGTGAAAATATTCATGTACTACTTATTGAACACATTATATTATTACAAATTTTACTGCACTCAGCTTTCTGCCGATACAAATCCAAAAAGAAAACAATACCGGCAAAAATGAATCACAATAACTGAATCACAATCTCAAGATGGAGTACTCTCAGCAAAATAAAAAACTTGTTCTCAGCTTCAGAACAAAGAATGCAAAGATAAAATGAAACGAAGATTTTAAAATCATAAAAGAGTTTCAAACGAAACGCACTTGACTTCGGTACTTCGCAAGTGCCGCCTTGTAAAACATGGTCTATAATTATTTCAATTTCAGAATCATCTGTATGCAATTTATTCAAAATTAGCTGCGCCCCGTGGTTTCCCGTGATAAAAAGTCTATGTCCTGTTTCAGGACATAAAGACATACCAAATTTCATCAAAATCCGTTCAGTAGTTTTTGCGTGACTGAGTAACAAACATAGATATGGATAGAGGGCTATCCATATCTATCGATCGTCACAAAATTTCGCATTTGTAATATTAGGAAGAAGGAAGGTTAAATATATAACGGCTACACACTCACGTTATGATATTGTCGGATAACTCCGACTAGGATCAAACCATTCCGACAAAATCAAATTGGCGTAGGAATAAATTTATTTATTTATTTAATCTTTATTTCAGGTAACATTAAAATAAGTTACAGATGTTATTTACTTATTCTACGGCCCATATAAATATATACCTTAGAACTAACATACATATAATTTATATTGAAATATTTATGTGACACGTTTTGTCGGCGACGTGTGACGCAACTGCGTGGTAAAAGCCATAAACCTTTTACGAACCACTGCTATTTATGAGCTTTTTCGCTTATGGTTCTGGTAAAAACTCATTGTACATACGATTAGTACCAGAACAAAATTTGTCTACAGAACCTATTGTTCTGGTGAAAGCAACTGATCAGTACAAAACTGTATTAGTGCAAACTAAACTAAGAGCGAGTGTGGCTCACTGGCTAAGTGTGACTTTCGATCCGACGCACCCCAGTTCAAATACCGCTGGCCACGCACCACTGACTTTCTAAAGTTATGTGCGGATCTAAAAACGATGAAGGAAAACATCGTGAGGAAACCGGTTATGTAGGAATTTATTACAAAAATTCAAGGACATATTATTATGTGACATTCAGTTGACATCCACCAATCCCACTGTGCCAGCGTGGTGGATTATGGCCCATACTCTCTACGAGGGGAGGACTCGAGTTCCAGCTGTGGGAAATTAAAGGGCTGATGCAAAAAAGAAGTACTAAAAGTAGGTAGATCCTCAAAAACAACAGTGCTTTGTAAAGGGTTTGTGGCTTCATTTCATACGCCAAATTGCTAATCAATACGTTGGTATGTGTATTTCTTTAACTTTATATATCTACTAGCGACCCGCCCCGGCTTCGCACGGTTATTATACATATAAACCTTCCTCTTCAATGACTCTATCTATTAAAAAAAACTGCATCAAAATCCGTTGCGTAGTTTTAAAGATTTAAGCATACATAAGGATATAGGGACAGAGAAAGCGACTTTGTTTTATACTATGTAGTGATAATATACTAATTTATACATCCTGTGAAAAATCTTTGAAGATGCCGACTCGATCTTGGAAGAGATTTTTCAAATACCAAATGAGTAATGTTTGCCAAAAACGCAAGACTCAACCTTGAAGCGGAATCTTTAGCATTTTGTTAAAATTTCGTTGTAATTTATATTACCTTTTAGGTTACATCGAATGAGTAAGGAATGTGTGACGAAACAGATTATGATGTCACGGGGTGATGAGCGCAATGCAGTGCTTCGCAATGCTTTTTAGGGTATTAAAAGTTCTGGGTGGCACTGCAATTGTTATTGGCAGGCGTGGCACTTGCTATCAAGCAAACGACTTGCACGTCACATCCCTCAATTCCATGAAAATTGTCTCGATAGTCTTATCCATAGCGATGGTTTACAAACTTCCTGTCATTTATTTTTCATTGTTTTTTGTTATATTATGTCTCTATACATTGTACTTTATTTATCCTACGTGTGTCTTTTTAATTTTTTTTCTTTGTGGTTGTGAAAGACTGTTTTTCTTTCTTTCTTCTTTTTAACGGACTTCGAAAAAAAGGAGAAGGTTCTCAATCCGATTGTATATATTTTTTTTTATGTTTGTTACCTCAGAACTCAATCTCTCAGAAACTGATTTATAAAATTATTTTTGCGTTGGGTTCAGTACAGCTTCAAGGTCCCATTATCAGTATTCGAACTTCGAAGATACACCAAAATTGTAGTCAGATTTTTTGTTATAAAATAAATTTGTTTTTCTTAAAAAGCGCTATACGTACACCATTATCTGAATAAAAAAACTTACTAACATGTAACTGTACTGACTAACAAACTGAAGAAACATCAAACTAAGTCACGCCCGAAGCCACTTGGCGATAAAGAAAATACAACTCTTAATGAAAATGCATTTGTGTTGAGTCTCCGAGGAAGCTTAGAGGAAAGTTGCCGACCTTGGACGGAACTGTCTTATCCGGATTCATAAGGTACAAGGAAGTAGTGCCACTGATGTTTATACGGAAAGTTCTAAATGGTGCTAAAAGGACTATTTGGTTTCCTAAATCGGATTGGTACATATAAAGGCGCTTCTAAAAAGGCACAAATATTAGGAAGTACGAGTTCGATTCTCGTTATGAGACAAAATTTTGCGCAAGAAACTCTGAAAAGCGAAACCACGGGGCACAGCTAGTAGATATAAAATCATATGTAGAAGTCTGGAAGGCCTGTCTTGTCATGATAAATAAGTGATTTTTTTAGTTTCACTTCATAAATACATTTATTATGAATTGAAACTAGATCGATTAAGCGTAAAAAAAAACAAAGATTGCGAACGCTGTGTAATATAAGCTTATTAAATACTATTATACTAATAAAAACTGCGCCCGCGGTAATGCCCGCGGTTTTCCGTGATAAAAAATTGCCTATGTGTTAATGCAGGATTCAAGCTATCTTCATTACGAATATCACTCAAATCCGTTGAACCGTTACAGCGTGAAGAAGTAATAAACACACCAACATACAAACTTTCGCATTTATTATATTATAGTGTGATAAGACAATATAAACCTTACACTGAAACCTTTTTGCTCAAATGACAGTTCTCTTTCCTTAAGAGTTTGCTGGAATACAAATATTCTTAGTGTTACGCTCGCCCTTGTACATGTACTTCATAATCTACTATGTAAAAGTAATAAATTATTTTTCAAATAAAATTAAACCGACTTTAAAACCACAAATAGGCACTCAAAAGTGAAAACTCACTATCACTACATAGTATAAAACAAAGTCGCTTTCTCTGTCCCTATATCCCTATGTATGCTTAAATCTTTAAAACTACGCAACGGATTTTGATGCGGTTTCTTTTAATAGATAGAGTGATTGAAGAGGAAGATTTATATGTATATTAACCGTGCGAAGCCGGGGCGGGTCACTAGTAAGTTAATATAATTATTATAAGCGCTACCCACTCATATATTTGAAGTTGGTGCCAGCCAAGTCTAAAAGGTAGTAGAAATATACTACCTACAAGTCTACCTACTTACTACATACATAGTATCTATCTACTACCTTTTAGACTTGGCTAGCACCGACTTCAAATATATGTGTGGGTAGCGCTTATAATAATTATATTAACTTATTTTTCACTTTTGAGTGCCTATTTGTGGTTTTGAAGTCGGTTTAAAGCTTTTATGATCGAACAGCCACATCATAACGAAGTTTAAAACGGGCTATCACAATTAAATGCATGTTCAAACAAATTTCATGACTGTCCTATTACCTGTTGAGGAGTTACCTCGCCGGAAGTCAATCCTGGGTGTATCAGCCATGTCATGATGGAATTTAGAACAGGCTATTATGGTTAAATACATTTACAAAATGTGGTGTCTGTACTATTCACCGTTGAGGAGTTCCCTTGCCAGAAATTAACCCTGGGTGAAGCAGGTAAAGTAGTCGAATACAAACCTCCTCCTATAGAAAGTCGGTTACAAAAAAAACAAGAACCGACTTGAAGATTAAACTTATATTTTTTGTTTTTGCTATTTTTTTCAAAAAGTGCTGAATGAATTTCGATAAAATTTATATGGGACCACTTCTGAAGTATGACCTACCAAACAAAAAAGAATCATCGAAATCAATTCATAATTGGCGCAGTAATTGCGTAACAAACACACAAAAAACAAAAAACATACCGTCGAATTGGTACCCTCCTCCTTTTTTCGGAGTCGGTTAAAAATAGAGAACAGTAAAGAATCTAAAAGAATCAATATAAATAGATAGCAGTATTGTTATGTAATGATATTTTTATTTGGAGCGCAGCAATGATAAGGCCACGCCTTCTATAGTTTCCTTCCGTCTTCGACGGCTTAGTAATTAAGTACGAAACTTTAACTCCCTTGGCACGAAGAGGCGCGGCATTGATTACTTTCACCGCTGGGTCACTATGTCCTTCCAATATATAGAAAATAATTCACCTGTGGCCTTTTGTTTACACGACAATAAAGTCTATTCTTTATTGGAAATCAGTGGAAAAGTTACCTACTCTGCCGCCGAAAACAAACTTTGCCATTTGACCTTAACTAGTGTTCCGTTAATTTGATAGAATGTTGGGACGAGTTTATAGTTGGTGAATGTGTCAGTGTACAAAAGGCTTTCTTGTACTTTTATTTTTTTCCTAGCCTATACTATCCTACTGCTGGGCAAAGGCCTCGCCCAATTTCTTCCACCTGTCTCGCTCCATCGCCACCTCATACTAATTTTCTTGGTGTGCGTCTGGATTGTCTCGCCATCTTTTTCTGGGTCGGCCTCGGCGACGTTGTGCGTTTCCTTGTATTGCCAAATGATAATTACAAAACAAACGCAAGGCAATTCCTATTCTATTTATATAAATCTTAAAAAAAAGCCAAGTTAAAAAACTAAACAAGGATTTTCGGAAAAAAAAATCGACGTCTGGACGTCCACCGGGAAAAATACGCTGGGACTTGAAACCGCATCTCAATCTTCCCTCAGAAAAAAAATTCGACACTCGACTTGGTGACCACCGTAGCTCAATTTGGCAGAGCACTTCCCGCGCTTAGGGAAGAAGAGTTGCGGTTCGGGTTGAGATGCAGTGGTCGTATTTTCTCTTTCTGAAAAACCTTGTTTAAACGCAAGGCACATTTTTTAAAATTTACTTTAGTTCTCTCGTATTTTGATTGTTTGAGCGAAAAGAGGTTTTAACTAAATAGGTTTTAGTGTCTTGGCATTTGTATGTTTGTATGTGTGTTAGTTTCAAGTTTGATTGACGATATTTCTAGAACGGTTGCTTGGATCCTATCTGGCATAAAGTAGTTAACAATAGAATTAGCAAGATAAAAATGAAGAGAAGAAAAGAATGCCCCTCAGTTTCTTGCCGCATCTTCTGAGTAGATAGATAGAAAAGAAGTGCGTCTGTGATGCCAAACATGAATAAAGAGATTTTGACTTTGACTTTGACTTAGAACATGAGGGAAATCGGTACCCGGGGTGGTTGAGTTTTAGAGGTTATAGGGTCCAAAATGTGCATCGCGTGGTCTCAGTACGGAGCGAGCCTCTAGCTATCTCTATAAAGTTACATTTAATACCGTCGTGATATAAATATAAATATGGAGACGAGCTGACAAAAACGAGAGGAGAAAAAGAGGTTATAATGAAGCCCTTTTAAAATTAACGAAGTTATTTCTAAGTCCCTGTTCCCAGGCAGGGCTAAGTGTGTATGCGTAAGTGCGGATCTAATAGATGTAGATATATAATATTATTATACTTGTATATACTCCTCATGCCAAATCCCAGCTAAAAATAAAGTGTATTCATGAGAGTTACAAGCGTGAACAGTAGGGTTGTCCCATCATAATAAAATTTCGAGCCTCATTTGTCTTAATTATGAATTTCAGGCCATTCTGTTACATAAATGGAAGGTAGCTTCAAAATATTCTTCTTACAAATCATGTAATGACCTTGTAACTAAGTAAAACGGTGAAATGTTTGCAAAAAGAAGATAAACATTATTTTAAAACATTTATTGTTATATAATTTATCAACAATGGTGTGGTCGCATTTATTTCACAAAGGCCTTAAATATTTAAAAAATCTTAGCTGAATTATTGAACACTACCGTCTACTTTTTTTCTTCTGATACTATCCAAAGGTGGTCTGGAAGAGATCGCTATTATACTTATCATAAGAAAGTATGTTCAAGATGTAATTCCTTCTTAAGTGCAATAAAGTGTTTTTTATTCTAATCTAGTCTATCGCTCTAAGCGATAAGACCGTCCATTGTACTACCCTAGTTATAAGGTTTATCTGAAATCGTTTCTTATGTTATTCATTTGTTTTTTTTATGTTATTGGTATACAATAAATAGTTTCTGTTTTATTTAACTCGTTGCAAAATACTAAATACCACTAATAATTAAATACTACTATATAATGATGCGAAATACTAGTAATTTCTATATTTTTTATCTCTTTAAGGAGACTACGGAACCTCATACTTCTAAACCAGTGGTGTGGCAACCCTACTGAGCAACATTCTTTTTTTCACTTGAGAAATGAATGGGAGACATTTCATTCATCCACTCACTCGTGTCACGAGCGTACAGGGCCGGAGGCACTGTTTCTAATTTAATCCCGGAAAAAAGAGTATCTTTTTATATGTACTGTAAATATACCGAGAAATTAAGCTCGCTCTTTTTCTGAAATACACGCTCTCCTGTCCTGCCCCCCTACCCATACGAGTATGTCCCTCAAGCGCCAATCGTATGTTGAGCTCGAATTAAGGTATAGCGACACTGCGACTAATAAGATACGGTCTAATTATTGTCGATTCAGGCAAGAAATCGAATTAATCTGATTCATTTATACCGAAATACAATGACTACGAGTTGAGATAAACTTAATGGGACAATATATCACATCATAAGACATTGTCGCAGTGAATCTACACCTCAATTTGAGCTCAATACGTTATACGATTGGCGCTTGAGGGACATATGGGTAGGGGGGCTGTATTGACAAAATGTTGATTTCATACCAGGGAAATAAAATTTTCCATCTCTTTACTTGCCAATAATCAAATATTGCCGGGATCAAACAAGGATTTCGAACTCTCTCAGCAGACATCAAACCGCCTCTTTCAGAATAAACGTGAAATAAATGAAGTTCCATCTTTCCATACAAGTTATCTCAGTCATCGTAGATTTTTATGGGAAAATGTTGCCTCTGGGGTCGATAGATGTACCTTGCATATTTTTCAGTAAACAAATTGACTTATTTTAGAAGAGACTGATAATACAGATGGCTTTCGCTTGTGAATCTCTGAACGCTCTGCGGAAAAAACAACATGATGGCTTCTGTGTGTAAAGTAATAACCGAGGGCAAAAATGTAGGCATTTCCAACCCTTTCCAAGTCTTGAAAAAGGCCTGAGCTGTTCCCTGTACGAAAATTCTTTCCATGTTCGTCTTGCAGGTCTTTTAGCTTAGCACACTAAAAAGGTCGCTTATTTTCGAGCTCTCGTTCTAGGTTTAAGGTGACTTCGAATTTTCCTACCTCGCTAGATGTACTAAATAGGTCAAGCTAAGTAGCATATGTAAGCACACCCCCGACACTCTATACCAATGAACTGAGTTAATTACCTACTACTACTACCGGACCTGTACGGACACGGTTTGTGGGTGTGGGTAATTATTGTAGGTATGACAAGGACAATGCTATACGTACGCAACATAAGAGTTTTTCATTCAAACTACTTTGTATTGTGTAAATTTTGAACAAATTTATTGTTTGGTAATTTAATAATTTTGTTTGGTGTTTAATTTAACACTATTTTGTCACTAAGCACCACTATTTTTAATAACCAGAACAATACTGGGCAATATAGAGATAGAGAGGTACATTGTAAAAGTGCGGTCAGAATTTCCTTAAGACTATTTTATACAAAGGCAGGGTAGCACGGCAGTGTTGAGCAGAACAGAACGCGCGTGACAGAAGTGTTCTGTTGCAGCACGCGCGTGCAAATAATGCGTGCAACAGGTATTTTTAGTATTTTTCTCACTAATCTTGTCTCGCTGTTCTGCCCTTGTATAAACCTTCTGACCTTGTTCTGACCTTGTATTTTTTTATGTGGTGTTAAGTGTATATAAGGAACTGATATAACGAATTAGTCTAAGCTGTAATGTTATATATAGTAGGTATTTTGATGATAAATAAATAAATAAATACATAAAACGGTTACCTAAGTAATAATAATAATAATAATATTTTTTTTATTGTGACATAATAGATATTTCTACAGAGTAGTATTGAATCCATAGGCTCTCGAACTAGTTTAAACTGTGTTTCGAGAGCCAGTGGCTTCTCCCAAAAAAAATGTGCTAGTTACAAACTATTATGTAGGTAAAATTATTATGTAGTACAAAAATATTTCAATATATTTGTTTTAAATTAAGCTAACAATTATTAAACTTAAGTGACTGTTAGTAAAAGGCTTCAACCAGAAGTTAAAGTTCTATGGATACATAAAACTATTAGGACGACTCTACAGACCAGCTGTTTCAAATTTTCACCTCCTTGTTAGGGCGTTTTGTGAAGTCAAATGGTTTCCCAACAATTAAATCGTTAATGTAGACTATGCAAATGAGGGAGATACCTCTCCTTAGGTAAAGTTTGACCGTTTGCATATAGAGCTTTTTCCGATACGGTGGTAGTCATTGCAATAAGTGACGTTCATAAGTGCGTCTGAGATGTCAATATTGAAAAAGAACTTTGACCACGCACCACTGACTTTCTTAAGCTATGTGCGGATTTAACACTCGCTCTAAAACGGTGAAGGAAAACATAGTGAGGAAACCGGCATGTCCAAGAATTTTTCACAAAAAGTCAAGGACATGTGACATTCACCAACCCGCACTGGGCCAGCGTGGTGTATTATGGCCCATGCTCTCTCTATGAGAGAAGGCCCGTGTCCCAGCAGTGGGAACGTGATGGGCTGATGATGATGATGATGATATAAAGCCACTCACTTGTCAACTTTAACCTAGTAGGTGTCATCCTAACTGAGCCCATTTGTTGAGGTAATCAACTGATCATAGAAAGTAATTTAATATCATCTTCTCTAGTGTGAGTGTGTGGCCAACCTTGGTGTCGGAGATTTTAAACCACCCGAAGGCCTCCGACATGGCCTAACGATTGTTACAAAGAGTATAATAACTGGATTGTTGTCCGAAGACAACAACTGGGACCAACGGCTTAACGTGCCCTTCGAAGCACGGTAGCGCTCAGATGTAAATACCACACAAACGGTGACCCATCGAAATTGAGACCCCTGCAAACGTTACTTAACCTAACAGATCCATTTCGACCGGCTAGGCGAGCTACGCTACGAATGCAACACATACTCATACAACACTCGTATGTTTAATTTTTGGAACAAAATATTACACGGCGTCGCCAGAATAGCACATTTTTTTCATTGAGTGTCTTCAAGCCAAGTACTCCTGTTAACACGTGAAGAGCCACTAGAGTTTTTGGCGATCCCAAAGTCCAGAACCTCTTCAGTGGTTAGAACCACTTCACCCTCGAAAAATATCGGGTCCTTTTGTGTGTCGTACCTAGCATTCATAAACCTTCTTTGGTCTGCTCTTTGAGTTTTCACGCGATGAAATGTCGATGTACTTCCATTCTACAAAGATTGACTGGAAGATATCACTTTCAGCTATAAGTCCGTTCGTTGTACTTTGATTTATAAGTTTACATGTACTGTTTTATAAAGTATTTTGTAATTGAAATTTCATTGACTGATGCAAGAGGCCAGATTTCTTAACCCACTTCTGCCTCCTACCCTCTTTTTTAGCAAGTATTTTCAATCAAGTATTTTGCCTGAAGGTAAGCGCCAAGTTTACCCATAACAATTGCTATTGGGTGGCACCCAGAACTTTTAATACCATGCAAAGTAATGCGTAACACTGTATTACTTTCGTCACTACATCAGGTAGTATTAAGCTGCACTATTCTTTCCACATATCATATACATTTGTATATATATATGTGGAAAGAATATATATTTTATTACTTTCGTCACTCCGAAACATCAGATATTATTAAATCCCATATGCGTTGGCTTGCGTTTGACCGCTATCTCACCTGTTGTTAAGTGACGATGCGATTGAAGATGTAGCACGCTCGCCTAGAAGAAACCTGTTCACTCTTGTCTTAAAGAAATCCGGCAGAGAATTTCCACTCCTTGGCCGTTCGCATTTCAAGTTCAAATTCAAAAGTACTTTATTCAATTTCGGCAAGAAACTGAGAGGCATTTTTTTTTAGAACTTTTGTTACAATATTTTTGACAATATTATGTTTCTTATGTACCAGTTGGCTACTTGGCAGAAGCGGAATGTTCCATGCATTTTCATCTTCTATGTAATTACTTACTGTATAGTATGCTTTAACATTAGAATATTTTTCACACGCAATTTGAATCTACTTTCTGTGAGCTCCCCTGTGTACCCCCTCAAAGAATACACGCTACCTGTCTTGCTAATTTATGCCTATTCTCATAATATACTGCCTGGAATGAAGTTATTACATAAAGTACCAGAATTTATTTCGCGGGGCTGTTCCGATGAGGCAGGCAGTTTCGAAAGGTATAGTTATATAATATATGGCATTATATTCTGTGTAATAAAGTTGTGCGCTAAGATCAGCGCGGCGCCATTCTACTGATTTATTTTATAGGCGTGCTTTATGTAGCTAATTGATGTAATGTGTGATTTATGTTTTCTGTAAAAATTACATATGGTTTTGTTTCTGGTATTTTATTAAGCCCCCTTATAAGAGTGTTATTAGTTTGATCTCTATGTGTCTGTCTTTGTGTCAAATAAAACCGCATCCAAATCTGTTCACCAGTTTAAGAGCTACGGTGCCACGGACAGACACACATAGTGGTCAAATTTATAACAGCCTTCCTTCTAGCGACGGGAATTAAAACATATGCTAAATTCCAATGATTAAGAAATATCTTAACCCTACTCATTCACTATTTCTATAACTATTTATTGGTTATATTATATTATATTATATTAATAGAGCGAGTGTGGCTCAGCGGGAACTCATGCGCCTTTCGATCAGACGCACCTGGGTTCGAATCCCGACTCGGCCCTGCACCAATGACTTATAGTTAAGTGCAGATTTTGTACGCTCGCTCTAAAACGGTGAAGTAAAACATCGTGATGAAACCCGCTTACGCGCTTTGGAGTGGTAGGCTCTGGCCGTGGTTGTAATACCACCCACCGAACAAAGCCATGCCGTCAAGCGACCTAGTCGTGTTTCGGGATGATGTTCGGTGAACCATCGGGGAGACGGGTCTGAGCAGCCGCTCAACTGCCGTCTCTCTCTAGATCTATGTGCTCCATCTTAGGCCACATCATCGCTTCACATCAGGCGAGATAGTGGCAAAACATAGATTTAGTAAACGTAAAAAAAAAAAAAGTTATCAATTGACATATTCTATTGTATGTTACACCGATCTTCATAGAACTGCGCACTGAAAGGGTTGTCTAAAGCTAGCGTGCTCTCCGCTACTAGTGTTTTTATAAGTATTCTATAAAAACACTTCTCCAGTTTATTTTAAATCTGAAAACAGAATGTTTACAAAATCGTTTACATTCGACGGCACGGGCGTAAATTTACTCAGTTTACATCCGGCAAAGTTTACCTACTGACCGTCCCTAAATAAAGTGTAACAAATTACTTTATTCTAACCCTAATGCGCAGCCTGAACAAACAAAATGTAGTAACTTTGAAAAATATTGTTACAACGTATTTTTGAGCTTTTCAAAGAGCAATGATATTTAAAAACTGAAATGCAATGAAAAGATGTAGTGTAATCCCACTAAATATTATGTAGGTTGTTGTTAGAATAATATATTATGTATGGGGGTTGATAGCAAATGTAAAATGAGTTTAAATTAATATATATCAATAATCCCTCCGCTTATGTATATTTAATAATAAATATGGCAATGAGTTTAATATTGTATATAAGAAAAAGTATATAATGTTTTAATTAAGTAAATAATAAATAATGTCAAATAAAGAAAGCCCTAACAACAACCCTCCTTGTGTGACACGTGTTTCGCCGTCTGCATGAGGCATCATCAGGTGTCGACTCGCCGAACGCTGGAACGAGAATATCATTTGCTATCAACCCCCATACATATTATATTATTCTAACAACCTATATAATATTCAATGGAATCACACTACATATTTTCATTGTGTTTCAGTTTGAGATGAATTTCCGCAACGTCACGCCTGATTCCATTACATTCCAATGATATTTAAGCTCTCAAATGTCTTGAGACGACGGGACGGCCACATCATGTACCTATGGAAGTGCGGGTAAAGACCTCTTTTAAATAAAATGTTTTTAGTTACTCTTACCGATCACAAACATCCTAATATCTTACTAATATTATAAATGCGAAAGTTTGTGAGGATGGATGGATGATTGATGTATGATATATATTTATACCATAATATGGTTAAAGTGCTGCTAGACCCAAAATAGAATTATATATTTTTTTAACCAAAAAAATGGGACAGCATATCCCACTGATGGGCAAAGGTCAGATCCCAGACCTCTCCAGCCGTCCCTATCCCGCGCCACCTCGCACTCCACTTATTTGTTTATTACAATTAAATAAATAAATTATTTATTTATATAAAAGCCTATTTATTACAGTAACAATATAAATACATTATTTATAAACATTGTATCATTTTTTTATATAACTTAAGATTTAAATTTATATGTACAATTATTATTATCTTTCTATTACTGATTTATTACATTTTAAATTCATCTATCAAATAATAATTAACAACAATTTTTATAAACATACTCTAAAAAATTCATTCATTTATTTAAAAATTAAATTGTTTATAGATATTTTATATTTATTCAATTAAATTAAATGGATTATATTAATGATTATTATGCATTAATAATTATTATTATTGTTAAAATATTAAGCAGAAGGAAAAAAAGCGACGAAGCGAAGATACGACAAAATAGTAATTTTACTTCAATTATTCGATTCAAATTAATCACCTCGACGAATATATCGAAGACCTCTACGCCTATAATTTGTTTGTGTAGCAACTCACCAAACGATTCCGACGAACTGAATTCCCGGCTAATAGATCTCACATTTTCTTTGACGTCAGCATCCAATTTTCAAATGTATCAAACGTCACGCCGATGTGTATGGAAGATATCATGCCAAACACATTTTTTCTCAACGATCGAAATAAATGAAAACAGATGTGCTGGAATTGTGTGTAGTGAAGTGTGTATATTACCACATAGTACCTACTTGTGTAGCTATAGCTAAACGTTGTTTTAACAACTAAATTTCACCCATAAACGGTGAAACGATCTCTAAAACGGTGAAGGAAAACATCTTGATGAAACCCGCTTACGCGCTTTGGAGTGGTGGGCTCTGGCCGTGGTTGTAATACCACCTACCCACCTAGTCGTGTTTCGGGATGATGTTCGGTGAACCATCGCGGAGACGGGTCTGAGCAGCCGTTCAACTGCCGTCTCTCTCTAGATCTATGTGCCCCATCTTAGGCCACATCATCGCTTCACATCAGGCGAGATAGTGGCTAAACATAGCTATTAAGTGTAAAAAAATAAAAAATAAAAAAATATATCAATACGTTCTTAGACCAACGATTTTTAATCATGACGTTGAAGCGCCAAATTTTATGTGACTTCATTAATGTTGATAGACTCCTCATTAACAAGGTGACATCAGAAAAAATACTGAGGAGTCCATTATTTGTATTTTTTTCAGAGACCATGTAGCTAGACCTCCCCAGTATATGAGAGCGCGTACTACGAAGAGGTCAACTTGTATCTTTGTAGTCACCCAACTGATTTTTATATGACATGTCTTGCGCGTAGTAGTAGCGTGAAATTACTTTGCATATTTGAGACTTAATATCTGATGATGTTAATAAATTTTCGAAGATTTGTAATCATTTATTTCATTTCCTATTTATTGTTCATAGACATTTAATTTTAGGTATATTTCAAGTTTTATAATATTGAGAAAATGTACCGAATTAGTGCATCAAGACCGTATTCGTTTGTTCAAAGTTCGAAAGTTCTTTATTAAATTTTGTCATCATAGACCCACTTATGAATTGTCAATTATTACAACGATTCTACCTCCGTATCGGAAAAAGAATCCCTACCCAGAAGATACGGCAAGAAACTGAGGGGCTTTTTTATAGAACTTTGGTTACAATATTACGTTTTTTATGTGCCAGTTGGCTACTAGGCAAAAGCAGAATGTTCCATGCATTTTTGACTTCTATGGTTTGTAATAATAAATTAATATAAAAAGGCTGATCCTTTGTTAAATGTTCCTCAAGTTAATACTAAAGAAGCGTCTATTAGTCCAAGTAACTAAAATAAAGAATAGACGATAAGCCCTAATTAGTAGCCCTCACTTGCTTAGTCCCGCCTGTAGGCGACAGTGATTGGCATCTCTAATGGACTGCCCTTACACCAGAGTCCAGTGACTAAACTTGATCATTACTTCTACGGCTGTCTATCTACTGTCCAATAGATAAAGTGCCATCTAATGAAGGTTTACGCGTGACTTAAGGCGTGACACGTGACATTAAGGAAAGTTACATCAGAAAACTTACTTATAAGCGAGTGAGGCTCAGTGGGAACTCGTGCAACTTTCGATCCAATGAACCGGAGTTTGAATCCCGCTGGCCTACGGTCTAAACACAAATATTATTTATCATCTTTACAGCATATTATAAAAATGTAACTTTGAATTTTTATTCCATAGGTTTCACTCAGAAACTGCTAAATGGATTTTGATTTGGATTTCAGGGTATGGTAGCACTATTCCTAACTTAGTTTTTTTAATGGAACTGAATGATGAGACGAGGAAGTCGTAAGCCTGATGGTAAGCGCCGCGCCTGCCGAAAACAATTGCAGTGCCACCCAGAATAAGAAGTATTGCTTACCATCAGGCAAACGACCAGCTCGTCTCGTCATTCAGTCTCATAAAAAAAAAATGTTCGAGGTACATGACGTCCCTGCTGTCTGACACAAGTTCTCCTGCATTAAATTTCAAATGATAAAAGATTTACGGTCATCAACAATCTTAAAAGCAAACGGTAAAATTTAAAGAATCATAAAATGTTCCGAAAACCTAAAACACTTAGGCCATATCTCGGGTGTCAGGACTAAAAGCTCAGCGCCTAGTAAACCTAACACCTACTAAGTGGGGGAAATCCGCTTGTCACGCTCAAGCTGCTTCAGGGGACAATTTAACAATTTCAGCGGAAGCGAAAAATTGTGCAAGTAAGTATTTAGTTTCGCTTGGATTTATCCCTCTTTGCTAAATTAAACCGATTTGCTTCGCAAAGGTATTTATTTTTTTATGTAATTGAATGAGTCGTTCGCCTGATGGTAAGCACCAAGCCTGCCCCTAATTTTTGCAGCACCACCCTGATTTTGCAGTCCTGCTCAGCACTGCACTGCGCTCGTCACCCTCAACAATAGCTCTTGTCTCATTAATGCCCAGTAATTTCGGTAGCTACAAAGCCCTTTAAACCGAAACACAGTAATTTGCACAGCTGGCAAAGCAAAAGTCGTACCTATAAAACACAATTTTCACAAAATTCACAATTACAATAATAGGATTTTTGGTTTTCTATGTAAGTACTGATATATTATTTCTATGTAAGTACTGATATATTGAGCTGACTGATATTTTACAAGTTTATAAAGTATTCCCGTTTGAGCATTATTTTATGAGCACCTAATATATTCCCATTTGAGCACACCAATTTCTTGAGCACAATTTTTTGAGCACCTAAAATACTTAATTCCATTTGAACACACCAATTTTTTGAGCACACGTTTTTGAGCACCTAAGGTGTTCCCATTTGAGCACCAATCAATATTTTTGCTTGGTGCTCAGTACATAACCCTGTATTAAGTTTAATGTTAGGTGCCATCTCTTTTGTAATATACCTCTAGAACTGGCTACCAGCAGGCCTAGCGCACTCCGCACTGTAGGTACGAAGCGACAAGTACATAGCCGGACACCGACGGCGGGTCGTGCGTCGTTACACGTGCCGCGTCATAAGAGATAAGAGCTATGCGATAGAAAGAGAGGCGCTCTGTAGGTTAATATGACTGGTAAGTATGCAGCGCTACGCGAGTTTGTTGCGTCATAGCAAGAGTCGCTATTTGTTTAAATTTCTTTGCGGAGTGACTCTTCTGTCCCTTAGTATTCTATGCTACCAGTAAGTAAACGTCATACTTCTTAACTACATTTATGATGACTCCATTAATATTATCATTAATAACAACTTGCGTGGTTCATACATAACTAATTTGCTGACTCATTACACCTCTTAATGAACAAGTCCACGCAAGTGGCTCTGCCTACGTGTACAGTCGGCATCAAAAACAAGTGTATACACTTTAATAATAAAAAATTTAATAAGTGAAAAATATAAATAACTAAAGTATTCATTATTTTAGTACCTACCATCTTTAAGTATGGTACCATGATAGCGATTGTGGCTTAGTGGGAGAACGTGCAACTTTCGATCCGACGCACCCGAGTTCGAATCCCGCTGGCCACCACTGACTTTTTTAAGTTGTGTACGGTTCTAACACTTGCTCTAAAGACGGTGAAGGAAAACATCTCTGTCTATGAGAGACGGCCCGTGTCCCAGCAGTGGGAACGTAATGGACTAATGATGATGATGCCAAGTCGCCATCATTATTTCAATAACAAGGTATCAAGAAGCAATATGCACAACACTCGCTTTAACAATGTTAAAGGAAAACATTGAAAGGAATCCGGGCTATCCAAGAATCACAAAAATGTATGGGAATTTGTTATGCACCAACCAGTAATAGGCTCTCTCTCTCTTTTTTCTCTCTCCATCTGCTTATATATATCTCACTCTGTCTCGCTTTGACAGATGGCCCGCGCCCCAACAAAAGTGACGCCATGAGCTTGATGATGATGAAAATGTTTTTAGTTAATTTGGTACTATTTCGTACTTTGTCATATTTCAATATCACTCATTAGTACTTCCTAAAAAGTATACTGATGCCGACTGTACGTGTACGTCCATAGACGTAGGGCTCTTTGATACCAGTCTATATACGTAAGGTTCGCTGGGACTACGTCACAGACGGACAGTCACTGTGTGTAGCAGTTTACTTAGAGCTTTAATTAAATAAATAACGCCCAAAGATCACAAACAGGGAACCTGGGCCCTAACTAGGATTCCCTGTATCTAGGAAACTTATAATTACGAGGACCATGGTCCCACAACACCCAAACACGAAAAAATTACGTACGCTTTTTTTGAAAAAATTAAAAAGCCATACCAAAATAATAACAAGATATATACATACAAATCAGTAACAATATATATCAAAAACATTATAATATATAACATAAAAATATAATAATATATTGCATACGTTTGTCCCGTCACGGGAATCGAAACCACAACCTCAGTGGTGTATGAAATTTGACCCAAACTACTCAACCACTACACTACAGAGGCTGTCAACAGCTTTCCTTGTAATTCTAATCTAGCCATTTTATTTGAGAATTTGGTCTATTTTGCTTTTTTTAAATGACAACAATCTAAGACTGTGGCCCAGTGGCGTAGAATAAAATAATATATTTTATGACATCGATAATTAAAGATAGCAAGGTTTGTTCCGTTACCGCAAAGATACCGAAATCTTATTTCAAATTTTTACTATGGAAGTGTTAGCGGTTACATATATGAGCCGATTGGTGTTGAAACTTTGGATGTGTTCAGAGACCGGGGGAGCTCAACCCGGTTGGAATAGAATGACTTGTGTCTTGGCATAGTGTCTTAGTTAAGTCACGTCGGCTTAAAGTGTTGTCGGAGTAGACTCATATCGAGTTCGATTAGAATAGAATGGAATATATTTATTATCATAAGGTTGCACATTGCATCATACTTACACAATGAATGTTATACATTAAGAGGGAACGGCACGCTGAAATTTTCATACAATAAGAGAAAACGTTTTTCTACCCCTAAACATTAACCAAATTCGATGAAATTTAAACATGCAAGAGATGTTATCATTATTGAGGTTTGTAGGTTTTTATTTCTTCGATAATTCCTATAGAATTTGAATAAATTGACCCAAAAAACTCGAAATTTACTCGAATTTTTTTTTTGAAGTTTGGTAGCTGTTAACTTTAAAAATAGACATAAACCTAGAAAAGCGAAAACCTACAAACCTAGTTTATTCTCCATTTAAAAAATTGAAACCAAAATTACCAAATTTAGTTGAGATTTAGTGCGGTAGAAACGTTTTCTCCCGAAACGCTAATTTTAACAAAAATCTGAAGTTGATACGAATTTAGTTACAATATTATTATTATTTAGTTAATTTATTTTATTTAATTTATGCATTTTCTGCGAGACCGTAAACCATTATTCAAATACCTAGTGCTCGCTGGCCGCGGCTGTGCCATATCCTCTTAAGACTCCTCTGTACATGGGGTAAAGATAAAATATTACGAATATTATTATTTTGCATATATAAGTATAGGTACACATTTTAGGCACTTGTGATTGAGATGCAGTGTCTTACTTTGATGCCATTAAGCATAATTAATTATATAAATTTTATAATTTTTTTAATTAAATTGTTTAATAAACTTTTGAATAAAATATTAAAAAACTCCTAGTTTATAATTAATTTACCTAGATTAGGTCGTAATAGCGTTTTGTCAAATAACAGTGTTTCGGAATTCAGTTTGTAACTCTACCTATTCAATTCAATTTATATCAATTCATTTATTCATTTTCAGATATTTACAATCCATTTTGTTCGTATCAACTTACTATGTGAGTAATTTTCTCTTTATAAGTTCATGTAAAATAATGTCATTTAGTCAATTTAATAATATAAAACAATTAATTCAATAAAAAATTTGATTACTAATTCATAAAATAATAATAATAATGTCAATAACAAATCATTCAATAATAATAATCAAATTAAATATTCAACTAATAAAACAATATTAGATGGTAGGTAAATAAAAATACAGTTCATCATGGACCTAGATAAGTACTAAAATTAAATAGTTCTATCATTCGTAAAGAATGAAAATTAAACTGCTTGGACAGACTTCTTGTTATTCGCCCTGTGAACTCGATTTTTTCTAATTCCAGACTGGAATTGCAACTTCTTTCTTGGCTAGCAACTTCTAAGCTCTCAAAGCATTTTTACAAAAAGCAGCGTTTCTACATAATTAAACGAAACCCCAAGTTGTTTCGCTAAGCTAATGTAGCGCAGTTGGTGTCCCTGACCTCTATACATAGTAACTCCTTAGATTCTAAGAATTATATGCACTTGTCCTTAAACGAATTATATGCATCCGTAAAACCTTGCAGAACTAGACCAAATTGATCTCAGTCTGTATCTACACAAAGCCACGGACCTTTTAAAAAATGTCGTTAAAGTTTGTTTGATATGTAAGATCGGTTTATGTAAGTACACTAAGCAACAAAAATCACTAAACAATTAAAAAAAAAACACAAAAATATGAAGTTGTATTTAGTGTAATTCCGTCGAATATTGAATTCAGTACAATGAACGAATACACTTTTGTTCTAGAGTTCCGTCAAAACACGTGTCGTATATGAGAAGAGTATTTTTCAGGGTTAATTGTAGTATTAGTCTTATTCAACCTAATACAATCCTGTTGTTGCACTACCGCCCACGGCAAAAAAAAAAAATTTTTAGAAAAAATCCAAAACCGACTTCAATGTATCTTCAAAGTCCAAGGTCACATATCGATGAAATTTATATGGGACCACTTCGTAGCTATACTGAACCCGACACAAAAATAATTTTTCAAATCGGTTCATAAATGACGCAGTTCTGAGGTAACAAACATAAAAAAAAATAAAAAAAAAATACAATTGAACAGAGAACCTCCTCTTTTTTGAAGTAGGTTAAAAATAAAAAGATATTCATTCATGTATAAACGTAACGCTGTTACTAAAGCTTAAATATTATATTTATTATTGTGATTAAATTATTATAACAATTATGTACAATTCATACTATGATTAAGAAATAAGTTTTATATAAGTGTATAGCTTGCAAAACGTACTATTATATTACTTGTCGCTTCTAGGATTAACGTACACTAGAAATGAACAATGGAAATGTATTTAAAAAAATACAATCCTGTAAATGTCCAATGCCCAGCCGATGGAATTTCCACACACTAGAAAATGATGAGCGACTTTTGTCTCTGATTGTACTATTATAAGATGACAGATAACTATATAATTATTATACAAAAACGATGTTAGTTCATTGAATGTGTAGTGTTGTGTTATTGTAGTGACCTAAGGGTCAGTTCATCCTAGTCCAAAGTTTCTTATTGAACTTGACCCTCAGTTCACTACAATCAACTATAACACGCAATATGGTAAAAAATATGTTTGACACGTTTTGTTCCATTGTCTAGTCATAATGGCGTATGTCATTGACACGTTGAGATGTTCGATGGATGAACGGCAGAAATTATAGGTTCAGAACAGTGGTATAGCGTGGGGGGTGCCAGGAGGGCCATTGGCTCCGGGCGGCATATTTCAGGGAGTGGCTAAATCAGGAAAAAAAATATACTAATAAATTCAATACACACCTATAACTTTTAGTTTTATACCTTGTGAAAGAGGAGTGATTTTGTGAAATTTCAAAAATAGGGGGCAAATTTAAGCTGGGCCCGGTCGCAGAAACCCACGCTACGCCCCTGGTACAGAGTTACAGAGTACTTATAAGGAAAGTTCTTGTGTCAAATTTCCAACGGGGTCGTATCGTGGTCCAAACAATTGTACCACGGGCCTTCGGTAGGGGCGTTTATCTAATTAGTTTTTAGGCGGATAATAACCCCAAAATAAAATTAGATCCGTGGTCCAACTGATTTATTGTAATTATTTTTAATTTTTTTGTTTCTATTTATTTATTTAACAACTATTTACAATTGTAACAAAAAATAACTATAATACATTTTTAAAAGTATTAAAAATAAATATCATTCTCAATTAACTGAACGTAAAGGGATATTGTTTACATAAATAAAATAGACGACGGTTGGACAGAAAAGTTGGACCACGACCCCGCACTCAAATTGTACGGTTCCGGAAACCACACAGCGTATATTTACTATTTGAACAAAGGATTTATTTGTGTCCAGTCTAAATTACATGTTCTGTAATTATTTGGTCTCCGTACTCGACCATCGGTCATACAAAAAAAAATTACACTCGTCGCAATTTAAAACAAACAATAATTTCCATTCTTTTTTAATTAAATTTAAAAGACTGACAATAATTAATTAAAATTTTGCTAAATAATAGATTACAATATTATTAATTTAAGCTAATATAATCATAAGAAATAATATTTTATGATATTTATTAAATCGGCACAAAAATGCGCTTTTAAAGTCTTATACACATCAAATAATTAAAATACGTAAAAAAAATATTATATTAACTTGAAAAAAAGGTAAGCACCACCAATTTCACCACAGGTGTCCGCCGATTTCTTTCCCATGCTCAAATTAAAGTCCAGGTCAGATATGCAAAAATTGACTCTACCATTGCTTCCGAAATACACTCGCGACTGCCTCAACATTTACACCTGTTCTCGCAATAATTAATTCGTTAAACTACCTACGTCAAGTTTTCACGTCGTCCATACCACAGTGCCTTAAGACAAAAGTCTTTAATGCGTGCGACCTACCAGTAATGACCTACGGAGCCGAGACGTGGACACTCACAGTGAGACTGATCCATAAGTTCAAAGTCGCTCAGCGAGCTATGGCGAGGGCTATGCTCGGAGTTTCTCTGAAAGATAAGATCCGCAATGAGGTAGTCCGACAGAGAACCAAAGTAACCGACATAGCCCATAGAATTAGCAAGCCGAAGTGGTAATGAGCTGGTCACAACTCTCTAAGGACGGAAAACCGTTGGAGTAGACGTGTCCTTGAGTGGAGACCGTGAATCGGCAAGCGTAGTGAAGGACGCCCACTGGCCAGGTGGAGTGACGACCTGCGAAAGGCGGCCGGAAGAAACTGGATGAGAACAGCCGAAGACCGGGCTCAATGGCGTTCATTGGGAGAGGCCTATGTCCAGCAGTGGACGACCACAGGCTGATGATGATGATCGCAATAATTATTATTACCTGAATTATATTATTCATTAATATATTGTACATTATTTTTGGCTTTAGTTCCAATTATATGTAACTAGCTATAAATGACTAAGTCCTATGCTATAAAATAAATAAATAAAATATTTGAAGGTTCCACTTTTACCATTGTACATTACTAACCCCCAAATTTGTACCTCATTGCGACGCCTTGTCGCAAAATGATATTTTCCATCTCGATATTCATCCATTTAAGGATTTTGGGGCGATATTAATATTTGAAATCTTTATTTGCCAAATATTTGAAGAGACATTTCAAAAATCTCGAGGGAAATGCTGTCTATATTTAGAAACAAGACATATTAATAATTCTACTAATATTGTAAACGCGACAGTTTGTAAGAATGTATGGATGTATGTTTGTTACTCTTTCACGCAAAATCTGAATGGATCTTGATGAAACTTTACAATAATATAGATTATACATCAGAATAACACATAGGCTACTTTTTATCCCGGGAAACCGTGAGTGAAACCGCGAGGCGCAGCTAGTGAATTTTATCTTTTAAATTCGAAGATACGTGAATTCGGTTATTTTTTGGTAAAATGTATTCTTGTTGCAGGTCCGCCGATAGTCGGTCCAATTTTCACTGTCTTTTTTACCTATTTTGTGCCAACTTTTTGTAGGACGTGTGCGTTGCAGTATGAAACTACGTATGTGTCATTTTTACCGACAAAAAATCGTTGTCCGATTGTCTGACGCGGGCAGGCAGCCCCAGAGTGGGCAGAAAAAACAAGTAGGTATTTTTAAGAAAATGAAGACTCCCAAAATCATTTTCATCGTCCAGGATCGTCTAGCGTTATTTAATTATCCGTATCTAACAAAACAAATATACATAGTACCAGTAGGTGCGAATTGTTTTTTTTTATGAAACTCAGTTATGTGACGGGCAAATCGTTCGCCTGATGGTAAGCGCCACGCCTGCCCATAAAAATTGCAGTGCCACCCAGAACTTTTGATACCATAACAAGTATACATTTTATCCAAAAAACCGACTTCAATGTATCTTCGAAGTCCAAGGTCTAAAATCGATGAAATTTATATGGGACCACTTCGTAGCTATACTGAACCCAACGCAAAAAAAATTCCAAATCGGTTCTTAAATGACGGAGTTCTGAGGTAAAAAACATAAAAAAAAAATACAATCGAAAGGAGGACCTTCTCCTTTTTGAATTCGTTCATCACCCCGAGATATCAGATATTAAGTCTCATAACATATAAAGATGCGAATTAACTTCGATACGATAAGTTGAAATGATACTTGGCAAGCTTCATTTCCTGCTGGATTAAGCATTATTGATTATGTTAATGTTCTCCTAGATAGAGTGGAACGAGGTCAATTTGTCTGTGAACGTTTGAAGCTCACGTCATAGTATCTTCGATCTTGTCACATATTCAGGGTCAAGGCAGGCTATACTCTCTAAGAAGCTGTCTAATAGTAGTACCAGTTGATTGAAGTGGTCTGGCAGACGTGTTGGTGTTGCCACCTAAGTTATTGAAAAATAGCTAGATTTAAAAAATAACACACTTTTTAAAGATGCTAAAAATGAAGAAAACGAGCCTATTTTTTTTTTAATCTTTAAAAACTTAACTTATAACTTTTATACAGGCATGTATAAAAGTTGTGAGATTTAAAAAATACACCTTGCCAGCGTCTTTACTTCCCGATTCTTATAATCTAATTGTCTAAGTCTCTAGTGAATCGGTATCTTCTAGGCTAGCATGATCCATCATCGACCGCGTCACTTTCCATTAGGCGAGACTGCAGTCAAATGATGGGCTATTCGGAAATAAAAAAATATATTTTGACTACTACTAAACGATTTGTAGGAAAAATTATACACGACTCACTCAAGTAGGTACAGGGGTGGGCGGGCCTTTGATCTCCATAGGTATCCTTTTATCGGGCTATGCAAAACAACGGATCTCTTTCCAATGCAAACACACGGATTTTCGCGAATTTCTCTTTGTTCTCAATGTTCAGCTTTATCAATGGCTATTTGATTTTGAAATGTGAATACTGGATTTAGCTGGAATAATGCTGTAATGTTGCGAACTCGGTGAATTGGCGTATTTCAGACAAATATTTGCAAATACCTTGTACAATTAGTAAATACATCCAGATGTAGAACGTCGACGGATACATTTCGGAGAGTGTGCGACGGAATTACATGAACTTATTCCGCCATCCCCCTTCTATCACCGGACGACCAGACGTACGGCAAGCCGTCATCAATTCATGGTTGACATCCCTCCTGCTGGCACCAAGCGCTTTGCTTCTACCTTCATAATGCGAACGGCCAAGGAGTGGAACTCTCTGCCGGCATCTGTGTTTCCGGATAGCTACAATCTGGGTGTCTTTAAGACAAGAGTGAACAGGTTTCTTCTAGGCGAGCGTGCTACATCTTCGACCGTATCGTCACTTAACAACAGGTGTGATAGCGGTCAAACGCAAGCCTATAAATAGTAAAAAAAATGTGGAAAGATTTATTCTATTTTATATTTTATAACACTATATTAAATCTTTGTTATAACATATTAGAAAATGACGTTTATCCTTTTGTTATAAAACAATATGTATCATTTAGGAAGGAGGTCCCCAAGATACAGGTTAACCTAGTGTGGGGACCAATGAACTGTTTTTTTAAACAACTATTTATACAATAAACGTTATTATTATTATTCAAGGTTTATTCAACTCAGATTTTTGTTTTTCGCTTACTGCGCCACGCGGATAACTGGTTTTTCGGGATTAAAGGTAGCCTATCCTTTTCTAGTATCTAAAAAAACTACATAGCAAATTTCATCAAAATCCGTTAAGTCGTTTTTGCATGATCCATCCTCGCAAACATTCGAATTTATAATATTAGTAGAAAGGACGTAGGATGAGTTTCTAAGTAGAAAACAAAGCCCTTCTTCTCTTCTAAAGTTCTTTGGCCTCGGCGACCAGACTTCATTTCATATTAGGATTGCTGATGATGATTGATGATGCCGGGATGCTTGAATATGTATAACTAGCAATCGCCCGCGACATGTTCGCATCGACATAATAATAATAATAAATAATAATAATAATAATTTATTGTGACATAATAGATATTTCTACAGAGTAGTATTGAATCCATAGGCTCTCGAACTAGTTTAAACTGTGTTTCGAGAGCCAGTATAATAAAATATAGCCTACAGTGACTCAGGGATATAGTAATATCATCATCATCAGCCCTTAAGTTCCCACTGCTGAGATAAGGTTCTTCTCTTATACTCGTAGAGAGTATGGGCCATAATCCACCACGCTGGCCCAGTGCGGGTTGGTGGATGTCACATGTTTGATTTTTTATGATATTCTTGGACATGCCGGGTTCCTCACGATGTTTTCATTCACCGTTTTGAAAGCGAGTGTTAAATCCGCACATAACTTTAGAAAGTCATTGGTGCGGGGCCAGCTTGATTCGAACTCCGGTGCGTCGCCACGAGTTCCAGCTGAGCCTCACTCGCTCTCAGGGATAGAGTAGCTTATCAGTAAAATAATTTTCAAGATCGGATCAGTATAGTTTCAAAAATTACCTCCTAAAAACATAATTACATATTAGGTACCTCTTTATAATATTAGTAGGACCAAACTAGTACCGATAAGACGAACCTCATTTTGCGCCAGCCTGATTCTTCTCAAGAGACCACTTACGAAATTACTCGTAGTAGGTCTTTCGAATGCGGGAGGCCGTTTGGGTAGGTACAAACGCTTTGCCAGTTATTCTGCCGCCAGGCAGTAGTACGCAAGCATTACTGTGTTCCGGTTTGCAATTACTGGGCATATGAGACTTAACATCTGATGTCTCAAGGTGATGAGCGCAATGCAGTGCTACGCAGTGCTTTTTATGGTATTTAAAGTTCTGGGTGGTACTGCAGTTGTTATGGGCAGGTGTGTCGCTTGCCATCAGGCAAACGACTTGCTCGTCTTATTACTCAGTTCTATAAAAAGGCAGGTACTTTTTTTATTATTAGGTATAGACTTCTTCAGATAAGACGAACCTTGTTTTGCGCCACCCTGTTTCTTTTCAAAGGACCACTTATATAGTTTTTTATACCATTTAGACACTACATAGAACTAATGTCCACGTGTTTTTTTTTATTGGACAAAGCTTTACATCCAGGCTTTGCTCTACAATAGAACCGCTGTGTCATCAAATGGTCAAGTCCATCAATCACCTCTGGCTTTGTTCGTCTGACCACTGCCTTAGCGGGGTGGTTGCAAAAACTTGATAAATTGCAATGGTAGTATATAACTGTTACTGTTACTGGTTGATTTTGCTTGATTAAAGAGTGAGCGAGGTGGCTTTGTGAGAGCACGTGCGGCTTTCAATCCGACGCACCCGAGTCTGAATCCCGCTGGCCCCGCACCACTGACTTTCTTATTATGTGCGGATTTAACACTCGCTCTAAAAACGGTGAAAGAAAACCTAGTGAGGAAACCGGCATGTCCAAGAATTTATCACAAAATTTCAAGGACATGTGATTTCTATCAATTCGCACTTGGCCAGTGTGGTGGATTATAGCCCAAACTCTCTTTACGACAGAAGGCTTAAGTTCCAGCAGTGAGCACGTAATGGGTTGATGATGATGACAGCTTTTATGAAATCAGGAGAACAAAAACTAAACATAGAGCCTAACAGACAGAGATTTATGTTTATACCTTTATATAGGTCACCGTAAAATTGTAAATACCGTTAGATTATAATCTAATTCGCGAGATTATAAACTGTGGAAAGATTGTGAACCGTAAAATACTGCTTACAATTTAACGCATTATGTTTGGGTAGATTTTAATCTACCGAAGTGAAACTGTTAATCATAAACATACGTGAATATAATATACATATTCGTGGCGTTGGGATGGCCCAAGGGCCACCCCCGCCGCACCTTAACCTACCGAGGGCTGCCCCTTATACGTTTGATTGTAAGTAGTTCACAATCTTTCGACAGTTAATAAATAGATAAATTATAATCTAACGGTATTTACAATTTTAACCGCCAGCCGCCTGTGCCGAAAACTGCTTAGCGGGCAGATCGTTCGCCTTATGTTAAGCAACACTACTTTCTATAACAGTTGCGCAGGTACGTTGCGGTGCTATCCAGAACGTAATAAAAACGTATAGAACCCAATCTTGGTTAGGTATAAACCTAAAATAAATGTCAGGTCAACATATAATAAATTTCATACCGAACCTTATTGGAAAAATTAATTATCTAGCATCCATTATACTTTAGGTAATGGTTATATAGACGCGGTTTATAATCACAACTCACCGAAAAAGAGAAATAAAACTATAAACAATTCCATACCACACTGGCTGGAAAACTAGCCAACAGAAAAATAATTTTATCAAGAGTTTTCATTCTACACACACTTTTTCGCTATAAAAAAGTTATCATCAATCAACCAAACAGATGTGAGTTATTGCCGTGGAAAACGCCACAATTTGTACACCTAAAGCCAGCGAAATTACTGGGCATATGAGACTTAATATATGATGTCTCGGAGTGATGAGCGCAACGCAGTGCTACGCAGTGCTTTATGGTAAAAAAGTTCTGGGTGGCACTGCGATTATTATGGGCAGGCGTGGCGCTTACCATCAGGCGAACGACCTGCTCGTCTCATCACTCATTAACATAATAAAAAACACTTTTACTGAGAAATTTCATGTTATACACGAAGGCAGTTCATAGAAGAGACAAAATGCTTTAAGGAGGTTAGGCTAGCAAGTTGATGTAGCCCTATTATAGTACCTACATTATTGCAAAGACAGTGAAATAGGCAATTGCACAAATAGGTCGCTTGACGGTATCCAAGCAACCTAGTCGTGTTTCGGGATGTTCGGTGAACCATCGGGGAGACGGGTCTGAGCAGCCGTTCAACTGCCGTTTTTCTCTAGATCTTTTTGCTCCATCTTAGGCCACATCATCGCTTCACATCAGGCGAGGTAGTGGCCAAACATAGATCTATTAAGCGTAAAAAAAAAGTACAGCGCATGTCCTTTTCAGGTCTCAAATGTCCCATAATTTGACTGTTGACTACAGCACTATTCATACCATAAATTATTTTTCAAAAAAAACTAAACCGACTTCAAAACCCAAATGACACTCAAAAGTAAAAAATAAATTAATATAATTATCATAAGCGCTACCCACTCATATATTTGAAGTCGGTGCCAGCCAAGTCTAATAGGTAGCAGATAAATACTATGTACATATATAGTAAGTACTACTTGTAGGTAGTATCTATCTACTACCTTTTACCTTTTGGCTGGCACCGACTTCAAATATATGAGTGGGTAGCGCTTATGATAATTATATTAATTTATTTTTTACTTTTGAGTGTCATTTGGGTTTTGAAGTCGGTTTAGTTTTTTTTGAAAAATAATTTATTTTACCCTTTTTAGTGAAAAATAAGTTTTAATTAAATTAAATCAAAAAGTTTTTAAAGACAAGCTTTTATGATCTAGAAGCCACATCATGACGAAGTTAAAACCGGGCTATCACAATTAAATGCATATACAAAAAAATTTCATGTCTGTCCTATTCTCTGTTGAGGAGTTCCCTCGCCAGAAGTCAATCCTGGGTGTATCTGCCATGTCATGATGGAATTTAGAACAGGCTATTATGGTTAAATCCATTTACGAAATGTTGTGTCTGTACTATTCACCGTTGAGGAGTTCCCTCACCGGAAGTCAACCCTGGGTGAAGCAGGTGAAGCAGTCGATTACAAACCTCCACCTTTAGAAAGTTGGTTACGAAAAAAACAAGAACCGACTTGAAGATTAAACTTATATTTTTTGTTTTTGCTATTTTTTTCAAAAACTACTGAATGAATTTCGATAAAATTTATATGGGACCACCTTTGAAGTATTACCTACCAATCAAAAAAAGAATCATCGAAATCAATGCATAATTGGCGGAGAAATCGCGTAACAAACACACAAAAAAAAAATAAAAAAAAAAAAAAACTTACCGTCGAATTGTAAACCTCCTCCTTTTTGAAGTCGGTTAAAAATGTACGTAACTGCACAATACTATTTAAAACAGAATAATTAACACTGGTACTTTAAGAATCTTGCACATTATGAGGTCATCCGTCTGAGATTGTAGAAAAAAGATCCTTTAATAAAACTACTTAAAATGATAGGTATTGAAAAAACTGGTGGTAGGTGTCTCGTAAACGGGAGGCCGTCTGGGTGGGTACCACCGCTTTGCCAGTTATTCTGCCGCTAAGCAGTAGTGCGCAAGCATTACTGTGTTTCGGTTTGAAGGCCTTTGTAGCCAGCGACATTTCTGGGCATTATAAGACTTAAGAATTAATTGTCTCAGGGTGACGAGGGCAGTGCAGCGCCGCGCAGGATTTTGCAAAATAATGTTCTGGGTGGTGCTGTTACTGTTATGGGCAGGCATATTGCTTACCATCAGGCGAACGACCAGGGCCCTAATTAACTATGAACACTTACCGATTCCTTGCTTTGAAATCACGTAGATTCCTCCATTAATAAACGACGTCTCTATGACGCATTCATATATTCATATAGTATATGATTCTCTTTGACTCGTCATAGAGAATACAAATTTCGCAGATGTCGTTTATAATTAAGGAATCGACGTAATTTTGAAGCAAGGAATCGCTAAGTTGTCATAGTGAATTAGGGCCCAGTTTGTCTCGTCACACAGTTACATAAAAAAACAAACTCTGAGACAGTGGAAACAAAAAATCCTTAAAAAAACTACTTAAAACGACAGGTATAGAAAATTATACACGCGCTCTGGCTGGTCACAAAAAAGTGGTTAGGATAAAAAAATATGGAGGCACATCCGTCATCAGTTATTCAGCGCGGAAAACCAGAGCAGCTACGTATACCTACTTACATCTTTAACGCGTTTTACTTTTATTGCAGAGTCATGGCCTCGACATGTGGCTGTTTATTACAGAAATGCAAAAAATATTAAGTGATCATTTGTTTAGTAGGTATATATAGGGACTTTTTAAAGTATTAAATACCTATATTCGGCACTGGGCCCTAATTCACTAAGACAACTTGGCGATTCCTTGCTCGTTTATTAATGAAGCAATCGACTTGATTTCGAAGCAAGGAATCGCCAAGTTGTGATAGTGAATTGGGGCCCTGCTGTGACAAACATGTCTCATGTGGAGCCGGATAGACTAGAATAATTAATTGTGAATTAAAATGAATTTTTGATTATTATTATTTAAATATTTAGATTTATTGATAATAATTTTTATTTAATTTTAGATTTATCTATTTTAATTTAGTTTTATTATTTAATTTAATGTAAATACATTTACATGTTAATTAATTGTTCTTTGTTATGTAAATTGATAATTGTATGGGTCATAAGTAACCTGAAATAAATGCATTTTTTTATTTATTTAATTAAAATTTTATAAAACAAAACGTGCATGTCCAAAAATCACAAGCTCAAAAAACCCTTATCACCCCACTGGGACTATGTGGTTTTATAAATTTAGAGTCTTTCTACTCTCTCTCGGGGAAGTCCAGTGATAATGATAAAACAATTTTTTTTCAAATCAAAAATTCCAAAAGAAGTCTGATCAAATAAAATTATACATAATAGAGGTGTTTTACACAAATGCACCGCACCTAACAAACCAACAACACCACAAAAAAAACTATAAACTAAAAAAGTTTAACCGCACCAAACTGTTTATGAAAACTTAAAGTGCAATTACTCACCGCTCTTCTAACTTTATAAGCTACTTGACTCCCCAGCTTCCACTTGCACTTAATCACTTTAAATGCCGAACAAAATTAAACTCACAATCACAGTAAAAACTTCTCAATCGTTCCAACTGGCACAAAACAATGTTTTAAGAACACAATACAACTTTTTTAAATTAAGACGAATTCTAATTGGCAAGTTAGAAATTCTCAAATAAAAACTACGTAGTTCAAGGCGGTATGGTCCTAGAGACTTTAGCCTGCCACGGGCGAAACAAAAAAAAAGTGATCGAGGTACGAAATGCGAAAATCGGCGGGAGATTTCCCGCGCTGACGTCACGTACGTCTGTACCAGACAGTCTCCCATCAGAAACTGGCGCGAAAATCTCGGGAGATCTCACATTTCGGACGTGAGCTTTTCACATGTTTTTCGTTACAGGTTTTCAACGCTCGCAATAATTGTTGTTTGTGATTGATCGGTATGATGATGTTTGTTTGGCCACGGTTGAAATATCTATTGTTTTGGTGAGATCGGGCTGAGATGGAATCGTTGTGTCGAGTGGCTAGGAGATTAGTATAGGTAGGTACTCGTAATACTTAGTAGTAACGAAGTAAAAATTTCTATTCTTGGGTAGCAATATGGGTGAAACTTATGGGTGATGCGTTTGTTGTTGCGGTGAGTTCTGTTAGTTTCGATATATCTGATCAAACTAGAGTTACGCACTCATAAAATAAACGCTCAATTAAAATTAGCGTTTTTCTTCATTTCAAGACACACTCTCAATTGCAGAAACTTCATACATAGGAGGAGTTTTTATGTAACTGAATGACGAAACGAACTGGTCGTTTGCCTGATGATAAGCAATACGCCAGCCCATAACAATAACAGCACCACCCAGAACTTTGTTTTACAAAATCCTGCGCGGCGCTGCACTGCACTCGTCACCCTGAGACAATTAGCTGTTGCGTCTCATAATGCCCGGTAATTTCGCTGGCTACAATGCCCTTCAAACCGGAACAAAGTAATACTTGCGCACTACTGCTTGGCGGCTGAATAACTAGCAAGCGATGGTACCCACACAAATAGCCTCTCGCATACGAGAAACCTACCACCAGTAAATTTCATATTATGTATATTATGGAGGTATCTACTGAAAATGAAAGCCTTCGTCCATGTATTTATATGTTATTCCGCTCCATGCCTAGTTATCTGGAATAGATCGCTTTGAAAGCCCATTGTTACATTTTGGTTAAGTTTATTTTAGTTATTGATACTGTTTCTGTGTATTACAATACAATACAAAATGCTTTATTGTACACCAAACAAATAGAATAGTGTATTATGTGGTGTTTCAATAAAGTTTTAATAAATATATTTATTTATTTATACTTTAGCACAAACCAGTTTGTACATGGAGGACTTAATAGATAGCCTTTTCTACCAGTCATCCAGAACGTGCAAGAAATATTTTATTTATTTTATTTTGTTTGGGGGGCTAACAGCTGTTGATACAAAACAGTTTGACAAATTATTATAAGAAAAGCCAATTAAAAGGCTCCGCAAATAACAATGAAATAGAAATGAAGAATTATATATATATTTATATAAATATACGCCACCATCACCATATTTTGCAGTCCTAATAATATCACAGGACACAGAATGTTTTGTTCCGGAATACCGCGGGTGAAACTGCGGGAGCAACTTGTAATTTATATATCCAGTCAAGCTAACACTGTCCAACGAACCGTACGAAGTAACTTGATATTCTTGTATGTGTTACTTTATTGATGTAAATATTGGATCGTATTTAACTGTGCCTCAATTTATTCCCGTTTTTCCACCAAATATATTGATTGTGCACCAAATATAATGATTGTGCACCAAAATATGTTCATGAAAATATTTCACAATGATCACCTATTTTATGAATATTACATGTTCGCGGCGTTGGGGTGGCCCAAGGGCCACCTCCGCCGCACCCTAACCTACCGATGGCTGTCCCTTATACCGTTGGGGTGGCCCAAGGTGGCACAAGGCCAAGGGCTGCCTCTCATACGTTTGAGTGCTAAAAACTGACTAAATTTGGTGCACAATCAGTATTTTTGGTGAACGGTTAAAAATATCCTTAAACATTCGTATTACCTACTTACGTATCTTAAGAAGAGACTAGCTTTTGCTCACGGGGTTACCTGCATAACCTATATTATGGACATACGTAATATTTACTATAGTGTAGGTCCGTTGTCCTCGTAGGCCTTGTCCTCGCCACGGGGACAAGAAGGCCCTAATTCACTATGACAACTTAGCGATTCCTTGCTTCGAAATCACGTCGATTCCTTCATTAATACCTAAACGGTATTAATCGGTAATCGGTAAATCATAATACAGGGGTAGTCTACCGCCGTTATAGGGAAAGTAGGCAATAACAATAATTCCTTGTGTTGTGTAGTAGCTTAATAAAATACTTAGTTATAGTGTAATATTTTTGTATATATGTTAGTCTGTAAGGTAATTAATTAATTGTAATTCTATGGGCCTATGTTAATTTCACTTTATTGTACATTAATACTGCCTGAAATAAATAAATAAAGTACCTAAGTACATAACAAATTTCATCAAAACCCGTTCAGTACAGAATGAGTTCTGCACACACAGACTCGCATTTAGTTATAATGGAATATATGAGGAAGTAGTACCTATATATATGTATAAATAAAATGAATATAGTGTAGGGGTTAAAAATACTACATAAAGAAAACATAACTTGATAACATACAATAATGGTTTATTATCTCATCTCTCATCACATTTTCACAAAGAACAATAATAGAACTCCTCTCATCAATTTAATTTACATTCGTATCATCATTTAGTATCGTTAGATACTAACTTTAGATCGCTCTAGCAGGAACTGTGCCACTGAATAGTATAAGTTTCTCAATTTATAAAAGAAAACCCGTTGATCGCACTTACCGCAATCTGGCCAGCATCGCCATCTTTTCTCTTCTGTCACAGAAAAAAAACATGGCGGGTGGCTCGGACCAATCATCGCGGTGTGTCAACGTAAATGTCAAATATGACGTTTAAATCATACCATGACATTAGAGGTCAGACTAAAGAGTTATATTGCTAACCAGTACAGTTTCCTAACAGCTCGGCCATCCTGCTAAAGCGAGTCCCTTCGCTGTAAGATACATAAATAACACATACACATTCTTGTGAATCAATAAAACAAACCAAAAGAACATAAAAAAAAAAAATGTTACGTATGAATATTATAACAAATGTTAGTTTCATAGAAACACACTTACTTACAATAATACATTTCGGTAAATAATAACTGGCTGATTTTAAAACAAAATATTTACAAAATAAATACAAACATTTGAGACACCAATTATTATAACCATTATACATTCCATATAATAAACGTATGATCGAAATTCAAAACACATAATTTCAAAAGAAAACTATTCAAAAAATATATAATCATGTGATATACTCCTTAAATTAAATAACAATTATTAGATATAATTCACTATACGTAATAATTTATATATTTATTCAAATTCAAATACAACTATCATCACAGGAATTTCCCAATTCAATAGTGTATGTCAACATTACAATTCATTTACATGTAACATAGTCAATTATATAATTAATTTACATCTACATTAGTCAAAGTTATTTGCCATTATAATTCATTTATATTTACAATAGTCATTAATTATTTTTATTTTAATTCATTTACATATACAAAACATAATTATTTTTACCATAACATATATCAAATAGTATTGCTGTTTGTAATAATATTTTTTTTATTCAAATTTAAAAACATACCTAATTAAACATCGAATCCTATTATTATATTTCAAACTGTTAACTGCATTCCTTGCTTCATTTGTCGTTGCACCGATATATGACTTTTCCCTGTAGGTACTAGTCATTACAACAATACTGTATTAATTAAAAATAAATTAGGTATACCAAAAACATAGTACGTTAATTAGTCATCTTTACATTTAAAAAAAACAATATGATAATTGAAGAGTATAGTAACATTAGTAGTATATCAAAACATAGTACTACAGTAGACAGATATATCAACTGATGGTACAGATTCCAAATTACATAACGAATATTACGTATATCAAACAGAATTACACCAATTGTCCGTTACAAAAGTCATTTATACTCAACGGACGGCATTGAAATGTAAATAACATGTAAAATGTATTTCGAACCAATGATACGCACCCAATAAATTGTCATGATGTGGGTAATATTACAAGAATGTGATTCCAATTAAAGTCAATAATGCAATTACTTATTCCTAGATATGATTACTTATTCCTATACGAACCAAATAAATTAATTTTTATCATTCAATACACCACAAACTATTCTATTTATTATGACTGACATGCGATTCCACACTATATTTAATTTCAACTACGAGTGATCCCAATATATCTGTTGGTTAAAACCATCAATATTTACAGTTGACTTTCTGTTTACTGAATTTTTACATGTTGGGCGTCTAGCGCCATTCAAAAAGCCAAAATATATCTACCAAATAGGCACAAAAACTGCACCTTTAAGGTCACACATCATACAAATCAATTAAAGTACGTTAACAATTGTAACTTAAAATATTAAGACTTAAGGTAAGCATGTCTACCCATTTCTCTCCCATACCCAACTGAAGTCCGGGCCCAGAATAATGCAAATACCGACTCCACTAGTGCTTCGGAAATACGCCCGCTATATAAGACAACACCAAGAAAACTACAGCGCTATCTATTCTTTTTTTTTTTTTTTTTTTTTTTTTTTTTTTATCCCCCTAAACGTTTCAAAATACATCACTGAACAATGAGGCATACATTATAATGAACATAACACACTACGCAATGTCAAACCAGAAGCGCGATTGAGACGTCCCACAGTCATAGCATCAACAACATGAAAACATTAGCAATTAATATGTAAATAGATATATAGATACAGTAGCTGTCAGAGTGATCAGACCAGACAAGTCCCCACAAGCAGCACCCGAGTATGGCCTGTGGACCAGCCATCACCTCCTCAACCATATTCAATTTCAATTTCAATCACCCATTGCGTTCCATATTACTATTACACAGTTGTTGCCAATAAATAAAGCTCACTATGGACCCTGTTGGGCACAGCAATTAGAAGAGAAAAAGAACACTAGTGAACACAATAATTATTGAACCATTACTATTATCAAATTATTGTTATTATTAAATTATTATTAGGTATTATTGAATTGTTATGATCATACACAAAGCTACAAAATTACAAATTAGTATCTAGTATTCGATGGAAGGGAGTGAGTGACCCGACACATAGATCTGCCGCAAGCAACGACATTTGAGTGACCATTACTGAAAAACCCAGTCACCTCCAACATTCAAACCAACTTTTACGTGTTTAATTTAATGAATGACCAAAGACATAATACATTTCACATGGCACCGCACGCAATATACACAACACAACACATGTTCGTTAACTGTTATCATCATGGAGCTTAGTGCAAACAGGTCATGCATTTTTGTGATTAACATAATATTCATTTATTGTATATTATCTTTTCTTCTTAAGATTAGATTTAACAAATGATTTGAATCTACACATTGGTAATTTATTAATGCCCTCACGTAATTTATTGCAAAAGTGTAAAACAGTATCCCATAAACCAACCATTAACTCATTGCAACGAATCTAGATAGATACAACTTATTGTTATGTCTATTGTTATAATTATGAAAGTCACTGTTTTTATTTATTAAAGTAGCTATTGTTTTTGCGGGCATGCATTAATTTTTATTAATCTATTGACAAACGACTGTAAGAATTGATCTCTTTAAAGCTTTCCCTAAAAGTCACTAGCTTTCATGTTATAAATGGAACGAATTGTTCTTTTTTTTGTAACACAAATATGGTTTGTAATTCCGCAGCTTTACCCATAGTAGGTACTATGGAAGTAACTGAAATATACTAATATTAACATTTAAGTCAAAATATGGCTTAAAACTTTCAATGCGGCGCCACTTTACGTGCGCTTTTTGCGCATAAGAGATCATCAATTATATCACGTTTTATAGTTAAAACGATAAGTACCTAGACATTTCATGAGTTATTTCTTTGATTTTCCGCCGTTGTTAAGTATCTTTCTTCTCAGATTTACTAAATCGCCACGATCAAAGATTGGTCGATTACTACAGATCTGACATCCCTCCAAACCTCTATTAGTGCAGGTAGGTAGTATCTAAACTTTCATAAATTATTTCTCTGAGAATATTCTCAGGGTTGCCATTTGAATTATCAATCAATCAATCAATCAATCAAAAGTTCTTTATTCAATTTTGTCGTCACAGACGCACTTATGAACGTCAATTATTACAATGACTCTACCACAGTATCGGAAAAAGAACCACTACTCAGAAGATACGGCAAGAAACTGAGGGACATATTTTTTAGAACTTTTGTTACAATATTTTATGTCTGTTTTTGACAATATTATTTCTCTTAAGTGCCAGTTGGCCACTTGGCAGAAGCGGAATGTTCCATGCATCTTTGTCTTCTATGTAATTACTAACTGCATAGTATGCTTTTTTCATTAGAATATTTTTCACACTCAATTTGAATCTACTTTCTGTAAGCTTCGTTATACATTTTGGAATTTTAGTGTAAAAACGTACACAATTGCCCATGAAGGGCTTATTAGTTTTACTCAGTCTAAACCTAGGTACTGCAATTCTATCCTTATTTCTAGTGTTTATGTTGTGGTGGTCACTATTCACCTTGAATTGGTGCAGATTTTTACGAACATACATTATATTTTCATAAACTGCTATGTTTGTAAAAAGTCCAGAGGAAGAAATCGTAGTAACTGTCAGAATTTCCTAGTACGGGTACTAACGACACTTCTAAGTATATATTAACACCGTATTTGTATAATTATATGATACCCTCATAAAGATGAAATTAATTGTTATGTATGTTTTTCGAAGTAGGTGACCTAAAACCAAAATAAAGATCGGGTGGGCTCTAGATGATATAAACTGCGTTTTATGAACAGTGGTACCCAATCGTCCTAATTTATGTCATCGATTTTACAGATACAGCGGCGAGAATAGTTTTATTGAACCGCTCTAATCGAAACTAATCGAAGTAGTACTTGCCACTAGCAATTTTGGTGTAGCAACTGCGTTTTCCACAATAATATATATATATATATATATATATATACATACTTTACGAAAGTTATGTTATTTGTAGACGACCTCCCTTGATAGGTGTTCAACCACGTTGGCGCACCAAAGTAACTAATAAGGTCGCGAAACACTATTAAAGTAGTAGCAGTCTTAATATTTCTAATAACAGTGATAATAACTTTACATGCACGTACGTTTTCACAAAACGGCGCATCTTAGGGAAAACGACTGCACACTTCGCGTGACTGTATATTCGAAACTAAAGTGATTTACCAACATTTCGACAAAAGTATGTGATTTAGGTTCCTTTGTCATTCACGAAGCACATTATTACATAGTAGCATCTAAGTAAGTTCGATCAGAACATAATTGTTACTTTTCCAAAACCCGCTTTATCTGACTACTTACCAGGATATCAATTCCATAAAATATTGACGAAATAATGGTATGTCGTAGGATTAGGACTATTGGAGTCTACCGTACTACAATAGTCGAATGGTATTACCATCCTATTAAGATACTTCTACGAGTTGACTGCCATTGTTGGCAAAATATTGGTATTATGTTAAGTTGTAAGTAGCACAATATCTCTGTCATGTTGCAGTTGTATGGTTTTCGAAATCTTTCAGGTGTAGCCATAGTAACGCTATCAGAACACGAAAGATTTATTGTAGAATACTAATTCAGTTAAAATAGCTCGACAGCTACGTCACCTTGAGCGACAGCGTGTCGATAGCAAGCCATTGACTCGTGTTCGAAATAAATAGTGAACAAACTACAGAAACTATCATAAAACTCTCAATTTTGATTATTTTCGTACAACTGATACGTAATAAGGTAGTTCAATAAAGAAAAAGACACAACGCTTAGGACTGAACTGGAAGTGTTGGTGAAAAAGTTTAATACCTATAGACATTTAAAACTCAGTGAATCGACACAAAGTGCAAACTTAATAAAAATCAAGGCGACAGAATATCTGAAAAGGTTGGTATTTTGAATCTTTTGTGCATCTCCAAAGAATAACGTCATCACAAAAATGTATTTTGAATTGTAATAGAACAAGATAAATGAACTATGTATATCATCTCTTCACTTATAGCCAGAAATATGTGTTGATAAAGCTGGTGCCCAACTTAACTCTAACCAACGACTCTTTGTTTTAATAAACTAATCGTGTCTCGTTGTTCAGTTACCTGGCCCTAATGTTTGTCCTGCAATATCACGTTAATTGTTGTTAAAAGTTTATGTTGTACACAACAACTTAAACATTTACGTGCAAACAGCGCGTAGTAGTCAGCGGGATAAAGATGCTGTATTCTTAGCTATATTTAACAGAATCGAAGCCGGTCGCAAATAACACTTACTCATGATTAACTTTCCTTCTTTATGAACCACTGACGTAGATGCGATCAGTAAAGTCGGTATTATAGATTTAATTAATTTGTACTACAACAATTTCTTTAAGTGACAAAATGACGTCTTTCACACGCATACATAATTTACTGGATGTTTATTTTCTTTTAAAAAAATACTATTTCATTAGACGTCTTTGTAAAAGTTACTCGAATCTTTCCTGTAAAAAAGTTGACCAAATAAAACCGGACATTTGAGAACACTATGTCGTCAACTACAAATATTTTGATACATTCTCATGAAACTATATTTTATAATCAAGCTGCAGTAAGTTCGGCTTAATTTAAGAATTTGTCAATAACAGAATAAGTTTCACTATAATCCACCTGAAAACTACGTTTGATTATGGTCTCTAACTTATATCGTAACGGCGAAAGCTCTCTCGGAGAGTAAGAAACTCGTCCACATGTTTTGAGACCAAAATCATGATCATCATACAATACACAATACACAAAACTTTCTTGTACACCAAACAAAAATAATCAGTAGGTACATGAAAACAACTTAAAAGTAAAGCACAATGGGTGGACTCATCAGATCATCGGATCATAGTGATGCTTTCCACTTTTCGCTAGAGCATAGGTACCACTGTACGAGCGAGCGTACATTTATGTTTTCTGCCAACTTAGCGGATTGCGCCTGCGAGCGCATCGCCTTACATTTTAACAATTTTACTTAATTAGTGTGAAATAAACCCACTCAACAAACAGACGTCTTTTTTACTTCGTAATATTCCGTCGCGTTCCTTACAAACAATCTCATATGCACGGTGTGGACACTACCGCCCGTACATATTGGTCCTTCGAACCGGATTACCTGGTCCTTATGTATCAGATTTGATGAACTTAATAAGCGAGAACGTAAAAAGTCAAAACGTCTACGCAACACTGGCCACGTCTTTTCGGTCTTGGTAAAATTTGCAAAGCATGCCTTAATGTTTTACGATACGTTTTTAGAAATTTACGATTTTACGATTGATGCTGTGAAAACTTCGAACCCTTACGGCATTTTCTTGGTAACTCCACACTTGAACTGCTTGACGAATGTTTGCGGCTTTGCCTACTTCCCAAGCATTTAAATGATAGGTATAAATAAATAATGATTGCGGCTTTGCCCAACTCTCTAGCTCCCTTCCGCGTTATTTATATCTATCATAACGAAATGAAAAGTGACTGCGGCTTTGCCAACTCTTTGGCTCCCTTCCGCATCACTTATGATAAAAATATGAAAGTTATTGCGGCTTTGCCAACTCTCAGGCTCCCTTCCGCATCACTTATGATAAAAATATGAAAGTTATTGCGGCTTTACCATCTCTCTGGCTCCCTTCCGCATCATTTATGATAAAAATATGAAAGTTATTGCGGCTTTGCCAACTCTCAGGCTCCCTTCCGCATCACTTATGATAAAAATATGAAAGTTATTGCGGCTTTGCCATCTCTCTGGCTCCCTTCCGCATCACTTATGATATGCAGAGCGCTTGCGGCTTTGCCACCTATCATATCATAGGCTTTGGCTCCCTTCCGCTCCCTCGCTCATTTTATGCATCGGTCGTTGTTGAGTCTCACACTCACCGCTACCAGCTGTGCGCTCGACGAGGACCAGACGACTCTCGTCGATAGCATCAGTTCAACCAGTACTAGCCGCTGTGTCGTCGGCGTCACCACGAGTCTCCACAAATGGCGCCACGCGCCTTCCGCAACTGCAACACTTACAAACATTCACCTCGTTATAAAATATCATGTATATAAGCTGCCATTGACAGGCTACTGGTTGTGTTTACGTCCACCACTCATTAATACACGAGTGACTAATCGTTCTAGTAGTCACAATTAACTACTTTACCCATTATGTTACTACACAAATATGTGTTTTACAAGAATCACCTACATTTTGCACTCGATTAATAGTAAGATGACTATCACATCCTCAGATGCACTTACTTTGAGTTCTATTATTGCGCAATGTCTATGAGAAATCAATATTAAAATGAACTGAAGTAGTAATGCATGGGGTATATGAGGTATTCTATGGTATGAGAAAATAACACATGACGAACAGAAAACAAAAAAAAAAAATATCTACATTATTTTGATGATGCATTGGTTGAGGTTGTGGGCGGGATAAACGAGTGATTTACAATAAAATACCCGTTTATCCCACTTCTGAAGTGTAGGGGTTAAAAATACTACATAAAGAAAACATAACTTGATAACATACAATAATGGTTTATTATCTCATCTCTCATCACATTTTCACAAAGAACAATAATAGAACTCCTCTCATCAATTTAATTTACATTCGTATCATCATTTAGTATCGTTAGATACTAACTTTAGATCGCTCTAGCAGGAACTGTGCCACTGAATAGTATAAGTTTCTCAATTTATAAAAGAAAACCCGTTGATCGCACTTACCGCAATCTGGCCAGCATCGCCATCTTTTCTCTTCTGTCACAGAAAAAAAACATGGCGGGTGGCTCGGACCAATCATCGCGGTGTGTCAACGTAAATGTCAAATATGACGTTTAAATCATACCATGACATTAGAGGTCAGACTAAAGAGTTATATTGCTAACCAGTACAGTTTCCTAACAATAGATAACTATAGAACTACTTAGTCAGTTTCAATTATGCTTTAATTACAGACAGCATACGATACGAGCATAACATATACATATGTATACTACATAAGTCAATACATATATATATACTAAGTAGCGTTCGACGAGCATGATGCAGAGGCATAAGTCAATTATAAGATAACTGATTGGATGACTGTCTGTGTTGTATGGTACCTAAAGGAGTGCAGGCAGCGACGCTCTCGATACCTAGTTCGAATGAATAGTCATGCATGAATTTATATAGATATGTATAGAGAAGGGCGAGGTCAATTATCCGTTTGACTTGTGGGGTCTTATTTAATTACTACAATCTGAGGCGCAATAAAATAAAATAAATATATAGGGTGGTAGATATATGGTGGAATTTTTTAACACCGAAGGGAAAGCACTCTAAATACTGAAGATAGCAAATTTTAATAATAGGAAACATTCCTTTATTTTTTTAAGAAACAGATCTGCATTCTAAAATTTTTGAAAACTCGCTTACTACACTCGGGAATCGAACCGGCTAAAATCTGAGAAATTAACATCCTGTACTTTTATGTCATCAATCGATAGGGTCAGATTTGGTTAAAAGTAAATGAATGTTTCCTTTGAGTAAAATTTGCTATGTCCAGTATTTACCTAGAGTACTTTCCCTCAGGGTGCGGTTAAAAAAATCCACCCTGTATATATTATACAGCCCCCGGCCGACCCGAAACCAACATGGTACCGCAGCCACAACAACAACGCTTCGTGCTGCAGAGCCCAGGACGGCAATATACCTCTCCCGATTTGACCAGAGCACGTCGGGAGACGATGTCGTTCGGTATATCAAGGAGAGGTGCGGCGGACGGATCCAGGAGCTGAACCTGGTTGTCGCTGTCGAGGTTGGAGTCAACCAGGACGACGAGTTTTAAGTCCTTCGTGCTCCGGCTTCCAGCGAAGTATAAAGAGACGTTCCTGGCTCCTGAGTTTTGGCCCGAGGGCATAGCTTTCCGGCGCTACAGGGAGGCGAAGCCGAAGTTAATTCCCTAATCGTAGCTTTAGTGTTTATAAATTGTATATATGCTAGTCTGTAAGGTATATATTTTACGGGCCATTTATATTTTATAAACTTAAGGCTCACCTCTTGAAAACAGTGAGTGTTAAGATTGTTAAGGAATGCACTTACCAATTTTCTACCTTCATACATAACGTTATGAGATAATTGTGTTACCTATATCGATGTAGACCACTTATGGTATGGGTTAACTTGTTATGTAAGCTTTTGTTTTTAAATTACAAATAAAAAAAAAACTATACCAGGTAAGTATAGTTTTTTTTTTATACTTATAAGGCAAATATATATATTATTTTTTAAACGGGCTAATGCCTTTATTACTGAAAACAAACTACACTCTACTTACTAAAACTATAGTAACTACTTACATGGAGAAGCAATTGGACAACCCATAGACCATTAAAGGCCTATTGATTATATATTGCTTTTTTTATTCATTTTACATCCCCATAAATATTTAATTAATCAACAACAACCTACATAATATTAGCGGAATTCCACTACATATTTTTATTGCGTTTCAGATTTGAGATGAATTTCCGCAACGTCACGCATGATTCCATTAGAATACCTATTTACTAAAAACTAACGGCTAGTGTCAATGAAACTAGACATTTGTGCTGTGCAATAATTTCTTTGGCACCACAAACTTCCTGCCATTTATTTCGTACTAGCTACGTACAGCGGTTTCACACGCAGATAAAAGTATCATATGTTATTCCAGGACCAAGTAAGAATCACTAATACCACTATACCAAATTTCACCAAAATCCGTTCAGCCGTTGCGGCGTGAAGAACCAAACACACAAACATACAAACTTTCGCATTTCTAATATTAGTGTGATTGTATTGTCGTTAATTGTGTTGTTTTGTTTTTCATATTTTTGTGTAGTTACCAAAAATGTTTCTTTTTTCTGACTTTTTTACAATCCCTAAATTCTTATCAAAATAGGGGACTAAATATTACAAAAATAAAGTTGCCATGTCCAAACCTCGGGTGTTAGAGACCTTTAAACCTTGAAGCCATTGAGGTCTAATTCCTCAATGCTTGAAGCCTAATTCTGTTAAATAAAACTATCCAAATTCCAGTTCCGATCTAGTGTCGATCTCATAAATGTCACAAATCGTATTCTGCTAACTTAACATCTAACGTCAAACGTCGCTCGAAATTTTGTTTTTTTTTTACAACAGACTGTGTCTACGTTTGACCACAATCTCACCAGGCCCCCGATTCAGAACCTTACGATAATGAATATGTACCGATTCGATTCGACTATTATTGAGATCGTTTGGTATGTTTATTTTCGAGCTATTCCGCCTCGAAAATTTATTACGGTTTCGATTACAATATTCGTATCTATTATATGTTACATTTACTAATTTTGTTTTGTGTGCAATATTTTACATCATAAGTTATAAAACCGAATCGATCGACAAAGTTATCGTGAGGTTCTGAATCGGGGGGGGTGATGGGAAGTGACGATGCAGTCGAAGATGTAGCACGCTTACCCAGTAGATACTTGTTCACTCTAGATTTGAACACACCCAAATTGTATTTATTTGGAAATACAGACGACGGCGAAGCATTCCACTCCTTTGAAATGCCGCCGAAAATTGATCGAAGTTTAAACGGTATTCCGATAACACAAATGACCAATATCAATTGAATTATTGAGTATTCTCGGATGTCAGTTTGACGTAATGGAGATGTTGACATAAATAGATTATACTAAGATCATATCGAGACTAGACTGTCATTACTACAAGCAGAATGCCAATTTTTTTTCAATTCACAAATAAGTTTCGATTCGCTCAACTCTCATTCAACGTCATTCAAATTTAGCGGAATTGGCCTTCGATCATAAAACCAATGACAACGCTCACGGAACGTAGTAATATTTAGTTATCTGTGGAATTATAGTAAGAATCAATCAATAATATTTATCATATAAATACTTATAAACAATATTTTACATATGCTTACAAAGTCTCTGTGGTGTAGTGGTTGGGAAGGTTGGCTCAAACCTCATACATCACTGAGGTTGCGGGTTCGATTCCCGCGACGGGACAAATGTTTTTGCACAGAGAAAAAAAAGCGCAAGCTTTTGTTTCGTGTCTGGGTGTTGTAGAACCATGGTCCTCATAGTTCCTGGTTTCCTAGATACAGGGAATCCTAGTTAGGGGCCAGGATGTATGTATGCGATCGTTGGGAGTTTAAAAAAAAAGAAAAACAAAAAAAAAGGTTATGAAATTATAACATCAAATAATATATGTAATCTATGTGTCAAAATAATCGAATAAATTTAAACAAGTGCCTTCATCAGCTTCACTTCACTTTTTTGGACCAGGAACAGAATTATCATAGATGAAAATATTTCCTGTTCCTAGTTTAAATGACGACTTGACATGGCCAGATAGCCATGAAATTTAATACAAAGATAACTCTAAGCCTATATATGTAAAGAGAGATATGCTTTTGCCCGCGACTTCGTCAGCTTCTACATCCTAGGATTAGGCGGAAATTTCCAAAATCCGTTAGTATACCTCTAACCCAAAGAACAATGCCTTTAAATTTCAAGTCGCTTAGTCCAGCAGCAGCATATTACTGAAAGAAAGAACGGTGGACGTCTAAAACGGTGAAGGAAAACATCGTGTTGAAATCCGCTTACGCGCTTCGGAGTGGTAGGCTCTGGCTGTGGTTGTAATACCACCCACCGAACAAAAGCCATGCGTCGTGTTTCGGAATGATGTTCGGTGGTCGGGGAGACGGGTTTGAGCAGCCGCTCAACTGCCGTCTCTCTCTAGATCTATGTGCTTCATCTTAGACCAAATCATCGCTTCACATCAGGCGAGATAGTGGCCAAACATGGATCTATTAAGCGTAAAAAAAATTGAAAGAAAGAAAATAAATTTATTCCGGACATCACACAACATTACACTGAACATCCTAAAATAAAGACAAAACAAAAACAATACAGTGAAACGTTGCGCGATGTCAGGAAAATTTCCGACTCAGCATACGCTAAGGTATTTTTAGGCATCTACCTTAATACTGATTTTCCATGTGTGAAACCGCGGGGTGGAACTAGTGTAGAGTAAAATTAAAATTAAATTTCGTCAACCTACAGAATGTACTTACTTACTCATTTTAATTTTATCGAACCTAAAAACCCCACTGTCATTTTTGGAGATTCCACAATTCCCTGACGCGACAGTTTGCAGACGATTCCGAAAACGATTCTCCGTTCCATTATTCCTTATGAGATTCAGTAATAGTGCACTCTACTCCGTTATATTACGAGTATATACCTAGAGAAAGTAGTTACCTCTGTGTCTATAGCGTCTATACAGTTTGACATCGTTGAGTGGACGAGTAACTACAAATGTTTGTCGAAGCTGGTATTTTTTTGAAGTATTCCCGATTCAGCAGCAATATTTTCGGCACCAATGCGATCAGCACCAAAAGTATTCCCGATTCAGCACCAACCATAATTTTAGCTAGGTGCTGAATGGGGAATAAAAAAAATATTAAATATTTATTCCCTTTTCAGCATTCTTTTTTATTTCTGTAACTTACCGATGGCAAGTACCAGGCAAACATAACTGAATAGAGGTTCTAGGGACAACTAAAAATTTGTTTTCGTATTCGTAGGTGATTTCTTCCCCCGCGCTATTGATGACGTTGATGAATCTGGATGACAAAATTATGTGTTCTTGTCCATGTTTAGAACTTATCGTATGACAATGAACTGTCAGATCAATTAAAAATGGAGCACCCTGAAGTTTTCTTTAATGGAACTGAGCAATGAGACGAAGCAGGTTCGCTTGATGGTAGGCGCCACGCCTTCCCATATCAGTTACAGCACCACCCAGAACTTTGTTTTGCAAAACCCTGCGCGGCACTGCACTGCACACAGTAGTATACCTCCTGCATAAAAGCAACCATAATACATAATACAACGACATCTAAGTAAAAGTTAGAGACAGCGAAATCAATAGTGCAAAATAATACTGTAGTACTGTAGGTAACAGAATCAGAATTAGAAAAATTTTACGTTTTCATTTCTTTGTTACAGTTTTTTTTAGTAACATCTTAAAGCAGTCGCACTGTTCCTTATCCGTAACTGCAAAGGTGTTAAGGGGGGAGGGGGGAGGTGGAAATTCGTCACAAATGAAAACGGAATTCCGGAATGTAGCGAGACTCGAGATAGTTGCACCTTCTACAGAGCTCCTTATAAACTACTAGACTTTTGGTGGAGCTTGGAGTTTTTAATTAACCTCGTTAAAAATAATGATGCTTGACAGTCTCTGTGGTGTATTGGTTGGGGTACATATTGGAAGTTGCGGGTTCAATTCCCGCCACGGGACTAATGTTTGTATGTATTTATTTTGTTTCTGGGACTCTGGGTATTATAGGAGCATGCTGGTTCTCTAGATACATAACAGCCTTGTTCTGCTAAATATCTACGAAATTGAGTTTGTTAATTTGTGTCTTCGACTTCGTAGTTAGCTGAAGAGAAAAAGAAGGACTAAAGTGACGACTTTGTCCTTCTTGCATTCACCTTTTGCGTTCCTACAACTGGGATTCAAAGTGGGCCGAGGTCATCCCTCATTAACCTGCCCGTCACCTGACCAATGTCGTGTCGCCGCTTGGCGTTCACTCGTTATCCCATATCGTCGTGGTCATCGCACGGTCAGCGAGTTGAGGCGAGGCGCAACGTCAACGAGGTGCATTACATTTTCAAAACAAACCACTCGCGGGCGGCAACTATAGCGCAAACTTACTCTTAAGAGCGAGTGTGGCCCAGTGAGAGCACGTGCGACTTTCGATCCGACGCACCCTAGTTCTAATCCCGCTGGCCCCGCACCACTGACTTTCTTAGGTTATGTGCGGATTTAACACTCGCCCTAAAAACGGTGAATGAAAACATCGGGGGAGAACCGGCATGTCCAAGATATAATCATAAAAATTCGAGGACATGTGACACCCACCAACCCGCACTGGGACAGCGTGGTGGATTATGGCCCCCTCTATGAGAGAAGGCTCGGGTCCTAGCAGTGGGCATGTGATGGGCTGATGATGACTGATGATGACTCTTAAGAGTTAAGTTTACTCGTGTCGGGGGAGATGTTACACCCGGCTTGCCCATCTAAACTACCTTACCTTTCATAGAGATCACCCATAATTGCAAGTCAGCTTTATTTTATTCCCATGCACAGATTTTACCTACTTACCTCAGTCTGGTTCCATCACAGATATTGAAAGGGAGGATCTCTATGGGTTCCTTCCTCCGCGCTGGTTCATAATTCTTTGTAATCCATATTACCGTATTTTTCAATATAATTTCAGTTTATTAAAAATAACTTTTTTTTTACACCGAACTCCGTTTAACAGTGCGGTCCACTCGGGACCCGCAGGTTGTCAACCCGCACGGCGCGACGGGTGGGCGGCGGGTTGTCGCCGAGTGGTGCCGCGCTAGATATTGCATAAAAAAATTCTGCATGTATTACTGCAACTATTATGTGCAGGTGTGTTCCTTTATCATCAGGTAAGCGACCAGCTCGACCCGTTGCTCAGTTCCATAAATAAAAAATATCGGTGGATATTATTATACCTACCTATAATCACCATCATCAGCCGATTGCAGTCTACAGCTGGACAAAGGCCTCTCCAATTGCACGCCACTGAGCACGATCCCCGGCTACTCTCATCCAGCTGCTTCCAGCCACCTTGCGAGATCATCGCTCCACCTAGACCGAGGGCGTCCTACACTACGTTTGCCAACCCGCGGTCTCCACTCTAGATCCTACCTATAGATACTTATTAGAAAGCAAATATGAAAAAGCTTTTCAATTAATTTAACCGCATGGTTTCCGCAACCACTCACAATGAGCAAAATGAAACTTTAATTCGGAATACAGAGAAACCGTTAGCGCTCAGTATTTTCCGAGTGTAAATTACCGGAAATTTGACCAGAGCAATCCATGTTAGTACCTCTTTTACGGACCTTAAAACATGGTGTAGGTTTAAACAGTACTGACGTCAGCTATTTTAACGAATAAACGGCAGAACCGAAGTTGATAAAATTTGGCACAGAGATAACCTGGAACCCGGAGAAGGACATAGGATAAGTTTCATCCCAATTTGACTCGTGGTTCGCTGCACGAAGTTGCGGGCAGCAGGTTCTTAATTTTTGTATTTTTATTCAACTTATTGATGAGACAAGCTAGTCGTTCGCCTGATGGTAAGCGCCACGCCTGCCCATAACTTCCCAGAAAATTTAATACCATAAAAAGCACTGCGTAGCACTGCATTGCGCTCATCACTCCCGAGACATCAGATACTAAGTCTCAGGCCCAGTAATTTCGCTGGTAACAATGCCCTTCAAACCGTAATAATGACTTTACTAAGACACTATGCTATTTAAATATATTCTTTCTACTCCATAGACTTAATATCTGATGTCTCGGAGTGATGAGCGCAATGCAGTGCTACGAAGTGTTTTTTATGGCATTAAACGTTCTGGGTGGCACTGCAGTTGTTATGGGCAGACGTCGCGCTTACCATCAGGCGAACGACTTGCTCGTCATTTTACTCAGTACCATTAAAAAAATTGTTGTATAACATTTGAGTTCGATTAGGTAGTGATTACGTTTTATCCTAATAACGGTTTGTGAGTCCCCGAAACAATTCATTTTTGGTCTGGAACCAATTATTTACTGTTGATTTAAGCTACCTTGAACCTAAAAACCAAGGAGGTACCTACCTAAATATACATAAAGAGTTGACTCGTTTATTTAAATACGTATTTAATTTTAAACAGCATTCATTTACGTATCCAAGCTTCATCTCCTTAGCAAACTCAGTGAAATTATTTCACAAAAATTGTGCACCGTTAACTGAATAACCGTAGGATTTCTCAAAACGCTTTCTCCGTAAATATAAAATATTAAATCGACCCTATTCATTCACTGTCAGTTCAAAGGCAACCTTCTGGCGCGTGCCATTTTAACAGTTCACGTATAAATTGGCTCATACGTATAAGAATTTGGCGGCAAATTAAACTGAATAACTCGAGGATGAGCGTAGTAAGGGATTGGGGATTGAGGAAAGTTGGGCGACTCAAATGTTTAAAACCTGGTCAAACTATATTTCAAGGAGACGAGGCGAGAGTTAAGATTTTAAATAATAACTATAATTAGGTATTATTAGGAGACTGTTTTGTCCCACTGCAGGGCAAAAGCCCTCCCTACCCTCCCTCCACTTATCTCTATCCATTGCCACGACAGACCAATCTTTCAGGTCTGTCTCATCCCGCCATCTCTTTGGTCAGCCGCGTAGTGGTTTGCGATTGTGTGGGGTCCACTGGATAGTGGTTTTGACCCAGAGATCATCCAACATGCGGCAGACATGCCAGCCATGTCCATTTAAAAAATTAGGAAGAAGAAAAATGATATTTCTCGGGCAGGGATCGAACCTGCTACTTGCTGCTGCGAGGCGAGACTGACCAAACAGCAACTTGTTTTTTGTATTGTGTTCGATCCGACAAAAGGTTATAAAGTTGAAGATAGATAAAGGTAAGCACTTATAATTAGCTAGGTACCCATATAATATGTGTTGATTTTCCAAACTCGTCTTAAAAAATGATAAGGCAAACAGATTTTGTCTTCAGGGAAGTTTTACGTACCGTTTTGTATCTACCCCCGAATTCCCCCTATCCCCTGACTACGTCCATATCTCGAGGTTTTTCTAATGTAACGTGTCGTTCAAATAACCGAGTCACGCAAAGTACGTGAGGAGGGTGCGTTTATAAAGACTCGGAGTTTTGAGAGCGAATGAGCGTGGACTTAATGAAGCAGTGCTGGGGCGATTATCCGGAAACATGAAGTAATTTTTACGGATACGATAGCAAGTATGACCTATGTTCTGCATACAAGAAAGTATAGAAGATTTTATGTAGGTACATACCTATACATTCTTGAACGAAATCAATCAATATATACGTGTCTTAAATAGGTAACCATCGCTTTTGTGCTGAGCTTCTATACCAAAGCACATCATTTGTTTATAAGAAATCTGTAGGTATAGGATAGTATTTTGCTGCAAAGTGAAAAAAAAACAAATGGAGGTTGTTAAATATAGTTACGGAAAGAAGAAAAATGGTGAAGAGCGTGGCTCAAATCTACGTGTTCAACCAAATTCATTTCATCAAAATTAAAAATCTTTGTCTTTTGGCAAGGGTGAGCTAACACTTATCAAATTAGACGACTTCAACAGGGTATTATTTTGTATGAAAATATTATTATACAAAAAGGCGTGACCTTTAACTAAATCGCCCTGCATATCCAGGGATTTATCACACTGCGGGCCAAAACCCCAAGGATTATTTCTTATCTTTCAAAGTTTTGTTAAAAGTTGTAAACCCAAGGTGGAAAAGTTGCTACGAGTGATGATCGTGGAGCGCACAAATTGCATTCAATTTATCACAGTCTGCGGGCAGCGAGTCGTTTGATCCACTAATAAATTGAGAAAGCCCACATTAGCGTCTTTTGGGACTGCGGGGCTTTACAACGTTAACTCAAGGTATAATGGCACTTTCGGACTCTATATAACTACATTATCGAAACGATAGGAGTGTATAAGCGGCTGCTTCAATGTTAACCCTGTGACCGCCAAGGTCCGCCATATCGACATATAAAAAAGTGCTCTTTACGCCGAGGTCGGCTAGGGCCGACTAAATGTAAGAATTGTAAACTCTGGCGTAAACACAGCTTTGCTTTTATAGCATGGCGTTTAAAAGATTAACCTTTTATTGTCAATAAGGCGTGTGGTGCTTGGTCCATGTTGCATCAGTATTAACCGAGTCGTCTTAAGTCATCACTAGGTACCTTAGGCGTAATTAATATCTACCTACCTACTTACATAGTAAGATCTTACACATAATGAATAAGTTTAGCAAAGTAGCTTTCTTTACGTAGCGAGTTCATATACAGTCTAGCTAGTACAGAATTCGTGACTGTGTTTTTTTTAATAAGTTTATAATGTACGTAAGTAATACTTAGGTCCGTAAATATCTATCCGTAACTTTACGTAAGCACTCTCCCACATTAATCAAGTTTAGCAAAGTAGCTTTCTTTACAGCATACGGTCTATCTAGTACAGAATCACTATCCGTGTGTACTAGTATTAGGTAGGTACCTACGTAAATAGGTGTAGGTAGATATCCGTAACTTTAGGTGCTTTCCCATCACTACCAAAAACAATTCGGCTAAGGACCCTCCTACTTAGTCACGCTTTGTTTGCGGACTCCTAAAGAACACCCGATTTGCATCATTTAATTAATAAATAAATATACTTACCTTTTATTAGGATATTTTCTTAGTTTAATTTGACGGGGGTCAGACAATTTAATTAAAAATGGTCGAATGTTCTATGTGGGGTTCGGTTAATTTTTATACTTTACGTCGGTTGGTAAGTCCAAGTACTTAACTACTTTCGTTTAGGTATATATCTTATTCTAAACTTTAGTACTCGTAAACCTATTACCACAAAATACTAAGGGACAGAAGCATCATTCCGCAAAAAAATTAAACAAATAGCGACTCTTGCTATGACGCAATAAAATTCAATTCAGCTCACGTAGCGCTGCATACCTACCAGTCATATTAACCTACAGAGCGCCTCTCTTTCTATCGCATAGCTCTTATCCTTCTGACGCGACACGTGTAACGACGCGCGACCCGCCGTCGGTGTCCGGCTATGTACTTACAGCTTCGTACCTACAGTGCGGAGTGCGCTAGGCCTGCTGTTACGCTTAATCCCTCATTTTATTATTGACGAGACGAGAGATAATCGATCCAAAGCTTTATTTTACTGCTATACCTGTGTGCGTGTGGTGTGAGCTACTTTTACTGGTGGTAGGTTTCTCGTACGCGAGAAGCCGTCTAGGTAGGTACCACCGCTTTGTCAGTTATTCTGCCACCAAGCAGTAGTGCGCAAACTTTACTGTGGTCCGGTTTGATTGGCATTGTAGCCACTGTAGCCAGCGAAATTACTGGGACTTAAGAGCTAATTGTGTCAGGGTAAAAAAGTTCTGGGTGGTGCTATAACTGTTATGCGCAGGCGTAATGCTTACCATCAGGCGAACGACCTGGTCGTCACGTTAAGCAAAAAAAAAAGTTTTTCCCAGAAAAAACCCAGTAAAACCTAACTTGCTCACCCTTTTTGAAATAAACCCAAAAGATGCACCGCACATTCATATACCTACGCTGCAGTATGCACAAGTTCGGTCGGCTTAGCTGCCTAATCCTAAACTACGCATACTGTATCTGAGGAGAGGTATTGGCTTTTTTTTAACTGAGTGGTGAGACGAGCAAGCCGTTCGCCTGATGTTAAGCGCCACGCCTGCAAATAACAATTGCAGTGCCACCGAGAACTTTTAATAACATAAAAAGCACTGCTGATATTGAGTCTCATATGCCTAGTAATTTCGTTGGTTACAATGCCCTCTATGAAATCTAAATAAAACAACAGACTTTTGAAAATCATTGTAATTCTCCACAATTGCTTATTATAACTTTGGCCGAGACTGCACCGCTTTTGCTTCCGTATTTTTCCATTTTCTTCAAGACATCGAGCCCCGATATCACGTGACCGAACACAACATGTTTGTTGTCTAGCCACTCTGTCCTGCAAAAAAAACAACAAAAATTTATTTTTTTTGTAAAAAAATATTTTTTTCAAGACAAGTTTTGATAAATTTGTAATTGGAACCGCGGGCAGATTAAAATGAGTACATTAGTAGTTTACGATTATCCGTCAAGGAGTTCCATTGCCAACCTTCTGTCTCCATCATGAGATCAGCTGGCTGTCACCATAATATTGCAATGTCATCGGACTTTGACAAGTATGCAAAATTAGGATAAGAGGAAATGATTCCGATTCAACTTGCAAAATTTAGCCCAAACATTGCAAATTAAATAAAAGCTTGTAAAAAACACTTATAATTTCAATAGCTAAATAGAAATCTATACTAAGTAATATTATAAAGAGATAGTTGTGTATGTTTGTAGGAGGTTATATCTGGCACTACTGATCTGCCCCCCTACCCATATATCCCTCAAGCGCCAATCGTATATCGTGTTGAGATCGAATTAAGGTATAGCGTCACAACCACTAATAAGATACGGTCTAATAATTGTCGATTCAGGCAAGAAATCGAATTAATCTCATTCATTTATACCAAAATACAATGACTACGAGTTGAGATAAACTTAATAGGACAATATATGGCATCATAAGACATTGTCGCAGTGAATCTACACCTTAATCTGAGCTCAACACGATATACGATTGGTGCCTGAGGAACATATGGGTAGGCGGGCTGATTATGAAAATTCTTTCACTGATAGAAAGCTACACCATCGCCGAGTCACATAGGCCATATTTTATTGTGCCAAGCAAACGAAGTCGCGGGCTAGTCGAATAATGTTGAGCCCACCAGCATCCTCCCGCGTAGATAATAAAATGGTCAACAACTTTCAAAAGAAATCACGCGAGTTTTGCGGCTCGAGTTAAAGCGTGAACAAAATAGTTTCCCTGATTAAAACTAGATGGCGCTAAAGATAAATATTGCATTTTTGAATGACTCCGGCCGTGGTTGTAATACGACCGGACAAAGCTGTATCGTTAAGTAACTTAGTCAGGTTTCGGGATGAAGTTCAGTGAGCCATCAGGGAGACGAGAGTGAGCAGTCGCTCAACTGCCGTCTTTCTCTAGTCCTATGACCTCCATTTTTGGCCACATTGTCGCTTAACTTCAGTGACGTAGAACCGTCCTCGTAAGACGAGATAAAGAGGATAGATTAAAAAAAATTTGATTGTTCAATCAAACTGTTCGGTAGGCTAGTGTCCAGGCGTGGGGACCATATTTCGAAGACCAAGTTTCGATCCCCGCTCCAATTTCATATATTTTTTTCTTTCTAACAATTTAAAAATGCGCTCCGTGATTTCACCCGCGCGAGAAAGCACTTTCAGCTTTTCCCCAATTTTCCAGACAACTTTTCCACTTTTTCTTTCCAAAACCTAATTCGGTCTATTACGAATATTTGTAAAAAAAATACCAAATCGATCCACCCGTTCTCAAGTGACGCTTACCAAACATCATTTAATTTTAATTTGTTCTATAAACATTTTCGCCCAGCATGCACTATGTAATGCATTCTATATCAAGTGCTATGCAGTGCTTTTTTATGGTAAGTATTAAAAGTTCTGAGTGGCACCGTAATTGTTATTCACCTGCCCAAGGTGTGGTGCTTACCATCAGGCGACGACACATAAACGACTTGCTCGTCTCATTACTCAGTTCCATAAATTATAATTAATGACAAATAATTATTAAATATTTATTATATTATTAAATGATTATAATGTGAACTTAACATAGATAGAGAAGACCAAAGTAACAATGTGACAATTTTATGAATAATAATTAATTTAAATTGACAAACGACTAGGGATAAGTGACTTACTCCACTCAAAACGTGCAGCGCCCTCACAGGGCACATGTAATAATTATGTAAGACATTTCTAACACCTGTCTGGAACATTACGTGTAAGCATGATTAAATGATTAAAAAATAAACTTCCGTTCGCGTCGCGTCGCGTTGTGGGAAATAACAAGCGCACTAGGATTTATCATAAGTGGACAAGACGCACGGAAACTCGGCATACGTGTGTGGTTGATACTCTGCCCGAACAAAGCGATTTGCTTTGACCTTTATAATGCGAACAGATAAGGAATGGAACACCTTACCAGCGTGTTTTTTTCCTTATAATTTAAGTGTCTTCATAACTCAGTTCAATAAACAAAAAAGGATTGTCGTCCCGAATGCGATACCGCGGTTAAATCTAAAAATAATTATAAGGCTACCTACTTAACTGTGCATAAGAAGAACTGCGATCCATTAGTGTTGGGGCCGGAATTGGCCATACTGAGTATGCCGGGGCCTGTGTGTTTCAGTGTAAAGTTCTCGTCGTCGAACTTACGGCCGTATATCGACTTGCCGCCCGTGCCGTTGTGGTTCGTCATGTCGCCGCCTTGACACATCTGGTTTGCGGTCGATTAAGGATGTAATTGATGGCCGAGCCAGGGAAAGCGTAGCGTATTGCGTCCAGGGACTTTTTGGCGGGAAGTGAAAAGTGATACAGTTCGATTTTGTTTTATTTTCCAACCAAGTGTTATTTCGAATGTATAATATCGGTGGAATATTAACCATTATGTGTTCATAAACGTGCACGAGTGTAGGCAAATGAAACAAATTAGAGAAAATATTACTTTTATGTTCTTTCAAAAAGTCCATGGAAAGCTTGAATAAAGTTCCACCACTTTTTGAAGCACTAGGAGAGGGTTAGGCTTGTTGCTGCTGACTCTCATTCTAAACAAAAGTAAAATAAATGGAATATCAAACTATTTGATTGGGCCTTACTTTCTTCCTGACAATTTAAATGGAGAACATTATGAAAACTTTTTAAGAGAAGGTTTACCCGACTTACTAGAAGAGTTACCACTCAATCTCATTCATGACATGTGGTTTCAGCATGACGGTTCAGCATGCCCTGCACACTACAGGAGAACCTAATCCAATCACATCTGTAGATGTTTTGAGACAGAGAATAATCAATGCGGCAAATGAAATAAGGGTTTTAACAACTGGTGTAGTACAAAGTGGATTAAGACACAGAATGAGAGTATGTGTGCGAAACAGAGGTGGACTCAGACAGAGGAGGACATGTGGAACTAGAATTGTATTCGTAAACTTTTTGTAAAAATAGTAATAAATGTCATTTTGTATCTATTTGGATTGTTTTATTTTGTTTTCTGACCCAAGTAATAAATTTGACACTTAGTACCTTTATTTTTCAATGGTATTCAAAGTTCAAAAGTTCTTTCTGTTCACAAGTGCATCTGTGATGCAAAAATTTAATGCATCACAGACGCACTTGTGAACATCAATTATTACAATGACTCTACAACGTATCGGATAAAGAACCACTACTCAGAATACAAGAAACTGAGAGGCATTTTATTTTAACTTTTTTACAATATGTTTGTTTTTAACAATATTATGTTTCTTATGTGCCAGTTGGCTACTTGGCAGAACCGGAAGGTTTAGTCAAAATTTGTTAAAAGGATACAAAATCAGGTATGATCCTATGGAAGCAGCATCCTTGATACCCGAACCCCTTCTCATGTGTACACAGCGCTCTGAAGTTCTCAGCCGTGCGAGGAACCACATCAGCTCGAAGCATTATTATCACACGTCCTAGGGCTTGCTTACCCACGCTAATATCGAAGTATACTTGTGGGTTGCGCTTTTCAGCAGGCTTCGTGGCTATAGCCTGGAAAAATAAATTTAATTCGAATTATAAATCCGGTCCCACAGAATACTAAGAGACAGAAGCATCACTCCGCAAAGAAATTTAAACAAATAGCGACTCTTGACGCAATAAAATTCAATTCAGCACGCGTAGCCCTGCATACCTAACAGTCATATTAACCTACAGAGCGCCTCTCTTTCTAACGCATAGCTCTTATCTCTTCTGACGTGGCACGTGTAACGACGCGCGACCCACCGTCGGTGTCCGGCTATGTACTTGTAGCTTCGTACCTACAGTGTATATAGTTGAAAAGTATTGTGCAAAAATGTATTTAATAAAACTTATTTCTTGATATATTTGTTCATTTCTTGATAAAATTGTTTTTTCTGCCTCCACGCCAAGTCATAACTATCATTAGGTAAGTACTTACAGTATCCTCTGGCTCTGTCTTTTGTTTCTCCTCTTGCTTTTGTAAATGCAATACCGGTACCACTTCTTTATTTTTTTGTACCTTTTTGCTTTCTAGCTTTTCTGTATCTACATTTTTCTCTTTTTTTTGTACATTTTTCCCTATCTGTTCATCATCATCTAAATCTTTAAACTTTATTGAGGGTTCTCTGGCCAGTTTTAGCGGTTTCATCTCATCTTTACTCTTTATCACTCCTTTTACCATTACATCGTCTTTATCTTTACTCGTTCCTGGCTTAGCATAGTCTATTAATACATCTTCTTCTTTGAACTCATCCATTTTATCATCCTCTTCATATTCTAGCACACTATCTTTCCTTTCTTTCTTCTCCTTGATAAAAACCGCTCCCATTTCTATGCTGATTATTATACCAAAATAAAATTATTTGTGTATCTCACACATTTTGTAACAGTTCTAATGACAGATTTGTCACCAGTACCAATTTGTCACTATCACAATTTGTACAGCTGTCAACCATATCAAAAAGTTTATCCTCTGTTCATACAACTTCATTAAATCTTGCCACACTTATACATTTAGATATAGATTTCCATGCACCAACCACCTATCATGCTTGCAGTAAGATTTTTTTCTTCACACTATGCACAGACGTATGAACAAAGACATTATTTACACATCGCAGGAATATTTAGAGTATACTCACACCAGCAGCAGACTTTGTGGTTTCTTTATCTTTATCAGCGTCATTTTCTTCACCAGCCTCTTTAATTTGCAACGTCTCTCCAGCATGTTTCTGAAGCCAGCTGTCATCGGACCAGACCGGGCGTGTGGAGCCTTCTTTGATACGCTGCGGGGCCGCAATGTTTACGCGAACAGTGCGTCCAAACAGCTCTGAGTCATTCTGAAATTTTAGGGAAGAAATATTTAAGATAAGACTTCTAACTCAAAAACTAACTGAAGGTTTGCATCAAACATACAATTTTTATGAGGGATATTAACTGCCTGTTTGTAGCGCGATGTAGAGTATAAATTGTAAAAAAGTTACTAAAACAACTTCACTAAAGAAACTTGTAACTTTTATCTCAACATAACCAAATCGAACTACATACCATATTATCAATAGCAGCAGCGGCATCTTCAGCGTTCTCGAACTCGATGAAGGCGAACCCTCTGTGCTTCTCCGTCTCGTAATCTAAAGGTATCTGAACATCGACTAAATCACCGAAAGGCACAAATGCCGCGTTTAACACTTTGTCATCCACTTCCTCGGCCAAACCGCCGACGTATATTGTCCGTTTCGAGTTAGGCTTACTTGACATTGTGTTATTTGTTATCTATTTGTATACTTGGAATTAATAATGCCGGTAAATTAGTGTTTGTTTAAATGGAAGCCAAATATTTGCAAAAATCAAAATATAACCTTAAATTAAACATTTGTGTTTGACTTTTGCCTTGACAGTGACAATGACGTGCTTTTTTTTTTAATCTAACCCGTTAGGGCAGGCTAAAGTCTCTAGAACCATACCGTCAAGTCTTACGTAGTTTTTATTTGATAGTTTAATATTCCATTTATTATGCTTTTGTTGAGAATGAGGGTCAACAGCAACAAGCCGGACCCTCTCCTAGTGGTTCAATAAAATGGAGGAACTTTATTCAACCTTTCCATGGACTTTTTGGAAGAACTTAAAAAGCAATGTTTTCTCTATTTCGTTTCATTTGCCTGCACTCGTGCACGTTTACGAACACATAATGGTTAATATTCCACCGATGTTACACATGATCACTCGAAATAACACTTGTTTGGAAAATAAAACAAAATCGAACTGTATCAGTTTTCACTTCCCGCCAAAAAGTCCGACAATGACGTGCTGCTCACTTCTCAATACTACCAACTGTTAAAATAGAATAAAGTATGCGCTACACTATCAAGCGAGAAATAATGCTCACACACACGGCCCTGCCATATAAACAAATAACTAATATGACTATGATGGCCCTGACTAAGATAAGATGAAGATGACGATTGTTATAAAAGTTACTCTATGATGACGATGCCGCCACGCGCGGCGCCCGCCACCGCGCTCCCACAGTCCTCTTCTGCCCGCGCCGCGCCCGTCGTAGCGTAGAACTGCGTCAGCTCCGCTGCCGCCGCCGCCCGCCGGCTGACGAAATAATTATGAAATCTGTGGTTATCTTTGATTACCCATAGGTATCGCGAATGCGAATTCCTTACGAAAACGCTTATGACGAGGGAACGGTGGGTGATTAAAAAAAATAAGGGAATATTTATCAAGACCCTGATTACCTACTTGATCTTACATTTTGCTTTGAAATTTAATTTCTCATCCTAAAACCCTTGAAACTTAGTAGTACCTACTTACGTAAAGAGAAAATTAGGATGAATACTCGTTAGTTCGACTTCGAAGCACGTTAGCCACCCACTTACTGGGCTAGGAATTTTTGAAAAGTACGAGTATGTATCTACTTAGATAGTCAACCAAGAGTGAAGTTTAGGGACTAACATTATAATAACTGTTGAGCATGCTTAAGTAACTTACGTAACTGTTATTGTATTTTGGCCGAAGTCTATGACTTCTAGGACAATATAAATTACAGGTATAGGTACTTTACATAAAGCAACAAATTATGAATTTGAAGGGACTATTTAAGAAGTAAATACTATCATTTCCAACTTTGAAATACATATTAATAAAAACATTGATAATACAAACCATTAAAAATAGGTATACTTAATACGTTAACGGTCTTTGATTGAACGATTTGCTTTTTTGCACGAAAATGTCTTGTCTTCATTTATGCCCCATAAAATAGCGTCGATCAAACATAAAAGCTCAGTTAGGTGGTATTTAGAAAACTATAAAGATTAAGCGAATGGGCAATAGTCGTCCATACAATTCGCTATGGCGATGCAGATCCAAATGATCCGAGACAATTAGGTCGGTACTCATTTTTTGAGGTGCTCATGCTCAATTGTATTTTTTCAAGTTTTTTATGTGTGTTAACTCAGTACTCAAATTTTGTGTTAGGTTCAGTATAGCTTCAAGGTGGTCCCATATAAATTTCATCGACCTTGGACTTCGAAGATACAACAGTTTTTTTTGTTATAAAATGGTTTTTTTATGGAACTGAGCAACGGGATGAGCACGTCGTCCGTCTTTATGGTAAGCGCCACGCTTGCATATAAAAATTGCAGTTCCACATATAACTTTCAATACCCATGAAAAGTATTGCGAGGCGCTGTAGAGTGTAGTGGACTCGTCATCCCGAGACATCAGATATTAAGTCTCATATGCCTAGTAGATAATTCGTTAACTGAGTGCTATGACTGTGAGACATTTCATTAGGTATTAGCTTAACATTTTGTTATATTAATTATTATTATTCGATACTTAGTGTTTCTTCTCTAGCGAGTGTTTTCCAAAGCACTGGTGGAGTCAGTTTTTTAATTTCTTTTCTTATTTAAACGTGCATACCTAATATACACGTAGGTATTATACTTTTATTATGATATAATATTATTCTGACTGAAAAAATAATGTTCATATATTTGAAATCACTGACTGTGAGACTGGTTCATAAGTTTAAATTCGCTCAGCGAGCTATGAAGCGAGCTATGCTCGGGGTTTCTCTGAAGGATCGAATCCGCAACGAGGTGATCCGACAGAGAACCAAAGTAACCGACATTGCTCTCCGAATAAGTAAGCTGAAGTGGCAATGGGCCGGTCACATATGTCGCAGAACCGATAACCGATTGAGTAAAGGAGTTCTAGAGTGGAGTCCACGTTTAGGCAAACGTAGTGTAGGACGCTCTCCGGCCAGATGGAGCGACGACCTGCGTAAAGTGGCTGGCAGTAATGTGTGGCGTGCGTTGGGAGAGGCCTATGTCCAGCAGTGGACTCGTATGGGCTGATGATGATGATGATATTTGAAATGAATAAATTAATGAATGAACAATCTGAAACTAAGTCTAAAGCCTGCCCAAGTCCAAACGGCACATTAAGTAGGTACATACATTTGATGACCCATACATATAAGCGTGGACTCAGGAGTTGAACTCGTGGAGACCGCGCCCAATCCATTCGACACACCCAGAACAATCCCAGTCTAGAAAGTTGCTGTTTATTTTCGAACTTTTAATAGATGACCTCATCTTTTTTGTTTTGAATGCCATAAACCTTAGAAAAGCTTGAATAGTAGCGACCCGCAGCCGCCGGCTGCTCACGGATGCGAATATAAATGTATCAGATAGGTTCTTATGATGGTAAAAACCACATCAAAATCTATAAAGTAGTTTAGAAGTAATGAGCAAACAGTCAGACGTGGATAGCTAGTTTGGTTTTTTACAATATCGAAATGTAAAAATACCTGCAGTGTCTATTTCGAGAATTCGATTGAAGTTAATGTAACTAGCATTAGTTAGTTTTATTTGCTTTTACCTTTCACAGTGTACACAAGTACTTATATTGTTAAAAATGCATAAAATGTTTATATAACATAAACATTCGACCAACAAAAATGATTAGATACCATTTTAAAATCAGGAACCGAATATGGCAACTAAAATAAGCTGGCAACACCAAGAGTATTAATAAAATGGGGGTAATCATTTCTTGCGGTTGGGTGGTAATCATCGATATATATGAATATGGTAGTAATATAGTCGTATGGGATTTAACAGAATATAATTGGAATAAAAAGTATTTAGTTAACACTCAATATTGGATGGTTTTGTTGATATAAAGGTACCTACAATAGGTAGGTATAATAGTCGACATAGGTACCCGACTACTTACGTCTTTAAGAAAAAACTAAGTACTAAATCGATTAAAAATCGCAAAAGGAACATTTCCTAAATGCCCAGAATGCGGTAAAGGCTGAAATCGCAAAATGTTATATGCTATCAAATCATCTTTGGAGCAAGCAAAAAGCGGGCCAGACCACCTGAAGAGTAAACCTGACAGTCCAGACACAACTACTGTGTTGAGTCTGGCTGCTTCATAAATTTAAGACTATTAATTACACTACAGTACCAATATTATAGGTATTTATAATATTTGTACTGAATGTGCATGTCTATTGACTTATTGTTAAGTGCAGATTTTGTACGCTCGCTCTAAAACGGTGAAGGAAAACATCGTGATGAAACCCGCTTACGCGCTTTGGAGTGGTAGGCTCTGGCCGTGGTTGTAATACCACCCACCGAACAAAGCCATGCCGTCAAGCGACCTAGTCGTGTTTCGGGATGATGTTCGGTGAACCATCGGGGAGTCGGGTCTGAGAAGCCGCTCAACTGCCGTCTCTCTCTCTAGATCTATGTGTTCCATCTTAGGCCACATCATCGCTTTACATCAGGCGAGATAGTGGCCAAACATAGATCTACTAAGTGTAAAAAAAAAAGTCTGTATATCTCATGTTTGCATATTTTGCTTACTATATATTAGTATATTATAATTATTTCCTACCTAATTAGTGTTATGTAACCTCGAAACCTATCTCAGCTTTGTTTTATTCTGTACACATATTTCTAGATTAGGTACATCTAGACTGACATCGCGCAACATTTCACTGTGTTGTATTTATTGTTCTTGTGGACTTTTGGCGGGAAGTGAAAAAAAATACTGTTCGATTTTGTTTTATTTTCCAAACACGTGTTATTTTACACGAGTACAGGTAAATGAAATAAAATAGATATAAACATTGATTTTTATGTTCTCCCAAAAATTCCACAACATTACACTGAAAATACCTACTAAATTATACAAAATAAGGGAAAAAAAATATGTTTTTATTCGCCCGCTTGTGCACGCTTAAGTCTCTAGGACCATACCGCCTTGCCTTACGTAGTTTTTATTTAATAGTTTGAAAATATTAAAATGATTTCTTTCGTATTGTAGTCACAATCCATGCTATTTCTAGTGCTTCAAAAAAGTGGTGCAACTTTATTCAAGCTTTCCATAAGCTTTCCAAAATCATTTTAATGTTTTCAAACTATTAAATAAAAACTTTTAACACATGTTTTTTTTGCCCTTATTTTAGTATGTTCAGTCTAATGTTGTGTGATGCCTTAAATAAATGTTTCTTCTTTCATTTTTTTTTTCTTTAAGACTCATAACTGTATGATTTTAAGCTATATACTCTGTATTGATTGCAGTTTGTTTTGTGTATATAAAAAAATAGATAAATAAGATTTCCTTGAATGTATAATAAATAAGAATAAGGCTCTATAACAAGCATCAGGCAAACGACCAGCTCGTCTCGTCATTCAGTTACATAAAAAAGCTAACTCGCAGCTCCTGTTGTGGAAGTGCATTCGCTGCAGTAACCGTAGGATGTACGGTAGCTAATCAATTAGCTTATAAAATAATTATTTGCTTATACGATGACATCGGTGTCTAGATAAGTACGAATTAATCGAGGCAGGTTTATAATATAACTTTTATTTAGACGAAATAAGGTTCAAAGCTTCCAATTTCAACCTGTTTCTTGAGAGAAAAGATCACAATCTAAATTATCTTTTTACCAGTGCAATATGTGAAAAAATAATGTTAGATGCTATCAGTTGGATGCACAAGCAGCTTGCATCAACCTGAGAAGCCTCATTACGTCCTAATCGCCTCGGCCATCCTGTTTCTAAAATAAATGCACATAGGTTTGAATTTATAGACTGTGCACATGTAACTAGGTAAGGAATACGGATTTGCTTGTATTAGACATTTATATTAATGATTGATTAGGCTACCGCATAGTTATTCTGATTGTTAAAGTTCCAAGTCTACATTCAATTTTTGAATCACAGACGCACCTATAAACATGAATTATTACAATGACTGTACCACCGTATCGGAAAAAGAACCACTACCCAAAAGATATGGCAAGAAACTGAGGAGCATTTGTTTAGAACTTTTGAATTTCCAAGAAGTTTAAGATTTCTTATACATAATTACTGTCAGACGTCAATATTATTCATAATTAATTTTTAGAAAAAAACAAAAACCGACTTCAATGTATCTTCGAAGTCCAAAGTCACATATCGATGAAATTTATATGGGACCACTTCGTAGCTATACTGAACCCAACGCAAAAAGAATTTTCCAAATCGGTTCACAAATGACGGAGTTCTGAGGTAACAAACATAAAAAAAAACAACCGAATAGAGAACCTCCTCCTTTTTTGAAGTCGGTTAAAAAGTAAGTGACTTCTCTCATTTCAGCTTTGCCTCCACTCCAGAAATAACGGCACATAGGTTAAGTGTCAAATAGAGTCAAATAGTTTGGCGGTCAATAAGCGATCATGCGTAGGTTTAAGAAAGTTAAGGTAAGTAGAATATCACGAGAAAACTGTAAGTAGGTGATAGACATCGTAGATATTTCGTTTACCGACGCGTTTCACGTAGCCAACTGGCACACAAGAAACATTATATTCTCAAAAACATACTGTAACAAAACTTCTAAAAAAATGCCCCTCTGTTTCTTGCCGTACCTTCAGAGACTCTACCGTATCGGAAAAAAAAATAGAGATTCTTTTTTTCCGATACGGTGGTAGAGTCATTGTAATAATTGATGTTCAGAAGTGCGTCTGTAATGCCAACATTGCAGAAAGAACTTTGAACTTTGAACATGAATTAACGTTCTCAAATGAACAACAGTCAACAGTTCAAACATTAGAGTCTAAGATATTGATGGTCACAATTTCCTGTACTAGATAGCTGTACTTCTACTTGTAGCACAGTTTTAGATCCATTTAATGACGGTTACGCCATTCAGTAGCATAAACTTCAAACTAAATCATACTTTAATGGGTTAACGGTTTTCAATGCTACAGAAGCAGCTATTTCTATTCTAGGCTGTCGAAACACAGAAGACGTAAACTTATTATATTATAATTATTTAGGTTTATGTAATTGCACATGCATAAAAATAAAATACAAATTCTCATTATTTCTAATACTAAGAGCTGATTTTGCAATATCCGAATAAGTAGTCAGACAGTTCTCTAGCAGAATAACTTCAACTTGAAGCATTTCAACACAAACGAGAAGCATTTAGGCAACATTCATTTTGCATGGAGATCTAGTATCTCGCCTGATGTTAAGCGATGTTGTAGCCGAAAATGGAGCAAATCAATATTTAGGATGACGGCAGTTATAGTTCGCGAAATTACTGGGCATAAGAGACTTGATATCTGATGTCTCGGGGTCATGCGCAGGACAGTGCTACGCGATGCTTTTTATGATATTAAAAGTTCTGGGTGATACTGCAATTGTTATGGGCAGGCGTGGCGATTACCATCAGGCGAAAGACTCATCAGTTACATAAAAAAAAATGTTAAGCGACAACTCGACCCATTTCCCTGATGTTTCACCAAACATCTTCCCGAAACACGACTAGGCTAGACGGCATGTCTTTTTCTATTTCATTTCAGGTAATTAATAGGTCCCTATACCTATGTTTGACTTTCCGTGTCTTGACGTTTATCATTGTATCCGGCTGTTCACTATCTGATTGTTTATCTTATTATTGAAAAATCAGCCCTAAGTGGTTGAAGTTCTGTATTCTGCCTATGCAATAATCATAGGTAATGAAAACATGCGTAATTGAAATGAAAAATGCGGGAAAGCAGCTGTTTCAAGCAAGTTTTGAAGAAAGATTGCATCGCATCATTATCAGCTTGTCCGTGGCTAGTGAACGTGGCCACACGTCATTGAAGATTGTCTTATTTGTCTTCATAACCTTCTTATATAAGTATTCCTTTATTCATTTGTAGTTATTCACTCCCAAATTTATATATCCTATCTTCGCACAATGCTCTATCACGTTGAAGTGCATTTTTAGGGTTCTGTACACAAAGGGTAAATCGGGACCCTATTACTAAGACTCCTCTGTCCGTCCGTCTGTCTGTCTGTCTGTCCGTCTATCACCAGGCTGTATCTCATGAACCGTGATAGAGTTGAAATTTTTACAAATGATGTATTTCTGTTGCCGCTATAACAAAAAATACTAAAAACAGAATGAAATAAATATTTAAGAGGGCTCCCATACAACAAACATGATTGTTTGCCGTTTTTATAGATAATGGTACGGAACCCTTCGTGCGCGAGTCCGACTCTTACTTGGCCGGCTTTTACGTTTATATACGGAGTCCGTAACGCATAAAAACTTCACTTAATTATAAGCTTTAATTACTTCTACTTTGTTACTGAATCACGCAAATTTGCTTTTGATATTCCCACAGTTAATTTTAAAGTTCAACTACAATGTTTTCGTAAGCCAAAAAAACCTCTTGTAACTCACAGACATACTTGAAGTTTCATAATAATTACGTAGAAAAACGAGCCATCAGTCGGAGATAAGCGCGATAGATAGATAGGCAAGTGCTGGGCCGCTGGGGTCCCTTTTTTCCATTAAGTGCAATCACCGCTGGGTGAGCCTAGCGTACTTTGATGGAAGTAGCGGAATTATTCACGGGCCAGCAGAGAGGCGAGCCGAGCACATATCGGGATTGTGTTGCGGTAGGTATCTATGAGTTATTTGTTACAGTACAAATTTATGAAATAAAATCTTCAAAATAAATTACTTAAATTATTTTTTGTTCTTCTTATTTTAGAACCTAGAAATTGGTCGTGCTTTTAAATAAAAAATAATAAAGAATTTTAGAATAGATTGCCGAAACATCAATGGAAAAATGGGAAAAACGGCGGAGACGCTGGGCGGGGGTGACTTTAAAATATAGCGCATGTATCTTTAATGAATTCTAAATAGTTAACTCCATTCAAAGGTTAACTGGAATAGATCGCTTTTAGCGATAAGTCCGCCTATTGTACTTACCTTAGTTTGTAAGTTATTTTCACGTACTTACTGATTATTTTTATTTCGTATACAATAAAGCAACTTGTATTAATTACTTATGTTAATTGCCGTTGCCTTTCAGATGCCAGTGAAACATGTAAGTCTACTCGCGCCAATATCAAGGACGAAGCCCTCACTCTATATAGCCATTTCTAGCCAATAAATAAATAACGCCAAACGATCACATACATAGATCCTGGCCCCTAACTAGGATACCCTGTATCTAGGAAACCAGGAACTATGAGGACCATGGTCTCACAACACGCAGATACGAAACAAATGCTTGCGCTTTTTTTTCTGGGCACAAACATTTGTCCCGTTGTGGGAATCGAACCCGCAACCTCAGTGATAAATGATAAATGGATGTGACCCAGCTCTAATAGAAGAAAACATAAAGTGGACTTGAATTTCTAACCTATGCGTAAGATTATGCCTAAAACATTCATGATTTTCCTTGTTCAGTTATAGGCGTCCCGAACATGCTGGCCCAGTGTTACAACCTCTTGCACCGTGTGTCTTGCAGATGCGAGTATAAAACCAGTACATAGAGTGGATTCGCGTCTACTCGCGCAAGGTCAAGTGCGCCCGTCGGAGTCATTGCTCCTCGCGCGCATACTTGCGCCCGCGCACCTTCTGCGCGCCTGTGCTTTTACTCGTACCGCCCGCCGCCTGCTTGGACAGTGGTGAGTTCTATTTTTAACAATTTACTTTTACTTAAAATATTTTTTTTATTTATTTGTTTAGCACTTTCAAAATATTTTATCTGTTCTATCAATTTTATTTACAACGGCTGTTTTAAAATAGAAGTGTAGGAATATTTACAGGCACAACAATTTTTTTTTAATTCTCTAAAAAAGGTACCTAATGAATTTAAAATAAATAAAAGTTTAATATTAATTAAAATATAAAGTTTTCACTTGCTTATGAATTTTGAAGTCTCAATTTATAAACAAAGAAATTTGAAATATATTTGTGTGCGAAGCCAGACTCAGTTAAAAAATGATCTCGTTTTATAAATTTTTATTTATTATTTACTTACAGTTCCACTTGTTTGAATAGTACATTTTGGTTTAAATAACATTTTATTAATTAGATATCCTACATAGGTACGTATTATTTGAAGTTACTCGAAGATATGTAAGAAATATATATAGTAAAGATAAGTATACCTATATATTTACACTTGTACAGGCTGTGGCAAAATTTTGAGCTCTTCAGGGTAAGTGCTTTTTCCTTTTAAGTGAGAAACTTTTGTTCTTAGGAAAATTCAGGTGAATTTGAAAAAAAATGAGAACGGCATTTTTGTATTTTTGAGAAAAGGTAGAGTCAGGCCGAAAAATTTAATTTTTCAAGAAAACGGAACCCCGAGGTCTCAAAATTTTGCCACGGCCTGTACATTTTAATAGCAGATTAATATTAGTTATAGCTCACGATATAATATATGAGCCACCTGTTATTTTAATTAACTGACATTGTTTTCTTGTGTATTTGGTGTTCAATAAAAAATAATGTGTTTCGTTGATAAATATGATTTATCATATAAATACATCAGTAAAATACAAGTTCTGAAGTACAAGTTATGGAAACCTTTAAAAGTCAGTTGGAGTTAAGTATACCAAAGTTTTATTTATATAGAAGTTAAATTTCTTCATAACAATGAAAAGCGAGCGAGTGTAGCTCAGTGTGAGAACGTGCGACTTTCGATTCGACGCACCCGAGCTCGAATCTCGCTGGCCTCGCACCACTGACTTTTTAAGGTATGTGCGGATTTAACACTTGCTCTAAAAATGGTGAAGGAAAACATCGTGAGGAAACCGGCATCCCCAAGAATTAATCACAAAAAATCAAGGATATGTGACATCCACCAACTCGCACTGGGCCAGCGTAGATGATGATGATGATGATGATGATAACATTGAAATAATAAACATTAATTGCATCTCGTGTTTCGCATACTCGCGACAAAGCGGCGTCGCGGCGCACGGCGCCGGCACGGCGGCTGCGCAGCTTTTCTGCACCGGCGCGGCGCGTGGCTGCGCAGCTTTTCTGCGCCTAAGCTGAATTTATGATATGAAAATTAATCTGAGCTCAACACGATATACGATTGGCGCTTGAGGGACATATGGGTACGGGGGCTGATATGTGCAGGAAATCGAACAAAAATTACAATACCGCGTAAATTAAATAATTATTTTACGAGACAGATACGGCAAAACCAAAAAAAGGGGGGTAAAGTAGGGGTAAAGCCCGTTACCAACCCACGAAATAGCTCGCCGCGACAGTGCGGAAAAGCCAGGTTCGAGTATTAAATCAAGTATTTTTTTTCATTATTCTAGGACGCATCATACATATGTAACGCTGCTATTTTTATTACAATCTAGGCATATAATTAGGCTAATAAGTAATTTAAATTGAACCTCAACTGATACATAGAATAATACTAGGAATGTGTCCATTAACACTTTTCTTATTGTCTCTATTAAGGCGAAGACACTTTGTTCATGTGTTCTTTCTGGGTAACAATTGCTACTAGCACTAAACTAACTCAAACGGTTTAGTTCTTTTGAGTCTTCTCACTATATCCGTGTGGTCAAGGAGCTGGATTGCCTCGACGTTTACATGATGGTGAAGTCTATGTTCGTGAGCTTCGGCATATTGTTTTATAACTTTATGAACGAACTCTACTTTATAAATAAATAAACTAAAAAATATAAAACCATGTTGAACAACCTAATATTAAAGCTAAATGCAAAATGCTAACCTACAATAAATGGCACCTCATAGTAATTTCGTATCAGAGAGAGATGGGTTCCAACCGCGAAATGAAATTGTCAAAGTTTTTTACAACTTTTTTACCTATTTTAATGGTATATTTACTCACCCATTGTCATCATTGTATGTATTTGATGGGCACCGTGATAGCTTTCGGCTTTCATAGGCAATTTCTTTTCTTTTTTTTGCTCTTAATGTGATGTCCGGCTTGTGTACAGTTGTTCGAAGAAACGTTTAGAAGTTGTTCTTTTATTTTACTTACGTGACTCTGCTTACAGATTTCTCGATGCTACATAGTAAACGTAAATTAGCTTTTTTATTGCCACGTTTTTATTAAGTCACTTTCTTGTTTGTCTGTATGTCTGTTCGTCTGTCATTCTGGGTGAAATCTTGCAACTCAAATTTCGAGCACTTCCCGATTAGCTATCCGGGTGAAACTTTCAGGATAGCTCACAGCTCGATGACAATGCATTCTAAATCCATTTATTAGCATGCAATGCCGACCTAAGCTCAAAAGGCGCATAACAACGTGGTTTTCAGATACATTTTTTTAACTGTCATTATATGTTGATGTTCAATAGCAGTTTCAAAATTCTTTATTCAATTTTGGCATCACGACGCATTTATGACAGCCAATGTTATGTAAAATACTATTACCTACCTATAAATAAATAAAGGTGTACCTACTAAAAGGAAAAAACTTTCAGGCTAAAAATAATCAAATATGACGGTCTCTTTTTGAAGCCATTGTGGTAATCTATGACATGATTCTGACTATAACATAAGTTGAAAGGAAGCATAATTGAGAGGCTATTTTTGTGTGTGTATATGTTATAAGCTGATAAATAAATAGTATTGCATTATATATGTACTGTAAATTAAATGTTATTTATTCAAATAATTTATGCTTATTTTTTACGATTGAAAGTATTACGATATTTATTTTGTTTCCCTTTTAGTTTTTAAACTTTTTGATGCACGCTTCGTATCTTTTTTTACCGTCACTGGATGACAAGTAGAGAATGCTTTAGTATTAAGTTCTCCTTTTGTACATTACTTGTACCTATTTTAGGCACCTATTTGTATAACATCGCCTACAGCTCACTATAGATACATCAATTTTTAAGTATTAAAAATTTTCGTTGTTTCGTTGATATCGCAATAGGTACCTACTGAATAACGATCGAATATAATCATAGCTCATGTCTATTTTCTATGATATTATAATAATTAACTCCATTAAATAAAATGCCCCGCCTCGGGGTATCATCATATCAAAGAATAGAACAAGCCTAAAGTTTTTATAAAATGTAATTTAATAGGTCATTACTTAAATTATCTAGTTACATGGTCCATGTAAGTAGGTAATTTGAATATAAATTATGTTAATTTGATAATATCAGCTGATGTTATCAGCTAACATGCTTGAAATGGCTTTGGAATCAGTCTCTGTCTTATATAAAGTTGAAAAAAACGAGTCTTCATAAAAGGTCTGCATCGCGTCAATGACTCAGATGTGGCCGATGTTTATATGCAACGGTGATTGATTTCATCCAGCAATATGGCTATATTTGACACGTTTTTACATTACTCAATTATTAAACATTTTATTATTAAACCTCCACGATATTTAAGCATTTTGTAGCGCCTTTAAGTTGGCTTATTTGGCGCCCCTGGTGGATGCCAATCCACAAGCTTTATGTTCCAACATAAGCTTTTTATGAAACGACCAAGATTTTTTTTAATTTACTACAGAAAACCGCATACAATTGGCTCAGCCGTTTTGACGATAAATGGGAACATAGAAATGAGCACAAAATACCTCTTACCCCAAAGACATAATAGGTAGGAACTCGTGGTAAGCGGCAGGCCCTCTGGGTATATACCACAGCTTTGTCAGTTATTCTGCCGCCAAGTATTAGTGCGTAAGCATTACTGTGTTCCGGTTTAAAGGGCACAATGCCCTTCAAGTCAGCGAAATTACTGGACATAAGAGACTTAATATCTAATCTCTCGGGGTGATGAGCGCAATGCAGTGCTACGCAGTACTTTTTATAGTATTAAAAGCTCTGAGTGGCACTGCAATTGTTATGAGCGGGCATGGCGCTTACCATCAGGTGAACGACTTGCTCGTCTCATTATTCAGTTATATAAAAAAAACCTTCTCCGTTCGCGTCGCGTCGCGTTGTGGGAAATAACAAGCGCACTAGGATTTATCATAAGTGGACAAGACGCACGAAAACTCGGCATACGTGTGTGGTTGACATTCTGCCCGAACAAAGCGTTTTTCTTTGACCTATATAATGCGAACAGCTAAGAAATGGAAAACCATACCAGCTTCTTTGTTTCCCGATTCTTATAATCTAGATGACTTCAAGTCTCGAGTGAATCGGTATCTTCTAGGCAAACACGATCCATCGTCGACCACGTCGTCACTTTCCATCAGGTGAGACTGCGGTCAAATGTTCGGTAATAATAAAAAAAATAGTATTACACCTAACATATTATACCACGGAATATGAACAGTAATAAAAACAACGTTACTTCAGACATTAAACTACATAACTGTTCATAAAAATTAAAAAGCTTTGCAAAAAGTAAACGCACTTTCAATATAACATGACCACGGTTGACCCACTACCCACCGAGGTTAAAGCCGGAAACATACCACAATAATTAAGTTTTTGAAGCATATAATTAAGCTTTTTCAAGCATATAATTAAGTTGGCGTTAATCTGGAACGTTACTACGTTCCGACGCGCACCGTTACTAACATTACATAGAAAAAATTCAACGCGCGCGCTCCTATTGGTGCTTGGTAACCTCAGATAAAGTATTCGAAGTTGGTAACCTATGAAATAGTTTTGGCATTCTTTTCTTTGTTTTAACTTTGTCCCGTTATCATATTTTTATAAGTTAATGTCCACTTATTTATTTACAATTTCTAGATGTACTTAAGACAATAATGTGTATAGTTACAGATGTTACTTACACAAATCTAATACCGAAATTTATTTTTTCTATGCCTACTAAAATAATGGATGATAACAAAATAAAAAATGTAGTTCTGAATAAATAAGTGCTAAGGTCCAGTGTAAAAAAACATTATTATTATTTTTTACTGCGAAAAAAGTCTTAAAGATTGGTAATAGAAATTTAAAGTTTAAAAAAAATCGCAAACGTAGGATTTAAAATATTTATGATTAAAAAAAAAATTAAATTAACATTTTAGTTAATTTTCTCTTAATTAGTTAACATTTAAAATATAAAGTAAAATTCATAGAGACCAAACTTTGATTGGAATAGTAATTATTATTTACAAGACCTCTTTATTAAAATCACAAAGAAAAAACTTCAACGAGCGCTTCCATTCCATCATCTTTTGATAAGACTTTCAAGTTATTCTATATCTTATTTCTCTATAAATTAATTAGGTAGCCTTTATTAGGTACTAACCTATTAGTTAAAGAATTATACACACTTATGCTTATTTAGTTCTTATTCTTATATTCTTTATTGTACACTGTCAGAACATTTACATCGTGGATTATAAACTACATGTACAAAGGCGAGCTTAAACCTAAAAAAGCTTTAGTTTAAAAAAAATACAGGAGAACTCTCGTGGATATTGTGCTCTGTGGTCTATGGTTATAATTTCTCTTACATTGTGCTTCTTGTGCATGTAGAATTACCAATTTAGTGTTATGATAAAGTCTTAAGAATTTCTAAATTTTTTAATATTCTGCTCATTATCGATTCACATCCGAATAGGAAATATCGTAGGCAAGTTGCGTAGGTAGTGTTTTTTATTTTTAGCAGAAAAAGACATGGGTAATTCAAATATTTCAAATAAACTATAATGATTGCTATTATTATAATAACTGCTAATGAATACTAGACTTTATTAGTCCTCAAACACGTTATTGATTATAGAGATGTGCATAATATTACCCGCATAGTGAAATTTAATGAGCTATTTCAGCTACCGTTTGCACTGGCGGAGCAAAGTTTATGTATTTTTATTCCAAGTAAAAGTATAGGGTGTATTAGCGTAATTGCGAACGGGTGCGAAGTTAAAATTAGTTTACTGGTAGGCTTCTCGTATGCAAGAGGCCGTCTGGGTGGGTACCACCGCTTTGACAGTTATCCTGCCACCAACCAGTAGTGCGCAAGCATTACTGTGTTCCGGTTTGAAGGGCATTGCAGCCAGCGAAATTACTAAGCATTATGAGACTTAAAAGCTAATGTCTCAGGGCGACGAGTGCAGTGCAGCGTCGCGCAGGATTTTGCAAGTTCTGGGTGATACTGTTATTGTTATGGGCAGGCACATCACTATACCATCAGGCGAACGACCAGCTCGTATTGATTATATTCTGGACTACATAAGGTAAATTTTTAAAGAGCAGCTTCATAGGGAAAATCTGTTATCCCAACTCCACGTGGAGGAAGTCGCGGGTTGGAAAACAAAATAAGTTATAAAATCATCATCATCAGCCCATTACGTTTCCACTGCTGAGGCTAAGGCCTTCTTTCATAGAGAGAGTACGGGTGATATCTTGAGAAATATCAATGATCCTCTCAAGGTCATCGTCCGCACCTGTGCTAAATGTTGTACCATATATTATTTTTTTGTTTTTTCCATTACTAACACTAGATTAGATAATTTCTTTGTACTAACTCAATATGCATCTAAGTTATCTGAATTATTTGATTTGATAATCCACCGCTCTGGCCTAGTGTGAATTGGTATCCACCAACCCACACTAGGCCAGCGTGGTGGCACATGTCCTTAAATTTGTTTTTTTAAGTTATAACAGTTACAACGATATTCATTATTCAAACGTATTCATATTCATTATTAAATAAACAGGCAAAAACTAATAAACCCGTTAAAATCTTCCTATCATTAAAACATTTTGCTGATTCATATCAAGAATGCAAGATTGTTTTCTTCTGGACCATAATAACGGCTATAAAAACAAATACCTCTCGTTATAAAACCATAACGATAAACATTGTAACGTTATAATAACGTAACGGGTAACGTAATTTGGACTTAAACGCTATTTTTTCTCATATTAAATGCCATCGCGTTATTTACATACAGCTAGGTGTAATGAGTAAGGTTTTTCTTGCAAATTAGTGATGGTATGATAATTGGGAATGTTAAAAGCTATTTGAGTGCAATATACTAGGACATTGAACTACTAGAATTTTTTTTTAACGGGCGAATGCCTTTATTACTGAAAACAACTCTACACTCTACTTACTAAAACATTTAGTCCATGCTAAAACTAAACTCACTACTTACAAGGAGAAGCAATTGGACAACCCATATACTATTAAAGCCCTATAGATAGCTCAAATGCTCCAACCTCCAACCCACTACCAGTTGGCATCCAAGATGCTGGCAGTATTGCCCCTTTGGATTGCAATACTGATACGTTGAGCCAAATAAGTCCCAGCATTTTGGTCACGCGTCGCATCGATCAGGCGTACTTTTCAAAATACAATGAGCTCCCGGTCCCCACGGACCCTCACCAAACGGCTCAAATATGTAACCGCTACCGAGGTTAGCATATTTCCGCCGCTTGAGTTGCTCGGCCGAATGAGCCGCCGCGCCAGCCTTATTCTGCGTCTCCGGAAGATGTGACGGCGCCATAGTATCGACGCAAGTAGCGTCCCACACTAGAGGCCGCCCCAACTTCCAGGGTCATGGTTCGGACACTACTAAAATTGAAGTCTACTCTAACAAGGTATTTAGGAAATAAAAAATACGACCGCCGTACCGGCTGGGACTTGAACCGCGCCCGAAGTCTAGTCTGTTTTATAAATACAAGAAAAACTTGTCTAACTTTGTTTACTAGTTTTGATAACGTTTGTTCTTATGGTATACTAGCTGCTCCCCGCGGTTTCATCCACGGTTTCCCGGAGAAAAAAGTAGCCTATGTGTTTTTCCAGGACCTAAAATACCTATATACCAAATTTTATCAAAATCCGTTCAGTAGCTTTTGGGTGATTGAGTAACAAACGTCCTCACAAACTTTCGAATTTATAATATTAATAGTATCACGGCACAAATACCGGGACTTTGTAATACGTATAGGTACCTTGAACCTGTTCAAGGGGTATACCTTCAGCTCGTTAAAATATAGGAGGATAATAGGGGATCGGACAACTTTTCAGAAAGTGTAAAATTAACCATAATGTATATATATATATATAGCCATAAAAAATAATGTTTTAATTAAATTAAGTCCTAAAAGTACCTCAAATTATGTTTAAATGTTATGTTTCAAATATTGCCGCGCAAAAGGTCACCTCAGACGTATGACGTCACACGCTGGCCAACGAAACGACAAGCTCTACGAAAGCTTGCAAAGTGATTTATACATTTTTGTGAAGTTTAAATACTTTAGGGTCGTCATGGCATGAAATACGTATCGTTTTGATATAGATAAAAAGCAAAAATATAAAATAAACACAAGCTTCGCACACAGTATTTACTTTGAAATGACGTCATGCACTGTGTTGGTGGTTCAGAACAGATAAAAAATGTCAGAATTTATTTGATTTTATTTATTGATTTAAAAATATAAATTATTATTAATTTACAAAAAAAAAATATTGAATGATCTTTCGAATTCGACAAACATTCGTTCAAACTACATTTTAGATTTTTTTTTCGTTTACTGTCCGATCCCCTATTAAAGCATTGGCGTTCGGACATGAGTGGCAAAATGATGAGTAGATATATCAACAGTGGATTACTCGTGGTAGGTCTCTCGTATGCGGGAGGTCGTCTGGGTAGGTACCACAGCTTTGTCAGTTATTCTGCCACTAAGCAGTAGTGTGCAAACATTACTGTATTCCAGTTTAAAGGCATTGCAGCCAGCGAAATTATTGGGCGCGGTGCTACGCAGTGCATTTTATGGTATTAAAAGTTCTGGGTGGCACTGCAATTGTTATGGGCAGGCGTGGCGCGTGACCTCATCTCACCAATCTCCACATCTCTCGTGATCAGGCGAACGACTTGTTCGTCTTACCACTCAGTAACATTAAAAAAAGGTTCACGCTGAAACTGGTTAAAAAAAATTCCACTATGATACATATAAATAATACCGTGTTAATTATATAGATTAATTTTTGATAGATAACGCTATTTAATTTAATTTCTGTTTATAATGTATTTTTAATTTATAATTTTTAATTATTGATTTGTAAATATACCCTACTGTTTGTTTCTGTTTCAAGTTTTGGATATTTGTATGCAAGATAAACTAAGTTGTTTGGGCGTATTCTTAAAAACCAACAAATTCACAAACATAACCCGCACCTTGCATTCCATTCTGTATCTACTTATGAACTTGGCAAAGTGTTTGTTCAAGCACATTCCTACCTGGCGGATGTAGGTAGGTACCTACATGTAATCGCAAAAAGTTAACCGTAGACTCGGAGAACAGTTATAGCTTGGCATCCAAAACACCTGTACTTTGACTTTATTGAAGTTTCCTGTTCAATTTATGGATAATGGGTTATTAAAAGAACGGGTCATAAATGATATTATATTTATATTGTAGAGTTTTAAAGTTTGCATTGTTATTATGGCTTTAATTAAAGTACCCATAAGTAGGTTGTATGTTTTTGTATAGATAGTAAATTGTATAATTGAATAAATATTGAATGTTTATGGTATATTAAAAAGGGCAAAAGGTATAAATATTTAACCAATTAGTAATAGAGAATCACGACTCCCCCAGTACACAGGGAATAACATAAAAAAGGGTCAGGATGGAGACTTCTGAAACTATAAAAGATGCGAAAATATGTACTTAGGAACCATGTCGTCGATTTTTAAAAACCTATGAATGCAGTTTTACTTATAACTAAAATCGACGACATATGGTTCTTTAAATCTTATTTTACTATCTCTTATAAATAGTTTCGGAGGTCCCCATACTAACCTTTTTAATGTTACAACCTGTATATTTCAAGCCCTTTGCCTCATGCTTACAGAATGCATCTTCGTACGACCGAAGCTTTTTGCTTTCACTTTCATCAAACGAACAGACAAAGACTAAATTACATTGCCAACTTAAAAAAAAAGAATTAAAAACAACGTCAGTTAGTGCCATTGCCCCATTCTCCGATCTATACGTAGGTATTTCTTATTTACCGCATAGCTTAGACGTCGTTCACACAGCAAGAGTTCTACAGAGTCAGAGTTCTGCTTTCCGCGGGCGCCGTGTGGACACGACGCTTTGAAGAGCCATAGATAAATAAATTCGCCGTACGATCACATATATAGATCCTGGCCCCTAACTAGGATTCCCTCTATATAGAGAACTACGAGGACCATGATCCCACAACACTCAGACACGAAACAAATGTACACAAACATTTGTCCCTTCGCGAGAATCGAACCAGCAATCTAAGTGGTGTTTCAGATATGAGCCAACCTGCCCAACCACAACCATAGATGCTGACGATAGATATAGCATAATCCTTATCCTTATCTTTAATAATACTATAATCGCGAAAGTTTGTATGTATGGATGTATGGATGTTTGTTACTCTTTCACGCAAAAACTGCTATATATGTATAGTCGCATAGATTACAGTGACAGCGGATCGCAGAACTCTGAATTCGGAACTCTTGCTGTGGGATCGTCGCTTTATATACGAATATACCGACTCCCCACGCGCCGGACCATCAAATGAAGTAATAAACAAACTATATAATTTCAAATAAAACATCTAATTGGTCACGACTTGATCTCGATCGATAGGTATTATTCACCAATAGATGCTAATAGAGACGTATGTCGTTCCTCGTTTGCAACCGACTTCAAACAAGTTAATTCCTAGCATTATCTCCGCATAGCAAACAGGACTGCGAGGCGAGACTGCTTATTTTCTTGTGATTGCTTCGGGAATAAAAAACGTTAAGTGCCCATTGAGTAGGTACAGGTCTATGGCACCTCGGATGGTGGAAAATACTATAAACCACTCGAGTGTGAAGTATTGATGAGACGAGCCAAGACTTGAGCTTGTTGTTAGATTGCTTTTATAATTAAAGTTTATTGTTCCGCGTGGAATTTCAAAGAAATAGGCAGGTACATTTTTTCCCAAGCTTAGCTCAACTTTAGATCCGTGAGGTACAATTTACGACGAAGCATAAGTTCAAACTAGGCGTGTGTAAATACACGCCTTATGTTTAAAACTAGGCTTTTGTACAGTTTTCTCTAATGAATGAATGAATGTATGAATGACTGTATGAATGAATGATTGTGAATGAATGTATTTATTTGCGTAAAATATGCGTTGCACAGGTCAAATTAATAAAAAAATCTTATTACATATGTAGTCAGAAACATAACTGACATGCAAAATGTAAAATTAATTAAAATTTAAATCTGTTTAATAATTATACACATCAATAACACAAAATCAAAGGCTAGACATCATCAGAAAACACAATATTGCCTACTTCTTCTTAGTCGTATTCTTCATTTCTGAAAGGCTCGACTTTCGCAAATCAGTAATGAATGAATGACTTTCGGGAATGAGGAGCTGAAGAAAAATAGTAAGTAGGAAACCGCAGAGTAAAGATTGGTTGGGTTAGGTTAAAGAACAAAGAGGAAAAAGATGTCTATCAAATTAAATAAACAACTCATATTAAAAATGCGGAGCTCCTCATCCAGCTAACTACAGGGGATGTGCTGTGGCGAAAGAAATCCAACTACTTCGGAACAGACATATAAGCAAAACTCCAGTGGTAAGTCAAAACAAAATATCAAAAGAAAAGCATGATGGTCCTAGCCAAAATAAGCCATGCCTAACTAAGACTGGCTCTACTAATAAAAACATCTCATACGCTCAAGCTACAGCAAGAGATACAACAAAAGTGCCTCAGGCTCAGGAGTCACTTACCATTGTAAACACAGACAAAAAGCTAGATGACATCCTTAAGCTCATGTTGTCATTCGACGAAAGACTAAAAAAATTGAAAATAGCACCAAAACAGCTAAAACTAAGCAGCTAAAATGAATACTATTTTAAAAATCATGGCTTGGAACTCAAATGGGTTACAAAAACACCAACATGAATTACAAGTAATCCTAGACATAGAAAATGTTGATGTGTGCTTAATATCTGAAACGCACTTCACAAAACAATCGTATATACATTTCAAAGGATACAAAGTGTACCATGCCTTACATCCAGACAACACTGCAAGAGGTGGTAGTGCCGTCATTGTAAAAGAAAACCTTAGTCACTATGAATATACTAAATACGAAGAGAAAGAAATACAAGCAGTGGCGATAAGTCTTAAAACTAAAAGCTATCCTCTTACAATATCAGCAATATACTGCCCACCTCGGTATATGATAAAAAAAGATCAGTATATGAGTTTCCTAAAGCGCCTTGGTAATAAGTTTGTATTAGGAGGCGACTTTAATGCCAAAAATACGTATTGGGGCTCTAGACTCACCACAAACAAAGGCAAAGAATTATTAAGTGCCATAAGAGAGATGAAATGTGATGCTTCATCTACTGGAATGCCTACTTACTGGCCAACAGATCCCAATAAAATCCCGGATCTCTTAGACTTCTTTGTAATTAAGAACTTATCTTCAAAAGCTACATGAAAACTTATCATAGTTATGATATGAACTCAGATCACTCTGCAATATATCTCGAAATAAGTGAAAAAGTCTTAGATAATGATAAACCTCCAACTCTTGTTAATAGGTTTACAGATTGGGAGAGCTTTAACATAGATTTAGATAGTGATATAAATCTCAAAGTACCACTTAAAACACCGGAAAACCTAAACATAGCTCTTGAGATATTCATAGAAAATATTCAACAAGCAGCCTGGAAAAATACACCTGAAATTAATAAAAAAACCAAGGGTAATATATACCCCATACGTATTAAACAACTTATAGCTGAAAAAAGAAAACAACGAAAAATCTGGCATCAATCTAGGTGTCCTGCAGACAAAAAAGAGCTTAATAATATCACCAAAACATTGAAACGCCAAATCCAGGATTTTAATGATAACTCCACGAATGAGTATTTTCAGAAGCTAACCAGTGATAGAAGTACAGATTACTCCCTTTGGAAGGCAACTAAGAACCTAAAAAGACCAATTATCCAAATACCACCTATTAAAGATAACAACGGAAAATGGGCAGTGAATAACGAGCAGAAAGCTAAAAGGTTTGCAGAACACTTAGCAAACATCTTTAAGCCAAATCAAAGTAGCACAAATGAAACCTTTTCTTTGGATGATATCAACCTCCATGATGAGCAGGAAGATGATAATATAAAACTAACAACACCTATAGAAATTGCACGTGAAATTAAATACAGTATAAACCCACGAAAAGCTCCTGGGTATGACCTAGTATCAGGAGAAATACTCCAAAATCTTCCAAGAAAAGGGATAGTAAAACTAACAAATCTTATTAATGCTGCACTAAGATTAAAATATGTACCAGACTTATGGAAAGTTGCTGAGGTAATAATGATAGCAAAGCCAGGAAAACCGCCTCATGAAACAACTTCGTACAGGCCAATCTCCTTGCTACCCATAATGTCAAAACTATTTGAAAAGATATTGCTTAAAAGACTTAAACCAATTATTGACAGCACAAACCTCATTCCAGAGCACCAATTTGGTTTTCGGGAGAAGCACTCAACCATAGATCAAGTGCACCGAATAACAAGTATTATAGAAACAACTTTAGAAAATAAGCAAGTATGCTCTACTATATTCCTAGATGTAGCACAAGCTTTTGATAAGGTGTGGCATGAAGGCCTAGTTCACAAGCTAAGAATGCACCTACCGAAAAAATTTGCTAATATTCTGGAATCTTATATTTCAAACCGATTATTTAGAGTAAAACAAGAAGATGCCTACTCAAAATTGAAAGTAATAAAAGCTGGAGTACCACAAGGAAGTGTATTAGGTCCGGTCCTGTACCTACTATACACCTGTGATATTCCTAAATTAGAAGATAACACCATCGCAACCTTCGCTGACGACACTGCTATAATGGCTGTAGCAAACACCCATAGAGAAGCAGCAGAAAAGGTTCAAAAGGCTGTTAACAAAGTTTATGACTGGACGAAAAAATGGAAAATTAAACTAAATGAATCCAAATCAATCCACATAGACTTCAGCAACAAGATACAACAATATTGCCCAGTCTACATTAACAGCAATCAAATCCCGTATGAAAATACAGCGAAGTACCTAGGAATGACACTTGATGCAAAGCTCCGCTGGAAAGCGCACGTCAAGAAGAAAAAAGAAGAATTAGATTTACGCTTTAAAAGAATGTATTGGCTGCTTGGAAGGCACTCCACGCTGTCAACATACAACAAATTGATACTATACAAACAAGTCCTAATGCCAGTTTGGACTTATGGTATACAGCTGTGGAGCTGCACCAAACAGAGCAATATATTAATCATACAACGCTTCCAGAATAAAGTATTAAGGGAAATTGTGAACGCACCCTGGTACATTAGAAACGACGATCTCCATCGGGATCTTAAAGTAGAGTTCGTCGATAAAGTTATTAAAAAATATGCCAAAGCCCACGAACTTAGGCTTCATCATCATGTGAACGTCGAGGCAATCCAGCTCCTCGACCACACGGATATAGTGAGAAGACTTAAAAGAACAAAACCGTTTGAGTTAGTGTAATGTCTAGTGATAGTGAATTAGTGTAATGTAGTACGAGTGCTACCCATACAGAACACAAGAACAAAGTGTCTTCCCCTTAATATAGACAATAAGAAAAGTGTTAATGGACACATTCTTAGTATTAGTTTATCTATCAGTTTAAGTTAAATGTAAATTGCTTATTAGCCTAATTAATTGGCTAGATTGTAATAAAAATGGGGATCATAATGACTATGAAACCATATGAAGGGAAAAAAAAAAAAAAAAAAAAATATTAAAAATTGACCAAACGACAGGTCCAGGAATTTTATTCTAAACTGAGGAAATTAAGAAAAGGAATGTCATGAAAACTATTTTTTTTTTTATGTAACTGAATGACGAGACGAGCTGGTCGTTGGCCTGATGGTAAGCAATACGCCAGCCCATAACAATAACAGCACCACCCAGCACTTTGTTTTGCAAAATCCTGCACTGCGCTGTACTGCACTCGTCACTCTGAGACAATTAGCTGTTGAATCTCATAATGCCCAGTAATTTCGCTGGCTACAAAAGTCTAATAAATTAAATATGACTTTCTTAAGTTGCCAACAGCGGATGACCAAAAACCAAAATAAGCAAAAAAAACCAAGAGAGCATCATTACTTGGCACATCGCATGAAGCCTATAAAGCATCGATAGCTTTTTTATTACCTTATAACAAGGTTTTTTGCAACAAGATATTGTGGTCAGACCATAAACGGATCGAGACTGATCTGTGTTATTTTAGGACAATATACTTTTATGTCTCTTACGTGACTCGTTATTCTTTTGGTCAACTGCTAAGGCTAGGATATTAAGTAGCAACTGTGGTTGCAAGTAGTTGGTCGTACGAGCTACTGCAGTGTAGCTACTTGCCCAATCTGACCGCATTGTACGAGTAACTGCCAGGAAGAAGTAGAGGTAGAATCGGTCAGAAGCTCCACATTTACTTGGTCTCTCGTATGCGGGAGGCCATCTGGGTAGGTACCACAGCTCTGCCATGTATTCTGCCACCAAGCAGTAATGCGCAAGCATTCGGTTTGAAGGACATTGTAGCCAGCGAAAATACTGGACATATGAAACTTAATATGTGATGTCTCGTGATGATGAGCGGAATGCAGTTTTATATACTTAGTACTTTTATGGTATTAAACGTTTTGGATGACACTGCAGTTATTACGGGCAGGCGTGGCGCTTACCACCAGGCGAATGACTTGCTCGTCTCATCACTCAGTATAATAAAAAAGAGTTAAGCCATCACAGTCGCTCTTATAAACTACAAACATCTCATCCATAAACGCAACATAAAATAATGTGATAACTTAATGAATAATAATTAATTTAAATTGACAAATGTATACTATAAATAACCTAATGAGAATGACTGGCGATAAGTAATTAACTTTACTCAGAACCTGTGCAGCGCCGTTTCATGGCACATGTTAAGACATTTCTAACCCCTGTCTGGTACATTTCATGTAAGCATCAATAAATGAATATGAATAGAAACACATGATAAATGAACTGTTTAATCAACTTCATCTACCATTCTTGATCTTTCTTTTAGTTAGAGGCAAAAACTTTTACTACTTATAGTCAATTAAAATAAACTACCTACATCAAAGTATCCTCTTGTACAGTTTCTTCTAAGTTCATAAGAGTTTTAACTTCATCAGTATTTGCTCCTTGAGCAATGTTATTCGCTGAGCTATGGACCATTTGTCATAACTGCAACACGCTCGTACTTTTAGTTTATAGTACCGTGCCTATTTTATTTTGTGAAGTACATAGTTTAGATTAGATTAGATAACGCTTTATTGTCACACAAGAACATGAAATAATTACAAAACAATACTTAAACCTAAAGTGTTACAATGGGCGGTCTTATCGCTTATAGCGATCTCTTCCAGACAACCTTTGGATGGGGAGGACTCAAAGAAACTGTGAGGGACGTTACGTTAGTTTACGTAGTATCTAATGTCTGTGACATAGTGATAGTGGTCAAACGCAAGCTAATTCACAATAAAAAAATATTATATAAATTTAATTTAATTACACAGTTGTTGTTATATTGAAAATAATTATATTAATTATCACATTGAACGTATAAAACTCACACTCAATAATTGCAAACGCTCTTACTGGGCTAATGTACCCTATGCCTATATATCTACCTAGCATAGTATTTAAGACAAATCTATCTATCTACCTTTAAACGAGCAATTCTTCTTAACTAATATTATAAAGAGGAAAGATTTGATTGTTTGTTTGCATTGACTAGGCTCCGAAACTACTGAACCGATTTGAAAAATTCTTTCACTGTTGGAAAGCTACACTATCCCCGGGTGACATAGGCTATATTATATTTTCAAAAAAATTAGGGATCCTTACTAAAACTCCAATAATGTAACCCAAAGTGTAAAAAAAATACCTAAAATATTCTTTACATCGCACGCGCTGCGAAAACTATTGATGATAGAATAAAATAATGTACTACGACTTTGCACTTTTGCAACACATCATTATTTACAAAAAGTGTCGCGACAGCATATCTAACTATTATAGTTATGTCACAATAAGTGTTCTTTTATTTTAAAAATTTAATTGGAATGCCGCCGCTAGAAATGGCTCTTTATTTTTATCTTGGTATTAATCCTTATCAAAATAAATTATTTTCATATTCAAGACTGCTTCAATATCTTTATATAACTTTTTGAATTATTCAATTCGGAGATTCTATTCGAAAGATATCACGAGTGTAAAAATGTAAGTATTAGAAAAAAGTGGCACCTTATGCAATGTAGGTGTCACTGGGGTACGGGCCGTGCGGGAGGGGAAATGTGAGTGTACCTATAATTTTTTTTAATTTCGAAATATTTGTTAAATACCCGTGCGAAGCCGGGGCGGGCCGCTAGTGTATATATAATCTGAATCTCGGAAATGGCTCTAACAATTTTCATGAAATTTAGTATGCAGGGGGTTTTGGGGGCGATAAATCGATCTAGCTGGGTTTCATTTTTAGAAAACGTTATTCCAGGTAACTTTTTAGGTTAATCCAGGTACTTAATGTAAATGAATGCAATCAATAAATGAATTACAAATGTTTATATAAGGATTAAGTGTCTTACAATGGAATGTACATATGATGTGTTGAAGAGACAAATAAACGTTCTATCTATCTATAAATCTAACTTTTACAGCTTAAAATCCCACGTATAATCTTGACAGGAAAGGAACAGGTTTACATATAAGAATAGCTTCTAATACAGTCAGTATGTAAAACCTTATACGGATAGATGTATCCGACAGTCCAGTTATTTAATCGAATAACTTATCTTGATGACTGGATTATTATTTAAGACGACATGCGACAGGTAGGTTACTTTTAGTTGACAGGTAAGAGAGTGCCAATGAAATAATTGTTTTAATGTAACTGACGAACAAGTCGTTCGCCTTATGATAAGCGGCACGCTTGCCCATAACAATTGCAGTACAACTCATTTGCAATACAAAGTACATCAGATATTAAGTCTCGTATGTCCAGTAATTTCGCTGGCCACAATGCCCTTCAAGCCGCAACACAGCAATGTTCGCACACTACTGCTCGGCGGTCAATGCTTATTAGCATAATTATTACATTTTAAACTTAACCTACATAACGGTACATAAACGTACTCATAAATTGATGCTTACCCTAAATTTGGTTTAAACACATATCTGCATCTGCAATTTTATTATGTTAATTTTCATAATGTTCAAACGTGGTTTGGACACATTGTTAATAATAATAACACATTTAATGGCTGGCCAGTTTAATGGCTCTAAATTATGTCAATAGCTTTTATTATTTTGTGCCGGGAGTTGTCTGCGCCGCGAATCCAAACCGTAAACTCCCTGAAGGACATCCTAATTGTCCGAAACCTGGTCGGAGTTATTCCGACACAATCATAACGTGAGTGTATCCGTTTATATTTATAGTGTAGAAGAATGTATGACGCCCGGTGAACAGAATATTTCCATTCATTGATAACGCCGAAAAACGCGTTTAAAAAAACAAATTACATTCAAGATTGGCTACTGCCTCTTCGTATATTGTTTGATGGTGTGAATTTTACTCATTACGAAAGGTGCAAGGCAAGTGCGAGTCTGGGAGCAAGGCCGCTAGTACATTGACCTCTAAGTCAAGCCGCACACCGGACATACAATTGTGGTGTGACAATTCTCATTTCACACGTCTTTTCCGTTATACAACTAACTCGCCTGTAAATAAAAACCTCCGTCTTTCAAAATTATGCTAGACCTTTCTGTTCGAAGGAAGACTGGAAGTGATCACTTGGATCGATAAGAACGCCAAAAGCTTTGCCAGTTACTCTGCCGCCAAGCAGTAGTGCGCAAGCATTACTGTGTTCCGATTTGAATGGTATTGTAGCCGGCGAAATTACTGGGCATATGAGACTTAATATCTGATGTCTCGGGGGATGGTATTCAATGGTCGCACTGCGATTGCTATGGGCAGGCGTGGCGCTTACCATCAGGTGAACGACTTGCTCGTCTCATTAATGTTCCATAAAAAAAAACTATATGGAATACGCACAACTAGGACATGTTTATTTGTACCGGGATTTTTCCTTGCGAAAAGTGGCATGCAGAATAGCGATATTATGGATAAATAAAGAAAAAATTGATAAAATAAATATAGATATATAAATAAATATAGATAAAATATAGATATAGAAATCCAGTATATATATATATATATATATATATATATATATATATATATATATATATATATGTTATATCAAGTTGGACTGCAAGGGATGAAAAATATACCAATGTGTAGGGAGAAATCCCCTGATTATCATATCAAAATATTTAGGCTGCACGCGGATCGGAAAAAATATTATAAGTGAAAACAAATATATATTTTCCGCTGAGCCTGCATTTCAAACTCTGTATGAAAGGGAATCATGAATCCGCAAGCTAAATTTTTTTCACCAAAAATTTCAAAAATTTCCCTTTATTAATAAAATTAAAGTGGATTTCAAATTTTTACATTAATATTGATAATTATAATTATGATAGTTATAATTTTGCCGATCCATACGCAGCTTAAACATTTTGATATGTTAATCAGGGGATTTTTCCTACACTTCCCTGTATATTTTTCATCCCCTGAGGTCCAACTTGATATAACACAACACATATAAATAAAATCTAGATTGACTGGACTATTTGTTGCATGCGTGTGAGGTGCTTGAGTCGGCGGTGTGCGGCCGGACTAAAGTAGTTGGGTAGGTACGAAAGGAACTGTCAATTATATCCGACCTCATGATTAATGATGATACAGTAATTTAATATGAATATAATTGCTTAAGATTGCGTGCGTAATCTAGAATTAGATTTATATTGAGTGATACATTGATCGTGATTATTAATAAAGCCGAGACTGCAGGTAGTTGGTAACTTTACATGGGTGTTCCGAAGTTCAACAAATAAAATAGTATGTTTTATTTTGTCTTATAAAATTACAAATTGATAAACGCAAATTGATAACAAACATATTTTTTTTTTATGTAACTGAATAACGAGACGAGCTGGTCCTTTGCCTAATGGTAAGCAATACGCCAGCCCATAACAATACCAGCACCACCCAGAACTTTGTTTTCCAAAATTCTGCGCTGCACTGCACTGCGCTCGTCACCTTGAGACAATTAGCTGTTGAGTCTCATAATGCCCAGTAATTTCGCTGGCTACAATGCCCTTCAAACCGGAACACAGTAATGCTTGCGCACTACTGCTTGGCGGCTGATAAATAATAAAATATTAATAAAAAAATGCCACGAGAACCTCCTCCTTTTACTAAAGAAGGTTAAAAACGAGGTATATTATACTCTCATCCATTGCACAAATCTATTCCACTTATTGTTTCACACTTATCCATACATTTGTAGGGAGCAAACGTAGTAGTACCTATACTTATTAGTTATTATATCGTCCTATCGTTCACAATACCCAGAAAAAGTACTTGCTTATAAAAAACCTGGTTCGAATTATTAAATGAAATATTATTGTACGAAGCTACTTACGACGATACCAATCAACATTATCACATTACGTTCCTATCTACATCATCTAACCCTCATTATAGTTTTTAAATTAGATTTTATAAAAGTACCTATCAACGTATTCGGGCTAAAATAGATTTAATAGACTTAAAGGCATAAAATTACTCATATAATAAAATTACTTATGGAACGACCTCTTCCATAACCGAGTAAATACTATCCTTATTTCCGCTGATGATGCCAATTATGTGTAATGAAAAACTAGATCAACTTGTACCGTTTTCAGTGATTCCGATTTAGAATTTTTGTCAAGTTTTTTTATGGAACTGTGGGTGGACCAGAATGCAGTGCTATTTATGGTTGCTACAGTGCTATAATAAAGGGGTAATGGTATTAAAAGTTCTGGGCCAGAACTTTTAATACCCTTTATTGGATCTTCGTCGTTGATATAATTTAACTTGAAAATGGTTTGTTAAAATTCCTAACCACTCAGATAGCGACAGTGCCCCACTCTCCCCAATGAAGGGGAGCGAACGATCATCGAAGGCTAATGGTAAACTACCATCGCCCGTCTCACGCTCAGGACACCGCGCCACGTCTCATCAACGTGGTTAGGCGCGACTCACGTATAGTGTTAGTCTTGGGAAGAGCTTACTATAGAAATGATCCTATGAAGTAAGGTCTTGTCGAATTTGAAATTCGCGCGGACGGTCACTGCGCGCCGGAGAATTTTGTCACCGCGATTCAGGATTGTGCTGCTCGATGCGGTGCGCCATCTAGTTTCATTTGATGAACTAAGCGTGCGCGTGCGCAGATAGTACGTCACAAGCACATGTGCTATAAATTTATTACTGAAGAGATTATAAGAGCGTTTATAATAGACCGCCTGGCTTAATATCTTGTATCTATACATCTGTAGTTCAATAAAAATATTATTTATTTTTTAGTAAAAATAATTCTAGTAATAGATATTATTCGCACGTATCTACCTAGTTACTTATTAGTTACCTGTTGCCCAGTAATTTCGATTGAAACAGTGTATTCCAAACAGCATCCGTAATGTTTGTACACTACTGCTATCTTTCACAGCTGATATCCTTTTAAAATATGTTATTTGTCAGGCCAGCCATGACACCTGGCTGCTATTGGCTTAGCCAGGGCCCAGAGTGTTTCATTAACCTAACGGTGAACACGGAACGCAGTCGTGCTGTCATGAAATGTAATTTTGCATAAATCGATTAATCATAAATTATTTCCGTATAAGTAGGGAATATTTATTAACAGTAAATGTCATTTGAAATTGCCTATTGGAACCGTGCAGGTTGTTTGCGGGTATTTAATTCATTAGCCCTTTACTTGTAGGTATATGCAGAAGATTAGATTAGAAGACTAGGTACAGATATTGTCTGATCTCTATAATTGGTAGCTTAAGGCTGCCCACGTCCGACAATCGGTCCGATATTTCTGTCGTTGAATATAAAACACGGTGTTTCATATTGCAACGCACACGTCCTACAAAAAATCGGTCACAAAATAGGTGATAAACGACGGAGAAAAAAAACGATTTATTTTGAACCTGACCCGAAAACCTGACCCGGAACCGGGTTAGGTTAGGAACAGCAAAAAAGTGAAGCAGGGTACTTGACAACAGGTGGACCAAGACAGTCGCAGAGACGATCAGCACGATTCCGATGGTCAGATGACGTCGCAAAGTACCAGCGAAATTACTGGACATAATATATGAGACATAATATCTAATGTCTCGGAGTGATAAGAGCGCAATGCAGTGCTACGCTGTGCTTTTTATGGTATTAAAAGTTCTGGCCAGTACTGCAATTGTTATGGGCAAGCGTGGTGCTTACCATCAGGCGAAAGTCTAAGTCTAATCACTAAGTTCCATAAAAAAACCTACGTCTAACCTACGAATAAATAATAGTATTATGCAGGACCAGAAATAGTACCGTGAACGAAAGGACGCCTTTTCCAACGTGTGGTTTGGTTTAGTTACATCATGCTAGTTTACATAGATAGATAGATTAGATTAGATTACATAACTCTTTATTGTTTCACCACCAGAAAACATAATAACAAAAAGTACAATAACAAACTTAAAAACTATAGTGTTACAATGGGCGGTCTTATCGCTCAAAGCGGACATCTCTTCCAGACAACCTTTGGATGGAGAGGACTTAAAGAAACTGTAAGAGACGGGGGTGTCAACATAAATGACAAAATAAACAAATGTATGTACAAAGACTACAAACTATAATAACATATACTATTACCTATAATAAATATACAATAATATATACCAATGATAAACATTGGTACATAATAATATAATATACAAAATATATAAGATGTATCTATCTATATATATATATATATATATATATATATATATATATATATATATATATATATATATATATATATATATATATAGATAGATACATCTTATATATTTTGTATATTATATTGTATATGTATATTATTATTATTATTATTATATATATATATATATATATATATATATATATAATAATAATAATATACATAATAACAATTTCATATATAATATATATAAAAAAAATCATAAGCGAAATTATAAATAGATACATATAAAGGCAGCAGTGAACTACACAAAGAGATAAAATTTCTTTAGATGCTTTTTGAAAGATAGAATGATTTTTATAAGGATTACGACTCCTTAAACAGCTTAATGTCATCCAACATTTGAAGCAGAAAAGTCCTGGGTCGCACAGCACCGCCCTCCTCATCCCCAAACATTAGAGTCGATATAGAAGACGAAGATGCCTGGAGCATTCCACTTCTGCAAAGTAGCCAATTGGTCAATTGGTACATAAGAAATTTAACATTGTAAAAAAACAACTAATTTTACAATAAGTTGGTTTTCTACTATGTTAAGTATGTCTAAAAACAAAAGGTCTAAAAAATGCCTCTCAGTTTCTTGGCGTATATTCTGAGTAGTGGTTCTTCTTCCGATGCGGAGGTAGAATTGATTTGATTTGATCAATTTCAATTTCGTTCATATTTTAGGTACGGTTTATCCTTGAATCAGGGTTCATGAACCTGACACCTTCCTCAATTCTCTATTTACGATGGTAAAAACCAACTCATGAAGAAGTTTTTAAAGTGTATAAGCGAACAAACATACAGACGTAGATCATACCTACTTTTATTATTTTATACATTAAGATAAATCCTATTCATAAGTTAGCCGTAATCTAGTAGGTAGTGCGGTAGTGGGCGTATATGATAATAAATCCATCTGGTCTGTCGGTTCGTTAACGTTGAGTAAGTGCCGGCACCGTTATCTTAAAGTACCTACCTAGTATCTACTCTGAAGTAGATATTGGATTTATCTATGATCTAACTAAGTATACGCAGTGGAATTGATTTACATATTTTTCCGACAATTTATTTTTTTCATTGGTAAATGGGCGCATACGTTTGACGACATCTCGCCTGATGGAAAGCGAAGATGCGGCCTAAGATGGAACACGCTTGCCCATGAGATGCCTATTCACTCTAGACTTAAAGAGACACAAGTTTTAGCCGTTAGGGAACAAAGACGGTGGCAGAGCGTTCCACTCCTTAGCAGTTTGCAAGATAAAGGAATCTGCGAAACGCTTAGTACGGATAGGTGGGATACTCGTATTAACGACGTAACGACTCGACTCACCCCGCCTGCAGGTTTAGCATGGACCGGAGAGAAAAAGTTTCGTCCCCTGTTTTTATCTACCTTTGAGAGATAAAATTATCTTCTCCACCTAATATAGCAAGGAAACAGGGGAAAAGATAAATTTTTCCCCCTTTTGACATATGTGGTGGAAAATATGTCTCCGCCTCGGGAAGTCCTTAGGTACATGTATATACTCAGTCCATGTTTTAGAATATATCTATAGTGTTAAATTAAATGGCATATTAATATTAGTTGGCCAAAATATAATTGACAATTAGCTGAAGTGTCAATGAATGTGAATGAAATGTAGCGACGCAGGGAGGCTAGTAGGAGCCGTGCCGTGCACCCGCGCCCCGCCGCGTCGCCCCCGTGTATCCTGTTTAGTGAAATAGTCATTTCAACTACGTAATTGTCAATTATTGTTTGGTCATATATTTTTAATTTAACGCTTCTTATTCGATCTAAAGCTCACTCAGTCCATACTGAGTACATACATTTCGGAAAAATATCGAATTAAATTCCTCCCTGTTTAATAGTATATATACCTAGTCGAAACGTATTTAATTTTTATATAGCGTTACTACAACTTTGCCAAATGCAGTTGTTTTTAATAAACAGGTATCAATTAATCTCAGTGAAACGTGAAACATATTTTTACACAAGACTAGCGTGGGAGCGGTCACTCGTGACTTTATAAAAACGCGGTATAATTTGTTTAAATTGTTCCTGTTTTAATTTGTTTACAGATTCAAGATGCAGAAGTTAGTGACCCTAGCATTAGCGCTATGCGCGGCAACGCAAGCGCTAGACAGTGGAGACAATAAGTTCATGAAAGACTATGCTATGCTAAAGGTGGGTAAGAAAAATGAATGAAAAATGTATTAAAACAAAAGTGCAAAAAGATTCGCAGACGGTAGGATTCGAACCTACGCTCCCAGAGGGAATCTGATTTCTAGTCAGACGCCTTAACCGCTCGGCCACGTCTGCTTGTTATACAAGTGTTGAAATTATTCATCATACCACATATTAAAACACAAATTATATGTTTAACAATTTTTTAAACTTTTATACTCAGACCAACTAAGTAGAGTGCTATTTTTTATGTCTATGTATTATTATGAAGTGTTTTTATACTATCATTGCCCTAGAAAGATAGAGGTGGTTGTAACTCGTAATGATGGCTTATTCCCAAACGCCTCCAAAACTATTTCCAGCCCTACCTACCTAATGCCTATATATTATTATACTTTCCTATTGTTAAGAAATACTTACTAAGTATTATGTTTTGATTCTTAATAAAATAAATAATAATTTCTCCTCAGATTTATGAAAGTTGCTTTGGCACGGCACTCTTGAAGCAAATCACCAAAGAACTCAAGGAAGCGTATGCAAAATGTTCGACAGCGCCACCTATGAGAGATGGTATGAACTCGCACATGCCGCCCATTCTACTAAGCAAGCTTCCACCTGGCTTTTCGATGGACCCAAACACTCAAACCATAACAAAGCCGACAGATGGCTCTAATAACAATAATCAAGAAAATGATTTACCCAACCAAGATCCAGCACCGCAATCTCAAAAACCTTCCATTTTTGCATTTAGACCTCAAGGGGTGAGTAAAAATTAAAAAATAATACATAATAAAATGAATAGTGCAAAAAGGCAATAACCATGATGCCTCCTGTGAGGATTGAACTCACGACCCCTGGTTTACGAGACCAGTGCTCTACCACTGAGCTAAAGAGGCGATGGCATAATAGTCGAAATTACTGAACGCTACATCAGTACCTACCTATTCTTTATTTATATTCGATAATTATGTGTTGTTGATACAGGTATGGTGTGTTTGTATAATACAATTTAAAAAAGTGTGTATAGGAATAATAAATATCTATAAACATCGTAACTTCATAATTTGTAAACTTGTGAACTATTAAATTAAATTTAATAGAAATGAATTTAAATAGATATTTTTGTTATTTATACGATGGATTTTTACTATTAATAATTAAAAAAGATAATTATCTCCTGTTCGGTCCCACCATTAGCTAATACCAGGCCTAGTACACTTTGCACTGTAGGTACAAAGCTACAAGTACATAGGTAGTCGGACACCGACGGCGGGTCGCGCGTCGTTACTACTCGTTACACGTGCCGCGTCTCAAGAGATACGACCTATGCGATAGAAAGAGAGGCGCTCTGTAGATATGACTGGTAGGTATGCAGCGCTACGCGAGCTGAATTGAATTTTATTGCGTCATAGCAAGAGTCGCTATTTGTTTTAATTTCTTTGCGGAGTAATGTTTCTGTCCCTTAGTATTCTGTGCTATTACACACTAGCTGCGCCCCGCGGTTCCACCCGCGGTTCCGGGATAAAAAGTAGCCTATGTGCCATTCCAAGTCCTAAAGTACCTACACACCAAATTTCATTAAAATCCATTCAGTAGTTTTTGCGTGAAAGTAACAAACATACATCCATACATTCTTACAAACTTTCGCGTTTATAATATTAGTAGGAAGTAGGAAGTAGGAAGTAGGAAATAGGAAGTAGGAAGTAGAATTAGTGTGATGTGATGTGATGCGACAAAAGTAGCTGAACATTTGTGAATCTTTGATTGACTACCTTAATGTAGATAGTCAGTGTAGTAAGATATTTGTCTTATTTCTCTAAATTTTGCATTTAAAATGTCTGTATATATCCTCTGCGAATAGGAAAATTGCAAAATATTGCATGTAATTAGTATATTTTCGGTGTTATTTACAATTGAAAGATTGTAAAAGTTCTTCTACTTCTGTCGCTGACTGTACCAAAATGAAGAGAGTGATTTTTAATTTATTTACGTACCTTTTCAGACACCTTTCGCTCCTTCAGCGTTCTCTCCCCTCCTGGGCAGCGCGCCCCAGCTGAGGCCATACAACCAGGCTCCCCTGTTCCCCTTCCAGCCGCAGCCCTTCGGGGGCATGTTCCAAGGGTACCAAGGGATGCCGTACAACCCTTACTACCCGCAGCAGTACCAGCAGGGCTTGCAGGGCTTGCAGCAGGGCTATTACCCTCAGCCGTACTTTGGGAATAGTCGGATGTCGGTGAGTTTTACAAGCTTTTATTTGACTTGTAAATTTTGTATGTTTGGTATTCTGTGGTTTAGGTCAAAATCATGCAAGTTAAATTAGAACCACTTCCTGTTATCCTACGAAGTTGAAAAGTTGCATACTAGTCCAAGTCCGATGATAATACAATATTCTGGTGAGAGCCAGCTGATCTGGTGATGGAGACGGAAGGTGGGCAATGGAACTCCTTGACAGATAACCGTAAACTACTAGTGTTTGGGCTTCTTTTATTCTACCCGCGGTTCCGATTACGAATTTGTTAAAAGCTTGTCTTTAAAAATATATATTTCAACAAAAATATTGTTTTTCTTTTGTATTTTTAACCGACTTTAAATAAAAGAGGAGGTTCTCAATTCGATTGTATTTTTTTATGATCGTTACCTCAGAACTCCGTCATTTATGAGCCAATTTGGAATTTTTGCGTTGGGTTCAGTGTAGCTACAATGCGGTCCCATATAAATTTCATCGATACTTCGAATTTGGACACACATGTGAGGTTGTTTTTTTTGTTATAAAATGAATTATAATTATTCCAGCGCCAACTCAGCCTGCGCACGCGTCTCGGCCTGAACATCCCTCGAATGCCAAGCAACCACAACGTGACTTGCGTGATGCAAGAACTGGGCTACATCGATCAGAACCTGGAGCCTAATTACGAGCAGATCACGCAGAGGATCGAGAACCTTCCAGTATCGAACGAGCTGAAGAGCGACATCCAGGAGGGCTTGCAGTTCTGTCAGAAGTTCTCGGTAAGCTGCTACTTCTACCACATATATAGATTTATATAATTTTATGTTCTAGCTATCGATGAAAGGCGCCGGCTTTTTGTGAAGAGGCCTTTTAAAAAAGGGGGTTAGAACCCCCGACGCAAAAAGTAGAGGTGTTATAAATTTGACCACTATGTGGGTCTGTCTGGGGCACCGTAGCTCTTAAACGTGTAAACCGATTTGGTTGCAGCTTTTTTTATTTGATAGCAGGTTTTCTAGCCGTGGTTCTTAGACATGTTTCATTTAAATCGGCCGTTTTTTTAGTTTTTATAGGCTTTTTGTGTCGGGCGTTTTTAAATTTAGTTGACTTGTATCTTAAAGCTATCGACTTATAAAATGTGCCTGATTTTTATAAAGAAACTTAAGCAAGGAATAAGTATGTATTGGCACAAAACTGAACTGTTTAACCTCTGCCATCATAAAATGGTTTTTCCACACTGGGTCACCATTTTTCTTATTTTTTAGCAATGCGTCCCAGAAGACAAGAGAGACATCGTGCCGCGTCCACAGGAACAAATCAAAGCCATCTTCTTCTTCCGCTGTTACAAGGTAAGGAATGTTTTAAATGAGGTTTTTCGTTTAATATAGATAGATAGAACATTCTTTATTGCACAATCAAATTTGTAGGTAGGTACATAGGCGAACTTAATGCTAGTTAGCATAATATAAGCACCGCCAATCTGGTATTTCGGGGTGATGAGCGCAGTGCAATTACAAAGTAGTGCAGTCCTACGCAGTGTTTTTTATGGTATTAAAAGTAAGGGTGGCACTGCATTATTATGGGCAGGCGTGGCACTTACCATCAGGCGAACGACCTGCTCGTCTCATCACTCAGTTCCATAAAAAACATAGATTCCCTAGAACCTAATGGCATTATAATGATGCCACGCTTAAAAAATGGTATGGTTAACGGCCAGTGGCCTATATATGCTCAATTTCTCAAGGTTGCAATTGCAAACTGCTGCGATTTTTTTAATTAACCATGCTTTTTTTTGTAGCACAAGAAGCTCGAGGCCTGCATTATGAAGGACATCAATGAACACTTCACCAAGGACTACGTCGTCGATACCGAGACTGACTTTGGGTAAGAAACTGAATTTCCTTGAATTTTTACGGAATAGATGGGCTAATCTCGGTCAGTCACTACATCGCCGTCGGTACTTAATTCCTACTTAACCCCGTCATAGGGTTTTGCTGAAGACCAGCAACGGGCTTCAATGACACTTGAAACAAATTCGTACTTTATTTTACTTATTGTCTGTGTGTTGTGTTGCTACAAAATGTTGAACAAGTGATCTTATTGCCAAATATTAAACAAAAAAATACTTTAATATTATTTATAATTAGTCATTGCGCCTTTATTCATATAAGAAATATGCGTCACAAAATATATCTAATAAATAATTTATTTATTGGTACTACTTTGAACCATATTTCAGTCTATTTTTAACCGACATCGATAAGGTTAAAAAGGAGAAGGTTCTCTATTCGATTGTATTTTTTTTTATGTTTGTTTCCTCCGACCTCCGTCATTCATGAACCGATTTGGAAAATTCTTTTTGCGTTGGGTTCCGTATAGCTACGAATTAGTCCCATATAGATTTCAATGATATTTAACGTTGGACTTCGAAGATACATTGAAGTCGGTTTTTTTGTTTGATAAAACGTATACTTGCTGCTTTTTTTTATTATTTATAAGCTTGCGTTTGACCGCTATCTCACCTGTTGTTAAGTGACGATGCGATGGAAGATGTAGCACGCTCGCCTAGAAGAAACCTGAACTTATGTAAAATTAAGTTACAATTAAATGAGTCATAAGTTAATTCATACAATATTTTTTGTATTACCTTAATTCTTCTTTATGTTATTACCCTTAAAAAATTCGACAACCGAATATTAATTAGGATTAATATTTTTATTTATTTTTTAGCTATTTCTACTTTGATTTATTTGCACCGCCGACTTCTCTCACTCCGTTAGTTCTTTCCATCCGAAGGTTGACTGGAAGAGATTTTAGCGATAAGTCCGCCCATTGTACTGTAGTTTGTAAGCCAATTGCTGTAACTTTATATTTTTTGCTATGGTATGCAATAAAGCTTTTTTGTATTGTATTGTAATTTCTTAATTCCAGAACCTTCTCCCGCTCCGGCCGTTCCGCCCGCGAGGCTCCCCTCCGCGACCCCAGCATGGAAGCCCTGGAGGAGATGGAAGTCTACCTCTACGACTACCTCAGTGGAGGCGGCGCCTTCGACTTCGATCTTTACATTTAAAAGACTGACCTTTAATATTTTAAGTACTTGAGTAGGCAAGGGTGGCGTAGGGTTCTATTGTTAGGGTATAATATAATGACCCAGTATGCAGACGTCGTTTGGCTTATCATTATGCCTAGTGTAGCTCCAGCGTTAATGACCGATTCCACCCTCGGCCTCAGCAAAATGAACCAACATAATGACTAATTAAAAAAATATCTAAAAGCCACGTTTTAATGCGCATTTTGAGGTTAGGTCGGCATTTCATGCAAATAATTGTATTTAGAATGTCCGTCATAAAGTTGTGAGGTACCTTGACAGTTTCAGGCGGATAGCTAATCGGGAAGTGCTTGAAATTTGAGTTGCAAGATTCCACCCGGAACGACAGACAGACAGACAAACAAGAAAATGACTTAATAGAAACGCATACCTACCACGTTTTTACAACACATTTCAAAGAGACGAATCGTCCGCATATTTTGTCGCTACACTTTGTCCTGATAGTTCGCATTGCGCCACCCTTTCTTGCCGTGATTTATGTGAAACAAATTCAATCGTTTTAAAAATGCACCAAGATTGCTCATATCTCTTATAACCTGGGGGTTTTAGAATAACAGACGTGTTTGATTAGGTTAGCTGGGAGAAGCAGAATAGGTATCAGTAGGTAGGCCACGTACCTACTGGGACAATATATGTCCCAAAACGACTAAAATAAGAATTCTTCATGGTATCTAAGTTACATTGGTCGGCTACTTATTGCATGTTTAGATTTTTATTTAAAACGCAGCAAGGCTGTTTTTATACAAGAAATAGATATCATAATCTAAATTAGGTACGTTATTGTATACGATAGTGCATTTTAGAAGAGAGGAGAAGAGGGGAGGAAACTGAATACTCAGATCAAATAGGTTTTAAGATAATTTAAGATGAGTTTAAATAAGATTTAGGTGATTTAATGTAAGGAGGTTGGTATAATAGTAAGAGATTTTGCTATCAGGCGTAATATTTAGGTGCTCAAAACTAGAGATATTGCCCTCGACTTCGCGCACGTACGCAATAATTTTATAATATTACGTTTTTTTAAATATAACTTTCAAAAGGGTCGGGAAATTTTTCGTCGAAAGTTGGCCTAGTCTTGAAACGCCATTTTGACGTAAATTAATGCATAGCATTTGTAAAATTACGTCTTGTAGCAAATTTTAAAGTTTTTGTCTCTAAAGCTTATGGTTCACGCTTTTTTGACGACAACCTAATTAAGTTTGATATAAGTTTTATTTAAGGTTCTTATTATTTAAATATACGGTATCGTTGGACATTAAAATTGAATTAAAAGGTAATAATTAAAATTTATTTAAAAGGTAAAAGGTAAAGGTATACCTACAGGATATCCAATTCAAACATTTTTTTTATATTAGTACACTTAAGTACTTACATAATTTTAGCGAAAGCTACAAAACACAGAAGAAAAATGTCAAACTATTTTATTACTATTTTTGTACGACGAATTTCCTGACGATAAAGATCGTTTTCTTATCTATGAAGGATGTATTCTTAATACTGGTCTTTAAATATAGAACGCTACATTTTTAGTCCATTTACGTAGATTTAAGATTTAGTAGAATAAACACTTTGCGCAGTTTATATATAAGATTTTAGATGTATTGGAGAACCTTTAATAAATGAATTGGACAAATCATAAGTGCCTTTATAAATATTCCGAAAAACGAGAAACAGCTAGCAGCCAAACACAGTAACTTACAACAACGCAATTAAAAGTAATATAGATATATACCTACTGTACAAACAACCTAAATATATGTAGGTAGGTAATTAAAGGTACATATTCTATTTATTTTCATTTTTAACACATTATCAAAATATTTGTGACATCTATATAGTTGTCCTTTATATAATACCCTTCTTCCTCCTATTGTAGTATAGGGTACCTACTTCCCTAAAAATCATAAATCATATAAATACATTAGTGATATACCTATAAACCTATTCACATATAGAATAGAATAGAATCATTTATTGACCATAATATTTAACAAAGTTTGCTATTGTAGGCAAGTTTTAATTACAAATTTTCGTGTATATAATGACATATACCTACTTAATTCTATGAATAGTTTTGTGCGAATATGGCACAATTTCGGTAGGGTAAGACATATCAACATTGTTAGTTTTTATTTCACCTTTCAAAAATCACAAAATTAAAACGGTCGATCTGCTTCAAATGTGCAAACTAAAGTCATGGATGCTGGTTACAATGTTGTCATTTGAATTTAAATACGGTACCATAAAACGGTCAAAAAGTAGCAAAAACTAATAAAAATAACGGTGTTTTGGAAACATCAATAGCACTTTATTAGCGACCCTTTATAGTTGTCCTTGTCCTAACTGCAACCTTCGATTTTCATAAATTGCTCTATTTCTCTTAAAATCAATAAACAATGACAGAACTCTTTGTTTCTCATAGAAAGTACGGTCTATTTACATTCCCATCAAATCTACCTCTTTTAGACGGAACAGGTAAGAACTATTTGGTTGCAAAAAAAGAGCTAAAAGAAAAAAGTTTGCAAGGAGAAAAAGTAGGTCGAATAAAGGCACCCCGGTGAAAGTTTTGTACAAAAATCTTTGCGAACAAACACACATAATGCACTTTTTTATATATTCGAGAGATTTCAATAAAAACTGGACCTTTCTCCGAATGAGCTCGGCCACAAAAGGGTTTTGGATTTCACAAACAGATGTGATTTTTTTTAATTCGTGGTATGAAGGCATGTATGTATTCTATGACATCTGTCATTTGGAATCGTTTAATTTTCATGGTACTCGATGATGGGAGCTAAGCTGAGTATTTTATTCAGAGTTTGTTAAAGTTTTAGATTACATCAATGGAGCTTACCTATAGACATAGGTATAAGTATTTTGCGACTGTTTGCAATTGCACTTTTTTTTTTTACAACCGACTGGGTTTGCGTTTGACCACAATCTCACCTGATGGGAAGTGACGATGTGATCGAAGATTTGAACACACCCAGATTGTATTTATGTGAAAACATAGACTACGGCAAGGCGTTCTACTCCCTAGACGTTCGCACTAAAAATTATGACCTACGAATAGGCGGAACTTCTGCCATGTAGGAGTGCCGTTGTGACGATCGTCTAGTTGTCCGATAGTGGTATGGTGATGGGGGGATCAAATTGAGCAGTTCTTGAGCACGTTGTCCGTAGTGTATTCTGTAGAATACCGATAGGCTTGCGACTTCACGTCGATGTGCCAGACTTTGTAGTCTGTTTTCCATCACCAACGTGTCGTCATTTCAATGGAATCTTCTTTTACGTCATAATAAACTGTGGAGTAGTTATACAAGTAGGTAGGTAAGGTACGTCATCAAAATATAATCTTATCTGTCTACTCAAACAGGAAAAAAATTTAGAGCAACTCTGAGGGTGATATTAATTAAAAATGTATTTATTAAACGGGCGAATGCCTTATTACTGAAAACAACTTTACACTCTACTTACTAAAACCTAAAACTAAACTAACTACTTACAAGGAGAACAATTGGACAACCCATAGACCATTAAAGGCCTATGGGTAGCAAATGCTCCAACCCACTACCATTTGGCAGCGTACCCAATATGCTGGCATTTATTAAACAAATGAGCCTTTGTGGCCAGTATGCAACTCTTATTACGTCATCACTTTATTTTACTATTCCAAATTCAAAAGAAACCAAAAAGGAATCTAACCAACCGTTTACCGTTGACAAGAAAATGATGCCCATGCTTTGCTCATGGCATGGCGTTTGATGGACAGTCACCTTTGCCGCCCTTTGTACTTCGACACGCGCGACCTTTCTGTACATTTAATATTTATTACATAATCACTAGCTTGATGAACTGAAGGTGCTGTCAAAACTGCTAACCAGCAGCGATGACTTTGGTTCGTTTTTTTATTTATTATATTTAGATCTGCATTGAAAGTTGCCGTTCTTCTTAACAACATTTGCATGCTGGAACTATTGCGATAGGTATTACCTACCTATATATGTTAGGTATACCTATCTCTATTTAAGTAAATAAATAAATAACGCCCAACGATCACATACATAGATCCTGGCCCCTAACTAGGATTACCTGTATCTAGGAAACCAGGAACTATGAGGACCATGGTCCCACAATACCCAGACTCGAAACAAGGTATAGTCATCGAACTTCGACTCTCTCTACGATTTCCTAAAGTTATGCAAACATTTTTGAATTATTTCTTTATCAAAATCCAAAAGTCATTATATAAATAACCGTATTGTCAACTTTACACATGTCGCTCTGCAGATGTAGTAAGTACTTACTCATATTGGTAAATAAACACTTTTAAAGTATAGACCTTCAGAAAAGTTTTTCTAGTAATTATTGTAATTTCAACCATAAATCTTGGAAGATAGGGCGAAAATAGACAAAAAATTATTTCAAAAGTTATTGACACTACTGTACCTACATAATGTGCACTCAAACATAACCCGTCCGAAAAGCACACCTTTCGTCCAGTTTAGGGTAAATTTCACAATTGTTGGCATCAACGCTTAAGATAAAAACTAACATCTACGAGAAGAAAGAGTAGGATCATTGACCCTTTTACAAACACTGCTTAATATTCAATAATGCATAAATAAAAAATAAGAACTTTTTTTAAAGATATTGTAATTTTGCTAAAAACTAAAAAAGTTTCACCATCAGTTATCAAACGGAAAATAATGATAATACTAGCCGATACTCGCGACTACGTCCACGAAGAGTTTATGATTTGTAATTGTAGGTACTATTAGTTTTTCCGGGATGAAAAGTATCCTACTTATGTTATATTCCTAGGACCTAGCGACCTAGTCGTGTTTCGGGATGATGTTCGGTGAATCATCGGGGAGATGGGTCTGAGCAGCCGCTCAACTGCCGTCTCTCTCTAGATCTATGTGCTCCACCTTAGGCCACATCATCGCTTCACATCAGGCGAGATAGTGGCCAAACATAGATCTATTAAGTGTAAAAAAGGACCTAAAGTACCTTCATACCAAATTTCATCAAAACCCGTTCAGTCATTATAAATCTATGTGGTAACAAATAGGCTTTCAAATTTATAATATTAAGTAGGATATGATTAGTAGGATGCATAAACAAAAGTCACATTACCAACAAGTACCGAACTGGAACATTCACCCTACAAGCAGAATGTAGAGCACCTTTACCTCAGGTAAATAAAAAAAATACATCCAGTGAAAGATTCTTGTCAAATAATCGCGACGCAAGTGTTGTGCGCAACGACAATAGGAAATGTTGCAAAAAATGATGGTAGGACGAGAGATGAAGGATTGATGTAAAAGGTTTTAAGTTTACTGGTTTAAATAGAAATTGCGATGATGTATTACCTACATATTCATCCGCAAGGTGTTTTTGAATGACTAAAGGTGTGGGTCAAACATTTTGGCCATTCATTTTCATTTATATAGATTATATGTGTGTTAGTTCTAAGGTATATATTTATGTGGGCCGTAGAATAAGTAAATAACAGCTGTAAATTATTTTAATGTTGCCTGAAATAAAGATTAAATAAATAAATAAGCGTTGTACTAATAGAACGCGGCCACGAGATGCGAGCGAATTTGCCCGCAAAAACCCGTGATCAAAACCTTTTTCTTTTTATCGATCTGAGTGATGAGGCGAGCAAGTCGTTCGCCTGATGCTAAGCGCCACGCCTGCCCATAACAATTGCAGTGCCACCCAGAACCATAAAAAATTAAATACCATAAAAAGCACAACGTAGCACTGCATTGCGCTCATCACTCCGAGACATCAGATATAAGTCTCATTTACCCAGTAATTTCGCTGGCTACAATGCCCTTCAAACCGGAACACAGTAATGCTTGCTCACTACTGCTTGGGGGCAGAATAACTGGCAGAACTGTCTTACCTACCCAGACGGCCTCCCGCATACGAGAGACATACCACAAGTAAATATCCGAACATTCGCGCGATGGGGATGAACTTTCGAATCGTCCTATCGCTTATTCGCGCGGTATTCGCCTAGTCGCGGTCTATTAGGACGACGCCTTAGAGTATTTTAAGTGCATCAAAAGATGTACTTAGGATTTACCTATCTAATCTTTTTAGTCGATTATAGATCTATCATCATCATCAGCCCATCACGTTCCCACTGCTGGGAGACGGGCCTTCTCTCATATAGAGAGAATATCATAATTCAAAAATTCGCCAAATTTCCCCCCTTAGGTACATTCACGAAAAATCGTTATTTCTATATTGATCCAATTCAGCTACTTCCGATGATACACCATTGACAAACCTAAACCCTGTTGTTTCACATATAAGAACTATTTTGGTCCACCACTTGAACTATCCAGTAACAAGAGTGCGAACAAGACTCAAGTATAGTTCTCAAAAGTGTGAAGTCCTGTCGAAAAAAGTTCGTGTTTCGAACCCAGTTTCAAGTGTCCACGTGCTCGCGCAGGTGATTCCAGTTCCTCGGTCTTTGGGGTTCCGTAGTTAATGACTAGGGTCCCACGGGACGCGAACTCGAACCAGGAGTATGTGAAGTATTCGAGGCATTTCCTAGGGGCCATTGTAAGGTACTAATTAGGGGTAACTTTCTGACATTTGTAATGGAGTTAATGAGTGTGAATTATGGTTTAGAGGATGCGGTGAGTTGGCTAACAAGAGTCACTTTCGAAGCGCCTCACGCCTTATTTTTGTTTGTGGAATTGACTAATGATACAAGCAAGTCATTCGCTTGGTGGTAAGCGCCACGCCTGCCCATAATTGCAGAGTCATCCAGAACTTATAATACCATAAAAGTACTGCGTATATAGCACTGCACTGCTCATCACCCCGGGACATCAGATATTAAGTCTCATATCAAGAACAAAGAAATTAAAAAAAATAAAAATAAAGCTAAACGATGCATAGATCTTGGCCCCTAACAAGGATTCCGTATATCTAGAGTACCAGTAACTAAAAAAAATGGCTAATTTACATGGGCTAGGGCCACACAAAACCCAGACACGAAACAAATGTTTGCAGTTCATCTTCTGTGCACAAACGTTTATCCCGTAGCGGGAACCGAATCCGCAACCTCTTCGCTATATGAGATTTGCTGACCCGCCCTATCACTACACCACAGAGGCTAAATAGAAAAATATGAAGAATACCCAGACTTTTTTTCTGATGATATGACAGCACCACGGAATTCTATTCTCAAAACGACTTATACATTTCAATAACTTATACTTTTTATCACCGAACAAAGAATAAATCATGGCATATTTTAATTTGCTAGTAGTTCCGGACCCATGTTCCCCGGAGGTCAATAAGTCAGAAATCGGAGCGCTTGGCGAATTCCCAAAACAATCGTAATATTATCCGGACTACGGGATAAAATAACTTTTTCCTTGAGAATTAGTTCGCTAACGGATATAGACAATGTTTTGTCATGTGGAGCAATTTGCTAAGTTTTTTGTTTATGTAGGAACCTAACGGATAGGAAGTATGATAGCTGTCATACTAGGTATATCTGTGAGAAGAGACAAGTATTTCATGAGAGCCTTCCCACCTTTTACATAAAATCTGCTAAGGTATTTGATATAAGTACCTATACAAGCTAATGCGCGAATTGATAAAAAATAGGAAAGGCTTCAACCACACTCTTGGTAAAAAAAATAGTACCTACGCACCTTGCGTAGGTACTATATTACCTTGCGTATTTTTTTTTCACGAAAAATATTGTTACTTTAGGTTTAAAGAAATGTATTCTCAATAAGACACATGTCACTTACTTGAGAACAATACTGAGCTTAAATACAAAATAATACGTTCGTCATTCCGTCCGATCGGTAAGGAAAAACGCAGGTAGATACTCAAGTACTCAGCTAATGCATTCATTTGCATAAAAGAGAACGGTCTGCGATTAAATATTGGGCTAGCTGAGATTTGAATGCATTAAATGAGTATAACTTTAACTTAAATATAAATAAAATTAAATAATAATAAAAAGTAACGAAACAGTAAGAATAACGTGTTTTATAATTCTTTATTGTATAACCCTGTACCTCTCCCGAGGAGTACAATTCTGATTTATGTATTAATTTTATAAATACTTAGGTAGATACGTCTACCTATTACGTTTATTTTCTAAACTTTCTAAGTCACTTCAGATCATGACCAAGCCGAAGACACCAACTTTCAACGAAAACTCTCAACCGCCAAAAAACAAGCGGCCCTGAAACCCAACACTCGCCGACGACAACCGACAAAAAGGCAAATCGACGCCCTCTCCTCTTTTCGGCCATTTTAACTAACATTTTCGATGATTTATGGTGCAAATTAACGAGTACATATCCTCATTCCGAAGCGTCATTTCCTGGTAGAACGAACTTGCGGCAACCCTGAAGGAATTCGGAAAAACGGGCAAAAATGCTAAATGAAGGTTCGGCTTTTTGCATCCGTGGATTTGTACATGTGTGCTGATAGGTAATAAGCAGGTGCCTGCTGCTGCTTTGTGTACGTATCACGAGTACAATATTTAGGCATTTAGGTATACAATTTACTTCTTAAAAAAATATTCTAATGGAATCAGGCGTAACGGTGCGGAAATTTATCTCAAATCTGAAACAAAAAAATAAGTAGTGTAATTCCACTGAATATAATTGTATTAAAAAATAAAAATATAGTATAATTATATTATTAAAAATATAATTATATTCAGCGGAATCCCACTAGATATTTTCATTGCGTTTCAAATATAAAGACATTTTTAATTTAGTTGTTTTTTGCCGCTGTCTGAAGAACCTGGGTTTGACAATATGCTTTTATAATGTAACAAAGTAAGTAGGTAAAGAAGTTAGTATTCTTTATCATTAATGAAACTTCCAATATGTAAGTATTATGACTCGACCACACAGAACAGTTAAGTTAAAAAAATGACACTCAGTTTCTTGTCGTATATTCTGAGTAGTAGTTCTTTTTCCTATATGGTGGTAGTCTTGTGTTAATTTGTCGTTCATAAGTGCGTCTGTGATGCCAAAAAACTTTTTTTTTAAAAGATAGACCTAGACAGTGCCTCTACCTGCTGTACATCTACATCCAAGTTCGAGTAATTAAATAGGAAAGTAGTTAACTTTCTTATTAACGTTAAAGTCTTCTCCAGTTTTTTAAACCATTCATAACCATAATGGCAAACGGCGGGAGCTTCTTACATCCGCATGCCGTGAGGCTCGTGTTACGCTTTTTACAAAAATAAAAAAGGTCAATAAAAAGTTGGCTACATTCTAAACAAGTGCCGGCTTTAGTTCCTAAACATGTGGACCAAAGATTAGATATGATGCAGAGACGACAATATAGTGCTCTGATTAATTGCCTTATTCGTGCGAGGTGTTTCTCGTCGAATAAATGGTACAAATACGGTAAAATAATTTATTTCTCATAAGAATTTACAAATTCACTTGCTGTAAAAAACAATTTTACACTAAAATATAAATGCCGGTAAGCTTAGTGTGGTGAGCCTAGTCTAACATGACATATTAAACACATTTAAGTATTTCATTTTTAACATTAGTATAGTACTAAAAGTCAAGACTTATACCTAAGTACCTGCCTAGCTACATGAAAATCTCTAAAGAGTATAAAACAAAGTCCCTATCCGCGTTCTCATTTCTATTTCTCCGCTTACTTCTACTTAACCAGGCAACGGACTTTAAAACATTTAGGGAATTTAATAATACACAACACAATTCAACACATTCTAATTAATTTTTTGTAGATATAGTAGAAAAAACTCAATGTTTTGTAATCAAGTCGTCAAAAATTACACCATATTATTAAATTGAATCCGTGCGAAGCCGGGGCTGGTCGCTAGTCTTATTTATGACATTTTTACCTTCACTGGCTACTTGTTTCATCAATTCGTAAGTACTAGAATATGACATTTAAATTGGACAATCACAATCACTAGATTAGATATAACTTGAATTAGATATCTAGAGCGAGTGTGGCTCAGCGGGAACTCGTGCGCCTTTCAATCCGACGCACCTGGGTTCGATTCCCGAGTCGGCCCTGCACCAATGACTTATAGTTAAGTGCAGATTTTGTACACTCGCTCTAAAACGGTGAAGGAAAACATCGTGATGAAACCCGCTTACGCGCTTTGGAGTGGTAGGCTCTGGCCGTGGTTGTAATACCAACCACCGAACAAAGCCATGCCGTCAAGCGACCTAGTCTCTCTGTAGATCTATGTGCTCCATCTTAGGCCACATCATCGCTTCACATCAGGCGAGAAAGTGGCCAAACATAGATCTATTAAGTGTAAAAAAAAAAGATATAAGTATCAAATAGACTATATTCTTCCCACTCTATGCATAACAACACTTGTTTTTGTTCGTAAACTACTTATAGGCAAAATACTTAATATCCCTTCTATTCCATATTCTTTGCCCAATTCTGAGTCATTCATTAGTTGGATCGTTCGTCTTCATTGCATGTGTCTGAGATAGTTCGTTCGACCGTTCGAAACGGGTAGAGTCGGCCCTTAAAAAGCTATGCCGCTTATTAAGCCACTGGAATTTAAAGACCCATGTGGGTAGGGCATTAAATTAAATCTGGTTATGGTGGATCGGACAGTTAGATGCGGCAGTTATGTTATTTTAAGCTGTTTATGTACTAATTCAAGTATATTTTTTTGAAAATTACTTTATTTTAGGTATTTTTGTTTATCTATGTAGGTATAGCTTGGAATTAGTCATATCGCCGATTTTACGGCTTGGATTTGTAAAAATAAATAAGAGATACAAAGTTTACCTAGTTTAAAACGAATTAAATACCGAGTGCAGAAGTTTCAATCTACATATGTATAATTATGTATCCTTGAAATGCATTAATTATATAAATCGAGATGGGACTAGCACTTGAAACAGTTTTTAACTAGTCCAGGAGCCTAAATATCTTTTTATGTCAGTAAATTAACTTACTAAGAAAAAACTTAGCATAGTCAATTGCAACTTAGGTTGCAACTTTGACGTAGTTCAGAACATCACGTCATCATCATATGGATATTTCTAGCACTTATAAAAAAATGTGACTCGCAGACGGAGAATTTTTACTGCAGACATGGTCTGTCAACAGAGAGACAACCTTACCCTCATCAAAGATGTAGCGAAAGTTTCACTTTACACAAGAAAGCCATAAAATGCTAAAAATGTTTGAAGTAAGATTTTAATAAAACGAGAAGTTGTTAAAAAAACTATCTAGGTAGGTATATGACATTAGATATAGATAGCTTTACTATGTAGTACTATTAGGTATTCTGCGTGTATACAAAGATCCTGCACGTAGGTAACCAGTTAACTTAACTTCGGAAAAAAATTGTAAAATTGTAAAATTAAATAGAGAACTACGCAGAACTTTAAAAAGATAAAATCTCGTGTCATCTCGGTCAATTTTACGATTTCAAACTTAGAAGCCCTTGACCGTTGTTAACGATACACTCTCCAGACAGTCTCGCATCTTTACGTGTAATCCACACTAGCCATCGTCCGAACAAAGCAAAGCTTCAGCTGTACGCTATTAACCGAAAAGGGGGACATTTGGGACACATCTTTTTACAAAAGCCCCCAAAATGACCAGAAAAAATCGTACTCTTTTTATTTACAATGGCCTCGTGATGCGAGGGTGGACGATCAATAATCTACTGGACAAAAAATGTCTTAAAATAATTGTGAAATCTCCTTTTTCAAGATTTATGCACGCAGTAGTCATTGTGGTAGGATAGGCCGAATGTTATCGCTCAGTGTCCGGTTGCAGATGCTTAGCGTTAAAAAAATATAGCTATTGTTATGCAACTAGCGCCAATTTCGACCATAGATTACGGTGGTTTCTTGGTCTTACCTTTTTTTAAGCGGACCACCGACATTTTTTAATATTTGGAACTCTTTTGTGCAAGTAACTTTTTTTAATTTCGAAACTCTTTTGTACTTTTTTGTTGCTAGAAATCTCTAGCCATATTCTTTATTTGTATGTACCTATTTATGTATTGTTTCTGTATTATGAAGTTATTAGATATGCATTTAATGTAACTTTCTTACAATATATAAGCTAAAATTAAATAAACACCCTGGGCACTGGGCAGCTGCCACTAAGGTGGTCCAATGGTAATAGTTTCCGAAAAAGTTGTAGGTGGCAAGATAGTGGAGATAAGGAACTTGCCACCTTCGTCGCAAATTAACCAATTGCTTTGACAGATGAAGATTAATTTGCGGAGAGAACCAATAAATTAGAATCTTAGAAAATTACAGAGAAATATTTGTAGGTTTGTAGGTAGGTGTGTTAGGTCGGTAAAGTCAATGTTTTTCGTTTTGCCCGAGGTTATTCTGGAATGTTAACAGCTTAAACAGGAACAGGTATAATCCGGTTCATCTTACTTAATAGCAATTACGGTGACTTTTAGAATACATCTTTTCAGAAGCATATTTCATATCTCTAAAAAAACTTAGTACTTAAAATTGACTTTAAATTAAAAAATCGAGTGTTAATACAAAATTTACCTTACTCTGTTTAAAAACTTTAAATGGATTTCTAACAACACGTTATTTCTATCTTTAACGTTTTTTCCCTCTCTCCTCTCTCTCTCTCTTATTACATGTATACTCTCTGTGTATCAATCAATACCTACTTATTACAAAAGTAGGTTTATTCAATTATCATAAAGATACCTAAGCTAAACCATTTGTGTGCCATCGTAATATTATTCCCTTTTTCAATAAATATATAAAGTCTATTTTGATTTAATTTATCAAAACTATATGATCTGTGTGTACACAAATAAGTAATTTTTAACCGAAATAGTAATTGATTTATCAAAAACGAAAATCTTTGAGTGACGCCATTGGATATTCATGTGAAATAATTGATTAAACCCGCATATTTTTGTAGGAATGGGATTGGAAACTCTCTAAGTATATTTTTATGTACCCATGTAATTAATAATGTTAATTCTTTCTATATGAATACCTACTTATAAGTTGTCATGGCGGTTTATGGTGAGTTGTGTCCTTTTATGACCATCTAATTTCATTTAACTGTACCTACTCGCAATACCTCTGTTTTTAGTATAAGATGGTTTATTAATAAACTTATTATCTTTCTTTCTTTCTAAATATGAAATTGACAAACTTTAGACTTCCTAAGTACGTTTACACTTCTAGGTAGGTAGACAGGTACCTACACCATATCTAAAACTAGGTTATCGTGATATTGCACATAAAATGTGGCATAAGTTACCAATTACAATCATTGCTTTTTAATGTAATTATTTAGAACAAGTAGGCATACATTATATAAAAAACCAACTCCACTGTATCTTCGAAGTCGAAGGTCTTGATTAAATTTATATAGGACCACTGCGTAGCTATAAATGAACGCAAAAATAATTTTTGAAACCGGTCAACAGTTGGCGGAGACATCGGTAAACATACATAAAAAATACAGTGGAACATAGAACCACCTCCTTTTAAAGTCGGTTAAAAAGATTGTGAAATCCTTATCGACAATTGTAGGTTATAAACGAAAGGTCGTTTCTTAAAGTCGGTTAAAAGTATTGTAAAATCCTTATAAACAAAAGGCCGTTTCCTGATCGTTTTCATTCCAATAAAGCACAAAGACAGGTGCATGTAACGAAACGTTTCTTTTTTCTCCAACCACATGTCACCAGCCAGTGCGATACAAGGCGTTCGAAATCCAAACGGCAGCTGAGAGTTCGAATGTTCGAATAAATAAAGCCAAAAGTGCGATGCCGAGAAGAAAAAAAAGTAAAGCGCGCGCCACGCGCCGCTCCCTTTAATTATTACATTTTATTTTTAAATTGTTTTTTCTTCACCAGGAGCATTCTCCCCTCTATGTTCTACGATGGAAAACAATGTGCCCCTCGCACCTAATGGCTCCATTCGTGCGTTGTTTTAAATTGGATACGGGTCCATAATAATAAATTGTCGGGCTCAACTGTGAGCGTGCGAGCTAAGCTAATGGTAATTAAATTGATCTTTATTTTTAATCTATTTGTACATACATTGTTTGGAAAAGGGATATGTATTTAATTATTTATTAATAGTTGTAACGGTCTACGGAATACGTGAAGCGTGTAAAATATTGATAATCGAAAAAATATATTGTTTTTGTGAAATGCTTGTTTGTATAATTTCCAGATTTGTCTATAGAGATGGACATCAAACTCTTGGTGACTAGCTCAGAGCCCAGCTTTATAAGCTTTGAGGTTTTATTAGCTCCGGAAGCTGAAACCTGAGCATTGTCACCGCATCGTCAGGTAAACAATATCCAGAAACCTGATCTAAACGTTGGGGCAGGCACTCTTGGTCGCACGCGCCTTTCAAAAATAGCGCCCGCAGAACAAAATGCTACTTTATCTTTCGGCTTTACATTTAGGCTGCAGAAAATATGTTAAAAAGTCTGAAACGCAATGAAAATATATAGTGTTATCCCGCTAAATATTATGTAGGTTGTTGTTAGAATCATATAATGTGTATGGGGGTTGATAGTAAATGTAAAATTAATTTAAATTAAAATATATATATAAATAATTCCTCCTCCTATAATAAATAATCTCTACTATGAACCCCCATACACATTATATTATTCTAACAACAACCAACATAATATTCAGCGGGATTACACTATATATTTTCATTGCGTTTCAGTTTTGAGATGAATTTCCGCAACGTCACGCCTGATTCTATTGCATGTGAAAAAGTCTTGAGAATGAGATTGAATTTAAAAAAAAATATATAAGTAGGTATGTCAAGTTTTGTGAGGCCAGAAAAATCTTTGATTTCAACCAAAGTAGGTGCTGATCTTCGACGTCTTTATGTTTTTCGACTTCATGTTATATGAGTTTATTACATAGTTTACAAATATTTACTTTAGAATAGAATAGAATAATTTATTCACCATAATAACTCAGTTTGTTATTCTAGGCAAGTCTTAATTTCAATATTTTCTTATGGCATTAATATACATGGAATAAAAAAAAAGAAATTACTTTACTTATGGCAACAGTGTAAATTTCATAAAGTACTAAGCCCACTGGCGAATGTAGAACTTCGTGTCACTTTCGCAACGCAGCTGTGCAGTAGGTAATACTTTACTCTAGAACTCATTTCGAAAATCAGAATTGGGTCTGTTCTTTAAGAATAATTTAATCCCGTTTCAGGGCCCTGTAAGTGAACCTTCTTGTATATCTATAACTTGTTACTAAGCGTTAGTGCAGGCACCGCACGCGCTTTACCCAAAATAGCGCCCACAGAATGCCACATTGACAAATCTTACGGCCTCACTGAACCAACACACGCTGTGTATTATTAAAATCCCAAGTAACTCCGGCAATATATCAAGCCGTCACTCCCCTAAATCGGAAGGGAGACAATTCTATTTTTAAAATACTTCCCTACCGTTTATTTTATATTTTTTCCTTTCGCGCTTATTTTTACTCTAACTAACCAGTATTGGTAGACCCTTAATTCTGCTTACAATACATGGTTCCACGGTGTTTTGTGAACTGGTGACCTTTTAATAATAAGTTGCAGCCGCGCTTCGTATGTTACATACGGTACGGCTCGTGCGTTCCTTATTTGAATTTGAATGGAGAACGCGTGCTGGCTGCGCACGCGTCTTTAACTTTTTTAGTGGGGGAACGCGACCAATGATAGCGCTTTTTGGACGGATAAAAAGTTAGGGGAGTTTTTTATCGTATGTGATGTGTAATGTGTTGGTTTTTATATGGAGGAGGCGTGTGTTATATTTTGGGCGACGATTTAATTCCGTAGATAAGATATTTTACACGACCGTCTTTAAAAGTAGATAGTTATGTATATGTATGTACTGAAAAACAGTAACCTAGTATAATTTTCCTCACAAATAAGTATTACTTTTTTATAAAAAGAAGTCTCGAGATTAAAACCTATTTTTATTTGTCCGAGACTGGTGCATGAGGTGAGAGAGTAAGACAGTAAGTAGATACTATACTATTAAGGTTCCAGAATATCACATACACACTTGGCAGAAGAAAAAAGCGTCATATAAATAGAGTTGGTACTAGTTTACCTATTACCAAGGCTGTTTGAACATTACAAAAATATTGCCATTTATACTTAGTATCTTAATAATCCCAAAATGTTCCGACTGGCAATACTTCTTACGGATAATTGATCTCCAAATATTAAGTTACAGAGAAAATCCCGTTGTTTGCATGACTTGAGGAGATGATACATTTTCCCATTTTTGTGTTAGCGATAGATTCCGATTATTTAGTAAGATAATGTACCTACTATTTTCTGAAAACATTTGCAATTAGGTAATAAAAATTGTTCTTTTGAAATTCTCTGCAGTTAAGTACAGTTACGTCGAGAACTGTTACAGTTCCATTGAGAACTTTAAATTGCAAAGCCGCACAATTTCCAAATACCCGGTCCTTTTCTTGACAATAGAGACCAAGATTCAAGATTCAAGATTCATTTATTTGCATAAAATACAGGTACCAAGGAGATGTTAAATACAATCAGATTCAGAAACTATGCCGTACCTTGCCAATATGGCGTGCAAATACTATAACATTATAAAAAAAATGATTTGACCTTCAGAACAAGACACATATTTTTTTTATCTAACTGATTGACGAGACGAGCAGGTCGTTCGCCTGATGGTAAGCAATACGCCCGCCTATAACAGTAGCAGCACCACCCATAACTTTGTTTTGTAAAATCCTGCGCGGCACTCCACTGCGCTCGTCATCCTGAGAAAATTAACTCTTAAGTCTCATAATGCCCAGTAATTTCGCTGGCAAAAACGCCCTTCAAACCGGAACACAGTAATGCTTGCGCACTACTGCTTGGTGGCAGAATAACTGGCAAAGCTGTGGTACCTAGTACCTACCCAGACGGCCTCCCGCATACGAGAGACCTACCACAAGTAAACATATGTAGGCATGATCTTATAGCATATTTGAAAGCATAGATGATTTTATAGATTCTGCAAAAGACTTATCACCATCGTTTATTCTATATTAATTTACAGTTCTCTGTAGAAACAGGAGAAACAGGAAAAAACTCGCTCAGGAAATCTTTCACTTCCCATAAAAATATTGATGCAGCTTTTAGCCAGTCCAGTCGGACACGAAGGGAGGGGAGCGTTGCCATGGCGACCGGCGACCCTCCGGGGGAAAAAACGGGTAAAAACCACGGGAGCCGGCGGACGGTGATTTTTTATGGCGTCGTACATTTTTTCCGATGGAGCGCCGCGACGGAGGTTTGTGTGTGTGCGTGAGGGATTCAATACAGGCTGTTCTCTCTAAGTAAAAGTGAAAACTAGAACCTTTATGAAAACTGCTAAATCAATAAAAACTTCTGACAGTAAAACTTAGGTATTCAATGTTTTAGGTTTAGGTTGTAATCTGTCGTAATTTTTTTGAAAATATAATGTTGTCAGCTTTGACTGATTTAGATTAATAAATAAAAATAAATAAAATAAAAAGATTATATTTCAGACCATTATAAATCCCTAGTATTAGTATGTTAATTAGATCATTTATCGCAGACTTATAGCTAAGGTTAGTTATGTTAGTAGTAAGTTTATGGTATTTAATTTAATAAAAACCGTCCAACGATCACATACATACATCACCTCAATAGCCCAATTAAAAGTTATTTCCATATCTCCAATAATAGTCCTCGCACTTATCGGTGGCTGTCTATGATTGCATCTTCTTAATGATGCACTTAGCGACAGTCCCCGATAAGTGTTGCCCATTACATATCTAAACTAAATGCTCTAAGAGGCCTCTACGTATTGGACTCTTGTCCCCTCGCAAGCCTTCCAAAGGACCGGGTGTATAACCCGTGAGAAAGAGCGACATAATAATAATAAATCATTTATTCAAAAGGTTCTCCTTTTTTTTACTCTTCATTGATCTATGTTTGGCCACTATCTCGCCTGATGTGAAGCATTACAACCACGGCCAGAGCCTACCACTCCAAAGCGCGTAAGCGGGTTTCATCACGATGTTTCCTTCACCGTTTTAGAGCGAGCGTGCAAAATCTGCACTTAACTATACCTAAGTTATTGGTGCAGGGCCAAATCGGGATTCGAACCCAGGTTCGTCGGATCGAAAGGCGCACGACAAGTCTCAAACTTATTTGGCTAGTTGATATTAACTAATTATGTACATATTCTTAACTATAGTATCCATGACCTTTGGTTTTTGCGTATAGTTTAAAAACAGGTATGTTTACTTTTTTTACGAATCAATTATCTACTCATTTCCTGAAAAGGTCACATGTTACGATACAACTCATGCCAACCAAACTGATTGACGTCTTTTAAAACACATTATATTATGACGAATGATACCTAGATTTATACAAAATGGAGATTTTGATATATGTAACTAGTTATAGGCTTGCGTTTGACCACTTGATGGTAAGCGATGATTTGGTCTAAGATGTACCACGCTCGCCTAGAAGATACCTGTTCACTCTCGATTTGAAGACTCCCAGGTTGTAGTTGTCAGGAAACACAGACGTTGGCAAAGCGTGCAACTCATTGGCTGTTCGTAAGATGAACGTGGAAGCAAAACGTTTTGTTCGTACTGGAGGGATGTGTACCATGTATGGATGTCGCATAGCCTTGCGTCTGGTTGGTGGTTAGTTAGAGAGTAACCCATTTACTTCTTCTCTCATGTGCATGGGTGTGTGGCCAAATCTGGTGTCGGAGTTTTTAGACCGCCCAAAGGCCTCCGGTATGGGTCGATTGTTGTCCTAAGACAACATCCGGGACCGACGGCTTAAGGTGCCCTCCGAAGCACGGTAGCGCTCACATGTAAATACTACACAAACAGCCACCCATCCAAGTTGTGACCGCTGCGAATGTTGCTTAATCTAGAAGGTCTGTTAGGAGCTACGCTACGAGCGCTACATTATACCCGCATTCTTGTCTAACAATTTGCTAAATTTTGTCTATATTTAACACTTTCAACATATAGGTACAACGTTAACCTCTTATTGACCGTTTATGAATAAAATAAAAATATTGGTAAAAATAAAAAATTGAACATTTAACTTTCAGAAATCAAAGACGTATATATTTAAAAAGCATCACCCTGTAAGTACGTTGTCCGAAACTCTCCAAGGAGTGCTAAATCGCGGCACGCGTGTGTGAGTGCCGAGAGTGGAGGCTGCAAATATTATAAGTATGGATTTTATCCCCCACCCCACTGCCTCGCCTCCACCCACCACGTCGCGGAAAAACGGACGGTAGAGTCGCCATCGCTTTTTGGGAAACTATATGGACATTGTGAGAGCTAGTGTGGCTCAGTGGGATACGTGCGCCTTTAGATCCGACGCACCCGAGTTCGAATCCCACTGGCTCCGCACCACTGACTTTCTTAAGTTATGTACAGATTAAACACTCGCTCTAAAAACGGTGAAGAAAAACATCGTGAGGCAACCGGCATGTCCAAGAATTAATCACAAAAATTCAAGGACATGTGACATCCACCAACCCGCATTGGGCCAGCGTGGTGGGTTATGGCATACTCTCTCTATGAGGGAAGGCCTGAGTCCCAGCAGTGAGACCATAATGGGATGACGATGATGATGGACATTGTATTTGCAGGCTGTGTCGGAAGAAGTCTACGCTGATCAATGGATGCAAAAGTCAAAAGGAAAGTAGGTTTATGGTTACTTGAATTAAATGAAAGGTAGGTATGCCAAATGAAATAACTCGACTGAAGATCAATTGCTGGATGCAGTGATGTCAAATTCGGCCAATGACGAAAGGAAAAGTGAAGAATTCGGCAGAAGCATAAAGAAGTTTGAAAGTTGCTTGGCATACTGATGACAACAAAGTCTACAATGTTTCGTGTTTATCACTGTATATATTTGTAAATAATTGTTTCTACGTTATTAAAATTAAAATTAAATAGTACGTCACGTGCCTCCTACAACCAAGTTGGTTGACGTATATTTCTTATGAATAAATTACTATTGTATTGACCTATAAAAGTATGCTATTTATATAATTCAACACGCTTCGGGCATATCCTGAGCAGATGAACAAACTCCCAAGAATTTTTGTACTTAGCACAAAACCTACTTACTCAACAAACTCTTCAACTATGAGCTATGTATAATTATACAAAACCATAAATTTTCAAAGCTGAGCAAAACACATAATTATCTAAGAAACAAGTTAATATGGCAACCCCAACCGAAGGGAATCTAAAATTATGAGCGGCAAGTTTCCCCGCTATATGAAAGAAAGGAAAACTGAAGTCATATCGCGTCATAAATCTTACGATATTCGTTTCTGATACGATTGTTTACGTTGCAAAATAACAGTCGTTAGAGAAATATTCGCTTATTATGCCTTTCCTTTTCTATCGGTCATTAATTTCTCTTGGACGAGTATTTTTTCTGTACCTAATATTGATACACCTATTTGCCTATATGATAGGTAAGTAGAACAGAGTTATTTGGTGTTGCAAATGTTTTGGATTATGCCCTATTTTCGAGGAAAATCTATTGTATCTATGTATAATCATACAATGTCTATCCATCTTAAGGTAGTCTGGAAGAAATCGCTGTAAATGACAAGGCCGCCCATTGTACCTCTATTTGATGTATTTTGTCATTTTTATTAAAAATTGGTGTGTCATAAAGTGTTATTGTATTGTATTGTATTTGATATACAAATACAATGAAGCACGATTTAGATATACGGTGTAGTCTTGGATTTTGATAATATATTTTGATGTGGTTTTTCTAGTTTCACAAGCTTCATGGAGTAGCTAATGCTATAAATATCATAAAATAATGCAGATCCGTTTTGTACTCACATTTAGTTACATATATTACAAGGTATGTACTAAAATAGTAAAACTATACCTTAATTTAAGTTAGCCCTTGCCGGCATTGCACCAGTCTATGTAATACTAGAAAAATTACAAAAATTCAAGGACATATGATATCCACCAACCCGCACTGGGCCAGCGATGTGGATTGCGGCCCGTACTCTACGAGAGAAGGCCCGTGTCCCAGCAGTGGGAACCTGATGGGCTGATGATGATCTATGTTAATCTGTAATGTGTATATTTTTGGACCTCTGATACTTTTAATCGTGTACTGTATTATGGCCTGAAATAAATGGCTTATTATTACATTATTATTACCAACTTTGTTTCATATTAGTCAAGTTGAAGCGAATGCCGTGAAGAGACTTTCTCATATCAACACCGCAGTGTCCACAGTACACTTATTAAACAGTTAATGAAAGAACTTTTTTCAAATGTACACTTACTTAATAGCAATGAACAATGAACACTGGCTGATGATGATGATCAATCGCTATTTAACAAAGTTCCCTCGAGAGGATGAAAAGATTTTTCTCATTCATGATTCGTCGTCCCTTTGAGTACACAAATCGTTATATTTTTAGAAATATTGTAGATTATTCAATCATCTGTTCCCATTCACACAATGAGTTATAAAGAGCTGTCAATAAAGGGGTATTTTCACATGGGGGTAGTTTGTCTATTGTATACACCCCTTTCGCACAATCACCGCGAGTGCTTGCCGGATTAAAAAATATATAACTGTCTATTGTAGGGGTTGGTTATGGGGTAGACATGGAAGTAGAAAGGGGTGATTTTAGATGTTTTAACCCCATCAGAAATACATGCAAGTACATATATAGAAACTTGAATCACACATTAGGTGGGCAAGAGTTTAACACAAATCCTCTGCAAAAATTTGGCAATTTTGAACTAAAATCCTATTTTTATTCAAAACTAGCAAAGAAAATAAAAAATATAAAAGTAAAATAAATTAAAAAAGTTAACAGATTATTTAAAGCAACCATGAGATTTTTTTAAGCTTTATATCAAGTTAAAAAAAAATACCAATACACCATAGAAATATAATGCTTAATTCTATGCAATACATATTATATTTTAAAATTTAAAATTAATTAAAGTAAGTCATGTAGAATAAATTAGTTGATCTAGGTTTTGAGCATTTCCGATGCTCTTCATCAAGGCGAGTTTAAACTGCGAGATCGCGATACTAATTCGACAAACAACGTGAGTCCTAGCCGTTTTATTAAATATTTATAATGAACGAAACTCACGAAAACTTTCATAATAAAATAATATTAATCTTTTGAAATCGTTTTGTCATTTCTGTCTTGCAATATATGAAAAAAACGAAAGCTATAACGTTACCTATTGTAACTTTTTAACAATCTACAGTTGATACGAATTTTCTGATACGACTAATATTTATGTATTTAAGCTAAAGTAAACCTCAAATTTCTCCAAAACATAAATGGTCGTCTCCAAATCAACAATCGCCAAAAATCTGCAGCGTTATTGACTTTCCTAAGCTTTCTCCAAAAAAATCGATCACCCACCCCTTCCAACTGTCGCAAAAAACCTTTGGGGTGAGCACATTTATTAAAGGGGAAAGGGTTGTCACCCCCACCCTTCCTGAAATGTACCCACGCCATGTTTTATTCATGCGGCGTAGAGAGCCGTATCTCGATCAAATCTTTTTGCTACTTACTCCTTTACTTTATTTTATTCGCCTGATTGGAAGACGGATTTAGTAGGGTCTTAACTTTTGCACACTCAAATAAAGGTGAAGGAAAACAATGTGAGGATACTAGTACTTAACTAGGTAATACTACCACCGCTTACATTAGAGAAGTGTGCCTTTTTGTCAAAGCTCATCCGAAAAATTTTAAAATGCCCAGTGCAGTTATTCCCAGACAAAAGCGATTTACCCACCTGCTATATCACCCTCCTTGTCATAAAGATATTTATAAGAGAAATGTATATAATATGAATTATCTGTAGGCCATTCAGTTGGCTCAACCGATACCCGGCATGTACATAGTATTTAATATCTTTTAGTTGAGTTTTTTTTAGTTTTTAAATTATTAAGCCTTTTGTTTAGTTTGTTTTTCTGCTGTCAATATTGAATAATAAATAAATCATAAAATAGTACATTATTGTACTAGTGTGTAATGTTGGTGATTACCGCTGAGGCGCCATTGAGACCCGAGCCGTTAGGTGAGGGTCTTAAGAGAGCCGAGGACGGTAATCATCAATACATACGTGTATTATACGACGACTTTCAACACACTTGTGAATAAAATAACAATAAAAACTCATTTTCAACAGTGAAAACGAGTTGTGAAAAATGATTCGCTATGGCGGGAAAAATTAATCAGTTTTCCTATGCGCGCGCATTGCGATTAGTCAGCCACAGACTAAAGGGATGAGGTATTTTTTTATTTTCCGCGCATAGGCTTTGCGCCTATTCTGCCACGTACAAAATGGGGAATTTAAAGTTTTCTTTTATTACAGAGAAAACAAAATTTATATTTGAGTGAAAGTTTTATTTATTAAACACGCACGAGTTAAAATTAACTATTTAAATAAGAAGTTGCATGAAATGAGCAAGCAATAGGAACATTAATTTATTTGTTCTATTAAACACGATCTTTTTTTGAATAAAAACTCTTTTAAGAACAAAGCACCTCAACCAATAAAAAAAAACTATAACTCACTAGTGAGTTATAGCAATGAAAAAGTCACAGTTAGATTATGGGTGTCATTCCGTGCCTAATTGCGGTGACCATAGAGCCACTTTATGAGTGTGTTGAAAAATATATAATATGTGTATTTTAATTTATAACTTAATACCAATCGACATTAAAATTGTAAGTGACATGAAATTTAAGAAAACCTTAAGTGACTGGCTTTTAAGCAACTGTTTTTATAGTGTTATGGAGTTTATTGATTTTTGTCATAGAAATAAAATTAAATGATGAATATTTGCACGTGTGCTTGCAGGCTGAATATTAATGCTTATAAATTAACCTGAGACCTGTATGTAATAATTGTTTTGTATTCTAGCAAATAAATTATTGATTTTGATTTTGATTTTTTTGCCAGTTATTCTGCCACCAAGCAGTAGTACAAGCATTACCGGTTTGAAGGGCAAGCTAGCAAAATTACTGAGCATTATGACGAGCGCAGTGCAGTGCCTCGCAGGACTTCGCAAAACAAACTTCTGGATGTTTTTTATGTAACTGAATGACGCGACGAGCTGGTCGTTTGCCTGATGGTAATCAATACGCCAGCCCATAACAATAACAGCACCACCATTTTGTTTTGCAAAATCCTGCGCGGCGCTGCACTGCGCTCGTCACCCTGAGACAATTAGCTGTTGAGTCTCATAGTACCCAGTAATTTCGCCAGAAATGATGATGCTGATGATGATGCTGATGCTGATGCTGCAACTGATTATGGGCAAGTGTATTGCTTACCATCAGGTAAACGACCAGTCTCGTCGACGGAGTCTCGTCATCCAATTACACTAAAAAAGTGCATGTCTTACGTATATCATAATAATAATGTTGACTATTATGGAACAAAATTGATCTTTCTCTGTCTCTCTCGCATCTTACAACCAATAAATAGAAAAATTTAAGCGTCCTGTTCAGGACCTAAAGGATCATCATGGCAGCTGTCGGCAGCTTCATCAACATCATCATTAGCACTTTGTTCCCAGTGATGCGACACGGGTCTTTTCTCACAGAGAGAGTATACTCTCTCTTCTCTCTCTATGGCAGAAGAGTATACTCTATCTATGAGAGAAGGAGCAGCATGCTTATAGCAATTTTAATGCCACCCAAAACATGCACGGTTTTTAGGGTTCCGTACCCAAAGGGTAAAACGGGACGCAATGTTAAGACTTATCTGGCTCAACGTTTCAGTATTACAAACCAACAGGACAATGCTGCCAACATCTTGGGTACGCTGGCAACTGGTAGTGAGCTGGAGCATTTGGGCTATCTATAACCCTATAGGTTGTCCAATTGTTCATCTTGTAAGTAGTTAGGGGCTTTATTAAATAGTGAGTAGAATTGTTTTAGTAATTAACAATATTCAAATTAATGTTACCAAAAATAGCTAAGGAATTCTTTAATTAAAATGACTCGATTTGGACGACAACGCAATCAACATTACCGCGGTTATGTAAACTAATTAATTTAAACAAAAGACTATCTACTGTATTATGTTAAATTAAATTTATTAAAATTGTGTGGCGTGTTGTTTACCATCCGGTGAAAGACCTGCCCGTCTCGTCACTCAATTACTAAACCTACTAGCCTATAGCACAGAATACCAAGGGACAGAAGCATCACTCCGCAAATAAATTTAAACAAATAGCGACTCTTGCTATGACGCAATAAAATTCAATTCAGCTCGCGTAGCGCTGCATACCTACCAGTCATATCTACAGAGCGCCTCTCTTTCTATCGCATAGCTCTTATCTCTTCTGACGCGGCACGTTTAACGACGCGCGACCCGCCGTCGGTGTCCGGCTATGTACTTGTAGCTTCGTACCTACAGTACGGAGTGCGCTAGGCCTGGTTATAGCAAAATAGAATACATATTCTTTGTTATAACAATAATAAGGTAATCAAGCCAATAATGAATTTTATTCACACATAATAAAACAAAGTAAGGTAAATAACGACAATAAACTTTATTTTTAGATAACGCATTGGTTGTGGTACTAATGTACCGACTGGAAGTACCTACTTATCTTTAAATTACGTTAAAACTTAAACTATACAGTTATATATACTCTAAGCGTTAAAATATAAGTATTCCATATATTTTGCTTTCTTTCTCGTGGGGGTGTGGAGTCAATTCTGGTGGCGAAGTAATAGAACGAAGGCCTCGGACATTTTGTTTTTAAGTTCGCCCGTTAGGGCAGGCTAAAGTCTCTAGTACCATACCGCCATGTCTTACGTAGATTTTATTTGATAGTTTAATATTCCATTTATTATACTTTTGTTGAGAATGAGGGTCAACAGCAATAAGCCGGACCCTAGTGCTTCAATAAAGTGGTGGAACTTTATTCGAGCTTTCCATGGACTTTTTGGAAGAACATAAAAAGCAATGTTTCCCTATTTTGTTTCATTTTCCTACACTCATGCACGTTTACGAACACATAATGGTTAATATTCCACCGATATTACATATGATCACTCGAAATAACACTTGTTTACAAACAAAATCGAACTGTATCACTTTTGACTTCCCGCCAAAAAGTCGGACATGACCATACGACAGTAACAATTTTTTTAAGTACCATGGTAACTGACAACTCAGTTTATTCTGCATTTAGACAATAAAAGGGTTGAAATAAGGCAACTACACAGCCTGAATCACTTTTCAGTTCCCGCCAAGTCGGATGGAAGTTATGTCAAAACATAAAAAAACAGGCAAACCTAAAACCATACAATAGGATAGGTAATAGCTAAAATCGAATGACTCTTTTTTATGTAATTGAGCGAAGGGAGGAACAGGACGTTCACTTGATGGTAAGCGACACGCCTTTCAATAAAAGTTGCAGCAGCACCCAGATATTGTTTTGCAAAATCCTGCGCAGCACTACACCACTACGTCACCCTGAGACATTACATAATACCCAGTAACTTCGCTGACTGTAAATGTAACTGAATGACGAGACGAGCTGGTCGTTTGCCTGATGGTAAGCAATACGCCAGCCCATAACAATAACAGCACCACCCTGAATTTTGTTTTGCAAAATCCTGCGCGGCACTGCACTGCGCTCGTCACCCTGAGACAATTAATTAGCTGTTGAGTCTCATATTGCCCAGTAATTTCGCTGGTTACAATGCCCTTCAAACCGGAACACAGTAATGCTTGCGCTCTACTATTACTACGATTGGTGTTCCTATACCGAACGGGTGACCATGTTCTTTTTACAAGCTTTTATTTAACTTGCAATGTATGGTACGTTTGTTCGGGTGGAATCTTGCAAGCTGAATTAGAACCACTTCCTCTTATCCCACGGAGTTAAAATTTTGCATACTTGTCAATGTCCGATGACAATGCAATATTATGGTGACAGCCAGCTCTTTTGATAGAGACGGTAGGTGGGCAATAGAACTCCTTGACCGATAATTGTAAACTACTAGTGTTTGGGCCCATTTTAATCTGCTTTCGGTTCCGATTACGAATTTGTTAAAAGCTTGTCTTGGAAAAGATTGTTCAACAAAAAACTTTTTGAGAACTAATACGATAAATAATTATTTCTGTATTTGTTCTGTCGAAGTACTTGCAATTTGTAATTTGTACTGTCGTTATTTAGCAAATACCGGCTTTCTAGCGAAATCTTCAGTCAGCGGCCCACTTAGTTTTCAAAATGGACGTGGTCACCCGCTACGTATAGGTTGTCTGTATTTTAAATAGTTTGTTAAAACTTTTCCTCTGTTTTCGCTAACCACAATAAATTAAATCACTGAGAATAACATAATGAGTTTTTTACATTTGTTCGTTCTATTCTTAGTTTTAAATACTAAAAACTTCCCGGACAAAGGTCAAATGCTGTCAAACATTAGCAATAGTGTTGCATAATGCTTATGTAGGAAAAAAATGCCAATACTTGCGAGTATATACCATAATTATTATTTTATTCTAGAAATTGCTAAATGGCAAATAATGTAAAACCTTATTTTAGTAAAATATGTTTGTTTAAATGTTATTTTTCTTCTTTGTAACATGAAATAAAAAAATATGAGATTCATGTAAAATTAAAGGTTTAAATTTTAAATTGTCTTTTTAGATAGGTAACAAATTAATAAAGGTATATATTTGTACATATGAGATTCATGTAAAATTAAAGGTTTAAATTGTCTTTTTAGATAGGTAACAAATTAATAAAGGTATATATTTGTACATAATTGTTTATGAAAACAACTATACACTCTATTTATTAAAACTAAACTGGACAACCCATAGACCATTAAAGGTCTATAGATAGCTCAAATGCTCTAACCCACTACCAGTTGGCAACGTACCCAAGATGCTGGCAGTATTGCCCCGTTGGATTGCATTACTGATGCGTTGAGCCAAATAAGTCCCAGCATTTTGGTCACGCGTCGCATCGACCAGGCGCTCTGACAGACTTTTAAAAATACGATGAGCTTCCGGTCCCCACGGTCCCAAAATCTCCATTGTTTATTGAAAATAAATGTTTATTGTATGTGATCAAATCAATATAGGTAATTACATATGAAAAATAACAATAATTAGGAATAAGAAAAAATATATTGCTCGGAATGTGAACATTGACGACAGATGACGTAGATTCGTGCCTATAAGATGATATGTAGGTATAAGAAGGATTAAAGAATGGTTGCTCGGGCAGTTGGCTCGGTGGCCCAGTGGCTAAGGCGTCAGGACGGTTTTCCTTAGACGCAGGTTCGACCCTGCCCGAGCATTTATCTTCTTCCTAATTATTTAAAATCACCTAGCATCTGTTAATGCATTCAATATCAAAAATAATAAAATTATCCCTACTCGTAAGTCGTTCGCCTCATGGTAAGCGCCACGCCTGCCCATAACAGTTACAGTGCCACCCAGAACTTTTAATACTATAAAAACACTGCGTTTGACTGCATTGCACTCATCTGTCCGAGACATCAGATATCAAGTCTCATATGCCCAGTAATACTTATGATATGATATGATATAAACAAACATAAAATATTGTAACAAAAGTTCTAAAACAAATGCCCCTCAGTTTCTTGCCCCATCTTCTGAGTAGTGGTTCTTTTCCGACACGGTGGTAGAGTCATTGCAATAATTGACGTTCATAAATGCGTCTGTGACGACAAAATTTTAGTCAGCGAAATTACTGGGCATTATGAGACTCAACAGCTAATTGTCTCAGGGTGACGAGCGCAGTGCAGCGCCGCGCAGGATTTTGCAAAACAAAGTTCTGGGTGTTGCTGTTATTGTTAAGGGCAGGCGTATTGCTTACCATCAGGCAAACGACCAGCTCGTCTCGTCATTCAGTTACATAAAAAAACAGCAAATCTAACTAAAATATATCTCTGCCTTAAAAATGCAGGTGTGAACTCAAGCCATCGATCAAAGTTGTCGTTTACTACCATAAGCAGTACTTTGTGACGATAAAACGTACAAAATGGACATTCCTAATCGTCTTGTCCTTTAAAAAGTACAAAAGATTAATAAAAAAAATCGCTTCTATGAAGTTCTGTGAAATGCGATACGAACTTACCATCTCGGTTGCAACTTTAGCTCTATGAAAATAACGTTCATTATGGAGTAGCATTAGCATAATGTTTGTCGTGTTTTATAGAAAATTATGGTTAAATAGCAAAAAATCACATCGATCTTACGTGGTTGTGGCAGCAAAAGATTTGATTGTAGCTCAGGTGCAAAATGTTCTTACCTGTAGCTTTTTACTTTAATTTATTTGCACGTTAATATTTACACTACAATGCTGTCTCTCTGGCTTTTATGTATCACTAGCTGACCCGGCAAACGTTGTTTTGCCATATAAATTAAAAATAAATGTTAAGGGTGAACAACCCTTATTACTTGGGGTATGAAAAATAGATAGGTAGTAGCCGATTCTCAGACCTACTGAATATGCATATAAAATTTGGTAAAAATCAGTAAAGCCGTTTCGGAGGAGTAAGGTAACTAACATTGTGACACGAGAATTTTATATATAAGAAGAAGATATAAATTGTTTTAAATAATTCTCAGATAATTACATGCATACGTTTTTTTTATTGGAACTATGTGATGAGACGAGCAATTCGTTCGCCTGATGGTAAGCGCCACGGCTGCTCATAACTATTGCAGTGCACTCGAAAACTTTTTAAAAAGCACTGCAAAGCACTGCATTGCGCAGAGGCCTTACTCTGTAAAAGTAATTACGATCTTCGTTCTGTCGTATGAAAAGGACAGCGCTATGCAACAGGCAAAAGAGTTCTCTTTTAGTCCGCACGAATGAACGAACGAAAGCAACTCGGAGTAGGCCCCCAGATATTAAGTCTCATTTTTACCTACGAGTATATATGTAGTACATTTCAACGCGCATGCGCACCTTCCACTGGCTTCCATCTTCAGAAATCTACCCCTATTGTACTATTTCTTGAAGAAAAATGGCCTTCTTCCTCCAACTTCCGTCATGAAGAAAAACGATTGTGTGGACAGTTAATCCAACGGTTCCAATATCAAATATACCATTCACATTCCGTTTCTTCCGACTTTTAAAATTATGGGAACGGTTCTGGCACATAAAATCATCAATAAATCGACTTCAAGGGGTATTTTTGAGTCATTTTTAATTTATCTGCCCTATGCCCATTATTTTTGGCGAGGGGTCAAACCGGACAATGGTATACCCATTCTGGTAGAGTGCATTTTATGGTTGCAGTTTTAAATGGGGTTACATTAAAATACATAGGCCAAACGAGATAACTATATAACATAAAAACTAAAGAGCCTGGGCACCTACCACTGCATTGTATGTACATTATATTACTGGACATTATGAGACTCAACAGCTAATTGTCTCAGGGTGACGAGCGCAGTACAGCGCCGCGCAGGATTTTGCAAAACAAAGTTCTGGATGGTGCTGTTATTGTTATGGGCTGGAATATTGCTTACCATCAGGCAAACGACCAGCTCGTCTCGTCATCCAGTAACATAAAAAGTATATGTATAAGTATTTAACTGTAATATTAATAAAATGTTTATTAATCGATTTTTCATAAAATGTTTAATCACAGAAAATTCATGTTGAAAATAAATAAAATAGTAACTGATTAGGTGTTTGTTTGTGATCCAAAGTCTAAACTAAAGAAATGTCATAAAGGCCGCAGCAGGATTAATTAGAAAAAATATTCTAAACTTTCTGGAATCTCTCAATTTTATTAATGACACCTAAAATTGACAGATATTCAAAGCACATAGGATCGAAGGCGATCAAGCTGTGAACCGGAGCGGTGCCAAATTGCCGCTAAGCCGTAGGGGTCACGACAATACCCACGGTCACACATATTGACACCCGGACAATAACCAGGGGTCACTTTTATTTGTTGCAGAAACTTAATTTATAATCTTTTCACACACGCCATTAAGAAGATTACTAAAATCTACCCTTTCTACAATTGAACATTGTTACATTTTTGGCAAAACTAAAATAAAATGTAACCGTAGCGTAGTCCGCCATTGTCCGGCTGGAACCGACCGTTGCATTCGATTTTTGACACATTTTCAAATATCGAACGCTTGTGTTTGAAGCGTTGATTTATGTTGGAAATGGTTTGAAATTGGAATCCTTAGGGATGGGAAAAGATGTTTGGGTTTCGGGTCAATAGGTTCGATTGTGTTGGGATATAAATTGCATAACGGTCAGGAGGTCGCACACGTCTTAAGGAGCAGAGGTTAACGGTTACGGAAATAATGAATACAACCTATATTTTTTCAGCCTTTTGTCATCTTATATTTTCTACATGCTTTAACCTTGGCAAAACTATCCTCAGGCCTTTTCCCTTGCATTTTTTTGTGTTTAATTTCATGTAATATATCTTCGTCTGATTGTTCGTGATGTCATGGACAGGGTTTCGACTGAAAATCAGTGCTAAGGTACTTAAAAATACCTTAGCGTATGCTGAGTCGCAAACTTTTTCTGACTTCGTGCAACATTTCACTGTATTGTGTTTATTGTTCTTGTGTTGTCTTTATTTTAGTATGTTCAGTGTAATGTAGTGTGATGTCCCGAATAAATGTATTTTCTTTCTTTCTTTCAATTTATAGATAAGTAAACGTACGTAATTAAGTAAAGTAAGTAATTCCACTAGAGCAACTGACGGTCGTTGGAGCGAGCGCATTGTTCACTGGCAACCCAGAGACGGAGCGCGGACAAGGGGACGGCCGAAAAGAAGATGGTGCGATGACGTCGTGGATGTGGCGGGTGGAACTTGGACACGACTCGCTCAGGATCGCAAAACGTGGCAACGCATGGAGGAGGCCTACACTCAAATTTGGGTGCCCAAGACAAATTAAGAAAAAAAAAATACAAAATAATGATAAATAACATAATAATGTGTATAGATATAGTTAAAATGTATTTTTATTGTGGGTAATAAAAGGCTATTTTATTTTTTTTATTTTATTTTATTTAAGTAATTCCACGATCTCCTCTTTCTAGGCCGGTTAGAGTAGCATCAGTGTTAATATTTTTTGCGATAATTAGTTAATGTGTTTGTTTTTAAGCTCCTGACATTAAGGATTAAACGGTCAATGACTGTCGCCGTTGACATTATTACTAGGTAATATTTAAGCATAAGTTAGTATAGTATAGTTCAGGCACAAGTTTGACAGCCTTTGTGGTGTAGTAGTTGGGCAGGTTACCTCGAATCTCATACACCACTGAGGTTGCAAGTTCGATTCCCGCGACGGAACAAATGTTTGTGCATATCATTATAATAAAAAAATATTATGTAAATATATAAAACTGACGTAAATAAATATAATAGATCGATGAAAACTAAATTTAAACGCTTAAAATATGAAAGTTACCTACGCTTATAAATAAGGCTAGAAACGAATGCATATTTTTTATTAATAATTATTATTAATTAAGACTATCAATTGTATCAAATATCTCGTATCTGATACTACCATGAATGCCCCAGATTATTTCATATAAAAATGGTAACACCACATGTGTCACAAAATTGCCAATTTTACAACAATGCCACGGGTGAAATTTTTCGGAAAACACAATAAAGTGACCCCTCGACCATTTTGACCCCACTGTGCGGCTAACAATAGACAAAACGTCTTAGGGCGACTGACCCGTAATAATAACTTTCAATTACAATGCTTATTGAGATAACATAAATTAAAAATTACGAACAGTTAACAAAAGAACTGCACAAAGGTCAACATTAAAATAAATGATTTATTGACACCTTTCAAACTGATTAACGGTCCATTTTCTAAATTCGACCATTTTGACTCCAGGCACATAATACTAAGGGACAGAAGCATCACTCCGCCAAGAAATTTAAGCAAATAGCGACTCTTGCTATGACGCAATAAAATTCAATTCAGCTCGCGTAGTGCTGTATACCTACCAGTCATATTAACCTACAGAGCGCCTCTCTTTGTATCGCATAGCTCTTATCTCTTCTGACGCGGCACGTGTAACGACGCGCGACCCGCCGTCGGTGTCCGGCTATGTACTAGTAGCTTAGTACCTACAGTGCGCTAAGCCTGCTCCAGGGTAGAAAAAAAAATACAATTGTAACTTTGGATACAACAATTTAGACCTTTGCAATTGCAGTTACGTAAGTACTATATGTAAGTAGTACAGCATACTATAAAACATTATTAAGGTTCCGTACCGAAAGGGTAAACCGGGACCCTAATACTAACACTCCGCTGTCCGTCTGTCTGTCTGTCTGTCCGTCTGTCACCAGGCTGTATCTCATGAACCGTGATAGTTAGACAGTTGAAATTTTCACAGATGATGTATTTCTGTTGCCGCTATAAGAACAAATAAAATAAACTAAAAAACAGAAAAAGACGTGTGGCACTCGGAGACTGCCGCGGTAAAGCTATTGCATAGCATTCGGAGTGGGGGGTGTTAGGTTATTTTCGTAACGGAATTTCTGGATTCGGTCTCCACGCCCAAGGCCCGCGATAGAAGCTATGCAATAGCTTAATAAAATAAATATTTAAGGGGGCTCCCATACAACAAACATGATTTTTGCCGTTATTATAGGTAATGGTACGGAATCATTCGTGCGCGACTCGATTTCTTAAACACATACCTATGTATAAAAAATCAATATAAGTAATAAATCACATTAAATAACAATAAAAAGGTTGAACATCAAATAAAAAAGCAAACGTGCGTAAACATCCCCCTAATCAAGTGGAATTAACGTTGTACAACAATAAAAACCGATTAAAAAACGTGAGAGAGATCGGTATCTTTACAAAAACTTACCTTCAATAAACGAGGTGGGGTAAAAAAGACCCCTCGGAATCGCGCGACCTTTTTACCAAAAAACCTGCTAGGTTTTTTATGAACCTGCAGCAACGACCCCTAAAAATGAGTCAGGTTTTTTGTGTAAAAATGATCCTGCTTTTTACTACATAATCCGATGTGCAAGAATTCGATGGGTGAATCGGTCAATTTACTTTTGCAAAAAATGCTATATAAAAACTTGGTATGGAATTTTTGATTTTTGCGAACTGTTAAATAAAAAAAGCAAAAGTGATTCCTGTCTTTTAACAAAACTTGTTTCACAAAAACTTTCCGTTTCATTCCATAGAAAACAAAATAAACACAAAGACGTTTTGCATTTACTTTCCATTCTTCAGTTTGGCATTGTTTTGTGCAAAGTCCTTCCGAGAATATACGCAAATCTGCTACCGGGCTTGCGAGTGCCACCCTCACACTAACTAAACGATTGACAATAGCTCTGTTTTTTAGTTTATGAATATCTTAGCTTCTGTTTTTCATACTAGCCTTTTTGGACAATAAAATAAAAACTTTTAATAATGCTAAGCTTTTCCGCAAAATATAACAGCGACAATAATTAAAAATTAACATCGTCATATAAAAAAATAGTACCTATAACTATAATATTAGTAGGGAGGATAATTGGATAGGTTAGAGTGTAGGAATATCATTTTTAATTGAGCTTTAGCTTTGATTTTGGTATACCTATCAAAATACGTATAAGTTTACGCTGATTTCTTTGGCGACAGCTCTTGAGATCTCTACATTTTATTTTTTACTTTTTTCCGGGCACTCGGAAGAGGAAGCACGGCAGCTGCGTCTCGTGCCGCCGACATGCGCCTGCGCAGCTTTTTGCACGCTCAACTAACTGCTACTTTTTTTCAAGAAAATCTTTTTTGTTTTTAACTTAGTAGTAGAGTTTTGATTTTTAAATTGTAATATTGACAAGCTGATGGTTGGTATTAATGTACTTTGGTAAGCGTTTTAAATTATATTAGTACTTACCTATATGTATTATGACAATTAGTTAGTATTAGTTATTACTATAAAAATCTCGTATATCTCGGCTTTTTTATATAATCTACACTATTGTGTATTCTACATTGGTAATTTTGCGTGAAGTAATTTTAAGTAAATATCTCAGGAAGTAGAAGTTTTATTTTTAACTGCAGCTTGCACGCAAATCTACTGAATGCATAATAAATACATGTACTTAAAAATAAATACTTACCTACTTAGTAGTTTTATAGACTGCATTTAAAATTATGTTTTCTATTCTATTCTATTTGTACGTAAATTCGAATTATGTTTTTTTTATATTTTAAGTGTGTTTATTTTAATAGACAAGTAGGTATCTACCTAAATTTATTTCATGGTGATCTAGTTGTCAACCAATAGTTGATTTATGGTACTGGCAGCTGAACTAAAGCAATGGTATTCGCAATATTAAAAAAAGAAAAACGACAGCTATCGCTTTCGTAGGTCAGTTGACTCACCCTATACAGGTATACAGGATGCTGGACATAATATTCCAACACAACTAATGTATTATGATTAAAAACCATTTTTTTAGAAATAGTTGATAGGCTTTTCTTGAAATTCGTTAGTGTAAGAAATTATTAATTCCTAATACAGTTTATTAGGAATTAATAATTTACGTTTGTGAATAGTTAGGTACCTATACTTAGTTCAGTTTTAATTCTACTATTTTTAATCCCACTATAATAACATGATAAATGCGAAAGTTTGTATTTAAGAGTGTTTGTTTCTTCTTCACGCTGTAACGGCTTCGAGTGCAATTGGGAATGGAGATAGCTTATACCCTGGTTTAACACGTAAGCTACTTTTCATCCCGGGAAACCGCGTGCGAAACCACGGAATGGGGTTAGTTATTCTATAATTATAGAAAGTTAGAGGATACCTACAGTAACTTGGAAATTATTATATTAAACTAAACACTATATTTATTTATTTTAGAAAAACTTACAGCCAATACATGCATATGATAATTAAATTATGTTTTGGATAACTAGGCCAGTTACAAGTTTTCACCTATAAATAAGAATTAATATTTTATTATAGTATCAACAATCAAAACACCCTATACCCGTCATAAAATAAAAACCTTCCGTCAACAATGGCGCTGGACGTCGCAAAACGTGGCAAATTTGGGTCAAAAAGATCCCGGTCCGCTCGCGAAACAATAACCTTCATTGGCATGTACAATAAATTATTTCATTTTAGTAGAAAATGCTTTTACAGCCACTTTCGCTTTTTGCTACTGGTTTTTTGCACCCGAAAAAGCGAGAAAAGACACGTGGCCGTTGTTACCCGCCAGTTTTAGGACGGCGCAAAAACGGCGACGGCGCGTCACGGGTTACGATGACGGAATTGGGCTTGATTTCCTGAAGTTAAAAACTAAAAAGTTGATTTGAGTTTTGTTGTGGTTTTGCGCGGGGCAAAATATAACTGTTGAAAAATGTGTGTCAGCACTCTTACTAATAAGAGAGGGAACATAGACCATAGTGATAAATAATAATTCCCAAGGCCAACACCAAGTTCGAACTATAAACGATAATTTGTATGATTATTTATAAAAAAATCTTATTAATTATGTGACTCAACTCATTTTATTAAACATTTCACAATATCTACGCAATCTTTACATAGGTACTAAGTTAATAACGTAACGTCGATCGTAACGCCCAACGATCACATACATAGATCCTGGCCCCTAACTATAGGATGCCCTGTATCTAGAGAACCAGGAACTTTGAGGACCATAGTCTCACAACACCCAGACAATTAACAAATGCTTGCGCTTTATTATCTGTGCACAAACATTTGTCCCGTTGCGAGATTCAACTACAAAATTTACTTAGACAACAAGTAATATAAACCTAAATCTACGCGGATGGAGTGGCGGGTATAAATAAATAAAAAACCCCCGACACATAAAAAGTCTAAGAACCACCGCTAGAAAACCACAAATAAAAAAACCGCATCCAAATCGGTGTGCCACAGACACAGATACATATAGCGGCCAAAGCACGGCCAAACGTATAACATCCTTTATGCGTCGGGTTAATAAAATAAATGAAATAATTTTTTACCCTAAAATCACTGGTTACATGTAATTTCTTTTAATGTGCTTATTTTTTTTTCTTTTTTATTTTGGCACCCAAATTTGTATAAAGGCCTCCATACGTTGCCACGTTTAACACGTTATGCGATAGGCGCCTACTGCGCGAGTCGTGTCCAGGTTCCACTTAAAAAATTAAAATAAAATTCAGAACACAAAAAGCAAAATCTACTGTTTACACATATGTTTAATTCTCATTATCTTACATTTGTTTTTGCTTTGTGATCACAGTTTTTTCCCTAAACGTTATGTTTGTTTGTTTTTTACAAACGTACCATGTGTTCATATACGTGCGTAATAATTGACAAAATATAAGGTTTGTTCAAGTGTAGCTGTCTCAGATATACATTTTATGTTACCGTAAAACGATAGAATCTATTACCGCGGAGAATTACTAGAAAGTAGAATATCAACCAATATTGGCAAGAAGCCTACATTAATTTCTGCTATTTACTAGCTATTTAAATAGGTAATTTATTGTTTTACCCGTCACGTGACCTCCTAAAGCCTATACTAAGTATGTATAGATATTAAATAGGGGAATAAATATTTTCTTTGAAAATATCATTTAAATTTAGAACATAACGTTATACAGCTTATGTCAAAAGTGCCTAATCCTGCGAAGTGTCGAATTTAGGCTTTTTACGGTAACATGTTATAATAGAAAACGTTATTACAACCTCTACTTTTAATTTATACTTTTTTTTTCCAACACGTGGAGTTTATTTGCCGGCCAATATAACAGTACAAATACCTGTAAAATAACTATTTCTTTTCAGAAATTGATAAAATATCAAGTAAATAAGTATAGTATACCTCTAAAAGTTGAAAAATTATCCATAAAAGCTTCTCCAAAGGTAAAACAAACGAATCCCTACTCAAAAGATGTGGAGATAAGTCCAAGTCATTCATATAACTAGAAGCCGAGGGGGCGACAAGGAGGGAGGGGGAGGGAGGCAAAGAGGGTGCGGCCCTCGGGATAGATTTGAAGGTACAATCATTTTTTATGCGAGGGGGACGAACGAAGTAGAAGGCTGGGGTACACTGGGAAACGTATAAAATTTTACTAGGCTGTGCAAAATGTTGAGTAGTAAAAATGAAGTTGTGCTTGTTTACTCCACCTTTAACGAGCAATAGTGATTATTTATGTGAATATGTACTGGCCCTAATAGGGAATCAGACAACTTTTCCGAAAGTCTTTTAAATGTATCATAATTAATGTATATATCCATGAAAATAGCATTTTAATTAAATAAATTCTAAAAGTACCTATATATAACTATGTTTAAGTATTATGTTTCAAAAGTTTCCGCGCAAAAAGTCACCTCAGAACATGTGACGTCATATGAGAGCAGAAAACGACAAACTCTACGAATTAAAACTTGCAAATAGATTTATTACTTTTTGTGAATTTAGGGGGCTATATTATCGTCATGAAATGAAAAAATAAACAACAACAAATTTTATGAATAGCAAAATCTTAAAATAAACACAAGCTTGACACACGGCATTTGCCATCAAATGACGTCATGCGCTGTGATTGTGTTTCGTTCGAGATGAAGAACAGATTAAAATATCAGAATTGAATTAGTTATTTAAAATATAAATCATTATTATTTCATAAAAATATTGATTGGATGATCTTTCTGGTTCAAAGAACATTCGTTCTAACTACATTTTAGATTTTTCTTGCTTACTGTCCGATCCCCTATTCTATGGATTCTCTATACCTTATTTGCACTACCTAAGTGAGAGTTAGATATGTCAAACACAACCTTGTATTCTGACGCGCACGCTATCTCTAAACTTCAATTATTTTCAGAGAATCCATATTCTGTGCAACTATCTCACTGCCTCTTTTGACGTTAGTTTAGGTAAAAAGGTAAAAATACTTAATTTTAGCGCCGTCAAACGTAATTTTAGAGAACGCGGTATTTCTAAATTTAAACGTGTATGACGCAAATTGGTACAGTAGATGGGTGAAATCCACAGAAATTTAAATAATAAGGTAATGGATGGGAGAAAAGTAGCGACACGCGTCTCGAAAGAAATTAGCGCTAATGCCATTTCTATTACCTACCTTATTATTTAGATTTCTGTGGCCAGATCAGATAAAGCCCGGGCCTGGCATAGGCAGAGCTTTTACACCCGATAGTCGTCACTTATGAATCACTAACATTATAAACTAGCTGTGCCCTGCGGTTTCTCCCTCGGTTTCTCGGCATAAAAAGTAGCCTTATGTTAATCCAGGGGAGTCATTAGATACAGCATGAAGAAGTTACAAACACAGAGACAAAAGCTCGACTCATTAAATTATGTTGCAATAAGACTTATTGCATAAGTGGACATAATGACATAATTGTGTAAGTAGAGTTGGTTTTTTATGGAACTGAGTGATGAGACGAGCATGTCATTCGCCTAATTGTAAGCGCCACGCCTGCCATAACAATTGCAGTGCCACCCAAGACTTTTAATACCATAAAAAGCACTGCGCACTTGCGCTCATCACCTCTAGACATCAGATATTAAGAATCCTATAAGCCCAGTAATGTTGCGGGCTACAATGAGTTTTAGAAAAATCTTTTACCAGGCACGCACATTTTTCGCTGTGGGAGGTAACCTAAAAGACAAATTGGCGCTATGTCTACGTTACGTAGACACATTTTCCAACCAAAAATGTTTCTCCTAGTATCTTCCTACCTTCTGCTAAAGTCCAAACCCTCCGTAATAAAGAGCGTGTCTCGAAACTGCCATAAAAGCTGGACGCATTACTTTTTACTCGCGATAAGGGCGTTTTCCTTCAGGGCCCTAACGGCCGGGCATATTTCTGCGCGCGTAAGTACTGGAGGGAGAATGGGCATTTTGATGTGAAAGGTCCGTTATCGGACATTGGTTAGGACACTTCGGAATGTGAGTTTGGTGGCGAATTTCAGGAGTAAGTTTGTAGAAAGTAAGGCTATAGTCGGAATATAAATAAGGCTTTGAGCGTCAATTGTTTAATTTTTGGTAAAGTTATAAAATATTTACGCACGTTTAAAATAATTCTCTATTTTAGTATTTATTTATTTTCGGAATACTTACAGCCAAGACATGCATATGGTAATTAAATTATGTTCAGGATAACTAGGCCAATTACAAGTTTTCACCTATAAGTAAGAATTAATATATCAGTTTTGTACGTATGGGCAGTAACGCATACATTTGTAGGTAACAGTAGGACTTAATAATAATAAATTGCAGTAATTGAAATAAATCTAAGTTTGAGAACCAAACAATTCAAAAGCCAAGCATTGTTTTAATGAACGCACTCTGTCGAAGAAGATGTCGAAATCATTATTTTTAAGTGGTTATTTATGAAATGTGGAGTTCTATATAAGAAAGTGTGTTGTGTGTATGAAAGTTTTTGTGAGTTTGATACGTTATATATATTTTAAAACGACTAGGACTCACATAGTTTGTCGAATTAGTCGACCTAGGTTACGAGCATGTCCGATGCTCTTCATCGGGGCGAGTTTACACTGCGAGCTAGGTCGACGGCGAAACCTAACTCGACTAATTCGATAAACTACGTGAGTCCTAGCCATTTTATTAAATATGTTTTCTCTCTTAACAAAAGTCGAGTATTTTACCATGTGGTCATGTCACGTGACAATAGCAATTTAGGTGTTTTAATACTATCTAGGATACCGATACCTGTTCTTTTAGAGTTTAGACAAAAGGTATAGGTACTTTTTTATTTATATATTTTTTTAAACAATTATGGTCACATGGTAAAATTTGACTTAGAAACGGAAAATTTACCATAAATATCTCGTTTCAAATTAAATTCTAATGATAATATGAAGTTGAATAACCACCTGCATTTTATTTTAATTAATTGCAAATATCATTAAAGACAATTAAATAATAGGTATGACAAAACAAACACGACAAAAAATGTAAAGATATCGTACTTTTAGGTACATTCTAATCAAACTGGTATGTTAATTATTTAGATATTGAAATAATAATAAAAAAACATTAGAGTGGCGCCAGACCCGCGGCGACCGAAATTGTTTGTATTTTATACAAATATTATGGCTATCAGTTGTGATTGTATTATTCGGCCAGTGTCACGTATGCAGGGCTGTCTCTGATGAATTAACCACTCAATATGAAAGTAAATATATTATATTCTTTCATACTAAAATATATATGGAGGTAACCAAATATAATGTTATAATTAGAAACAATAATGTACAAATATATACAATGATAAAAAAAAATTAAACAAACCTACAATAAAATTAAAATATATATATATATATATATATATATATTGGTTTCGGATATTTATTTTCTCAAAAAACAAAGATTACAGACAGATAAACCAACCAATCAACCAGATGGATGCAAGTTTTTAAACTATCATGGTCACTGACATTAAAATTTGATTCGCAATGGGGATATTTACCATGTTTTGTTACTTCGTGATTATAGTGCTTGCAACAGTACCGAAATGTTGATAATTCAAATAAATACATGGTACATATCCCGTTTCTAAATAAAACCCAGATGAATGTATGACGTGGCCAGGCAAGGATTTTGGTATAATGAAGTTGAGAAGGAAACAAGACAGAATACTTAAATTCCCTCTCTTACCGGAGGGTAAGAGTGATAGGGAGGGAATTTAAGTACTAATATATCTCTAACAGTGAAATGATAATGTCTGGAAAAATTTTATTTTTATTGTTTAAGTCAAATTAAATCACGTTTGTGACTAAACTCGACATCTACTGTAGGTATGTACGTGCGTTCAGTAAGTCAGGGCTGGGTTGTACGTCGTTACCTTAGTAGCGAGGAAAGCTTTCTGCAGATCCAAATATATCAAGTCTTTAAATGTTTATCAAACAATTTAACAAAAAAAAATATTCATGCCAAAATATTAAAAAACTAATTAATAAAAAATTTGGAATGTTTAAATGATTTTGATAAAATGCGATGAGTATGTATATTAAATATTTTCTTTTATCCATATCAAAGTCCGTGTCCAAAAAACCTATACGAGGACAATTGAATGAAATTCATACTCAATAATATTGGCAGATTTTCATTTTCAAAATTTAAATTATTATTATTATTATTATTTATTTATTTTGTTTACAAGTGGCCAGTTCTAAAAACTTTCAGTTTGACCCTCGTACTAACTAAAACAAAAGAACTAATAACTAATTCTACCGGTATTTCGGATATATCCCCGATAGAAAATAATATAGCACCAAAAAATTCCACGGTGCTATTTTTAAGTTTAAAGTTTTCCCTTAGTATTCTGTGGAACTGAAGCCCTGTTACACAACAAGAATTAATAGATATTTAAAAAAACGGCTATGACTCACGTAGTTTGTCGAATTAAATAATTATTCATTAATTATTTAAACTCGCTCTTGATGAAGAGCATCGAACATGCTCGAAACCTAGGTCGACTAATTCGACAAACTACGTGAGTCCTAGCCGTTTTATTAAATATTTATAATGAATCAAATTCACGAAAACTTTCATACTAAGAATTAATAGCTTCATCAAGTGTTTCTTGACAGCCCTATTGGTAGGAACAATGTGGTCAACTCCAATATGATATTTGACCAACACAACTAATTATGTTAACATTTTGTAGCTGTCACACGAGATACGGCGATCGTTAGGCAGTCTTAGAAATGGGATGTAAGTACTGACCTTATTTATTTAGTACTAGCTGCGCCCAGCGGTTTTACTCGCGATTCCCCGGGATAAAAACTACCCATGTCCTTATGCAGGACCTAAAGTACCTATATATAATAATGATCTTATTTATTTTGATCCGACTTCAAAAAAAGGAGGAGGTTCTCAATTCGATTGAGTTTTTTGTATTTTTTATTTTATTTATATGTTTGTTACCTCAAATCTTCGTCATTTATAAACTGATTTGGTTTTTTTTGCGTGGGATTCAGTATTGCTACAGAATACTTCAAGGTGGTCCCATATATATTTCATCGACATTCGACCTTGGATTTCGAAGATACCTACATCAAAATTGAAGTCGGTCTTTTTTTGCTATAATATGAATTATTTAGATACAAAAAATTAAGCCACTTGGTGACTAAGGAGTAAGGAATGAACATGATTGTGGTCATCCTCTTTAGAAAAGTCATTTTCAAAGACCATTAAATTTCACTACGAAGACACATAATGGTCCTTTATGTTGAATAAAACATGATTTGTCTGTTTTTTATGTAATAAAATAATCATGTTTCTCTTTCGGAACTGAGTGATGAGACGACCAAGTCGTTCGCCTGATGGTAAGCGCCACGCTTGACAATTAAAATTGCCACCCAGAACTTTTAAAAACAACGGCGTGGTACTGCATTGGGCTTCTCACCCCGAGTCATTAGATATTAAGTCACTTATGCCCTGAAATTTCGCTAGCTACAATGCCCTTCAAATCGGGACACAGTAATGCTTTGCGCACTATTGCTTGGCGGCAGAATAACTGGCAAAACACTACCTACCCAGACGGCTTCCCGCATACGAGAGACCTACCATGAGTTAATCGATGTTTTCGTTCGATATAAGTGTAAAAATATAAATATCTATACCGTAGAGATTATCTTTGCTGATTGAGAATTGCCTCCCACGTAGCAAGACCTAACTGACTGCAAAGTATCCTATATTTTTAACCGACTTCAAAAGGAGGAGGTTCTCAAGTCAACTGTATGTTTTTTTTGTATGTTTGTTACGCGATTACTCCGCCAATTATGAATTGTTATTTTTTTTGGTAGGTGGAGGTGGTCCCATGTAAATTTTATCGAAATTGATTCAGCACTTTTTTAATAAGCTAACAAGAACAAAAAATAAAGCTATAGTCTTTTAGTCGGTTTTTGTTTCTTCTTCTAATTATTAACGAAAATTTTAATTCTAATTAATAACGGAATATTAACATCTAACCTATTTTTTTATTTACGTTCCCAATTTGACACAATAAACAACAAAAACAAATTGTTTAGTTTAGATATGGCCGGCGTCGCATTATGTAAACAATAGTACCTATATATAATTATAGTTGAAAACAATGAGTAACACGCGTAAACATAATTTACGTCGTTAAATTTGTATATTATATTGATAAAATTGATAAAATATTAATATTTTGATTACTTTGTCTATAATTTTATAGTAAGGTATGGCGCGTAGGTATATATGCACTGCACCAATGTATAAATAGGTAGGTACTTATATAATATATAATACCTTATAATATTATATATAATGTATATACACTATGTTTGGACAATTACAATTATAAAAAAATATTAAAAAAACAAGACTTGAATAACAAATCAGAGCGACAATTTAGAGCGAGTGTGGCTCAGCGGAAACTCGTGCGTCTTTCGATCCGACGCACCTGGGTTCAAACCCCGACTAGGCCCTGCACCAATGACTTATAGTTAAGTGCAGATTTTGCACGCTCGCTCTAAAACGGTGAACATAGTGATGAAACCCGCTTACGCGCTTTGGAGTGGTAGACTGGCCGTGGATGTAATACCACCCACCGAACAAAGCCATGCCGTCAAGCGACCTAGTCGTGTTTCGGGATGACGTACGGTGAACCATCGGGGAGACGGGTCTGAGCAGCCGCTCAACTGCCGCCTCTCTCTAGATCTATGTGTTCCATCTTAGGCCACATCATCGCTTCACATCAGACGAGATAGTAGCCAAACATAGAACAATAAAGAGTAAAAAAAAAACAAATATTTCTTTGAAAAAGTAAATGAAGAATATTTTCCATTTAAAAAGCTGTTAATAAATTAGAGTTCATTTTAAATTCCTTTAAATTAAATATATACGCCCATCACACACATAGATCCTAGCAACTAAGCAGGATTACCTGTAACTATGGAACCAGGTACGTCAAGGACCATGGTCTCACAACACCCAGACATGAAACAAATGCTTGAAATATGTAGTGTTATTTCGCTACACTTACAGTTATTTTTTTCCGTGCACAAACATTTGGCCCGTCCCGTCTATAGACCCCGCCACCTCAGTGGCGTATGAGATTTGAGCCAACCTGCCCAACAACTACACCACCACGCTACCGCACCGTAGGTGCTCAACTGGAAATAAAGGCGAATTATTTTTTTAAACACCAAGCTAAAATATTGATTAGTGCTCAAATGGGAATAGGTATCATTGGTGCTCAACGCAGTGGTGCTCAAATGAGAAATCTTCATTAACCCTTTAGACAATTTAAAAATTGATTGTCACGTTATATGTGTACAGTTGAAATTATTATAAAAATTTACCGAAAGAAAATTCCATAAAAATTGCTACATCATCTAGCAAATACCATCTGACTCTCGGTAAATTAATCCGTAAAAAGATACCGCCACCAACTAATTAGCTACTATCAAAAACAACTGTTTAGTAAGATAAATAACCTTGAACCAGGTATAACGTGCAAGATAGTCAAGGCCAACCTTGTAAACAAAAAATATATAATTAAAATTGAAAAAATAATAATAAATAATAATAATAAAATGTTAATTGTCTTAATATCGTCTATATACATCTTTGTAAGATATGATAACAATTACATAATGGAAAGAGTAAAATAATACAAATTTGTTGCATAAATTAAAAGACCTGTGTATATAGACTGTTCCAATACCTTCCTCTTACTCTAAACTAAGTAATTGTGAACATAGACGAAGGAGATCTACTTTGGTCAGAAAGAAATAATAATAAATGCGAAAGTTCGTATGTGTTTGTTAACTTTGATGGAAAGATTAACAGATAACAACTTTTTAGCCCGAAAAAACGAATTGTTCCTGAGGAAACAACTATAAACTGAATTCTACGCGGGCGAAACCGCGTGGCGTAGCTAGAAATTAAATAAAAATCAGAAAAGAAATTAAATACTCTACTATGTTGTTATCAGCTCAGGTAAGCGCAACAAATCTAGGCAAAGGTATTTAATCCCCAAACATTTATAACCACCGCCTGCACCGGATTAACATAAAATGAATGAGGGATTAAAATAATCCCCAAAAATCGCACAAACAAACAACTTCTCATTTTATTAGCGGTATTAAAAACAATGGGGTTAGTCTAACGGTTTAACGAGAAATAGAAAATTAGGGACAAGAAATATTCTTCAAATTGCCGATTGTAATACTGTTTATGTTTCCGCACATATTTAAATAAAATTTATTGGAGTTCTTAAAAACTCTGAAGCGTATCTTTATTTAATTTTTTATTTTTCATGTTTTATTCTAGATTACGTTTACAACATGACTAAGTAAGTACTATTTTTGTCATCCTCTGTGGTGTAGAGGTTGGGCAGGTTGGCTCAAATCTCATACAACATGAGGTTCCGGGTTCGATTCCCGCGACGGGATGAATGTTAGCGAACAAAAAAAAAGCGCAAGCATTTGTTTCTTGCCTGGGTGTTATGGTCCTCGTAGTTCCTGGTTCCCTAGATACAGGGAATCCTAGGGGGCCAATATCTATGTATCGATAGGTGTATCTATTATTTATTTTATTTTTTATTAGGTATTCTATGACATTACATTAATAAAAAAGTTGTTTAGTTAGTTGATTTGATATCCGAAATAGTATCAACTTAAGTTGTACGTTTGTGAGGAGAACGGGCACTTGCCTTATTGTGCCTTATTTCGTTTATTTTATTTGATAAATTTTTCAATATTTCATATTAGATAAATTCGTAATTTTTACATAACAAATTGTAATAAACTAAACAAATAAACTATAAACCAATAAAGTGCTTTTGCATTGCTTGCCGACATTCATTATTAGAATAACAAAACTTTTTTTATAATAAAGTAATTAGGTATAACTTAATAAAAACGGTTTTATTTGGCTGACGTACCTACCTAACCGTGAAATAAAAAAAACATAAACCAGAAAAAAGCTTAATTAAATTAAATAAACTTTTTGTCAAAAGTTTTTATAAAATATGATGAAGAAAAAAGTTTTTAAAATTACTATAAGCGAAAAAGTAGCACGATTACTAAAAATAATTCAGTTTTAATTGGCTGCCGATGCCGTAGAAAAAAGTGAATGGCGTTCCTTTTTTAATCGCAGCTCTGTGATTGGTCGATGCGGGCGCATAAAAAGCTCGACGCCCCTTGCGACTGCCTTCCAACGCTTTTTTATACGCGGGTATTTTTAATCATAACGTATAAAAACGTATGTGAATGTGGAGACAAGGGGAATACGATATAAAGAATCTGTAATAAGGGAGGAGCATGTATCATTAGGTATGTTATTTTTTTAAAGTGGGTAGTTACGAGTATTAAATGTACTTTTTATTTACGATAGAGTCAACGTTATTGAAAGCTCTCAGGACTTAACTAGCTTAATATAGACAAAAAACTAAATCTAATAGAATTTAAGAGTCATTAATCTGATAATCTATTGAAAATCCAGTCATATTCATTTCACAAAACAAACAAACATAAATATCGTATTATACACACAAAAACAATCTAATTTCCTTTTGTGTTGCTATTTTATTGTCTTATAATAACCAATACTGTAACGCCTATGCTTTATTACAATAACATCAGCAAGGGATGCTTATTTTTTATTATTAATATCGCATAAACAATAACTTAATAACTTGATCCCCTCCCACAGAAGCTCGCTTCGTATTGGCTGTAGAAAAATAGGCTGTGGGGGTGAAAAGGGAACGCACGTATCTAGCTATATGTCTGTCTCGCTCTATCTAGAAAACTCGTCGCCTCAAATGTAGAATACATTTATCGATGTTCGGAGCATAAAAATTGACAGATTTTTTTCAGTTCATTGTGAGAGGCAGTGGTGGACACACGTTAGTTGGCTTTCGGACGCCGAAGCGAAGGGTTGTCCCCAAAAAACGTTCTGAAATACTTTCGTGTTTAGTTAATTAACTATTTTGACAGTGTGTTTTGGACTTTGTGAAAGCTTTGTACTGATGCAAATGAACACAGTGTTGTGCTTTTGAAGACTTTCACTGATTACTTAAGGGGAAGGTATGTTTCAGTTGTAAATTTTTAGCAACTTTTATTTTTTAATCTATACACATAATGATTAAATAATTATTTTATTATTAATTACTTTAAATTATAAGCATGAAAACAACTTATGACAACTGTAGTTGGAAGATATAGAAGAATAAATTTATACATCTGTGCATATACTGTGTATGTATAGGTAAGTTTTTTTATAGGATTGACACCTTCGGTTCTTATTAAATAATCGTGATAAAACAAAACATGGAACAGAAGCATTTATGTTCTTAACTTGTAAACAAACGGGCTGTTTTAATAAGTAGGTACCTAGGTAATAGGTAGGTATATATCTACAACCTACCTATATACACACTATATACTCTACCTACTCATAGATATAGTGCAAAACAAAGATTACAAGTACCTAACTTTGATTATGTTATTTCATTTGTTTACATAAAAAGCTATTATCCTCAATTCATAATTCGAATAATTAATATTTTATTAACAAATAATAAGTTTACCGTTTTCCTTTGACCGACCTTAAACTGTCTTTAATTATTTACTATTCCCGACATTCTCAATAAATAAGAACGTCATATAATTGTTGTAACCGCTTATAATTCATTAAAGTTAATAAAACGTATGAAGCATTATATTTATTAAAACTTACTTTTCTTATCAGGTGGCCCAGTTTAGAAATATGTTTACCTAGACACTTAGTATATAAGACCATATACTCACATGAATATGGGAAATAAGTAACTAATATTGTTTTTTATACCTACCAATTACAACAACAACAAACATTATTGCAACAAATACACATACCATTGTTATACCTATTCACTCTTATATTTTAGACCAATAGGTTTGGGTTTGTTTTGGGTGTCGCATTTCTCTCCTGCTGACTTACATAAAATATATATATATCATTTTTTAGTAATAATATTTACTAGTTAGGGTCCCGAAACTTCATTACTGCACCAAACTTGATGTCAATAAATATTGATTGATTGATTGATGGCAATAACTAAATACACTTTGTAAGCTAGGATGATCAAAATCATCCCATTTTTATAATGCTACTAATATTGGATGGATGGATGGTAGATGGATGGATAGATGGATAGATGTTGGTTACTCAATCACACAAAAACTACTGAACAGATAAAGTTTGGAAAATATCGTGAGTCGAAGTATTCATTATAAATCCTGTTCGGAGTTATCCGACACAATCATAACGTGAGTGTAGCCGTTTATATTTATACTGAACAGATTTTGATAAAATTTGGAATTTAGGTTTTTTAGGACATAGTCTACTTTTTTTCCCGGGAACCACGGGTGAAACCGCGAGGTGCAGCTAGTCCTCATATAGGTATATAAACAAATCATATCAACAACCTTTTCTATGAAAGCCTCAATCAAGTTAAACCTACTCGAAGCGTTTCAAAAATAGGTAGCTATAGCTAATCACCCAAATTAGCGGTTCAAAAGTAAATTGTCCTAATCGTGGCGGCCCCTCTGAATTATCTAATGATTTCATTACGACAACAATCAACATTGGTACATAATTACGTACCTATACCTACATATAATTAGGTACTATGTCGTATTTAGTACGTGACTCGTAGATTCCGCATTTTTTACAACGCCTCGTTAGCTGATTTTGCAGATTTCTGCTAAGAGGCTTATTTAAGCATTTTGTTTATTACGAATTTATATTGGTTACGTTGATGTCACGCAGCAATTGCGTGATCTAAAGAAATAACAATCGTTATACCTTGACCTGTCTGACAACCAAATTTTAAAACAAATGTCTAAAACAATTAAAAAAATATTTTATAAGAATCTAGACTAAAGTTTTATCCTTTTGTTCTCAGAAATGTTAAGTTGCGCCTCCCCCGCCGGCATGCCGCCCGCGCCTCACTCCGCTCACCCCCAGGCTTGGGGCTCCCTGCTACAACCCCCGACGGTTGTAAGTATTACATACCTACTTTTTGCACTTAGACCATACTAAACTTGTATCTTGCTTTAAGCCATCTTTAGTACGAATATTTCTCTAGAATCTGATTTCCTCTTTCTAGAAATCAGAACCGATGGACGAAACAAACTACGCGAAGGAGCAAACCAGCGGGTTCTACTCGGACGGTTTCCACAGTGCCTCACCGTCGTCCTCCAGCAAGGACTCCAACGGACACTCCCCGCGCTCCGTGGGCAGCTCCGGTGAGCCCTCGCCCTTCTACGACAACATGCCACTAAAAGCCAAGGCCAACTTGGGTATGCACTTAGACGCCTTTCGCAACGGCCTTCCATACAGTCTTCTCACACCGCCCGGCTTCGAACCCCGCGGAAACGAAGGACGTGAACCGTCACCTAACTATGAATCATACTCACCGAGAACCCTAGTACCACCCACACATGTCTCTACGCCTTTAGCTCGTGCCGATGCCACACCGCCGAAATCTCCACCGAGGACACCCTCTTCGCCACACAGTGATAATGGCAGGCGATCGTTCGAACGTTTCCACGATTCGGGATTTGACGGACACGGTAAACCCGACGGAGACGATGGCCGCGACGGCTCCGGCATGGATGATGATTTCGACGACGAGCCCGGCCTACGAGTCCCAGCTGTCAACTCCCACGGTAAAGTCAAAACGTTCAAATGCAAACAGTGCGACTTCGTTGCCGTCACAAAACTTAGTTTCTGGGAGCATAGCAAAGAGCACATTAAGCCAGAGAAAATGCTTTGCTGTCGCAAGTGCCCGTTCGTGACCGAATACAAGCACCATTTGGAATACCACATGAGAAACCACATGGGCTCGAAACCATTCCAATGTAGTCAGTGCTCTTACTCCTGCGTTAATAAATCCATGCTCAACTCGCATCTAAAATCGCACTCAAATGTATACCAGTACAGATGCGCGGATTGCAACTACGCGACAAAATATTGCCATTCGCTGAAACTGCACCTCCGCAAGTACCAGCACAACCCTGCGATGGTGCTTAACATAGACGGCACGCCCAATCCTCTGCCGATTATCGACGTATACGGAACTCGACGTGGACCGAAACAAAAACCTCTCTCTAAGATATTCGAGCAACAGCCCATGAACAATAATGGACCCATGAATCAGCCCCAGCCGCCACCACCGACGCACCCTCTTTTCGGAGGCCACTTCCCCGTTAACCTGCCATATCTCCCACCGTTCTTACCTAACTCTTTCTTATTCCCACCGAACAATAACTATGAGCAACGAGCTTCTCCAAAACAGCCTGAAATACCAATGGAAAAACAAACAGTGTCACCTCCTCCGTCTCTCTTGCATCAGCGTTTATCCTACGAGCATCCGCCGGAATCCGCTGCAACTCCTCCGCCTGCGAAGTCCCCGGTGAGCCTACCAACTACTCCGACCGCTCATCGCGCATCGCCTCCGGTCCGAGCCAACCCCCAAACCAATGACGCTCTCGATTTGACTAGCACCAAAACTAGCGAAGCTGAATCACCTCCGCCGAGCGCAGAACGCGCCAATCCAGTCACGCCTACCACGGCAATGAAGAACAGGAGAAAAGGCCGCGCATTCAAGCTACAGCCCGCAGCTTTAAGACTCCAACACGAAGATGATAAAGTGCGTGACGGCGACGTATCCGAGTCTGAATCGGAAGCATCAGTCGAGGCTCCGTCGACGACCACGACTAACACTTACACGTGCCAGTTCTGCGACATCACGTTCGGGGACCTCACCATGCACACCATCCACATGGGTTTCCATGGATACAACGATCCGTTCATGTGTAACAAGTGCGGAGAGCGCAGCGCCGACCGCGTTGCTTTCTTTATCCACCTCGGCCGCGCTCAGCATGCTTAGCTCTTCAACTACACATGGCCTACGTACATGAGTTATTGTATCCCCCTAGTCAACAGCTAGCTTGCATATATTTAGACACGTAGAAGCTTTCTACATTATAAGCGCTTAGGATTAAATTAAATTATTTAAATGTGTGCTCTTCGAAATATTTAGGCCAAAGACATCATTGATACGTCGTAATTGTAAATGAAAATAAATGTATAAAGTAAATGTTTTTAATTTTGCAACTTGAATGTATCATTAATCATTGTTTAAAATTTTAATATTGTATTCGTTTTGGGTACCTAGTTTGGTAATCGTTTGGCATGGACTTACAATTAAAAATATTAGTCTTGGTGAACTTGTAAATAATATTGTATCTAGAAAAACCATATAATGTTAGGCAGTAAGTTTCTATCGTCAGTTGATGGTCACTTATAATTATAATGGTGCGCACTTGCATGGCATATTTGGACCAAATATTTGCGAAAACGTCGAAATATGATTCAAAGCTGAAATTTTTATTTTTAAAAGAATTCATATTCAATATTTGGCCAAAATATAACGCGCACAGTGCTTGCGCGCTCCATTACACTTGTAAAAAATAATATTACGTGAGATAAATATTACAATACTTATAAATTGTAAAGTTGTATACCTACAGTCAACACACATAGGAATAAAAAGGTGATTTTACGTCGTAAAATGTAATAGATATTTCCCATCCCCATGTAAAACAAGGGTTGTATAGGTATTAATATTATAATTAAATATAATATTATGACATACAACCCTTTTCCCATTAGTTAGAATCAAGTGACCAATGTATAAACAAGACTGTATATCTTGATTAAGTACAAACTATTTAGAGTTGTCGTTATTATTAGTTTAGTATTAAATGTAATTAATATAGCAGTTAGTAATAATGTACATTTCAAATGAAACGGTGAAGTTACCTATTAGTCATAATGGATATAAATTTAATAATAAAATTGTGTCAGACAGTAAAAAATATTAAATAACATTTAAATGTGTATAAATTAGTGATTCAGAGTGTATTTATATCAAGAAAATTATTATATTTATTTATCCTTTAATGTTTAGGTAGTGTAGTCAAGCATGTTCTTGTCATTTATGTTCTGTGTATTTTGTTTTTGTTTTAGGTTGCATATGAAAATGTACTCATATAATTACATATATTTCGTTTTAACTCATGTAATGTAAAATTTGCATTAGATTAACATACGAGTACCTATTTTTTGTGTGACTTATGGATGACTTGCGACATGAAAATAAACATTTATAAATTATTTCGTGTCTTTTTTATTCGTCCTTTTTTTTGTTGACCTTCCTTTGAAAACAAAATGTAAGCTATTGTTTTATATGAATTAGTTATATATTGATTGACACATCGTCACAAAAAGTGAAAACAAAAAGATTTGTCACAAGAGGAAACAACCAATGAAAAGCCAAGGTTTTTTTTATATCTGAATAAGAAATCATTGATATTATGCAAACTGTGAGTAACATCGTTGGCTAGTTAAACGGACAAAATAACGTAAGTATTCTTTTGTTTCACGCTTATTTGTTATTTAAGAAGCTGTTATTTTTTACGAGACAATACAAATTTTATGTCACTTGCTAGTAAAAACTGCTAATAATGAATATTCATATCTCTTATGTTCGCTTCTTATCTATAGAAACGTCTAAAAAGAGTTGGAAGTGTGGAATTGGACGGCACGTTCAAACTTTATTAGTCTAAAAATAAATTCTGTTTTGTAAGACGTTGAACTTAGGAATGTAAGTTTAAAGACGCCTTGTCTGGCAGTAAATACCCCAAATATACCTATATTTTTATGTAAACTCAATTTTTTTTGTAACATTTATTGAAACTTATGTATTTATATAGCTATTATTTATTTAAAGTGTGAAAATACGTTGATAAAAGTCTGAAAAATAATTTGAGATTTTCTTTACAAACTCTTTGATACTTCGTAGATACCTCGATGAGACCAAGGAAACTTTTTTTATAATTGCAATTCAACTGTCCAAAAACCGAACTGTTGCACTACAGTTTTTGTTCATGGCTATACCTACTTGAGTTAGGTATAAGTAATTCATGCAGGCAATTAATGTATTTTGACAAATTAATATGAGTTAGTACTTCTAGGTAACACACATTTAACAGCTTTAATTATACTCGTATAGTAGTTGTTTTTAATGATTCCATGAATTTTAATTATATACATAGGTAAATGCATTAAAACATTCGAAATTATTTTTCTCTGTTCAAAATCGGAATGAGAAGGAAAATCGCACAACGAACGTGTTATTAGTCTAAAATTAAAAATATTATTTTGCGTAAACAAATTCATTATACCTACATACCTACCTCATTTTGTTAAATTGTCTGTATTATCTATTATAAAATTATTTCATTCATACAACAATACTAGATTTAGTAATCGCTGACCTTGATCTGTGTTTTTTTACAAAGTTGATGATTATGAGTGATATATCTAGTTAGATACGCCCTAGGGCATTAATATAAGGTACTTAAGGCATTAAAAAGTGTTTTTCTTTCATTAACCTTACTTATGGAGTTAGCTTTAAAATAGACCAGTCTGCATTATAGGCTATTTCAGTTATATCACAGAATACTAAGGGACAGAAGCATCACTCCGCAAAGAAATTTAAACAAATAGCAATTCTTGCTATAACGCAATAAAATTCAATTCAGCTCGCGTAGCGCTGCATACCTACCAGTCATATTAACCTACAGAACGCCTAGCAATTTCTATCGCATAGCTCTTATCTCTTCTGACGCGGCACGTGTAACAACGCGCGACCCGCCGTCGGTGTCCGGCTATGTACTTGTAGCTTCGTACCTACAGTGCGGAGTGCGCTAGGCCTGGTTATAAATATACAAATTCTGTATCATTTATGTCTCATCGGCACAAATATATAATTATTAGATTAAATATGCTTGTATCTACAATTTTTTTTTATTTTACAATGGACGCCATTCGTCGTACTTTTGCAAACACACCTATGGAAATTTTCGTTACAGGTGTGACCTCGAAAACAGAATGTTGTTACTGCGCAACCTCGGTTTTTTCCCTTTGTCTCGCCTTTTTATATCCTATAGGGCCTCATGCTGATGTAGCAACGACACGTAAGAATCGTCCAATCCGCTGCTGGCGATTTGAAGAATGAGATCGAAAGGATGTGTTGGTTTTTTATACGATTGAGTGACGAGCCGAGCAAGTCGTTCAGATGGTAAATGTCACGCCGGCCTGCAGCACTGAACTGCACTCGTCACCCTGAGACAATAGCTCTTAAATCTTACAGTTCCCAGTCATTTCGCTGAAACTTGCATGCACACGCTGCTTGGCGGTTAAATATGTGGGAGAAACATGAGTCGGCCTTGGCAAGATAGGAACCACAGTAAGCAGACTCTTGCAAAAGAGGCCTCTACTTACAAAACATAATTATATTTGCACATTTAGTTTTAATGTGTGCTACTATTTTGTAGTTTTAAAAGGCGATATTAAGAGTTTTAGCAGAGACTCCCATATCAGTCGTTTTCTGTTTGAGCTCACAGTAGGTAATACTTCCACAATTTTACCGTCTTAGTTTGTTACCACCTTCAGTTCTAAATGCGGTGTTTCACAAACCTACAGCGGTCTTGACCTTTTTCACTCCTGTCTTCCAAGAAGTGACACTTCATCCTTCTTTGTAACATGTCGATATTTTATTAATTCCCTTGCACCAGTGATCGACTGCGCCAATTGTCGCCTGACCCAAATCCAGCGGATGTGCAGTGCACCACTGAATGGGTGGCGAAAAAACTATTAAAAAGAATTCAGCTTAACTCTATGTGCATAATAGAGAATAGAGATGCTGTAGAGTCGCTATACCGCGTCATCACAAAGCGTTAGTAGAAAACATATATTCGATAGATATTTTATCATAGTTGCTTAATGCTTAGAGAAAATGTCAGTTGTGTGTTAATTAAATGTTACCTTAAACATGATCCCCGAAAACCTTATAAATCAAGTCGCCATAACAGAACTACAATTTGTCTTTAGGTACGTGTATACAATAGCTAGATCAACAATTCCTGAAAAATATTGCCTCTAATGTCAGCCTCATTGCCAAATTCTCTTCCAAAAATGTGCTTACCGTATCTACATTTTCTATGTCCCTCCGTTAGCATTCATCTAAACCATGAATCGGGAGTAGAATAGAGCCAACTTTTTTGCAAAGTTCGTGCCACGCAGGTGTCCTGCAGGCTGCGATCGAAAAAACCGAAGGACCTGCATAAAACACGCAGCTCGATTCACGAAAACCTTTCATGCGTTCGGGATTACGGCCGATACTTATGGGTAACGTGCAAGCTTTTTTATACAACGATGATACATTTGCAATGCCTGAATGGAACAGTACGATTCTTATTTTAAATTTTATATTTTTTCATCTCATAATGGCTAAGAAGTTTATACTGAAATACTTACACACCGACAAACACACTATTAGGGATAGTTCGCAGTATTTTAGGATAGGTTAATAGTAGATACTTTTTTAATTTTAGCAAGGTTAATAATTACAAGAGCAGTTTATCAAAAATCAAATACATCAAAGAGCGGTGCTATGTTTTTAAATATACCTTTTTAAAGCTATTGACCGCAAATTTGTGATTCTTCACACACACCTCTCCATTACAAAATGCAGTGTGTTGAATGATTAATGACAGACGAAATATTTTTGAACTTTCTTGCAAAATTTTTTGATTATTTTTTGTAGTTGTGTTAAAGCTTGGCGCAATTGGCTTTTTATGTTTTTTCTTACTTTATGTATGTTTTACAAGAATGTGGTTCTTATTACGTACTATTACTTAGTGTTTTAATATTTATGTACCTATTACTTCACACAAATATTATAAATGCGAAAATTTGTGTTTGTTACATCTTCACGCTATCACGGCTCAACACATTTGAGTGAAATTTGGAAAGGAGATAGCTTATACCCTGGATTAACAGATAGGCTACTTTTCATCCCGGAAAACCACGCGGCGCAGCTAATACTTAGTACGTAATTATTTGTTTTATTTTAATCTTCTATTTTTTTTTTACTTCGCCCGTTTGGGCAGGCTACAGTCTCTATATTAAATATCTCTATAAATATTAACCTAATGGTTAATATTCCACCGATATTACACATGATCACTCGAAATAACACTTGTTTGGAATATAAAGCAAAATCGAACTGTATCACTTTTCACTTCCCGCCAAAAAGCTTATTCTTATTTTATTTATTTCGTCACAGACTACTGCGATTTTTTTAATCAATCATTGTCTAAGCCATATGGCCACACTACTGACCACATGCATACGGCACGGTACAGCCCACGGCCCTTCCGCGTATCAAATAAAAAGTAAAATTGCAGTTTTTAGTGCAAAGAGGCGGGCGAAGGCGGCACGCTTCGAAACCTCATACGTTTAATTTTTACCTTTTCTTTGAAAATAAGCCAGCTGTTGTTTGATGACCACTCATGCTGTCCATTTTTTTTTATTCCTTGGATGTTAACTGATACTATGATTTACCTCAAGTGTCTCTACATAATTTGAATTTGTAATAGTATAGTATGTTTTAGTGTACTATAAAATAAACTAAACTGCAACTGCTCAAACAGAAAGCCATGAAAATAAATAAAAAAGTGTTTTATGCTTAGGTAACAAACAACAACGTCTAAAGTAAATACAATTTTACCTAGCTTTATAATACGCTAGACTGTTGATAAATAAAAGTTCCCTTGTATATATAAAATACTGATTAAGTTCAATATATGAAGTAAATAATTGACATACTATATGTAGCTAGTTATCACCATAATATTCAAACAAAATCATAATCAGCTTCTCAAAAAAACAGCTTACCATAACCAAGATTTTTTACATTAAGTATGGCCTTCATCATCATCACGTTCCCACTGCTGGGATAAGGCGGGAAATCATAACCATCTTCTCAAAAAAATACTTCAAATAATGACCAAGATTTTTTTACACTAATCCAAATCGGCCTTCTTCGTCATCGTCATCAGCCCATCACGTTCTCACTGCTGGGACACGAGCCTTCCTCTCATAGAGAGAGTATAGGCCATAATCCACCACGCTGGCTTTGTGCGCGTCGGTTTTAGAATCGACCAACATATATAAAATGCTAGTCAATATAGTAAGGAAAAACATTTAAGCCTGCACATCTGCATCAAAATAATGAATCCAACTTTTTCTAAATCTAAACCTCTGTTTTTTTAACTATGGTTAAAAGTTTTTAATCCTCAAAACAAGCGCGGCGGATTATATCAGAAATCGTTTTGGCGTGTTCCAGGAAGTCAATGCAACACTTGCTTAATCTGCCGTCGCGACACATGCCTCTCTATTATTTCATGGGGACACGTGTTAGTTCTATCTGCTTTTTATAGTTTTCGAAAATTAATCTTCTTTTGGACTTTTTTGATGGAACTGTGATGAGATGAACAAGTCGTTCGCCTGATGATAAGTGCCTCGCCTGACCATAACAATTGCAGTGCCACCCAGAACTTGTAATACCTTAAAAAGCAATGCGCTCATCACTCCGAGACATCAGATATTAATCTAATCCAATTAATCTAATATCAATTAATGCTTTCTGTTAATTTTGCTTTTTACTGACTTAAACGCTGCAGTGATGTTATGTCTGCCAAAATCTTATTTACACTTTAATATAAATAAATGCGACCAACGACCATGTACATAAATCCTGGCCCCTAACAATAAATAAGATTCCTTGTATCTAAGGAGCCAGGAACTATGAAGACCCACATCACCAAGTCTCGAAATAAATGCTTGAGCTTTTTTCACACCACGCTGGCCCAGTGCGGGTTGGTGGATGTCACATATCCTTGACTTTTTGTGAAAAATTCTTGGACATGCCGGTTTCCTCACGATGTTTTCCTTCACCGTTTTTAGAGCTTCATTATTTCTACACATATATTTACTTTTTTTTTATGTAATTGAATGACGAGACGAGCTGGTCGTTTGCCTGATAGTAAGCAATACGCCAGCCCATAACAATACCTAACAGCGCCACTCAGAACTTTGTTTTGCTAAATCCTGCGCGGCGCTGCGCTCGTCACCCTGAGACAATTAGCTGTCGAGTCTCATAATGCCCAGTAATTTCGCTGTCTACAATACCCTTCAAACCGGAACACAGTAATGCATGCGCACTACTGCTTGGCGGCTGAAGTAAACTAAACGAAAAAGTAAACTGAAATGAATTGAAAAAGTACTTATTATAAAAGAAATAAGTAAACCTATCCCTAAAGTTCTTCTAAAATAATAATATTACCTTTATTCATTCGTATCTAATAACTTAGTGGATCAAACGCATGAAAACATCTGATGCTTGTGTTAAGAATTTTTATAACTTACCTGTCACCAAAAACGTGTTATCATGATCGAAGCCACGCATTCGGAACAATGTGTGGAACTAATGCCTTAATCCTCTGCCCTTAGAAAAATACGCGGATTGTGGTGTTCAGGTGTCGATTGCAAGGTAGATACGAACTACGGCACTGTAGGCTGTCAGCATGCCATTTTTAGTTGGGTAAAACTGAACCCTATTACTAAGACTCCGCTGTCCGTCCGTCTGTCACCATGCTGTATCTCATGAACCGTGATAGTAAGACAGTTGAAATTTTTCACAGATTATGTATTTCTGTTGCCGCTATAAAAACAATTACTAAAACACAGAATAAAATAAATGTTTAAGGGGGCTCCCATACAACAGACATGTTTTTTTTGCCGTTTTTATAGATAATGGTACCTACGGAACCCTTCGTGCGCGAGTCCGACTCGCACTTGGCCGGTTATTAAGATAATATTACGCTAAAAAAAGGAGGATAGCTTCTCTTGCCTCTCATTTAACGTAGACTCTATAACCTTTATATATTCAAGAAAAGTCTTTCTCTACAATGTAGAGATGTGTACCTATACATAGGTAGTTTGTAGGTAGACACAACGATTGAGTGGATCAAAACCCCAGATTGCAATAGTACATTTATTGCTGTTGAATTAATGTATTAGACACAGAAAAAGTAGATATTCTTTTAGCCTGTTCTTTTATTTATTTTCGTTGTGATGTATGTAGGCGCTATTTCACCCTCCTGCCCGTTGGGAGCTTTAATAAATTCACTGATTGGAAATTCAGATGAGGCTGGCCGAATTTATGGCTATTCACCCTCTTTACCACTCCACCCTCTTTACTTTTACCTAAACCCACGACTTTGCTTTATTTCATTCCTTTTTCAGGCAGAATGGGTGAATTTCCGTTGCCAAATATTAGAATAAAAAATGATTTAAAGTTTTTTTAATGGATTTTTGGCCAGTAACACAACGATAGGCAATTATTATTTTAAGTTGAATCCCTGTCAAGCGATGTCGGGATTATTTATTTAAAAGAAAGTTTTTATTGTAAAAAGCAAGGAAAGGAAATGCAAAAACGCGAGTACCTGCTTTGCACTGTCCCTTTACAGCCGCATGCACATTTCATTTTCAAATGTTATTCCAGTGATTGCTATATTACAAAAATATATTTCACAGTGATCCATCTTTCCGTGTGAAAAAAATCGTTTGTCATAATAGCATTCATTGTCAAAAAGTAGAAGGGATCGCAAAAATCTGTTTCAAATTATAATCCTTTTATGTAATGCATGTCGTCCTTTTTTTTTCAGATTCAAGGAGGATGCTCTTTGTTGTATGTTTTATTCAAAACAGTATTCAGGTGTTTCGAATTATCTGTTCTGAATTAATTTTAATATTGTACGCTCTGTACTCTACACAACTATATACAGATTTTTAGACCAATTCGTTTAGGATTTCTTGTACGCTACGATTTCATAAGCCAATATATTAGGTATGCGTAGAGGCTTTTTTTATTACCGAATAGGCTAGCATTAGACCGCAGTCTCACTTGATAGTTGACGATGGATCATGCTCGCCTAGATGATACCGATTCACCCGAGACTTGAAGACACTTAGATTATAAGAATCGGTAAACAAAGACGCTGGTAAGGTGTTCCATTCCTTAGCTTTCTTAGGTTACGAGGGTAACCACCCCAACGGTGGTTGCTGCGGAGGATGCTGCGGTGGCTGTTGCTGCCCTTGCATCTCTATAGCTACACGTGCAGCGAAGGTCTGCTAGTTCCCATGCACGGGCTAAGACGAGGAAAGCCATGGGGCCAATCTTGTGTATGTGGGCGCATCATGTGTCCAAGTATCGTATATCTGTGCCGTTATATACTATAATAAAATGTTATCCAGTTTATAATATTATAATGTACTTCACCACTTACTCTTATTGTACACCACCGTCTACTCCTAATCTTCTGATACTGTCAATCCAAAGGTTCTAGAAGAGATCGCTCTAACCGATAAGACCCATTGCACTACCCCAGTTATAAGGTTTATCTGTAATAGGTTTTTATGTTACTGGTGTACAATGTTTACTGGTATAGAGTTTTTGTTTTTTGTATTGTACCAACTCTACCACACTTGACTCTATATATAGGTACACAACATAATATAGTCATTCGAGATCTTAGGATTTTCATCACGGAATTATTAGAATTTTCCAAGCCCATCAAGGTTTGATTCTGAAAAATAATAAGAAATGATCAAATGTTGAATATTGAAACAAATGCAGTTTTTTTCTCTAAGTAACCGGAACGAAACGCAGAAATCTCCAAACTCATTTCAAAACTAAAAGAAACTGTTTTCTATTGATTTGCATTTTATTATTTTACCTCATTGTCGCCGAAACGTGAACGAAATAAAAATTGTTAACCCGTCAATAGTAAAATGGGTACAAAATGCAAATCTCCCTGTTTGAGTATGCAAATATATTACTTTAGAGCTGGCAACAAAAGGCCGGCACCCGACGTCGCTTGCCCGTCGTAAAAAGCTTAGAAAAGCAACAATGAGAGTGTTCTAAATACGAACGAGGTAACGGTAAAGTAGACCGACGACGACTAAAAAAGGGTTGGACATCAAAAGACGGGAGTTTTTGCGAGAAGAAATCCTTTTAAGTTGATTAATGGACAAAGGCGTTAATTTAAAAGCTCGTTGTTTTTTTAGAGTCTAAAATAACGGTGCGTCAGTGGACAGCTTTCATGTGTCCGAACGGTTTTGGAAATTGCAAAAACTCTAAGCTAGGGAATATGCAAACAAATAAAATAAAGTTTCCGCTATCTTGTAATCAGAGGATTAGATGAATGTAGAGTACCGACACTAGTCTTGCCCGTACCTGTTCGTCTATACGGCACGTTGAGATCGTTTCGAACTAAATATATATATATACGAGTAAGATAAATACATAAAATAAAATTGAAGGCTAAAATTAATAACGAAATTAAAATTAAACTATGAATAAAATAATTGGATTATTTATAGAATAACCACGAATCTAGAATCAATCTAATAGCAGGCCTAGCGCACTCCGCACTGTAGGTACGAAGCTACAAGTACATAGCCGGACACCGACAGCGGGTCGCGCGTCGTTACACGTGCCGCGTCAGAAGAGATAAGAGCTATGCGTTAGAAAGAGAGGCGCTCTGTAGGTTAATATGACTGGTAGGTATGCAGCGCTACGCGAGCTGAATTGAATTGTATTGCATCATAGCAAGAGTCGATATTTGTTTAAATTTATTTGTGGAGTGATGCTACTGTCCCTTAGTATTCTGTGCTAATAGTAAGCCAAGCAGCAGTGCGCAAGTACCTAAACGGAAACATATTTATTTTATTAGGAACTAGGAATTAGAAAAAAGAAGAATTAGGAACTGAGTGATGAGACGAGCAAGTCGTTTGCCTGATGGTAAGCGCCACGCCTGCCCATAACAATTGCAGTGCTACCCAGAACTTTTGATACCATAAAAAGTACTGCGTAGCACTGCATTGCGCTCATCACCCCGAGACATCAGATATTAAGTCTCATATGCCCATCTTGATCGCATAACACTCCCACTCCCAGAAGAAGGACTTCTAAAATGTCCAGAACTGGTCGGAGCAATTTCGACGTTTAACCGTGAGTCTTAGCTGTTTAATATCAATTATTCACCTATTATCTATATGTTTTTTAGTTATGTAATGATTTAAGTATATATTTATTACGTAAATATGTAAATATATATTTTATAATTAGCTTAATATAGGTATATATTAAGATTATGTGGTTTAGTTTTAATAAAAGTATATAGGTATGTACCTTTTATTTTGGCAAATTAAGTCTATTTTAAATTTCCCATTACTGCACCGCTACCATTTTTTCTTGCACGACTGGATGACTGGTAGAAAATGCTATCTAGCATTAAGTCCTCCGTACAAACTGTTTTGAGCTAAAGTTTAAATAAAAAAAAAATATCCTAGTAACTTAATTCTTCCGAGTTTTGTCACGTGATGCTCTTTGTTTTACGGTTTCTATGTCTATAACCAATGACTGTGTTTGTTAGTCCAACATTACACTACTTATTACTATTATTTACACATTGTGAGATAAACGAATACAAAGAATAGATATTTTTATGTGGGAACTCAAATAAGTCGTTAGGAAGAGGAGCTCTTGTTTATCTACTTGCCTAAATACCTAGGTAACTATAGTAGAAAGGAAGAAGGAAGGATATCATTTAATTTTATACTGATTTTTGAGCTGAAAACCAGCGTTGTGGATTTATCCAAAGCATTACTGGTGGTAGGATTCTCGTATGCGAGAGTCCGTCTGGGTGGGTACCACCGCTTTGTCAGTTATTCAGCCGCCAAGCAGTAGTGCGCAAGCTTTACTGTGTTCCGGTTTAAAGGGCATTGTAGCCAGCGATTACTGGGCATTATGAGACTCAACAGCTAATTGTCTCAGGGTGATGAGCGCAGTGCAGCGCCGCGCAGGATTTTGCAAGACAAAGTTCTGGGTGGTGCTGTCATTGTTATGGGCTGGCGTATTGCTTACCATCAGGTAAACGACCAGCTCGTCTCGTCATTCAGTTACATAAAAAAAAATATGTTGAGTTCATACCTTTTTTGACGGCCCTGTGCACGGCAGCGATTCTCCTACACAAGCACCTAGTATTTCATTTATTAATTGTTTTTTGTTTTGTGTTGTGATCATTGTTGTACCGTGTGCAGTTTTGTCAAAATCAATGTTTTCTTTCTTTCTTTCTTTGGCGAAACTGCACATGGTACCACATACTAACAACATACAACAATATAGTGCAGATTTTGTACGCTCGCTCTAAAACGGTGAAGGAAAACATCGTGATGAAACCCGCTTATGCGCTTTGGAGTGGTAGGCTCTGGCCGTGGTTGTAATACCACCCACCGAACAATGCCATGCCGTCAAGCGACCTAGTCGTGTTTCGGGATGATGTTCGGTGAACCATCGGGGAGACGGGTCTGAGCAGCCGCTCAACTGCCGTCTCTCTCTAGATCTATGTGCTCCATCTTAGGCCACATCATCGCTTCACATCAGGCGAGATAGTGAACATAGACCTATTAAGTGTAAAAAAAAAATATATAAAATATTTTATCAACTAAATAGAAAGGTGATAGTGTGGAATCGCTGACGTCCACAACTGTACAGTGCCGTCAAAAAAGGTCTGAGCTCAGCATAATGCTGAGGATAAATCCACAACCTGATAGTAGTAGATTGTAGGTGGGTTATCAATGAACCAAACAACACCGGATGCCAATAAAGAGTTATTTTATTTCATGTTCATATATTTAATTTTCATTTTTTATTTCATTTCAATACCTGATGCCTTGGATTGATGCAAACAAACCCCGATTTATATACTGCAGTTGGCGTAGTGTTCGTTTCTATATACCGTGATCGCGTAAACGCGTATTCTTTATGAAGAAATGTGGGTACACATTCCCGAACATAGTATTCTGTGCCTCAAGTAGCGAGGTTTATAAATCATCCAAACTTCTTCATAGAAACTAGGTACGCGTTTACGCGCTCGCCGTAGAAAGCGTCTTTTAACAAAAACGAACACTATTACTTACGTACTAACACCAAGAAGGAAGATGTAGTATCTACCATCCGAATCGTATTAGATCCTTGATTGACCGAAGTCTCACCTTCATACGTTTCATCATCATCAACGGGTGCCATCTTCATACTGAAGTTTGGAGGTCAGTAGGCAATATTTCTTGCGATCCCACGCTGCGCTTTTGAGATCTCGGTAGCTTAGTCCAGTCCATACTTTGATGTCATCCAACCATTTACGTCGTGGACGTCCTGGGCTTTTCTTCCCCGAAATCTTGCCCTCGAGGATCAACCTTGGAAACTCGTAATGGGATCCTCTCATAAGTTGTCCGAAAAAGGCAGCCTTCCGTCTCATAATACGTTTGAAAAACTAAAACAGCTACATCAGTTCAATGGCATTTCTATAACGCCATAAATATCTAGTGTTCCGATGTGAAAACGGAAGTCCTTTTTACCTGAAATTTGCAACTCTACATTTGTTTTTAATCTGAACATATTGGTTAAAACTGTATTTTACGGCAGCTGTCATTGTGTTAAGCCGCATATGAGCCGAGTATTGGCAAAATATTTTAAAGAAACCCTCCCTTCTACCTTAGAAACTAAAGAGGGTCGCACACAATGCCGGAAGCGTGCTTGACATTTGCCCGCCCCGCGCGCAAAACAAGCACGCGCTCGCCAAAAAACTAAATTATTTATTTATAACTTTTTAAATCTCCCCTACACGGAAGCACTGTGGTTTTTTGTAATTTTTAACGCAAAAAAGCGTGTAATAAGTGCGGTTTAGGCAGGTTTGCGGTCGCGTGCCGCGAGATTAAAATGGTTTGATTGGAGAAGTTTTTTACTCGGTATACCTAAGTGTTTTATTGGTACGATACTTTGGTTTGTTACAGTTTTTTGCCTTATAGATCTTTTTGTATATTTATTGATAAATAGTTTTTAAAGAAAGAAGTATTTAACGAACGCATTGATTATATTATTCCCATCGTTATATTAACATACATAAACGACTAATCCGAGAGCCGAGAGACAATAACATGATGAAGCTTGGATATTTTTACCGGTGGTAGGTTTCTCGTATGCGAGAGGCCGTCTGGGTGGGTACCACTGCTTTGCCAGTTATTCAACCGCCAAGCAGTAGTGCGCAAGCATTACTGTGTTCCGGTTTGAAGGGCATTGTAGCCAGCGAAATTACTGGGCATTATGAGACTCAATAGCTAATTGTCTCAGGGTGACGAGCGCAGTGTAGTGCCGCGCAGGATTTTGCAAAACAAAGTTCTTGGTAGTGCTGCTATTGTTATGGGCTGGCGTATTGCTTACCATCAGGCAAACGACCAGCTCGTCCCGTCATTCAGTTACATAAAAAAACATATTTGGAAAATTCTATTTTTGTTATATCAATGTCAGGTCTCTACAACCGATTAACAAAATAAATTTATTGGTCTTATTCAAAAGACATAGCTATAATGAATGCAGTAAGATAAACATATTGTTTTAATACCTAACATTCTGGGTAGCAATTAATAAGTGACTCCACTGCGGTCTCCCACGAAGATTTTTTTTCAAAATCATAAACGTTTAAAAAACTCCTCTGTTTTAACACCTCTGCTCATACTTCCGTCAACAATAATCTCCGGTTCGAACACAAAAAGTCTCCTTTGAACCAAATTGGGGGGCAATTTAGATAGGGGCTTAAAAAAGTTAGGGGACTTTTTTACCGCATTTTTTGTAGAAAAGTGTGTAAAACGTGATTATTGGATAAGTGCCCTAGACAAAACGCCTTTTCATTGGAGTTTATGGGGATGATTTTACTATGAGGCATAGGTGTAAAAAATATATATATAATGTAACAAACAAATAACGCCTAGCGATCACATACAAAGATCCTGGCCCCTAGGATTCCCTGTACGTAGAGAACCAGGAACTACAAGGACCATGGTCCCACTACACCCAGACATGAAACAAATGCTCGCGCCATTTTAAACGACGTCAAATTAATTTTTAGAAAAAAACAAAAACCGACTTCAATGTATCTTCGAAGTCCAAGGTCACATATCGATGAAATTTATATGGGACCACTTCATAGCTATACTGAAACAATGATGCTGATACTGAAAAAATGACGAAGACTGCCAAACCTTTTTGCCATACGAGAAGGTATGTAGGTACGTTTAAGTGGCTATTAAACAAAAAACAGTTCATAAATAAAACATATCAACCTGCAACAGGTAGTCGCATCCAAAATATATTCACTAATTGCTAATTGAGCATAAATTAAAAGTAATGAGTGACAAAAATAGCACTTTATCTGTTACCTACTATAAAAAAACTATAAGCTACTAAAAGTAGGTACAATTTTACAATCCTAAGTCCAAAATTAACATGTCTAATGCAGTGTCTACTTAAAAACAAACTATCACCTGTATTTAAACAACTGTTAAAACATTTTTAGTAGGTATAGGTTACCTAAACGGGTTTCCTTAATTACAGGATAAAACAAGAATATAATTACTAACAATTTAGTTTAAGAATAGTTTAATACGTTTTATCCTGCAATTGAACTAAAGTTACAGTAGTTAAATACAATTTTTTCGTATCAAGAGGGGTTTCAACTTTCAAGTTATAAAGATCTCTATAGAATACTCGGCCCTGCACCAATGACTTATAGTTAAGTGCAGATTTTGCACGCTCGCTCTAAAACGGTGAAGGAAAACATCGTGATGAAACCCGCTTACGCGCTTTGGAGTGGTAGGCTCTGGCCGTGGTTGTAAGAACCCACCGAACAAAGCCATGCCGTTAAGCGACCTAGTAAAACCTAGTAAACCTAGTAAAACTCAAACAACCTATTGTTAATAATAGAAATCAACGTTGGAATATTTTTATTACCTATACCAAAATATATTCCGTCAAACAATCTGCGTAGACAGTAGACACGCGTCTATACAAAAACACGATCACACAATTGAGTTTTAATCTTTTGCGTAACGAAAACCAATTTCACGTGCCATCAGCATCAAGATATCTTCATTACTGAGATTTTTATCTCAGCATCTGTATTAGCCGATTTTCTGGCACTCGCCATCAAGATGTGTAACCGATCCCCTCGATTTAGACGTACCGTAATCCGTCCGTTACTTTATCCGTTGCACAAAAAGCTCGGGCATACGTCGGTCAGTCAACAGGCCTTTAGCCTTTTGTTCAGCTTTTTCGACTCCGGCCCACAATAGGCGAATAAACTCCAAAAAGTGACCCCAAAGAGTGCTCAGAATTGTGCCGTGAATGCGGACCATCGAATCGGACAAAACGGCAGCGGCGCACGAAAAAATCCCTATAATCGCGCATTTGTTGGAATTTTTATGTTTGAGAATACAGGATGTGATTGGTTGTTTATTCATTTATGAATACGTAGAATTATGGAAATCTATTTGATTAAAAAATCATGTTGACGCAGTTTCTTTTAACAATCGTCCACCAAATAATTTGGTCAATTAACCCAAATTTATGCTCTTCCCTGCGGTAACGATCTACCTATGTATTTACCTGTGTACCTATGTATTGATGGCTGAGTTGCGTGCTTTGGGAAAGACTTATGCCCGGCATCGGCAGGCTAGGTTAATGATGATGACGTGGAAAGATGGACTTATACCCCTTCAAGCATGATGCTAAACATGAAGCGTGGCAATGACGTTATATGACCAGATTATTTGTTCGTTTGTAAAAAAGCTTGTTACATTTTTAGACAAATGTGTGTCAAATTTAGATTTTTCACATTTCCATATGCATGGAGCGTTAAATCCTGACATTTTCAAAACGTATCTTTACACTACAAGCTCACGCTATTTAAATCACAAGTACACACAAGTAGTCTCTTACCTATAGCAAATATTATTTTTAAGTTATTGAAAACATGTCACCGCACGGCACGTGTAAAAAAACGAGGTAGGTACACCTGAAAACTTAACAAAGTAAAAAGAGGACAAAATTATTTGTGGAAATAAACAATTTGGAATGTTGTTTTTTGAAATATAAGTACTTTTGTAGGTTTATTTTTGAGTATGTACAAAATACTCCTTACGTACTTTTGCGGAACCGTACAGAATATGTTTGGAATACGACAAATAAATCACATTACCTACCTACTGCCATTTTGTTATGTCAAAAATACATTTTAAAACAAAAAAAACGGACTTCAATTCTGTAACTGCATGTATCTTCTAAGTCCATGGTACCATGTTGAAGCTATACTGAAACCAACGCAAAGAAAATTATTTCAAATCAGTTTATTAATGACACTAAGTTATGAGGTAACAAATAAAAAAAAACAATCGAATAGTAATGTCAATGAATCGAATAGAGAACCTCCTCTTTTTTGAAATGGGGTTTATTTTAATAACTATACACGTAAACTATCAAAAGAGCGTAGAGGCATTTGTATATTACTATACATATGTAAACATAGTAAAATAAAAAATACAAATTACACAAAAAATTGCAATTTTTGTCTATGCATCACCCTGTGTGCATGCAATGTGCAGGGCTGCCCACTCCAAAGTATCGTTGCAGCAGCTTGTCCCTAGCTCCCTGCATATAAAGGGATGGACGCATGCCGCGAACGGCCGTGACACACCTGCGCTGAAAAAAAATGTTGATTGAAAAGAAGAACATTATGGTTTTGTCTAAACGATCAGTTTTATAACGTTATGGTATGTAATTTTCATATCCGCATACTATCTTACGATAAATATACTCTAGTATAGTTTCAAATAAGGTGACTCCTTAGGTATACCTAAGTACATGAGTCTAAGAATTTAACTTCATAATATAAGTAAATATGTAGATACTATCCCTTTTATTAAGTTAACGTAAATGACTAAAACTTGCAGTTACAGTGCAAAAGCTTCGTGAGCTCACAATAGACCACAGCCCTCCTTTTAAAAAATATATTATACCAACTTACTTCACTTTATTTCAAAGCTAACAAGAAACCTCTTAACATTTTCTCCAGCAGCCTACAAAAGTGAAAGAAAATATCAGAAATATAATGGAACCTCCCCCAGAGGCGGATCGATACGGGCCGGCGGTTCATCACGTCGATGGGAAAAAGAGGAAAAAATACATAACTTTTTAGGGGCAGTCCCCGCGGTCTTACCCCACCCTCCCCTACCCTCGCCCACTGGGGGAAACACACACACGTACGGCAAAAAAATATAAAAATATCGACGCGAGAAACTCGCGCGTGCTACAATACTCCTCTATAAAATATCGTATCAAATTTATATAATAGGAAGTGCCTTTGTTGGCACGAGGAAGGAGCAAAAAATCTTTTGATTCGAGTCGTGGTACGTGAATGAGCATTAGGGATGTTTTGATGGATTTTGGGAGATGTGTGCGTTAGGTAGACTGACACCCGCATTATAAAGTTCTTAAGCAATCATTGTAGCTACTAACGTACTAACTAGATAGGTAGGTAGGTTCATTTCTTATTTTCTCAGTGCATATACTAATACCATGGACCAAATATTTGGTCCATGCTAATACCAAAGAATACTATACATTCTAATACCTAGCAAGTGTAAAAAAAGTAGAAAATAATAGGCATTTCATTGCCTGTAGACGCATTACGTTAGTTAAATAAGGATAGATCGCCTTAATTAATAAGGCTGCCCATTGTTCCACATTTTTCGAAGTTTAGTATTTATTTTTAATTTATCATTGTAATGTCTTGTAATTTGAATTTACAATAAAATATTCATCTATCTATCTAAATAGCAATAAAATGATTTAGTGGGTCTACAAAGGTTGATTCTTAAAAGAGTGTTTCTTTTAAGAATTAACCTATGTAGATCACTAGCAGACACTTCCGCCGCCTTTATAGTTGGGATTTTTAGGTTGATTACAACTTCACTATGTTTCATTAGAATGCGAATAGCAACCAGTCGTAGTACTAAAATAGAACTTATACACCGTCCGCTTCTTTACAAATATAAATCGACAAGTACCTAGGTTATATATACTTATATTTGTCTATATTAGAAAACATGAAAGGTAGAGGAATGAATACCGCGCTATTTTTCCTGGAAACAGAGAATCTTACAGAAAAGGTCACCTTACTCAAAGAAAGTTCTCTTTAGTTCAAAGGTGAGGAAAGGTTTCATGTACCTACTAGAGTTGTAGAGTCGGTAGCGCTGAGTGTTGGGAGGAAGCCAAGTGCTGTTGGCTTTGATTTGCTCGACAAGGGTAGAGTATGGATGTGTAATATGTTAGCCCTTGTACCGAGGTTTAAGAGAGACAAAACTATAACTATATAGCAAGTTTAAGACCAAGTTTTATTTTATTTTAAAAGTAAGTAGTACCTAAGTTTCATGAGATTATTGTAATTTATTGTAAAAATACTTAATAAGTCTAGGAATCTAAAAAATAACTATATTACAAAATTTCCTGAAAAAACTGTGCATAAAGGTAAAGATGAACCAAGCACTGCAAACTAGTAGCGCCACCAGAGGTGACCAACCCAGACCTCTACTCACTCTTATATTCTTATATTCTTTATTGTACACTATTATAATATTTACATCGGTGATTATAAAATATATGTACAAAGGCGAGCTTAACCCTAAAAAGAGTTTTCTTCCAGCAAACCCAAAAAAAGGAGAGAGAACTGTCACATGAGCAAATAGGTTTCAGTGCACGGTTACGGTTTGACAAGAAAATATCAGCAACTATAAACATAAATATCTAACATAAATATATAAATATAATAAATACAAAAATAAATATATCTATACAATGTAATACATACATAAGTACTTATAAACCGAAGCTATAAGGTAAGATAATGTTTTTTAACTCTTGCTTTTTAAAGATATCAGATGAGGGACGGGACGGACGGGACTGCCGCTCACTCTACTATTAATTTGTTTTTTAAACTGTACCGAATTAGAATTTGTTATATGGTCAACAATTTCGATGGACAAATGACGGTTGTACCGAATTTGGACTAACTCTCGCATATGTACGAGAAATTTAACCTACCACCTAGTAGTAGATACGTGGTTAATAAGCACGGCGACATTTGTTTAGGTACCACGGATCACTTATCACCAAGCAAGGGTACTCAACCGACCAACCGTATGACAGCGAGGGTCCAACGGAAACCGGGCTTCCATTCGATCAATCGGGCCTCAAAATACATTGTAATGTAGAAAAAAATATCAACATCTGGTCATTGTCTACCAACGCGGGGGAGTCGTTTGAGGTACACACTACGGGTACAGGGTGGTTGGAAAATGTGTATTGGTTGATGTATGACGTATTTTCTCATTCCATCTAGGTATTTTGTTTTAGGACACTGAATACCAAGTTGGACTAGATAGCCAGCCTACGCTATCTAGATAAGACAGAAAAAGATAAGCAGCATGTACGCTAACTGTAAATAAAATGTTTCTTTTTAAACATTTTTCCAGTAGTCCAGAGGAAGGAATCATAAGTAGCTGTAATACTGAGTACCCTAGTAGGTACGGCTACTAATGACACTTCTAAGTATATGTATATTCGCACTATTTTGTTTGTTTATTAATATTTTGTATATTTTGAATTATTGATTATTGATTAGTAAACTGGGAAATTAGGCACCTTTACGATAACACAGTGGATGATGGTAGAAAGATTGTCTTCGAACCGATTTGATAGTGTTGACAGATCAAAGAACATTGTGTAGGTACCTACCTACTTTGGTACTATTTTATTTTCTTAGGAATAGAGGAGTGCGAAAACGTGTCCAGTTTTATTTAGTGATATATTTTAAACTTGGTTTCGTTTACAAACGCAACACTGTAAGCTGTCCACACATCATTAACGCTTTTCATATAACGTAAGTGCATTTCATGAAACAGTGGTTTGTGTTCTTTGAATTAACCGCATCCTGTATAACAATATGGGTACAAAATAAATAAATAGGTAACAAAACGCGTTTACCGCACGCGTCATTATTCAAGTGCGATTGACAGCCACTTCCATGCTCGGGACCCGGGACCCGGGACCTTGGCTCCTAGGGACCAAAAGTCCCCGAGACTTCGGGTCGGGTCGTCCATGTTCAATAATACGCCTACTTATTGCTGCTGAGCAATGATGTACAATCAAAACAGGGTTTGATACTTACAAACCATATTCACAGACCATAATCCACTTAATTAATTTATTAATTTCTATCAATCCATTGGTTGCCTCGAGTTCATTCATACAACATGCCAATTTCTGTACCTATTTATAATGTGGATAGGATAAGGTACATGTATACATACACATATGAGGCGTATAGGAGCAAATCCCGCTAAAACGGTTTTTCATTCATATCATGTTATGAATGCCGCTGTAAAGCTGTTTCATTTCTCTACTAACTGAGCATATCATTTCCAAGCATTCCCCTCTATAACAGTGATAAATTAAGACTTCAACACTATGCTTAGTATCAAAATCCGCTAAAACGGTAAGGGTGAATTGCAAAATCCTCTATAATAGAATCGACCAATCAGAGCGCTTGGTTCGCACCGCGCGACTGGGAAAACAGTATGGCGGACTGAGGTGTTTTGTGATAAACAGTGAAGTTGTGTGATTACGTTTTAACTAATTTAAAAAAAGATAATGGATGAATTGATGCAGTTCGTGACAAAATGTGACTATAAACACTCAAGGAAACGACCAGTTAATAAAGCTTTGTGGAAGCGTGAAGTGGCTCGCGAGAAACGGTGAGTAAAAAGTTACCTCTAAACCGTTATAAACAGTTGAAAAAAGTTGTCATGCAACATGCTGCAAGAAATTATAAAAAAACATGTGTATAAAAAATCATAAAAAAATATATGACCAGATCTTGATTTTTAACCGACTACAAAAAAGGAGGAGGTCCTATGGTCGTCAGTATGTATTTTTTTTGTTTTCATCGACATTTTCGCCAATTGTGAACCGATTAAAAAAACGTTTTTATTTCGAAAGGGTATTCTCCCCAGGTAGTCCCATGACAAGGAAGTCAGGATCTGATGATGAGATCATGGAGGATTCGAGGGAAACCTTCAAAATTTTTAGATATAGAAATAGTGGGTCTGTTGACTTTGCATAGGTACCTACCTAAATTGCAAGTTTGTCTGGGTCTTAGGAGTCATCACCTCAAGCTGCTGAGCTGATGATGAAATGCATAACAATTCTTAAGAATTACAATGTATTACACTAAAAATGGAAAAATAAAAACAATTTAAAAAAAAAAGTTAAACCGACTCCAAAAACGGAAAAATAAGACCAACCGACTGATCTATTTGAAGTCAATACCAAGCCAAATACTTAAACAATGTATTTAGTAATGGTATCGACTTCAAATAGATCATTCGTTTAGTCTTATTTTTCCCTTTTTGGAACCGGTTTAACTTTTTTTTTATTGCTTTATATTAAATATGTACTTACTTCATTTTTTTTTCTAGGTACACGGCTCCCGGATTACCTCAATTCCCAAAATGTAATCACAACCAAAAGGCGTTTCGCTGCAGTACAGTGACATGCCAAGATATCAGGAAATTTCACAAAAATTTTTACCAACGCTCGAACAAATTGACACAAGACAATTTTCTGTTAAAATTCTGTTCTGTAACTAAGGCTAAAGCTGGCAAAGCTAACAGCAAAAGACAAAAAGCAATAAAATACAGCATTCTCGGAAAAGACGGAAAAAATATTCCCGTATGTCAGAAAACCTTTACGGGAGCACTTTCAATTAAAAAGGACCGTGTTCAAGGTGTGTTGAACAGATTCTACAATAGCGGAGGTGTGATGCCAGTTGAAAATAGAGGTGGTGACCGAATGAGTGACGCATTTCAAGCAAAACGATTTTCAGTCAACTGGTTTATAGAATCGTTTAAGGGACAAGAGAGCCACTATTGTAGGTCTAAAAATATGCACCGATTGTATCTCTCTCCGGAATTAAATATCCGTAAAATGTGGCGCCTATACAATCAGGCTCGCGAACCAGATCTTCATGTTAAGCAAAGTTTTTTCAGGAAAATTTTTAACACACAATACAATATACACTGGTCAGCAAATAAACCGAGCCACCCGCTACCTAGGAACTCTGGTTCGATTTTCTCAAAAAGTATAAAACTTACAACTATCAAAGTTATACCTACAAAAAGTGCGTTTCATGGTGATTAAAATGACTACAAATTAATTCGAAAGTACCCTCAACTCACATTGTAATCAAGCAACAAACACAATGCTAACGATTTGTTCTGTTTTCACCAGAGTTTGAAATTAGCGTTCTTTTTCTCTACAATGAGGGTAGTCGGATATTTCTTATCATTTCTTTAGTTTTTGTCCATCGTTTGCTCAGACGCGTGTGTTTTTGCTACTTTTTTCGATTAATAATGGATACAACACCTCAGGAAGCAGCTCAAGCTGTAGCATTACTTCAAGCAGGCATTGCGCAACGTGAAGTCGCTCGAAGGCTTCGAATCAGCAGATCTTCGGTGCAACGAGTTTACAGACGATACCTAGAGACTGGAGCATTCGATCGCCGTCCAGGTACGGGCAGACCTAGGGCTACATCAGCAGCAGATGATCGTTATATCCACCTTACTGTTCTGCGAAATCGCCACCTCAACGCAGTTCAAGTCCAACAAAGTCTGCGTGACGAACGACAAGTGGTCATAAGTTCAGATACCGTCAGAAGGAGACTTGCTGAACGGAACCTGACCCCAAAAAGAGCTGCAACAGGCCCAGCATTAACGGTAGCACACCGTCGAGCACGACTTGAATTTGCTCGAGAGCATAGGGATTGGACATTAGAGCAGTGGAGTAATGTACTCTTCACTGATGAGACCAGGGTGAGTCTACATGGAAGTGATCGACGTCAGAGAGTATATCGTCGCCCTGGAGAAAGGTATTCTCAGTGTTGCATCGAGGAAACTGTTGCTTATGGAGGAGGATCTGTAATGGTCTGGGGCGGCATCTCGTTAACAGCACATACAACGTTAGTTTTCATCGAACCGACGGGCCGTACACGTGGACTGACTTCTCATCGCTACATTACTGAAATCCTCGCAGACCATGTGGTACCTTACGCAGGATATATCGGACAGGATATGCAATTGATGCATGATAATGCACGGCCTCATGTTGCTCATGTGGTGACCCAGTATCTACGCGACGTCAGCATTCGTACGATGGACTGGCCAGCTCGAAGCCCGGACTTGAATCCGATAGAACACTTATGGGATGAGCTGAAACGTCGGGTTCGAGCCCGAGTACCTGCTCCAACAAGGCTTCCAGAGCTGCGAATCGCAATTGAAGAGGAGTGGAATACAATTCCTCAAGATTTTATCGTCAGGCTCGTAAGGTCGATGAATACAAGGATGCTGGCAGTTATCCGAGCAAGGGGAGGGAATACGGAATATTGATCAAAAACTTTTTTTTGATTTTATCTTTGTTTTTGGCTTTAATTTTTTTTTTCACTTTATCATTACTAACGATTGTCACGACTGGAAAACGACTCTTCTTTGTAAAATCCTTAATAAACACTGAAATATTGATTAAACCCAATGAGTTTCCTTTCATTTTAATCACCATGAAATGCACTTTCTGTAGGTACAACTTTGATAATTGTAGGTTTTTTAGTTTTTGAGAAAATCGAATTAGAGTGCCTAGGTAGCGGGTGGCTCGGTTTATTTGCTGTCCAGTGTAGGTTTTGGTTCGCCTAGAACTGACGTGTGCTCGACGTGCATTTCTATAGATGAGCGTCTAAAATCCGAAACCGACACATCTAAAAGAAACGAGTTGATGATTGAGAAAAGAATCCATCGACTAAAATATAAAGCTTTTACCATCACATTTGATTGCCAAAAAAACCAGGCCTTGCCAAAATTGCCTGATCAGTCGGCATACTATAGCCGTCAATTTAGCTTTTATCATTTTGCCATAGTATTGGGGAATTCAAAGGCGAAACTTACGAAACAAAATGTACAGTCATACTACTGGGAAGAAACAACGCATGCTAAGGGAAGCAATGAAATCATAAGCGCAGTGTATAACTTCTTGCTGCAAGTGACTTTAAATGAAGAAGTCAAGATTTTGAGAGTAATTTCTGATGGGTGTTCCGGCCAGAACAAAAATACAGGGATGGTCGCTATGCTTGGAAAGTGGCTATACACGGATGCTCCAAGACATATTAAAAAAGTAGAATTAATATTCCCTGTCGTCGGCCACTCGTTTATTCCTCCCGATAGAGTTTTTGCGAAAATTGAGAAGACTCTTAAGACTAAGGAGGTCATAACTTCACCTTTGGATTATGTATCGGTATTGGAAGAAAACGCGACATGCACAAATCTGGCATCAATTCCAGTTTACGATTGGAAAAAAGGTTATGACACAATAATAAAACCAACAACCGGTTGGCATTTTCCATTTATGAAAAGTAAACGCTTTTTTTTGACCAGGACAAAGACAGATAATGTTTTGGTACAAGACGAGGTAAATTATAATAGCGAAATAAACGAAAAGAAAGTAATTACTAAGAAGAATAAAAAAATTACAATGATACAACCTGTACTGATTCAACCTAACAAAATTATACCCAAACGGGCTAAACTACAAGATGTTGTCAAGCTCTTGACGACCCACTTCGGTAACAACTGGCAGGAAATAGAAATATTAAAGTATTACAAAAACATTCAAGAAAGAGCGCAGACTCAGAATGTTGACAATTTGTATGAGGATGATGGCGGTTTGGAAGATACATGTGATCTGTGTGAGGGTGGATTTGAGGAAATTGGTTCACATGTGTAAATTGGTCTGATTGGCAAGGATTTTGTTACTTAGTGATTATAAAAGTAAGAAGTGATTTTTGCCCTTAATAATTTGTGATTTTTTCGATTTTTGCATTAAGGCTTTCTTTTGTATTATAATATAACTCTTGACCACGTTGATGTGTTTTTTTTATTTCATCTGAGGTATTTTACCCCTTAATCATAATTTCCAAGCACCTAACTACCTATTTATATTGCATAACGCTATCCACACAACAAAGATAACCTAAATAATTTTCGATGCAAAATCCGGTAAAATGTCATCTGTCAATAACAAAACCCTCTATAATGACAAGTTAGTTGCAAAACCCGCTAAAGTGATTTTATTTTTGTCTACAACTTTTTATTTGTTTTTATTATTGTCTATGGGTTTCTAGATTATGTTTGCCTATCCTTTTACGATGATTTAAATACTAAATTCAAATTATTATCTTTAGTCTGAAATACCTCAATCGTTTTTTTTAATTTGCGGCAAAACAGATAGAATCGTTATAGCGGATATTGCTATTAGACGCCTCATATATCAATACAATTTCACTGAATGATAACTGCAATAATACTAGATAATTAATGTAATTGGTCCACTGGCCGATTTAATTATTTTAATCCTACTAATATTATAAACGCGAAAGTTTGTAAGAATGGAATTGATGAAGAACCTTTGTTACTTATTCACGCAAAAACTACTGAATGGATTTTGATGAAACTTTACAATAATATAGCTTACACATCAGAATAACACATAGGCTACTTTTTATCCCGGGAAACCGCGGGTGAAACCGCAGGCCGCAGCTAGTAATAAATTAATTAATTAAAAAAAAAACAAAGAAAATGGCGGTGTGCAATGTTATGAAGGGCTAAATACTAATTAGGAAATCTTTTATATACTAAATTGATTCTGTGTTACTATATATTATAATGGTACCTATAGACAGTTAAATCACTATTATTATTAGTGATTTAAATGGTGAGGTGGACTGACGATATCGTTCGAATACATGGCATAACATGGCTCCTCAATCTCCTTATTGAATCAGGGCCGTACCTAATGAGGGGTACAATAAAGAGCCTTAGGTAGGTAGGTATAATATGACCAGCAATGGGTAACTAGAACCACAGAATACTAAGGGACAGAAGCATCACTTCGCAAAGAAATTTAAACAAATAGCGACTCTTGCTATGACGCAATAAAATTCAATTCAGCTCGCGTACCGCTGAATACCTACCAGCTATATTAACCTACAGAGCGCTTCTCTTTCTATCGAATTGCTCTAATCTCTTCTGACGCGGCACGTGTAACGACGCGCGACCTGCCGTCGGTGTCCGGCTATGTAATTGTAGCCTCGTACCTACAGTGCGGAGTGCGCTAGGTCTGCTAGAACGAAAGGTACCAAAGAAGAAGTACCTAACCATTTTATTTTGTCTAGGTGTATTGCACCCTGATATAGTATCAAAACCATTTCTACTGACAGTAACGTATCAAAACTATCAAAATCCATTTTTTTATCATTTTCCTAAGACGTGTGCCGTCGTCTGCGAACAACGGTGGCGAATCGTACAATTCATGAATAAATATAAATTCATTATTGAGTTTCATTCAAAACGTCGGATAAAAAGGCGATTTATCATATACGTCGCGCTCATTCAATAGCGATGGTCTTTTATATTCTTTTATAACGTTTAAATAAACATCGTTTTCGGGATGACGTACAAAATGGCGCGGAGCAAATTTAGTTTTTTTAGGTGCGTTTCTGGTGGGACAAGGGAAACTAATGAGTGGAGGACACCCACGCGTCGATGACGATGCGATTTCTTTTGTCCGGGTCGTGTTTGCAATGTCCTCGTAAAACTGCTGTGCGAAAATGTTAGTTCCCAATTTTGTGCTAACACAAGTACCTACCTTACCTACCGGATGCGTCTTGAGTTATAGCACAGAAGACTTTATAGTACAGGGTTTATTCAGTATAGATAATAATAGGTAACTTAGATATTTATATTTATAGACTGTTTTATTGTTAAAAAAGATATATATGACCATGTAAAAGTAGCCTGGAGCAAAAGCCTAATAATAAATTCTTAGGAAAATCTGCTGGCAGCTTCAAAATAAATGCACAGAGAATATAAATACTACGCCATACAAATTTTTTTTGTACTAAGTTTCGAAAGGCTCCATAAATGTAAGTCATATGTCATATTCACGTCACAAGTGGCGGGCTAAGAATGAGAAGTAAAAAAATAGATTTGTTTATTATTCCATAAACAAATCGATAACATAATCGATGCAGGACACGGGCGTAAGAGCCACGGTCTGACTCTGAGTTGTTAGCCGCAGCCGGGGACCGGGGCACTAACTTTGTGTAAAATCCAAAATATTCAATAATATAACAAGCCCGCGCAAATAGCGTTTCGTTTATATCGAAAATAGTTCACTAACAGACAATAGCAAAACGCAATTATGACAGACAGATTCGACACCATCTGACTTTTGCATTTGCTGATGAAATGACAGTGACATAAAACAGTGACAGTTGAAAGGTTTACCGGAATATATCGTGACTTTCAGAATTTCGGTTTTATTTTATATTACGCTAAATAAACCCAATTTATGTAAGTATTTGACTGATTTTTAATTGTTTTATCTTGTGCGTTGTTATTTAATCAACTATAATAGGATTGACACTACCTTTGATCGATTTATAACCTTTTGCGATGACGCTACAACTTCACATCCACAACAATATCATCAAACTTACGGTTTCGTACAATTTACTCCTGCTATTCCTGTTTATTCTTGTCTACAAGTTGTTTTAATAGCCCTTCCACTCTTGAAAAAGGTACATTGCTGGAAAACAAATTTAATGAAAGAATCTTTCTCTCCCCTTAAATTCGCTGTATATACTTCTCTTATACATTAATATTCGCCGTATATTACTTAAATTAACATCATACAAAATGAATTATTCCAGCAAAATGGCAACCTCAGTAATCGACACCTACTCGGACCCGTCCCAGTCATGGATGAATGCTCCGCACAGCACCGGAACATCCATCATGGCGTGCGAGTTCGAAGGCGGTGTCATCATCGGCGCTGACTCCCGTACCACCACCGGAGCCTACATCGCTAACAGAGTCACTGACAAGCTGACGAAGATTACCGACCATATCTACTGTTGTCGCTCAGGCTCGGCTGCTGATACTCAAGCCATTGCTGATATTGTGACCTATCATTTGAGTAAGTAAGACAATTAAATCCGTTACAACTGAAGAGAGATAATACCAAATCCAATTTATAGAAGTTAATAATATAGTTCATTTTATATTATTTTTATTATTTATTAATGAGATTTGACTTTGGTTTTGTATTTAGACAACTTTGAGCTTTGTTTCGAAGGGTTAACAAGAGGAATGTGACATTATATACTAGTGGAAAAATTGCTTAACAAGACATCACATTACAGATTTCCACAAGATGGAGCTTGGAGAGGCACCTCATGTTGAGACTGCTGCTGCTATATTCCGTGAGCTGTGCTACAACTACAGAGATTCCCTTGTAGCAGGTATCCTAGTCGCTGGCTGGGATAAGAAAAAAGGAGGTAACATTGCTGAGATTATTTTATATACATATCTTTCATAAAAAACAATAATGTGGAATAGTGACTCAATCAATGTAGAATTAGGTTTATATATTTAATACACATAGTCAATCCCTTAGGATTGTTCTAAGTCAAACCCCTAATCTACCCTCCAAATCCATTCAGATTGTGGATTCTCCACATTATACTGAGCACCTAAACTGACTCGTGCTGTTGTAGATGGTAGTAATCTCTATACACATGCTGTACATTTAATATTTATGATATTTTTAAATTTGTTTTTTTTTTTCATTTGTTATGTACAGTTTTGGCAAATAAATTATTTCCTTCAGTAGGTAAGAGATAGGTAACAAACACTTCATACTTACACTTTACGAACTTTCGCAGTTCGCGTTATCATATTAGGAGTAATATCCAATACCCGTGACTCAGTCCTCATGTTACAATTGCAGGTCAAATCTACTCGGTCCCAATTGGGGGTATGGTCCAACGCCAGGCTGTCTCCATCGGAGGCTCTGGCTCCACCTATGTTTACGGCTATGTCGACGCTAACTTCAAGCCTAACATGTCCAAAGAGGAAGCAATCAAGTTCGTTACAAACACCCTAACCCTCGCCATGTTGAGAGACGGCTCATCTGGAGGTGTGGTCAGGCTCGGAGTCATCACCGAAGCCGGGGTGGAGAGATCAGTAATCCTGGGTGATCAGCTCCCCAAGTTCTATGAAGGTTGAGTCTGTATTTTATATAATTAAGGTACCTAATAATAAACATTTCAATTTCTAAAATGAATTTTTGTTTCTACACATGCCTAAAATATTTGTAAGTACCTAAACCTACTAAAGGTAGTATCAGGGATGTTACAGAGCTTCCACTCCGACTCCGGGTCTGGTAATTTTGAATCGGAGTTTATACCGAAGATCGAAAATCAGGGAACGCCAGGCGCGTGCAAAATAAACAAGTTTTGAGTTGTCGCCTAGGACTTTTTTTCACGCTAGTCTCAGTTGATTGTTTTGTATGACAGACACGCTTCACTTCAAAGAGAAAGTATTAAAAAACTATATTATACTATATTAAATCTTTGCTTCAATTGAACTTGTTTATTGTTAAACGATATTCAGAGCAGTGTATTAAGTATATTTGACGTGACAAGTTTATTTAAGAAAGAAGGTTAGTCCGAAGTGATGAATTTGCTTGATAGGCTTGATAGCATAGGAAACTCTGCAAATCATGCCGAAAATACTGCCGTTTCTGTAGAAAAACGGGTATGGTTACCATCACAATCAGCAGGTGTACTACCTAACAATATTAAAAACAATGAAGAGCACCAATGTTGAAAATAATGACACCACAACCGACGACAACCTTTCGACAAATCATTGCATGGAAAGCCTACCTTAATGAATACAACAGAGAAAAACGTATATTTATCAGTGACGATTATTATGGTGGAAAGTAATTACAGAATTTCAAATATTCAACTTTATCTCCCGCCAATATTTGTCAGGTCCAACAGGTTCCAGTGGCAAGTGAACAACTTTTTAGTGGTGCTGGCCCTATTATATTTAGGACCCGCTACGAAATAGATTGGATGGCGATCTTTATCTCCGTCCATTCTGCTGAACTGTATTTAGTACAATTTGCCAATTTAGAGTCATTTAACTTGATTTAAATTATGTAAACTTTTTCCTCCACCTCCGCCTTCGACTCCGGTTCAGCGGGCCGATTCAGAACTTCCCGACAACTCGTTGTCGACGGATTCGGTTTCATATCTTACGATGCAAAACATTGCAGACAAAACAAATTTCGTGAATGCAACATGTAATCGATACCGATATTGTAAACGAAACCGTACTAAATTTTCGGGACAGAATAGCTCGAAAAGGAACCTACAAAACGACATCGAAAATAGTCGAATCGTTATCGTGAGGTTCTGAATCGGGGGGCAGAATCCGATAAAACAAATTTAAAACCTCTAGCTTCAACTCCGGTTCCGGTAAAATCACCTCCATAACATCCCTAGTTAGTAGATAGTCATCCCTATATATAAATAATTGGAATAAAAAATGTATTCTGATTAATGCATTTTTATTTATATGACATTTAAAAATAAAGCTTTGGTCTTACCTACTAATTAGTACTATTTACAATGAAATCATTAAAACTAAATCAACATTTCACTGCCATACAAAATGCATGAAAAATATGTTTTAGAGATTATTTATAGCAATTTACATACATAGTTATTTTCTACAAGAGTTATTAGAGCAGCTAATGCTTAGTGTGTACATCATAAATAGCAGTTTCGAAGTAACACAGTAAATAGAGTATATTAAAATGATGTATACAACTATACAGTAAATGCATTATGTGATGACCCCGAGTTCTTCCATAGTATCGAGATCTCGCATGAGCATCTGCACCGTCTGTTTGGTGCGTGGGTAGAATTCCGCCGTCTCATAATGCTCGCCGAACGACGGATCTTCAGATTCCAACTCTGAAAGTGAAAATTACATTTTAGTTTGAACAAAAGATTGATATGATCACCAAGCATTATACTCTTTTGCCAGCCAGTTTCGACCGCCGCGTGGACAATTTTCCGAAATTATGTCCTGCTTCCTGCGACTTGCGCCTCTATCGAGTCGAGCCTGGTGTCGATGAGCGCCTGGCAGCGCTGGATGTGCCGGTACAGTCGCTCGCGGCACGCGTCGTCCTCGATCGTAAGTTACCTGCGACTTGCGCCTCTATCGAGTCGAGCCTGGTGTCGATGAGCGCCTGGCAGCGCTGGATGTGCCGGTACAGTCGCTCGCGGCACGCGTCGTCCTCGATCGTAAGTTACCTGCGACTTGCGCCTCTATCGAGTCGAGCCTGGTGTCGATGAGCGCCTGGCAGCGCTGGATGTGCCGGTACAGTCGCTCGCGGCACGCGTCGTCCTCGATCGTAAGTTACCTGCGACTTGCGCCTCTATCGAGTCGAGCCTGGTGTCGATGAGCGCCTGGCAGCGCTGGATGTGCCGGTACAGTCGCTCGCGGCACGCGTCGTCCTCGATCGTAAGTTACCTGCGACTTGCGCCTCTATCGAGTCGAGCCTGGTGTCGATGAGCGCCTGGCAGCGCTGGATGTGCCGGTACAGTCGCTCGCGGCACGCGTCGTCCTCGATCGTAAGTTACCTGCGACTTGCGCCTCTATCGAGTCGAGCCTGGTGTCGATGAGCGCCTGGCAGCGCTGGATGTGCCGGTACAGTCGCTCGCGGCACGCGTCGTCCTCGATCGTAAGTTACCTGCGACTTGCGCCTCTATCGAGTCGAGCCTGGTGTCGATGAGCGCCTGGCAGCGCTGGATGTGCCGGTACAGTCGCTCGCGGCACGCGTCGTCCTCGATCGTAAGTTACCTGCGACTTGCGCCTCTATCGAGTCGAGCCTGGTGTCGATGAGCGCCTGGCAGCGCTGGATGTGCCGGTACAGTCGCTCGCGGCACGCGTCGTCCTCGATCGTAAGTTACCTGCGACTTGCGCCTCTATCGAGTCGAGCCTGGTGTCGATGAGCGCCTGGCAGCGCTGGATGTGCCGGTACAGTCGCTCGCGGCACGCGTCGTCCTCGATCGTAAGTTACCTGCGACTTGCGCCTCTATCGAGTCGAGCCTGGTGTCGATGAGCGCCTGGCAGCGCTGGATGTGCCGGTACAGTCGCTCGCGGCACGCGTCGTCCTCGATCGTAAGTTACCTGCGACTTGCGCCTCTATCGAGTCGAGCCTGGTGTCGATGAGCGCCTGGCAGCGCTGGATGTGCCGGTACAGTCGCTCGCGGCACGCGTCGTCCTCGATCGTAAGTTACCTGCGACTTGCGCCTCTATCGAGTCGAGCCTGGTGTCGATGAGCGCCTGGCAGCGCTGGATGTGCCGGTACAGTCGCTCGCGGCACGCGTCGTCCTCGATCGTAAGTTATCTGCGACTTGCGCCTCTATCGAGTCGAGCCTGGTGTCGATGAGCGCCTGGCAGCGCTGGATGTGCCGGTACAGTCGCTCGCGGCACGCGTCGTCCTCGATCGTAAGTTACCTGCGACTTGCGCCTCTATCGAGTCGAGCCTGGTGTCGATGAGCGCCTGGCAGCGCTGGATGTGCCGGTACAGTCGCTCGCGGCACGCGTCGTCCTCGATCGTAAGTTACCTGCGACTTGCGCCTCTATCGAGTCGAGCCTGGTGTCGATGAGCGCCTGGCAGCGCTGGATGTGCCGGTACAGTCGCTCGCGGCACGCGTCGTCCTCGATCGTAAGTTACCTGCGACTTGCGCCTCTATCGAGTCGAGCCTGGTGTCGATGAGCGCCTGGCAGCGCTGGATGTGCCGGTACAGTCGCTCGCGGCACGCGTCGTCCTCGATCGTAAGTTACCTGCGACTTGCGCCTCTATCGAGTCGAGCCTGGTGTCGATGAGCGCCTGGCAGCGCTGGATGTGCCGGTACAGTCGCTCGCGGCACGCGTCGTCCTCGATCGTAAGTTACCTGCGACTTGCGCCTCTATCGAGTCGAGCCTGGTGTCGATGAGCGCCTGGCAGCGCTGGATGTGCCGGTACAGTCGCTCGCGGCACGCGTCGTCCTCGATCGTAAGTTACCTGCGACTTGCGCCTCTATCGAGTCGAGCCTGGTGTCGATGAGCGCCTGGCAGCGCTGGATGTGCCGGTACAGTCGCTCGCGGCACGCGTCGTCCTCGATCGTAAGTTACCTGCGACTTGCGCCTCTATCGAGTCGAGCCTGGTGTCGATGAGCGCCTGGCAGCGCTGGATGTGCCGGTACAGTCGCTCGCGGCACGCGTCGTCCTCGATCGTAAGTTACCTGCGACTTGCGCCTCTATCGAGTCGAGCCTGGTGTCGATGAGCGCCTGGCAGCGCTGGATGTGCCGGTACAGTCGCTCGCGGCACGCGTCGTTCTCGATCGCCGCCTCGGGTTGCGGCGCCGCCGGCACGCGTTGCCATTCCGCAGATTCTATGCAAAAAAGTTTTAGATAAATTATATATATAATAGTTAGATATATTTTTAATAGTTAGACAGTAAAAGCACGTCAAAATGGGCGCGATTCAGAACTGCTGCTTTAGTGTACCTTGCACAGTCTTGGCGAGGCGCTCCAGCTCCGACGTGCTGATGGGCAGGTCGAGCGAGCCGCCGCCCGGGCTCGACAGCAGCCCGCTCAGCAGGCACTGCGAGCCGAGAGGGTTGTCCCGCTCGCGCTGCGACAACCTGCAACCACATGTTTATATGAAATCTTTATTTATTTATTAAGGAGATCGAACAGCGTTACAAAACGGTGTAGGACATTATGTTGTAATAAATAAGTTTCATTAGACCACAATGTTAGTGATGTTATGACAGTACTTAGATGTGAATGAAATTATATATAAGTGCACCAAAGTCAAAGTCAAAATCTCTTTATTCATTTATGGCATCACAGGCGCACTTATGACCGTCAAATTATCACAATGACTCTACCACCGTATCGGAAAAAGAACCACTGCTCAGAAGATACGGCAAGAAAGTGAGGGGCATATTTTTAGAGATTATGTTAATTTTTTTTTGGGTTTCTACAATGTTATGTTTCTTATTATTATAATTTATTTGATTGATTTTATTTTATTTAAATTTGTAATTTGACTGACTGTGTGTAATTAGTGATTTTGATGGGTTTTTATTAATTGCCTGAAATAAATGTTTTTTTTTTTTTATGTACCAGTTGGCTACTTTGCAGAAGTGAAATGTTCCAAAGCATTTTTGTCTTCTATGTAATTACGCTTTACAGTATGCTTTTCTCATTAGAATAGTCTTCTGTAAACCCACCTCTCGCTGTCTTGTTCATCTTGCGGAGGTGTGTCCATACTGCTGGTCACTTCCTCGTCTTTCACTGGAAGGTTTTCCTTGTCCATGCCATTGATCATGATGTTCAGGTCGCTGTAGTCAGAGTTGAGCTTCTCCTGTGTGTACGTGATCTCCGCTTGTTCCCAGTCCTTGGCCCACAGGTACAGTTTTGGGTGGTCTTTTTTGCTGTAAATATCGAGATTAAAAATTTAACTTGCATGTAGAGCAAAATTGTCATAGTGGAAATATTATGTTTACAGAATAATTTCAATTTTACTTTAACGATGTTGCAACGCTTTCAAGGGTCGACATGTGTCCATAAGCGATGCTTACTATAAAACCGAAGTAATTCTACTGGTACCAACCATATCTATTTTGTACCTCACCAAAAATCCGAATCGTTCCAAATCCTAAAAATCTTGGTACATGTCTAGGTGACTCAATTTACAAACTTTGTTCTCCAATATTACAGCTACAAACGACGCCGACGACGAAATTTAATTTATCTTTAAAAGGAAGGGCTTGAAGTTTGGGTTTCTATAGCTTATCTTTATGGTCCAGTGCACCACGTGACCTATGCAGTAGCAATAATCAACACAATATATTCATAAAATTTGGCGCAAGTTTATCTTGAATCCATTCATAAAGTGAATTTTTATGAATGAAAAGTGTAAGGAAATCGCTTAAGAGATAACACTCACGTGGCCACGTAGTACTTGACTCTCAAGGCATGCAGCGCGTCGTCGATCCGCAGCAGGTTCCCGGCGAGCTCGTGCGAGCGGCGCAGCGACTCGCAGGGCTTCGCCCCCGGCAGCAGGCCCTCGTACAGGCGGTCCTGGTCGTGCAGGAAGCGCTTGGAGCGCCGCCCGCGCCGCGGGTTCAGACAGATGCTGCACGTGTATTTTTCTGGTACCTTGTGGAATTTACGATCAATTAGTGACAAAATAGGGAATATGCATGTATTGTCGAAATATCTGGAAATTACTTTTTATGATAGATTACTCCTTTAAACATTTAGTGATAGAATTATTATTATTAATTGAGTAGTATTTTTGTATTTCAATGTTTATTTTTGTTATTTTTAGAAAAGCAAAATGTAATCGCAATACTCTTGAGTACGTGCAACCACATTTTGACGTCACGCGGCTCGCTGCTCTTATTAGTCAAATTATTGACATAGAGCCCGCCTTATTGGTAGATTATTATCACACACACACACACACACACACACACACACACACACATATAGCATAGACCGACCAATAAGGAGATCCTAGGTCCCCACAGTTTGACGTCGGCGGAAATGGCGCGTTTATGTTTACTGTTGATTAAAATTAATTCAAATTTTCATTCACTCGTTTCAGAGCTACGGTGTCACAGACAGACACACATAGTGGTCAAACTTATAACACCCTTCCTTTTTGCGTCGGGGTTCAAAAACTCTACAATCTACAAACAACCAATAATACCTCATTTTATAACCCAATAGTCAGGATGTGCCGCCAATACAATGATATAATGTCCGAAAATAATAGTGATGTTGATATATTCAATTCCAAATTGTACAAATTTAAAAAGGACATTTCGTCAATGATCACTGGTGACGCTGCGCTACAGCGGCAAGTCACTGGAAGCACAAGTCGTAATAATAAGTAGTTATTGTTACTACTATATTTCCTATTGTGTATTTAATTTTGTATAGTTATTTTACTATTACTGCTCTTGTTTAGTCATGCTGTGTACACATGGTTAGGGATACTTTCTAGATCACAACTTCATGTTTAAGTCAAGCATAATGTATATTTTTCGATTGTATCCCTGTTTTGTGTACCATAATAAATAAATAAATAAATAAATAAATAAATAAATAAATAAATAAATAAATAAATAAATAAATAAATAAATAAATAAATAAATAAATAAATAAATAAATAAATAAATAAATAAATAAATAAATAAATAAATAAATAAATAAATAAATAAATAAATAAATAAATAAATAAATAAATAAATAAATAAATAAATAAACTGATCTTCATCAGGCCTTACCTCGCACTCCCTCTGTATGTTATGACAGAGCGCATGTTGCCAACACAGACACAGCTCGCACTGCACCATCAGGCCGTCCTCCTCACGAAACCCGCAGTGGCAGTTGATGATCTCCTCGCGCTTCATGTGCACGATCTTGACGCGTTCGCCGGCTGGAACGTAAACAGGTTTTTTTTTAATTTACCTATTTTTAAAACTAGGAGATTCTAAACTGGGAGAAGCCACTGGCTCCTGAAACAGTTACGACTAGTTCGGAAACCTATGAATTCAATAATAACCTTGTACAAAACATTATGTCAATAAATGATTTGATTTTTTTGATCCCACTGCTGGGCAAAGGTCTCCCCCATCTCCCTCCAAGGATCCCTCTCCATTGCGATCTCAGGCCAGACTCCGGAAAGCGTGTAAATCGGCCCCCAACGTTTTTTGGGCCTGCCTGGGCGTCGACGCCCGTCTTCAGGCACCCATTGTGTTACTATTTTGGCCCACCTCTCCGGGTGCATTCGCATTCATCATCAGCCCATTACGTTCCCATTGCTGGTACTCAGGCCTTCCCTCGTGGAGAGAGTATGGGCCATAATCCACCACGCTGGCCCAATGCGGGTTGGTGGATGTCACATGTCTTTAAATTTTTGTGAAAAATTCTTGGACATGCATTCGCATTAGTAAATGCTAATTTCAGTAAATACATTTATATTGATGCGACATGAGTGGGTGTACCGCACTAAAGAAAGTAACCTAAGATAATATTGTTATCCGAGTTCGAAACCGAAAACGACGTCGACGTCGGCATCGACGTTCAAGTCAGATTTTGACACCGACGCCGACGTCAAGTTTGAGGTCGACACTAAAAAGCCGAGAACGAAATCAGTGTCCAGACTGACGCTGTTTAGCATGGTACGTACTAAAGACAGCAGATGAATAGGAAACTTTAGTAGAGGCATGTTGTTTGATATTATGGAAGAATGTCGAGATTGTTACTTACTTTCCGTATAAGTATACAAGTTGGCATCCTTCTGATCGTCGTTCGACTCCGACGACATCGGGGCCATTTTGCTCTCCATTATCTTAGAATCCGGGCTGCCGGAGCACGGGAAACTGGACCTTGTGTCCAACTCGTCAGAGTTCATCGCGAACCACTCCTCGTCTTCACTGATATTCTTGGAGAACGACGCAAAAGACTTCTTTTTGTCGCCCTTCTTTTTCTTTTCCGACGGCTTGGTCACTGTATGGGTGGAGATAGCCGTTTCGAAGTCCAAGGGATGCTGTAACATCGGGATGTCGACTACAGGCTCTGTGGTTTCGCTTTCGAACATGTCATCGTCTATGGAATCGGGGTCAACTGGTTCTGGTTCCAACCTCCTCACCGGGAGCAAAACTCGCGGTCGCTTCACTGGTTTGTGGATAAGAGCTTGACGCAGCTTCGGCGAGTCTTGACTCCTTGGGATTCTGGGAATGGCAATATCTTCTATTTTGGCGGGGGTCGTTGGGACTTCGGTGGGAATTTCTGGCGGATCTGATTCAGGTATTTTATATTCTTCGAAGCGCCTCGGTGGCTTGTTGATTTTTACTTTGATGATCTTCTTGTCAACTTGCGGTATTTCTAATTCGCTGGGCATGGTTCTTGCGTACGCGAGATCTAAGACTTTAGGTGTGGCGCCCATCATTTTTGTGAGCTCCCGGTGGTAATGCTTTATGTGCATTTGCAAGAGTGTTTTTGTGCGGAAATTCTTGAAACAGCCCTCAGCCGGACAACGGAGCAAAGTGTCAATGATTTGCACTTTCAGTGAGCCGACATATACTGTGGAAAAAGAGCAACATTTTATTTTACATAGTGTGCAATAGCATGATATCAGGTATGTTTGGTCCTATTGAAATCATTAGTTATAGATATTATCTATGTGCTCCAATTTTGGCCACATCATCTAATATATAAAATTCTCGTGTCACAGTTTTCGTTGCCATACTCCTCCGAAACGGCTTGACCGATTTTGATGAAATTTTTTGTGCTTATCCGGTATCTTTGAGAATCGGCCAACATCTATTTTTTTTTTATATTTTTTTTAATTTAAATGGCAAAACAACGTTTGCCGGGTCAGCTAGTATATCTATAACTATAAGCGACAAAAAACAAGTGTGGTAAAATACATACCATAGCCATCCTCAAGAGGCATCGAAGGCGGTTCGAACAAGTTCTCAAATGTTTCTGTCTGATTTTCGCTACTCGATTCGCCGCCAACAAAATGCGAGTTGTACTGGAAAATAAGAAATATAAATAAATATAGAAACCATTGATTTGTCACGTCATCATTCAGTAATTAATCTCCAAATGCACATTTTTCAGTAATACCTATATAAATATATGACCCATAAAGTGCATTATTCTGCCTAAGTATTTGCATAAACTTTTTTTTCAATGATACAATGATTTAGTCTTTGAATCTAGGAACATACAGAGATCTTATCAGATATTATACAGAGATGAGATCTTATGCATCGTTTTTGAGGTTTTAGAACTTTTAAGCACTTGAGTTACTCCAGAAAATGAACCCGTTGCGCAGTATTGATGCAACATGTCCATGACAGGCCGTTAACAGTGCGGATACGTTAGCTACATTTTTCAACTTATAAAGCATTTAAGAGAACTGATCCAATCTTTTAAAAATGTTGTTGATATGCAGTTTCCATGTCTAATTACTATCTATAATGAGTCCTAAGAAAAGAGTTGATTCAGTTTCTGTCAGCTTATTACCTTAACAGTTGCCAATATTTGATGGTACTGTACTAGGTCTTCATTTTAAAATGCATTAGAACTGTTTTGTCAATGTTAATTGCTAAATTTATTAATGTTGATCCAATTTTATAATACTAGCTGAACTTCGATGTTCGGATGCTGATGTTCGGTGAACCATCGGGGAGACGGGTCTGAGCAGTCGCTCAACTGCCGTCTCTCTCTAGATCTATGTGCTCCATCTTAGGCCTCATCATCGCTTCACATCAGGCGAGATAGAGGTCAAACATAGATCTATTAAGCGTAAAAAAAAAACTAGCAGGCCTAGAGCACTCCGTACTGTAGGTACGAAGCTACAAGTACATAGCCGGACACCGACGGCGGGTCGCGCGTCGTTACACGTGCCGCGTCAGAAGAGATAAGAGCTATGCGATAGAAAGAGACGCGCTCTGTAGGTTAATATGACTGGTAGACATGCAGTGCTACGCGAGCTGAATTGAATTTTATTGCGTCATACAAGAGTCGCTATTTGATTAAATTTCTTTGAGGAGTGATGCTTCTGTCCCTTAGTATTCTGTGATACTAGTACAATACTCACAGCATTCAACCCTTTCTGCAGCTTCAGTTTGATCGGTCTGCGTTTCTTGTGCGGCACGGGACGCCTCTTCTTTTCATTTCCGACGTCGGCTTCGGCGCGCGCCCTTCTCTTCAAGTTGAGTTTCTTCCGCTTCACGAGAGGAGATAATATGCACGGTTCGCCTTCAGGGACGAATTCTGGGATTATGTTCTCCGGGGCTTCGGGAGTACCATCTAGGGGTACCAAGATATGTTAGGTGAGTAAAATACCTAGTTTTACAGTCAAATTTCAAAAAAAATAAGTTAAAAATTGTAACTTATGTTAACATGACTTTGAAAAAAAGGTAAGTATGTTTACCCGTTTCTTTCCTGTACCCAAATTGAAATCTGGGTGCAGAAAAGAAATGCGAAAACTGACTCTACCAGTGCTTCGAAAATACGCCCGCTAGAGAAGATAGCACCAAGAAACTCTGCGGGGATGTCTCTCCTACCACAAATAAGTGTGGTTGTATTGTATTTGTTTATTAGTTGTATTCTGTTACTGATACTATGACTATGGGACATCTCACTCGCATTTCTTGTTTTACATTCTGTTAATTCTAATTTATACGTAATTGTGCTGAAAAAAGACATCCCCGCAGTTTCTTGGTGCTATCTTCTCTAGCGGGCGTATTTCCGAAGCACTGATAGAGTCAGTTTTCGCATTTCTTTTCAGCACTCAGACTTCAATTTGAGTATAGGAAAGAAATGGGTAAACATACTTACCTTTTTTTTTCAAAGTCATGTTAACATAATTAACACAATTTTTAACATTTTTTATTTGTATCATGTGTTTATGACCTTTAAAAGTGCACTTTTGCGCCTATTTAATAAATGATATTTGACTTTGACTTTTGTATTGTACCTGGTGTGTTGACGATCCAGCCCATCCGCCTGGCCGTCTTGAGATGCACTCCGAAGTCTGTAAGCGCGTGTTCGTACTCCCTCAAGGAGTCATCGGGGTAGTGTTCCAGAAAGTTCCGCAGGTCCGTCTTTGTGTGGAACCGCTTGTTGCCGTGCTCGTCGGGACTGCGGGTGAATTGGAACGGTTACTTCGTCATCATCATCACCACAATCATCATCACCATCACCATCATCACCCTCATCATCACCATCATCATCACCATCACCATCACCATCATCATCACCATAATCATCATCAACCACGATCCCGCTGTTGGGACACGGGCCTTCTCTGAGTACGGATTTTATCGATTTAGGCAGAGAAATCGTTTTATTTTTATCAAATATGCAGTTTTACTTTTATAATACTCTAGATGTATTTCTGACAACGAATTATTGAAAGAAAGAAAATAAATTCATTTGTAACTATTTTATACTTAAAAAAGAGGTACATGAAATTAGGTGGCCATAAAAGGACACAACTTTCGCCTCTTTGGATTTTCAGTTGTGCCCCTTTTCGTGACGGGTAGTTGCAAACCAGATTATTCTATCTCTAACAGTTAGGGTAGTAGATACAGGGATCTCTGTTAAAAAAACTACCCCTGTAGAAGCAAAACCGTGGTCTCCACGTTAAACCACGAAATATACATAAATGTTCATCGGCATAATGTTTACGTTGGCGTAAAAAGCAGTGACTGTGGCGTTTAAGAGGTTTTTTAATGCAAGTGAATGACGAGACGAGCTGGTCGTTTGCCTGATGGTAAGCAATACGCCAGCCCATAACAATAACAGCACCATCCAGAACTTTGTTTTGCAAAATCCTGCGCGGAGCTGCACCGCGCTCGTCACCCTGAGACAATTAGCTATTGAGTCTCACAATGCCCAGTAATTTCACTGGCTACAATACCCTTCAAACCGGAACGCAGCAATGCTTGCGCACTACTGCTTGGCGGCTGAATAACGGGCAAAGAGGTGGTACCCACCCAGACGGCCTCTCGCATGAGAGAAACCTACCACATGTAAGTTTGTTTGGTCCATGACTAAAGTCTATCACCACCGTCTGTGTATGTTTCGTTATTCTTCTCCATCCAAAGGTTGTCTCTGGAAGAGATCGCTTTAAGCGATAAGACCGCCCATTGTTACACCACTGTAAACATTTGACTTGTACTTTATCTCTATTTTTAAGGTGAATAATAAAGTGTTTATCTATCTATTGATGACCGATATTCGATTATTGGTTCACATCTCTATCGTTGACGGATGGCGCATGCGCTCTCGGGTACGCGCATGCGCGGGAGGCAACTTCGGAACGCAACTGGATGGAGTTTTTGCCGCGTAAGATTAAAAGTTTGTAGTTCTATTGTAAAAATCTCTAACACTATCTATCTATCTAAAGTGTTACCTAACTAGCACGACATTCCAGTTTCCGGCGGAGTTCCCGACACTCCTGCGGACCATGTGCTTGGTCCAGCCGGGCGGCAGTCTCTTGTCCTCCACCTGAAAACAAACCATTTGAATATGAAGTTTTGTCTTCAGGGCCCCAATTCACTATGACAACTTGGCGATTCCTTGCTTCGAAATACATCGATTCCTTCATTAATAAAGGACATCTCTATGACGCATTCATATATTCATATATATGACGCGTCATAGAGTATACAAATTTCGCAGACGTCGTTTATTTGTCATAGTGAATTAGAGCCCTGATCTGTTATTAATTATCATTTCTAAATAAATAATATAATAAGTATGAATAATTTTGTCTGTTTCTAAAGCTTTTTATAGCTTTCTTTGAATGTTAATTGTCGGTTCGGCGATACCTTTTTATAAATAGCTGTATCGGTATCGTATCGGCTGAAGTGCGTATCCGTGCATCCTTAGTGAAGATGTATGTTGCGTTGGATGAAAGAAGAACTATGTATTTTTTTTTATATCGAGTAAAACTACACTCCACGGGACTCCGGGGCCCGTGCCATTTTTTTTGATCATATATTTTAGTAGATTTTTATTTTATTTATATAAATTAACATGCTACATGCATAATTTTAGGGAACTTTACACTTAGTCTAAATATTATGCTATACGTTTACACACAAACACTTTCTTTTTATTATTATTATTATTTTACTATGAAAATGAACGTGGTTTGGACACATTATTAATAACAATTTACGGGTGACACTCACGTTTAAATTGGAGTAATCCAACTATAGTTTTAACCACATCCGGTGGTTCCGCACTCGCCTTAAAAAAGACCACCAGATGTGGTTGAAACTATAGTTGGATTACTCCAATTTAAACGTGAGTGTCACCCGTAAATTGTTATTACAATATTATTATTAATATTGTAATTTGATGATGATGATGATTGTAATTTTATTTGTTATTAATAATATTGTTATTTTGTAAGTTCTTGTCTGTGTGTATTGAGTACCTGCACGCTGCGTCGCGGCAGGCCGGGGCGGCCGTCGGCGCCGGCGACCTCGCTGACCGTGCCGACGGGCTGCCCGTTCACCCAGCGGCAGCACCACTCGCCCGCCGGCAGCGCGCTCTCCGGCAGCGAGCCGCTCTCAGAACCCTGCAACATTACTCTACATTTTTAACTACCTTCGAAAAGGTGGAGCTTCTCTATTTACTCTATTAGATTGTTTTTTAACAAAATTCAAAAAAGGAGCCAAATTCCTCAGAAAGAGGAAAAAAAAGAGAAGGTTCTCTGTAGATTGTTTTTTTTTGTTCTATTTGGAAAATTCTTTTTGCGTTGGGTTCGGTATAGCTACGAAGTGGTCCCATATAAATTTCATCGATATTTGATCTTGGACTTCGAAGATACATTGAAGTCGGCTTTTGTTTTTTCTAAAAATTAATTTTTTTTTGTTACTTCTAAAAAACTGAACACCATTTTTAAATCGATTGGAAAATTCTTTGGCGTTAGGTTCTATATAGCTACAATGTGGTACCATATAAATTGCATCGACATTTGACCTTAGACTTCGAAGATACATTAGAATTGAAGTTGTTTTTTTTTTATAAAATTAATTATTGAGCAAAATTCTCAGCTAACTGAATTTCAATGGGATAAGCAGGAATGGAAAATTTGCAAAAAATAAAAAACGAACTGAGTGACGAGATGAGCTGGTCGTTCGCCTAGTAAGCAACACGCCTGCCCATAACACTTGCAGCACCACCCAAAACATTGTTAGTCAAAACTGTCCGCGGCACTGCTGCGCTCGTTACTCTGAGACAATAGCTCAGTCTCATAATGCCCAGTTTTGCTGGCTTCAATGCCCTTCAAAGCGGAACACATTTTTATTACGAAATACACAAGTATTCTACAGCTAAAGTTGCTATTAATACTGCAACACACTGTGTACAATAGCACAGAATACTAAGAGACAGAAGCATCACTCCGCAAAGAAATTTAAACAAATAGCGACTCTTGCTATGACGCAATAAAATTCAATTCAGCTCGCGTAGCGCTGCATACCTACCAGTCATATTAACCTACAGAGCGCCTCTCTTTCTATCGCGCCGCTCTTATCTCTTCTGACGCGGCACGTGTAACGACGCGCGACCCGCCGTCGGTGTCCGGCTATGTACTTGTAGCTTCGTACCTACAGTGCGGAGTGCGCTAGGCCTGACAATAGTAACATAGCTATCGACCTGGTAACATATTACAGTGTACAACAAATTATTCTTACCTATTTCTGATTGAATTTAAAAAAACATTACATATTTGTGTATTCTTCAATACATCTTCATAGCAACATACATAATATCATACCTGCGCAAAGTCATGTGTTTGCATCAGCATCTGCTTCCGCATTTCCTCGAACTGCTTCTTCATCTGTTCTAACTCATTCTTCACTTTCTCCACCTGTCGCTTCACTTTCTTCTCCTGCAATAACCTTAGTTTCTTACCCTTCTTTACCTTCGAAGGATCTCTCCTTGGCTTCGGTAACTTTATCTTTTCCACATTTGGCTGTTGTATGTTGGAGCTACATTTGTCTTTAGTTTTTGAAACGCTAACGTCGATACTAGAAGCACCTTCAGCTAATATATCTTTTAGTTCCAACTTCATTTCTTTAAAGACTTCAGGTTTCGCTTCTGGCGGTTTTTCTATTTCTTTTTTGGGAGTATCGACTCTTTCTACTTTAGGACTACCGACTTTTTCCATCTCTATAATGCCGTCTTCTAACTTCAGTATAGCTTCCTTGATTTTGTCGATAACCTCTTCGTGTTTTTCAGTGTCTTGCTTTTCAAAGTTCTCCAGTTTAACTTCGTTTTCGAGAACCTATATTTTACAAGGTTTTAACGTGAAACATCTAGTTTTTACTTACGACTAAAGAGGCACCTAACTAAGGAAGGTGAATAGCTATAAGAAAGAAGCTCGACAACTTGGAATAGAGATCATCAACTTCAATTTCTTAAAGTTTTTATTCAAACTAATTACTTAGAATAGTTAAATCTACATCTGTTGCTACATCTATAATTCCCAATTTTAACTTGCATATAAAATATATTCTATAAGCTTAAGCTTCAATTACAAACTAAATAACGACTACTATCCCAATAGCATAAGCAAAAGTGCCCTTACTGGATCTCCTTCAGAATTCGCTTCTTCCATATCTTCATCGTCAAGCGTTTCATCGTTTGGATTCACAACGCAGCTAGCTGGCTCCATATTAACAATTTCCATTTCTTGTGGAATTTCATCATTTGTTTCACAAGCATCATCAGTAGATTCATCAAGCTCCGTTTCCTGATTTACGTTAGGTGAATCGGAAGCCTGCTCTAGTTTAATTTGTACATCGGTTTCATCTTTAGTTACTGTGCCAATAATGGATGCCACAGCATCTGGAAATAAAAAGTTCACCATATTTTATGCAACATTTAATAATATGCCGCCCTAAAGTGAAGACAAGGAAACATTAAGAATAATTAATAATTAACTCATTAAAAAATGTTTCGTCCCCCCCCCCTAAATTCTCCCCGTAAATCAAGATAAAAAGGATAGAAAAAAGTTGGTTGATCTAGCAGATGACTCAGTAGCCAATTTGGTAAGGCGTCGGGACGGTATTCCGAAGACGCAATTTCGAATCCTGCCTGAGAAAGTCATTTTTCTTATTACTGAATATTTGTATATTATTGAGAATACATATTGGTCCACTTTCACCTGTCATTCATAAGAATATGTTTCATTTATTAGTGTCATTTTCGAGAAGATTCGGTAAGATGATGTCGTAGATATTTTTTGTACAGCTGTGTGACGCGACGCTCAGGTCGTTTTTTTTTATGTAACTGAATGACGAGACGAGCTGGTTGTTCGCCTGATTGTAAGCAAACGCCTGCAAACAACTGTTGCAGCACCAAAATTTTGTGCAGCTTTTCACTGCGATCGTCAGCCTGAGACTTTATAGTTCTTTAAGTGTCATAATTCCCAGTAATTCCACTTGAAACAGTGCCCTTAAAAAAAAACACATTCATATTTGCACACTACTGTTTGGGGGTTGAATATGTGGCAAAACGTATGATACTCTTCAAGGCAGACTCTTTCAGAAGCCTACCACTATTTTTTCATAAGCATGCCATTATACTCACCAGGTATTTCAGCTTTAATTTCTTTCTTCAGTTCAACCTTAGGAACTTTTGGAGCAACCGGCTTTCTAACTCTCGGCTTCTTCTCCGCCGGAGTTTTAGGTGTCTTTTCTTTCTCAATTTTCGGTATCTTAGCTTTCTTTTGACCAATGTTGAATATTTCTTTGATGTTCAGTTTGCGCTTCTTCTCTCGTCGTTCGCTTTTCGACCCTAAATAATCCCTTGAGGGGTCGAATAAATGCGTGTGGAACGCTGGTATTGACGGAGAGATGGGGGCATTACTAGGCCCAGCTTCGGTGTTCAGTGGTGACGGTGACTCGGATGAAACTGTTTGGAATGAAGTGTCCACAGTGAGGGAGTCGGTCTTCATTTTGTGCAGCCGGGCGATGGTGCACGTCCAGTGAACGCCGTCGTCGAATATTACTTCGTATTTCCCTGAAATTGACAAAAGAGCAAATATTTATGATTTGAAACTTTAAAGGAGGTTCTCAATACAACGTGAATGTATTTTTTCTTACTTTATGTGAAACCTACAGTTTATAAACATTGTAATTAACACAATGTTTGTAATATAGGTTCGGAATGCAATGGAATCATGCGTGACGTTGCGGAAATTCATCTCAAAACTGAAACGCAATGAAAATATGTAGTGTAATCCCGCTGAATATTATGTAGGTTGTTGTTAGAATAATATAATATGTATGGGGTTGATAGCAAATGTAAAATAAATTAAAATTAAAATATATGTATGTATAAGTAATCCCTCCGCTTTAAAAAAAAAGAACGATGTTTAAAAAAGAAAGAATGAGAAAACGTTCTTGTTCCAGCGTTCGGCGAGTCGACACCTGATGATGCCTCGTGCAGACGGCGAAGCACGTGTCGTATTAGGAGGGTTGTTGTAAAGGCTTTATTTATTTAGCATTAATAAAATAAATAAAATATAATAAAAAAAGTTTATTGGTAGAAATGTTTACAGAAATTTTGGTAACGACAATAAGTAGGTATTTTAAAAGCTATGAGAAAACCCACACATTCATTCAACCCAAACATTATTTATTATTTACTTAATTAATACATTATTTACCTTTTCTTATATACAATATTAAACTCATTACCATATTTATTATTAAATATACATATACAGCGTGTAACATAAATGTGTAGTAATAATTAAACCACGCATATAGAAGCTTATTAATAATTCAAGTCCAAGTGCAAATTACCAGAAAATTTTTAAAATCACAAGATATGATAATTTAAACATTTCTGGTAATCAAGTTCATTTCAACCCTAACAATCAGCTGATAAAGAGCAATGAACTTGTGACAAAGAATATTAGTGCGCCGCGTGTACAGATCTGACAAACAAATTTTATCTTCAGTTAGCAAAGCCAGCTGTCCTATCAACCTTACTTTACAACTAACTTTCAAGCAAACTGCTTTTTACGCGACTCCCCAAAAAAGGAATGTAATGTTTTCGGGGTTAATGTATGTGCGTTTTTTTATTACACAATAAATGCCTCAACAGATTTGGATGTATGGGGTATCCTCGGAATCCTTAAATCATCCCAAGTGACATAGGCAAGTTATAAATAAATAAATAATAATATAAATTATCATATAATGTTTTTGGCAGGGTATTTTTTTTATTTTTCTTAATGCTTACTTGTTAATTACAGCATTAAGCATCATCGCTCCAATTAACATTTAGGAATAAGGATCTAATCAGTATGAACGTCTAATAAGAGCGAGCATGGCTGATGTTCTTAAAAAATACGTGAGGTCACCAACCACCGTAGGAATAGGATGTAAAAAACATCATGCATGAATTTCAACAGTAGGAATGTAATAGGCTGATAATGATGGTTAAGACATTTCCAACATTTGATTTCATTGCATAGTAAAAGAGTGTTCGTCAGTCAGTAATCAATAACGCGTCTTTACTTAGTCAGTTTTCAGAAATAAACCTGTTTAATCTTTGACAAAACGCGGCAAACACTAAAGCTATCAAACATTCGCCGCCGCTTCATGATTCGCTAGCCTTGTTTCGTATTGCACCAATCATAAAGATGTAATCCTAATAAATAATAGCCGCTGCTCCTCATTGGTCGAGCGGCACAAACAAAGTTACCTTCTAACGCCGCCCCATAAAACTCCACCGATAAGGACCGTTTTCGTTTCGGAAATTTCGTTAGGTTATTTCTGAATATGAATTCTAAGACGTCAAGTTGGATAAAAAGTTGAAACTGATCAAGGCAAGGCCAAGTCGGGTACGTTAAGGCATAGATTAAAAGTACCGTTCGCGGAGATTTTTTTGTATACCGGTTCCCGAACATGCAAAAAAAACTGGTAAAAAAACTTAAACCTATGTTTTTATTATGGTTTTAATGCATTCAAATCTGTCCAGGCAATAAGAAGTAATGGTGGAATAAATAAATACATACATACATACGTAAACCCTGAAATACTCCTTTTTGGGCAGTCGTGTAAAAATGTGGAAATACCTTTTTTTTACGAGTGGGTTCGGGAACGGAACCGACCGAGTCCAAAGATCCGTTCAGTATGAAATTCCGGTATTTGAGACTCGAAATCAAGCCCTTGTAAAATGTTCGGCGTTTTCAAAGACAGAGCGCCTAGGCTACAAAACAGATAAATACAGAAGTTAATCTCATGTATGTACTTTTCATACCTTTCATACCGGACGGCGATGGAAGTTTTTGGGAGGAAAATTGATTGATTTAAAAAAAATAAGTGTACAAGATATCGACATAATTTTTTCGCAGTTACTATTATAACTGAATAAAGTTTTTTTGAAGACAAAACAAATGCGATTAGTTTACATTAACATCTTTCTCATTAAGATTATTGAACACAAGGCTAACACAGCTTATACTACAATAAATATCAAATTTTAAATTGTAAAAATATGACAAGGCCACAAAGTCATGTTCGCTTGTTAGGCGCAGGGCCGGGGGCCGGGGCGCTTACCTACCTACCTAACTATTTTGTGTTACGTGAAAATTAACCATCGAAATACAAGCAAATACCTACTTACCTCTCTGAAACAACTGGTAGCTTAAAAAACGACAATTCACCGTTTAATGTTGAATTTAAACAACCGTCCACCGAACAGTTATAATAACCTTTTTTCGTTGCTCCATTTTTGCACAAAAATGTTCACAGACGCGTGTCTCAAGCGGATGGCACTCGCGCTCGCATCCCAACTGTGCCCAGATATCGTGTCCGTGAGCGGTGTCTATGTGTGCGTTGCTCGAGCGCACTTTGTATGTAGATTGATTTCTGTACTTATCTGTTTTGTGCCTAGGCACAAAGTAGCTCGGTCAGTGACCCGTACTACCTCGACTAGGCCACAGTTTGTTAGGATTGTCCAAAATAATTCAAATTAATAATTTTTAAACTTTGTATGGAAAATATAATAGTGTTTTTTTGGTTGTATATTCTGCCCGATGATTCATGACTAGATACCCATACACACCTTTCAGTATTACTACACATTAATGTTATTCCCTGTATATTAAAAAAAAGCAGAGGGATTACTTATATATATTTTAATTTTAATTTATTTTACATTTGCAATCAACCCCAGACATATTATATTATTCTAACAACAACCTACATAATATTCAGCGGGATTACACTACATATTTTCATTGCGTTTCAGATATAGGTTCGGTTCGGACCAAACATTATTTGTCAGAGAAAAAATTATTAATTTACTCTTTATTTCAGGCAACATTAAAATCAGTTACAGATGTTATTTACTTATTCTATGGCCCATACAAATATAGACCTTAAAACTAAGATACATATATTTTATATTAAAATATTAAAAAAAAAATGCAGATATATTTTTTCAATGTGTGTTACAAGACAGCATCAATGAGTGATATAAGATATACATCCCGACTTGTTAGGTTCGTATAGTTCGTGTGTATCTCTCTATCAATGTCATCGCTTTGAGCGATAAGACCGCCTATTGTTATGCTGATTACTGTGAAATGTACTTGTTTTTATATACCTATTTTTAAGGTTTTCAACAATAAAGTGTTTATTTATCTATCTATACCTATCTTAATAAAAGAATTACACTTACCATCTCCCAAATCCTTATGGATAGTGGCGACAAATCGCCTGTTATCTCTCCACCGCGCTAGGCATCTTTCTCCAACCTCAAACACTACCTTTGGTTTCTCTTCTATTTTGACGATATCTTCCTTGGGCTCTTCTTTTATCTCATGTGGAGCTAGCAACTTCTCTTTTGGGGGTAGTTTTTCCTTTGCAGGTGCTTCATCTATTGCAAGATTGTCAGAATCTTTGACTTCGCAAGCAGATTTTGGTTTCTTAGGCATACCCGTAAAAGGACGAAGGCGAGGACTGCTCACGCTTATCCATTCATCGTGTCTGAAAGAGAAATATATTGAGATATTTTTTTTGTTGTGTATTGAGTTGTTCAGATAAAAGCAAAATTCACAATTTACTTAGTTCTTTGGTGTTAACGGTACAGTTTGTGTTGATAATTTAAAATCTTACCCATCTCTCTTTTGTCGTGTTTTAGACCGCGTTTCGTAAGAATAAGACATCATGAAAAATATATATATCTTAGAAAAATAAAATGAAATCAGTCTTGAAAAGGCCCGCCATTTCAAATGACTATCTGTCAAATCGATTAGACATTCACATTTTTAAAAAAAGAATAACACTTTTTTACAAGTAAAAGGTTTTATGCAAATCATGCAAAAAGATTTTGTTTAAAAAAAGAATACGATTATTTAAAAATATTATAATTTTTTATGCAGAGATTTTGTTTATATTAAATAAGGTGATCACTCTGCTCACTATACGAAAGTACGAGAATAATGATTTGTTTATAACTTAAAATGCTTAGCTGTTGCTAGGGGGAGAGTGATCAAGCATGTCAAAAGGGTGAATTGCGTTCCCCTTTTTGAAACTAACTAGACCTAGGGTAAGTTTTACATAGAACAATAATATGAACTCTTCGTATTTAAATTATGTTTTATGAAGTTTCTTACGAAAATGTTCCTTTACCATCAAATTAATGGATACTAGGTACTTACTTTTTCGATTCAATGTAATAGTGGACAAGGACTTCCATTTCCTCATAATCAACCTCTGCAATCTCTGCAGGATAGCTGTCATCTCCGAAATCCTTTACCTCCACCTTGGAACCGACGGAAAGTGACATGCTGCCATTTTCTGAAATAAAGGAAAGATATATAATTTTTAATTTAATGAACACCAAAGTTTTCCTCCAAAGACTTTTAATTCAGGGTCATTTTAATATTCTTCAAAAAATTATGATTTGAAAAATATTTTATCCTATTTACCCTTATCATTAGGACTTATGATTTTCTGATCATTCTTCTCAATATTGCTCAAAGTTTGTTTAGGAGCAATTTCTGCATTTTCTTCAGCTACTTTTGCTTCTGTTTCGCTAAGTATCATATCCATTACACTTGCGGCTACATCTGTATGTTCCTGAACGATTTCTTCTTTTTTTGGTTCTGTATTTTTATTTGAGACTTCATTATTTTGGTCTTTATCTGACTGCTTTTCTTGAATTTCCTTTTCTTGTTCTTCAATGAACTTTTTTATTGCATCTAAGTTTTCCACCTCAGACCCTTTACTACTGGATGATACATCTTTTTCATCTTCATTGATGATCATACTCAATGATTCTTCAATTTGTGTTGTATCCATGTTTATAGCGTCGATGGTCCATGGAAATATTGACGGCACTGCATCTGTAAACAGGGTTGTCTTAGTATAGTGTAATGATTATAATTAATCGCGCATATAGTTTTTTATTATGTTGTGTTTTTAAAAAGGAATATTTTGATCATTCCCATGCAACTTAAAACTTGCAAGGCTTACAATTTAAAAGTGTGTTACATCACATTACAAACATATAAAGATGATTCATATCCACTCATCAACTTATCAACTTAGTACAATCCTCATTTGTTTCAAACATACTTAATTGGATTTTTTTTATTGTGTGTTTGTTTTAATAATATGTCAGGATTATTATATTGGAATCCCCTTTTTCAATTTTTGGGGCTTAATTTAGATAATTGATGATTTTATAAAATATTAATAATATACACTGGTAATAAAATAAATAAAAAACATAATAAGCAATATCTTAAAAATAACACCATTGCAACAATGTGAGTGAAAAAATAACAGATTTCCAAGCTTTTACATGACATAAGTATTTTTATTGTTACTCATTGTTACTCAGGGAAGCTACAACTTCCTTAGACATTAGACAAGGTCCCATTCTATGCATAGGCATGCTAGGCATGTTGACTAAGCTTGGTTTATCATAATTATATGTGAATATGTCGACTACAATCCACGCACACGCTACTGACGAATATGTGGTAAGTGACAATATTGAAACACACATGGCCTGCCTAGATATATCACATATATAGCTCAAGGCTGCACACACTATACAATTGGCATAAGCATAGCTTCATGGCATTAGCGAGAGGTGAGACTTTGAACTAACCAACAACATCTACATACTTTGTACAGAAGGATTTAGTGCACATGCTGAGCTACAGATATACACAGCCGTGGATAACACCCATGCATCATTTATCTATGTAAGACTACTGTGTAAAATGCATACATGCTTATTTTAAACAGTGCCGGGCCAAATTTATAGCATTCATAAAGGCTTGCAGATCCATGTAGAATGTACCTTATTTAGTTTTCAGTACAAGCTATTTTTTGAGCAGGGATAACTTGTTGCTTTCATTACATACAGCGCAAACAGGAATGTTCTTAAAAAGTCTGATATGTAACAGAGAACGGCAAACTGTCTATATTATTGGCTTCTACTACATTTACAATAATCAATAGCTAAACCTATAGATACAGGACACTTAAAATAAAAGTGATGGGGAATTAATTTAACATAACTTTGAATTAAAGCAAAGCTAGCAACTAAAACTTCATTTGAAACAGTGTGAAATTAGCAAGGTGAGTACATCACAAGTAGAATCTAAATAAAATGGAAGAAAAAGTACCAACCGCAGCAACAACTACGAAAGTGAATAGAAAAGGGAATTCCTTCAAATAATGACACAAGCATTTATGTTTGTTTGATTAAATACCTGACTTTAATATGTATTTAAAATCCATGTTTTTTTCAAAGTCTCCTTTACAGAAATGCCTGGAGCACACATATGTAGGCAAGTCTTTGTGTGAGTGTTTAAAGCGTGTGATGCATTGCCATTCTTTGCGAGATGTAGCATCTTTTGGAAACTTGTGATATGTAACTCCCTTGTCCTCTTTTCTTGTGGAACATGACTTACAGTTTTCTACACAACACTTTTTTACAGCCATCCTAGTAGTATTTAAATATGAGTATTATTGTTATAAATGATGAAGTAGTAGGTACTTAGTTCCTAACAATGTTTAAATCTTGCCAAATTCCGGATGTACTTACATGCACCACCACGATTAGTGAATTAGTAAGTGCGCAAAATGATTCTTCAGTGTTTTAGTACCATCATTCGTGTTCGATTAGCCAAACAATGATATAATTTTGCCTTTTGATAAAGTCCGCAAGCCTGCAGTGGCCTGCACTGCGCACTGCTCTGCTCACCTGCTGCTTTGATGTACTGCGTACAAGACTACTAGTAGCTTAACTCAATGAATACATTTAATCAATTATGAGCAGAGAGTTCTTATCATTTTAACACCAAACAACCGAGAAATATCAGGTTTTCCATTGAGGAATGACACTACATACAATTTTTATCTAGGGACACTACCTCAATGAGGTTTTCATATTTTTTACACAAATGCCATCGCATGATCGCATGTCGCACATCAAAATCTACAAAAAAAAACATTCTTGTTCCAGTGCAAAAATTTTCATACTTAACTATTTTTTACTATATTTGCATGATAAAGAAAAGATACACGCGTTGCTGTATAGATAAAATGAGACAGAAATATATTAATGATTAAAATCGAAACGCGTACAACTAACGCATCGTAGCGAGCCGCCCAATCATTGAGCCCGAGGGCCCGAGGTGAGATTCCAGCCAAATATAATGTTGCCACAATAATTTAAACTTGTGTAACACTTCCATTTGTATTCTGTGGTAACACTTATCGATTCCAGTACAACCACAGAATAATAAGGGACAGAAGCATCACTCCGCAAAGTAAACAAATAGTGACTCATACTATGACGCAATAAAATTCAATTCAGCTCGCGTAGTGCTGCATACCTACCAGTCATATTAACCTACAGAGCGCCTCTCTTTCTATCGCATAGTTATTATCTTTTCTGACGCGGCACGTGTAACAACGCGCGACCCGCCCGCCGTCGTCGGTGTCCGGCTATGTACTTGTAGCTTCGTACCTACAGTGCGGAGTGCGCCTGGTACAACCTTATAACCCTAGAATACAAACCAAAGCTTTTCGAAACCGCAACTCCGAGGTCTACAATTTTATTGCTTTACTTATTTTTTTAATTTAGTACCTACAGTTTGTTTCGTAATGAGCTTGCAAATAGGAATCGTACGTGAAATAGTATTTAACATTCATGCATATTATTCTAAAATATTAATTTCACAAAAATATTTCAGTTTACAGCGAACAACCAGTAGTGTGATTTGACACAAATAGTTTTCCTGCCATTTCACATTTTCACAACACTACACTTTTTTGTTTTATTTTCCAAGGACTTTTTGGCGGGAAGTGAAAAGTGTACAGTTCGATTTTGTTTTATTTTCCAAACAAGTGTTATTTCGAGTGATCATGTGTTATATCGGTGGAATATTAACCATTATGTGTTCGTTAACGTGCATGAGTGTAGGCAAATGAAACAAAATAGGTAAAACATTGCTTTTTATGTTCTTACAAAAAGTCCATGGAAAGCTTGAATAAAGTTCCACCACTTTATTGAAGCACTAGGAGAGGGTCCGGCTTGTTGCTGTTGACCCTCATTCTCAACAAAAGTATAATAAAATGGAATATTAAACTATCAAATAAAAACTACGTAAGACATGGCGGTATGGTCCTAGAGACTTTAGCCTGCCCTAACGGGCGAACTTAAAAAAAAATAAAACAATTGACGTGACGTTTTTTGACCTTTCAATTTACAAAATCAATAACTTTGTGTAAAATATTAATAAAACGAATATTTACTATAGAAGTGAAAAAAGAGTGCAAGAAAAGAATAAAATGGATTTAGCAAAATCTTTGTTCACCTCACGGGATCATGACGGCTATGTGGGTCGTGAAGACCACGAACGAAAGATAAGTGCCGCGCTAGCAGATGACGACCCAGAAGATATAATAGATACAATAAGAGGTCTCAACATTGCGGATGAACTTCTTCCAGCTCCCGGTGGCCCGTTTTCGGCACTTACCCCAAGTATGGTACCTCAAGATATAATGGCTAAACTAGCACAACCAGAGTCAGAAGGTCATGGTGGTGGTCTCCCCGATTACAGATTTGATGAGTTTGGGTTTTGTGTTGAAGACGAGGAAGGCGCAGAACAAAATTCTGATAAATTATCAGTTAATGCATATGTCGAAGATGATCAACATCGCCTCCAATGGGAGTTTTACAGCAAGGAAATCAACTTTTCCGAAGGCGAAGGTAAATTGGAAAAGACGGAGAAATTACAAAAAATGGTAAAAGATGGCGTCCCGCACACACTCCGTCCTCAAGTTTGGATGCATTTATGTGGTGCTCATAAAAAAAGAGCAGCAACAGAAATCACTTACCACGAAATCGTCAGAGCATCTAGTGACGATGGCCTTGTAACAAGTAAGCAAATCGAAAAAGATTTAGTACAGATTTTGCCAAACAATGTTTGTTTCTCCCATCCGACTAGCACCGGTGTGCCAAGATTACGCAGAATATTACGAGCCTTAGCATGGCTTTATCCTGACATAGGTTATTGCCAGGGAACTGGTATGATTGCAGCATCGTTGCTTCTACTGATGGAAGAAGAAGACGCATTTTGGATAATGTGTACTACTGTAGAAGATCTCTTACCTGCTTCTTATTACTCGTCAACATTGATTGGAATACAAGCTGATCAAAAAGTATTGAGAAGCCTTATTTCTACTTACCTACCAGGCATCGATCAAGTTCTTAATGCCCATGATATTGAGCTCTCTTTAATAACAATGCATTGGTTTTTGACATTGTATGCTAATGTTGTTCACATGAATATTTTACTAAGAATATGGGATCTTTTCTTTTTAGATGGCTCTCTTGTACTATTTAAAGTAACATTGGCAATGCTTAAGATAAGAGAAAATAGGTTCACTGAAATTTCTAATTCTGCTCAGATCTTTAATGCACTCTCTGATATACCGGGCGAAATAGATGATGTTGACTTACTCATAAAAACTATTGTTGAAGTTTGTGGTGACACATTGAGCCCAACATTGATTGATACTCATAGAAGAAGGCATCTTGCCTATCTTATGGCGGATCAAGGCGCATTAGTGGGAAATCCAGGAGCAGTGTCAAACTTACCAAAGCAGCAATTGCAACGACGTCAAATTAAGAAGAATAAGTCAGTTATACAAACTATACTTTTCGGTGAAGATAGTAACAATGAAGACGCAGTTTCAAAAAACGTTAAGCAAACTGAAATACTAGTGGATTTGCGAGAAGCAATTTTACAAGTAGCTCGACATTTTTTGGCTCTCGAGCCTCAGCTGGCATCTGAAATTCAAGTTACTGCTGATTATACAATGCAGAGTCATGCAGCAGACAGAGAGAGGTATGTCAATGTCTCTCGAAGTAAGAGAAGACGTGCAAAGGCTTTGTTAGACTTCGAAAGGAGAGATGGGGATGAGCTAGGTTTCAGGAAGAATGATGTTATTGAAGTAATTAGCTCAAGAGATGAACACTGTTGGATTGGTGAACTAAATGGACTAAGAGGTTGGTTTCCAGCACGATTCGTAAAATTGTTGGATGAAAAGGGGGTCAAGTATAGCAGAGCGGGGGATGACTCTGTAACAGAAAAGGCAGCTCACCTTGTAAGAGGTGTTCTAGCTCCTGCTTTTAAACGAGTACTTTTACATGGTATTAAAAGGCCGAGTTTTTTAGATGGTCCATGTCACCCATGGCTGTTCATAGAAGAAGCATCGTCAAGAGAAGTAGAAAAAGATTTTAACTCTGTTTACAGTCGTTTGGTTCTGTGCAAAACTTATCGTTTAGATGAAGATGGTAAAGTACTGACTCCTGAAGAGTTATTATATAGATGTGTTCAAGCTATCAACCTGTCACATGATAATGCCCATGCTCAAATGGATGTTAAACTAAGAACGTTAATATGTATGGGTTTGAATGAAGAAGCATTGCATTTATGGCTAGAAGTTCTCTGTTCGTGTGTTGATGTGGTTCAGAAGTGGTACCATCCTTGGTCTTTCATAAATTCGCCAGGCTGGGTGCAAATCAAATGTGAATTAAGAATACTTTCACAGTTTGGATTTAATTTAAATCCAGAGTGGGAACTCCCATTGAAGAAAGACACACAAAATCAACCATTAAAAGAAGGTGTCCGGGACATGCTTGTTAAACATCATTTGTTCTCTTGGGACTTGTAAATTATTATTCATCGTAGACTAAACTTTTAATCACGCACCAGTACATTTTGTATTATAATAGTAGCAACAAAAAAAATTGTAATTTAAGTGGTATTGACTATGTTTTAAGGTTTATAAAGAATCTTAAAATAAATTATTTATATAAGTACTTATATAAATATATTAGTAATTTTAAGAAGTTCAATTATTATCTTGAGCTTATAATCATGCACTATTAGGTTCTTAGTTAATTGTATAGCTTAACAATATTTAATTTTAATTTGTAGAATGATTAATTATGTAAAAATTATATGTATAATGTTTATATTTCTGTTGGACCTAATCATTACTATTTGTTTTAATGTGATCTCTTGTCCAGTAAATTATGCAATATTAATAAAATTCAAAATGTTATATCATCTGTATAAAATACCTTGTCTAAATAAATTGATATATTTTTATTACCTACTTAGATTATCATCTGTTACCATTGTTACCAATACTAATACTTGGTCAACTATATACGTAAGTATATCGTTTCTATAATATATTTATGTAAGTACATGACATTAGTATATACTAACGTTATTAATAAGAAATATAATATATACACGCTTGTTGGAATTTCAAGTGAGAAAAAGTAATAACTTATTAAGAATCAGCCAATATTTACGTTATCATTAATTCATTCCCAGCACTAAAAACAAAACAAAAACGGGGAAGAGAATGTGCTCAGAAAGTTGGCTGGAAATCCACACATTTTGTGGCACAAGTAGGAGCCAGATTTGTCACTTAGGGCGCCGTTGAAATCTTTATGAATGTGAAAGTGAACTCTACAGTGACTTTGCAAGACTGCTAGCATTTTGCGAAGTCCCTGCAAGTGTAGAAGTAGGTAACAATAAGTTATAAATTAAGTTACTAATGGATGTACGATGACGATCTTGATAATTAATAATATGTGACACATTTAAAATATAATTTATTATTGGCATAATTATTAGTATTAGACATGTTAGTTACTATAAGCTATTAGTTTCTTGGTCATTATTTTCGTAAAGCGCGATACTCTCTGTGTAGTGCAGGTATTTTACTCTCAGAGTATAATAATAGAAACTTTTTATTTTCTTTGCGATAAACAATTTGTAACTATTACAATTTGTTTGTAACAGTTTGTACCTACCTAACTATTAAGTTCAGTATAATTTTTGGGCAGAATAGTTTTGGTAACACTGGATAATCGATTTATTGAAGTCGTAACGTAGTTACCTAATTCGTATCGGAGATGATACTGCAACATTTTCCCGCTAGGGGCGCTACTAGCGTATTAAGTAAACTTATGTTTAAGTTGTTATTTTCTTCGTAAAACATGGTAACGAAACTTGTTACAAGCAGTTGTAACTGCTTGAAACAAGTTTCGTAGGAACCACATATTAATCTGTGGTTCACATTAAAGCAAAAGTGTCAAGCTTCGAGTAGACAGCCAAATATTATATAGGCTGGATCATTGAGGTCTCACACTATAGAGGGATAATTACGAAGTTTTCCGACCTAAAAAAGGATAGCGCTATACAACAGGCTCTTATAAAGAACGAGGTACAACTATTATCATATTGTCTCTATCGCGTAACCCATTTTCTTAACATTGGTCATGACATGTTAAGTCAAAATAGTGGTCCGGCAGGGTCGGCTTGTGGTTTTTTAATTTGTGTTGTGGTATTTCTTATTATTTTTAAGTGAATCTTTGTGAATGTGTACTAGAAAGAATTTAGAATTGAATGTGAAAAAATATTCGGGTCAAAATACTAGTTCTTCTATTGTAAATTTTACCTGTATGGAAATAATGAATGTATGTATATTGTATAAATGTGTCATATATTTTATTTGATTATTTTATTTACCTGACTGGTTTAATCCTATATAGAACCTGGTTAACAACAAAATATTAATGATTGCATAAGAAGCATACCGTAAGGAAATGTAGTTACCGCAATTTCATTCGAGCTCTGCGCTGTAGCGCCGCCACTATAACTTCAGAAAGTCGTAGGTAGTTGGTCTGTAAAAGGTACGAAATCTGTACTATTATTCTGTGGCCACGCTAGAACGTATTCATTACTCGGCCACCTAAAAGAGACCTTCACCTTTTGATCTGTTTACAGGAGTAATCTATCATAAAAAGTAATTTCTGGATTTTTCGACAACATATGCATATTCCCTATTTCCCTATTCTTTCACTCTGGGGTAGAGAATAGTACAGATGTCCTACCTTTTACAGACCAACTACGAACTTCTGAAGTTATAGTGGCTGCAATGCAACGCAGAACACGTTACATTTTCATTCAAGCGAATGGGAGAATTTTTCATAGGTATGGTAAACACTCCAAAAATACTGTCAAAAAACTATTGCTTTCCAAAAGTGTTACGCTGTCAAGGACTCTATAGTGTCATTCCTCAATGGGCTGGATATTTTATCTGAGGTTTCAAGTTACCACACTTGCTGTCTAAAGTTGTTTATTTCTTCTGTGAGCCGGGTAGGAGCGGCGGCGGCTACGACTCCAAAAAGTACGATGGTAGGTGGTTATAGGTGGCTGCTCGTGCCTACTGTCCTGCGAGCCCTGCGGTGCCCCCCGAGATCTGGTGGCCTGGTGCTCCACGCCCACTATCAAGGTGGAGACAGCTCCGCGTATGTCTCATCACTTGAAGCCTACTTTATCTGAGCTTGAAGCACTACTAAATGCGGAACTTCTATAATAGATGTGTTCATTAAGCTGGTACTAAATCTAACTAACTTTTGACTTGTGTTCCTTGTTTTGACAAACTTGTCGTGTCTCGGTGTTCGGCTACCTGGCCCTAATATTTATTCAGCAATATCTTGTCAATTCTTCTTTCAGGCTTATGTTAAACGACGAAAATAACAACTTAAACATTTACGTGCAACAGCGCCTTTAGCGGGATAAAGTTGCAGTAGGTTTACATATTCCTAAATACTTACTCGCTCACCTGATCCTTCTTATCCTTTCCAGTAAAATCATCATCCTTAATCCCCCATTATTTACACTTACTATGGTTTCCCCGCTTTAATAAAAAACAATCCATAAAACTGATTATACACAAATCAATGAAAAATCGAAAAACTTAGACGCTGGCAAATGCACAACGTGCGAAGCCAAATAACAGAATGAGAAAAAGAAAAAAAGTTGCTATATTCTTCCTTCTAAAAAGATAAACAGAGATATAACGTATACAAACAGAGATGGCTTTAGCTCATTTGCTTTTGTGTAAACGTGATAATAAGTTCGACATGCTCATAGTGTACTTTACACAAACGCGTAACATTACGTGGTCGATGACTGTCAAAAGTGACAGTTATCTAACCTCTTCGTTTCTCTTCAATTTGAGAAGTCAAACGTGCTTGTTCTCTTCGAGCTAAGGCCAATCGGCAACTTGCACGCAAATTATTTAAAAATGGCATCCAAGGCTGAATTAGCTTGTGTTTACTCCGCTCTCATCCTCGTCGACGATGATGTAGCCGTCACTGTAAGTTTTTTGCATTTTCATGTCTTTTCTACGAAGTTGTAAAGCATCCCCGTGCCTCTACTGTTTTATCCAAGTTCATCTAGCCAATAGTCTCACAAATTAGTGTTACAATGGTTGAATTAAGCTCGCATTGATCGGTTCGAATCATGTTAGGCTCTATTTTCATAATTATATATGGCGGGAATAGTTGTTTACGTTTTTATGTTTGTGTCCATCCGCTAGGAGAAATAGTGTTCTCATTATCTGTGTTGCCCATGTCCAGGGTGAGAAGATCTCTACCATCCTGAAGGCCGCTAACGTGGACGTCGAGCCTTACTGGCCGGGTCTGTTCGCCAAGGCGTTGGAAGGCGTGAACGTTCGTGAGCTCATCACCAACATCGGATCCGGCGTCGGCGCGGCACCGGCCGCTGGCGCAGCCCCCGCTGCCGCCGCCGCGGCTGCACCCGCTGAAGTTAAGGAGGAGAAGAAGAAGGAAGAAGAACCCGAAGAATCTGATGATGATATGGGCTTCGGTAAGTTTACTCACATCAAAGAATTACAAATCTCTGTATGTCATAATTTCTTAATTTATAAGAATGTTACTCCCATTACCCGATAGATAAATCTTGAATAACTTTTGTAAGAAGTTCATTCATCACCAAAGAGTTCCAGATGTATTGTAAAGTGGCTTTAAATTATAAAGGAACATTTTAGATCCATTCTCATATATGGCACAATATTTGTGTGTAAAATCAAATTGGATCATATTTAACTGTACCTCAATTTATTCCCGTTTATCCGCCAAATATACTGATTGTGCATCAAAATATGTTCATTAAAATATTTCATAATGAGCACCTATTTTATGAATTTACATGTTCACGGCGTTGGGGTCGCCCTAGGACTACTCCGCCGTACCCTAACCTACCGAGGGTTGCTCCTTATACCGTTGGGGTGGCCCAACTACCGAGGGCTGCCCCTCATATTTTTGAGTGCTAAAAACAGACTAAACTTGGTGCACTTCATCAGAACTACATCAGAATTTTTGGTGAATGGTTAAAATTATCCAATCAAATTAAATAAAGCTCCTATGTACTTCCAGTTATGTACAATTTCAATGATGATTTATGCATGTATTAGCTTCAGAAAATGTATGATTGACAAACTTTCAACTGAGAAATTCTACCGAAATCTCTGACATCAATGAACTACCTGTTCCATTACTAATATTGGATTTCTTTTGTTTCAGGTCTTTTTGACTAAAAAGCTTTATGTTAAAGCTGTGGTATTCCATAAAAAGCTTCATGAAGCTTTTTTAGTTATAAGGCAAATGACTTTTTATTAAAGTTACAAAATCAATTATCTAATCTTTAACTTTAAACCTGTCCCTCTATCTGCATTGCCTTAGCTAATAGACATTTGAATTGAGTACAATCACCTATTCCTTCCTATTCAGCATAGCCTTCCTATTCAGCAACTGTACCTAATGACGGCCTCTGTGGTGGAGAGGTTGGGCAGGTTGGCTCAAATCTTATACACCACTGAGGTTGCGGGTTCAATTGCAGTGATGAGAAGAATGTTTGTGTACAGCAGAAAAAACAAGTGCAAGCATTTATTTTGTGTCTGGGAGTTGTGGGACTATGGTCTTCATAGTTCCTGGTTCCCTAGATACAGGGAATCCTAGTTAGGCGCCAAGATCTATGTATGTAATCGGTGGGCACTATTAATTTTATTTTAATACCAGTCTAGTAAATCATAGTCTGTCAAACAGTCAGTGTTTGATGTTAGCGGTTAGCGGAAAAGTCGATGTCTAGACAGCTGATGTTACAACTGTTTGTGCGAGCGTTGACACGTATTTAAAGAAATTAGTAGGTTCAGTAATAAGGAACCAAAATAATAATATTATTTTACACATGAAAGGCACACATAACAAAGGTAACACATAGTTCTAACAAATAATTGCAACTTTATTTCACTACATTCCTAAATTTAAATACATAACAATTTAACTATATCCCCACATGGCTCGCTGAACTCCAGAGATCCTGTTGTGATCTGCAAGGTGCCTCCACACAATACGACTCAGGCGCCAGTCTGGTACTACACCGCGGGGTCTGGGAAAACATACGTACTATGTCAATGGTCAGTAATAAAAACAGCTTGTCAAAATTACATAATGACCTTTTGTATGTGACAGGGCCCATTTTGAACCAAGATACACAAAATGGTAAAAAGGAGATATCTTATTTTCACAAATTTTGTTTGAGATTAACTTAGATTTTGACGTAAATACTTTTTATGAATTTTTTTTTTTTTTACACTTTATAGATCTATGTTTGGCTACTATCTCGCCTAATGTGAAGCGATGATGTGGCCTAAGATGGAGCACATAGATCTAGAGAGAGACGGCAGTTGAGCGGCTGCTCAGACCCATCTCCCCAATGGTTCACCGAACATCATCCCGAAACATGACTAGGTCGCTTGACGGCATGGCTTTGTTCGGTGGGTGGTATTACAACCACGGCCAGAGCCTACCACTCCAAAGCGCGTAAGCGGGTTTCATCACGATGTTTTCCTTCACCGTTTTAGAGCGAGCGTGCAAAATCTGCACTTAACTATAAGTCATTGGTGCAGGGCCGAGTCGGGATTCGAACCCAGGTGCGTTGGATCGAAAGGCGCACGAGTTCCCGCTGAGCCACACTCACTCTTAAATGTGCGTAGTTTAGCCGGTATAGATGGCCTTCAATACTTTATGTGAAAACTGAGGGCCCAAGTTTGGCACAGCTAGGACACGGGCCTAGAGAGAGAGTATGGGCCATAATCCACCATGCTGGCCCAGTGCGGGTTGGTGGATGTCACATGTCCTTGAATTTTTGTGTTAAATTATATAAAATCTTATTCCAACTTTCACAATTATTTTAAAATGTTCACTGAATCCTAAGCATATTTTCAAGGATTTTAATCAGAGGGGCCCTCATAGCATACGCACATTAACTTTCATATGATTACAACTAAAACTTATTGCAAAAATACCTCGACGTCACAGCGCATCTGTTATTAATCCTCATTGGTATACAATTCATCTCAAACTTGTTGATGTCTTTGTCAGCCAGTTCTCTGATCTCGAGAGGCAAGACATCGTTTTTCCTCATAGCGTTGATTCTTGTCCTCTCGAGGAAGTTCTCGGCCGCCATGCGCCGTCGCTTCACATCACGGATCATGAGCGCGTTGGCCCATTTGTTACGAACTTGCTGGAACTGAACATTTGAGGTTAGATATAGGTCTAGTTCACGTACAATGTTAACTACATAAACGTAGAGGTCATATTAGGGACTAAAAGTAGTATAAATGTGAATTTAACATTTGCATAATACAGTGAAAATCAGTAAACATTAAGAATTCGCTATGACAACACAAAAAGTAATAACTTCTAAGATTTTACCCCATGACCAGGAAAAGCTTGAGAATTTATCACATATTTTGCAACATTTGTTAAGTTTAAATTCATGTTTAATTCAATAATCGCTGAAAAATTGTAATTCCTGGGTTCAAGAAAAAGAGGTTACAATATGATTAGTGTTGCCAGTATGAATTTCCGATAAGGTATGGCAGGTTTGTCGAATTAGTATGTTTATAGACTTATAGAATGGCTCGTTAAGTGGAGGATGGCCTTCAACGTGGGGAAGACGGCCGCGATGCTTACCGGTGCCCAGCGCACCCTGATACCTCCACTAAGACTTCTTGGACAGGACGTCAAGTGGGAAACCACGGTGAAGTACCTAGGCGTCCGCATTGACCGGACGTTGAGGATGTGCCCGCAGGTAGAAAACGCCGTCTGCCAGGCGAAGGCCGCCCGCGCCCTCCTCCCTCCTAGCCTCGAAACTCCCACTGCGTACGAAAGTGGGAATATACAAGACATATATTCGTACTCGCATCACGTATGCGGCACCGGCATGGTACCCACTATGCTCGGAAGCCCAACGGAGGCGACTCCAAGTAGTCCAGAACGTCGCCCTGCGCATGTGCACGGGGGCAGGCCGTTACGTTCGCAATGACGTAATCGCCCGCGACGTCGGGATCGAGCCGGTGAAGGAGTTCGTGGTCCGACGGGCGCGTCGCATGTACGACCGCACCGACAACGGAACACACCCTCACCTGCAAGACATTGCGCCCAACCACACAAGGCCCCCAATGAACTGCAGAAGCGTGCATTGCCCCGCGATATTCTTCCGCAGCAGGACGAGGAGGATGCTCACTCATATATTTGAAGTCGGTGCCAGCCAAGTCTAATAGGTAGCAGATAAATACTATGTATATAGTAAGTACTACTTGTAGGTAGTATCTACTACCTTTTAGACTTGGCTGGCACCGACTTCAAATATATGAGTGGGTAGCGCTTATGATAATTATATTAATTTATTTTTTACTTTTGAGTGCCTATTTGTGGTTTTGAAGTCGGTTTAGTTTTTTTTGAAAAATAATTTATTTTACTCTTTTTAGTGCAAAACAAGTTTTAATTAAATTAATTTAAAAAGTTTTTAAAGACAAGCTTTTATGATCTAGAAGCCACATCATGACGAAGTTTAGAACGGGATATCACAATTAAGTGCATGTACAAAAAAATTTCATGTCTGTCCTATTCTTTGTTGAGGAGTTCCCTCGCCGGAAGTCAATCCTGGGTGTATCAGCCATGTCATGATGGAATTTAGAACAGGCTATTATGGTTAAATCCATTTACGAAATGTTGTGACTGTACTATTCACCGTTGAGGAGTTCCCTCACTGGAAGTATACCCTGGGTGAAGCAGGTGAAGCAGTCGAATACAAACCTCCACCTTTAGAAAGTTGGTTACGAAAAAACAAGAACCAACTTGAAGATTAAACTTATATTTTTTGTTTTTGCTAATTTTTTCAAAATGTACTGAATGAATTTCGATAAAATTTATATGGCACCTCCTCTGAAGTATGACCTACCAATCAAAAAAAGAATCATCGAAATCAATGCATAATTGGCGGAGTAATCGCGTAACAAACAAAAAAAAAATAGACGTGTGGCACTCGGAGACTGCCGGGGTAAAGCTAATGCATAGCATTCGGAGTGGGGGGTGTTAGGTTATTTTCGTTACGGAATTTCTGGATTCGGTCTCCACGCTCAAGGCCCGCGATAGAAGCTATGCAATAGCTTAACATACCGTCGAGTTATAAACCTCCTCCGTTTTGAAGTCGGTCAAATAGTTAACGGGGCAATAATGTACGGTTGGAGCCAAAGTACGAATGAGGTACGGTCGGGTGATAAAAAGTACGTAGATCGAAACTTATGGTACGATCTGGCAACGCTGATACAAAATCATCACCAAAAAAATGGAATGTATTAAAAACAGCTGATTGACATTTGACAATCAAAGGAAACAGCATAGATAAAATACGTAGTTTGTTTATAGTTCATTCGAACTTTTTGGCGGGAAGTGAAAAGTGTACAGTTCGATTTTGTTTTATTTTCCAAACAAGTGTCATTTCGAGTGATCATGTGTGATATCGGTGGAATATTAACCATTATGTGTTCGTAAACTGGCACGAGTGTAGGCAAATGGAACACAATAGAGATAACATTGCTTTTTATGTTCTCCCAAAAAGTCCATGGAACGCTTGAATAAAGTTCCACCACTTTATTGAAGTACTAATAGAGGTTCCGGCTTGTTGCTGTTGACCCTCTTTCTCAACAAAAGTATAGTGAATGGAATATTAAACTATCAAATAAAAACTGCGTAAGACATGGCAGTATGGTCCTAGAGACTTTAGCCTGCCTTAAGGGGCGAAGTAAAAAAAAAAATATAGTTCATTCCTAAGATAAAGATTTTAATAAAAATATTTAAAAATAAGTTTTTAATTGTATTCAGATAAATTAAATCTTTGTAATATGTATACTATATACCAAAGACGTCTATATACATTGAGTAGTGTCATTCCTCAATGACTATATATGTCTACATTTTTAATCTTTGAGTAGACATTCAAACAAAAAAGGCTGGATACTTTACTGAGTTTTTAATACTTTGTCTTTGGTTCATTCTTTGTCTAGCCTTTTTTTCAATGTTCGTAGAATGCGGTCACGATGTCACAAATTATATACCTAATCTATACTAAATCTTTGTACCTAATATTGATAGATTTTATCAAAGATTTATATTTGGATTTTATAATATATTGCGAACTCAAAGTAATGACATAACTCTGAGATTGCGAGTTTGAAAAGTGGATTTTGACATTTAATTTACAAACTTTTGCAAACATCAAAGTCAAATAATTCAAACTAACGTAAACGTCACAGAGTACCTCTTTTAGTGTTGTAGAATTATCGATAATAGCGCTATCGATAGTTGCCCTTCAAAATTATTTCACAACATCGATAATATTAACACGGTTGTTTTTAACGGTCGAATGCCTTTATCACTGAAAACAAACTACACTCTACTTACTAAAACTAAACTAACTACATACAAGAAGAAGCAATTGTACAACCCATAGACCATAAAAGGCCTATAGATAGCTCAAATGCTCCAACCCACTACCAGTTGGCAGCGTACACAAGATCCTAGCAGTATTGCCCCGTTGGATTGTAATTCTGATACGTTGAGCTAAATAAGGCCCAGAATTTTGGTCACGTGTCCCATCGATCAGGCGCTGACAGACTTTTGAAAATACGATGATCTCTCGGTCCCCCCAGACCCAAAGTCTCCACACCAAACGGCTCAAATATGTAACCGCTACCGAGGTTAGCATATTTCCGCCGCTTGAGCTGCTCGGCTGAATTAGCCGCCGCATTAGTATATTAACACTTGAATGTACTATCAATAGTATCGATAGTACAAAATTACCGATGGTACCGATATTATATTTTATTGGTCATTGTCATTATCGATAATATTTATTACCTGTCTACTGACTATCGGCGTATTCTCAATACTATCAGCTGGGTGCCAATGGTGATGTATTAAAAATGGTACTAACCCAACAAAAGACATTCATTGTACATTACTTTAATTAATATTTCGCTCTTTCTCCCTGGTTATACACCCGGTCCTTTGGAAGGCTTGCACGGGGACATGAGTCCAACACGTAGAGGCCTCTTAGAGCATTTAATTTAGGTATTTAATGGGCAACACTTATCTGGGACTGACTCTAAGTGCAACATTAAGAAGATGCAATCAAAGACAGCCCTCGATAAGTGCGAGGACTATTATTGGAGATATGAAAATTACTTATGATTGAGCTATTGAGGTGAATTTTTAATGGATGAGAACAATGATAGGAGACTACGGCACCTGCCAGTACCGCTTCATATAAAAAAAGTGGTCAGTGGTCCTAGTCTGCTCCAGCTGCGACAAACTCACGTTGATGGGCTCCTAATTATTATTATAATTACTATTTTTTTACGCTTAATAGATCCATGTTTGGCCACTGTCTCGCCTGATGTGAAGTGATGATATGGCCTAAGATGAAGCACATAGATCTAGAGAGAGACGGCAGTTGAGCGGCTGCTCAGACCCGTCTCCCCGATGGTTCACCGAACATCATCCCGAAACACGACTAGGTCGTTTGACGGCATGGCTTTGTTCGGTATTACAACCATGGCCAGAGCCTACCACTCCAAAGCGCGTAAGCGGGTTTCATCACGAAGTTTTCCTTCACCGTTTTAGAGCGAGCGTGCAAAATCTGCACTTAACTATAAGTCATTGGTGCAGGGCCGAGTCGGGATTCGAACCCAGGTGCGTCGGATCGAAAAGCGCACGAGTCCCCGCTGAGCCACACTCACTCTAAAATTTTATATCAGATAACTTAAGAAAACAGTAGTTAAATTTGTGATTAAAGTAATTCTAAGACCTTGTTGCATAGGGAGCTGTTTTCGCCTACGCTCCCTGTACCGGTGGCGGTAGGCTATTCCTGCAAGCCAGAAGTCCCGGGCGAGGAACATCTTCACGTGTTCCGCTGGAACCTGAAGCTCGTAGGACTTGAAGTCAGTGGTTCTAGTCTGCTCCAGTCGCGACAAACTCACGTTGATGGGCTCTTGACGCGTACTCCGGTACATGCCTATACTATCCCAGACTTATCGAAGGACTTCTTCACCCTTCGTCTCTTTGTCCAGGCGAGAGAGGTATATTTTGATGGTCAAGGATACAACTTGTAACGTTGAAGTTGTGACCGTGGCGGTGCCGGTGCCGCGACGATTACGGCTCACTACTACTATTAGTTAAAAATGCTCTCACAAGTTAAATCAACAATTCCTTTCATAAATAAAAAAGAATACATGCGTTTTGTAAACTACCAATCAATAAGATCACGGGCTATTGCAATCAATACCATTGCTAGTTTTGCAACGGCGCAATCGATATTATCGATTTTGAGAATAGTATTTATTGTGTAACTATTGATACTATTGGTAGTATCGACAGTATCATCAAGAATTGATAGCAATGATACAACTATTGATATTATGATTATGACTGATTTTCTTGGCCACATTCGATACTAATGTGCTATTACTATCCAGGAACAGGCAGAAGAGTAGAGAATAGAGATCCAGGAACTACATAATATGTATAATCTGTAATACTATCGCGATTTATCGAGTATCGATAGACTATTACTGATTTTACTTTCGCACAACACTACTGTCAATGTCAACAAAGTAATATTACCAATACGGCCCTAGATAAAAATTGTATATACGAAAAGAAATAAGGCGGCAAAGGCGAAAGTGCGCAAACCATATAATCTTATTTTACAAAATGAATTCCAAACGAACAATATCTCAGAGATCAACGCGAAGCAGCGCTAAACAAAGCCCAGCTAAAAAGGTGAGAACCATTGATCTTAATAATTATCTTCACAAAACATTGCGAGAGAGTGGTCTTACTTTGAAACATCCTCCAGATAAGTGCACCACTTCGCAAGAAACTATTCATGTGATTCGCAATATAAAGAAGAATCTGGAGAAACATTTTGAATATCCCAGAAATGTATCAGAGCTGTTCACTTATTTTGAAACGGAATGTCAAGATTTAGACATTTTCAAACATTACTTGTTCCCTAACATTGTTAGGATATCGGATGACAGCAATGAGGAGTATCCAGTAAATGACAGCGTCATCAAATTATTGCTAAGTGTTACAATTCTACAAAATAAACTCGTTGACTACATTTTTGAGAAAGCTATAGACTTAGCTGCTCAAACTAAATGTGGACCGTGGATTCAAATGATCTTGAAATGTTTCTCAACACTTGACAACATTGTCGACAGTGAAAAAATATCATCAAACCTTATCAACTTACTAGACATCACCTCTGAAAAAATCGTAAGATTGGAAATTATAACAGCAATACCAGATATTATCGGAGACCAGGAACATAATAACATTTCTGCGGAGTTAAGCAGAATTCTAAGTGAAGATAATGATCTTGTTCCTGCTATTCTGGAGTGCCTGTCTTACCTTTGTCTCTCAGATGACCAGTATGAACTACTGCAAAAAAAGACCTTGAATATACTTATGAGTTTGTCAAAAAGTGGTTATTTTCCTAATTTTATTAAATTTCTGCTAATGCCCGGTCGCATGAGTGATACTGCATATTTGGAAGCAGTTCAAGGATTGAGGAATGCCTTGGGTTGGCCTACATCAGTAGCAAAACCACAAGATATTGCATCCAGCCAAGTTCTGACTGCTACTGCAATCAGGAACTCTATGGTTTCATCAAAAGCTACAGCTAATGCTTGGCTTAAAGTAGTATCAAACTGCAAGATCAACACTGACCACAAACCAATTGATATTGTGATTCTATTGATACTGTACTCTACATCAGAAGAGAAACAAAAACAAGTTGAAAATTTAATTAGAAAACTGATAAAATTCGACATATTAAGAGAAGATTTGTTAGATGATGCTTTTGAAAAATTTAAGCCCATTTTAAAAAGCCATTTGAAACAATTAATTGAGCTAGCCAACTCATTGTTGAAGACCAAAATTGATCCCGTGGTGGAATCATTTGCTACTCATATGTATACTCTGATGTTTTCCAAACTAGAAGATTGTTGCCAAACAATTGTTGCTGAACTACTTCAACTAGGTCTGGATTCAAAACAATGTGTGTTAAGTATTCTGCTCATACTAAATACAGTTGCAGCAAAAGACATGTCCCTATTAAAGCCACAAAGTGTTCAGATGCTGAGTCTTTTAGATAGAATGGATGACATGCAATTGACTGAAGTAAGAGCTGTTATGAACTTGCTCTGTGGACTTGCATACAGCTATGAACATTCAGTCATTAGAGATGATCTTCATATGGTTATAAGAAAAGAACTCAGTAGCTCTAACCCAAAAATAAAAGTACAAGGTATACTTGCAGGAATCCATGCAGTCAAATATCTGATGGCAACAAGTGATGATGAAGAGACTAGAGAAATGCCAGATGATATAAGTTATGGTTCTGTCACTCATCTTGCTGAAGGTGATTTGCGTGAAGCTGCACAAATAATAGAGATGATAAGTAGAAGTACAAAGCAATTTCCAGATATGACAGCATTTTTTTATGATGAGCTCTCTAAAATTATTTCATGTGCATCTTACATCAATAAAAATTTCATGTCATGGCTAACTGACGCAGTAACAAATGATTTACAACAAAACTTTATTGTTGATACATTACAAACAGAACAGATTGGTGATCTAAAGATAAGCATGCAATATTGCCTGAATGCTGACAGTGAGATGGATGAAGTAATAGCCATTAATATTGCAGGATTAACATTACATTCCAAGAATGAAGTATGTGTTGGTATTCTCTCTCCTCTTTTCCAACTTGTGCAAACTCTACACTGTAAGCAGCATGAAGGCAATTTATCTAGTATTGATGCCTTGTTGGGATGTGCCATTTTAATGCCAAAGTTTGACATTGATTTGATTGAAGATATGGATTCTGCTCCTGTGAATAATATATTAGACTGTTTAGTTCATTGTGTAAATTGGTTCAGAGAATTACTTAATGCATTTGCCACTCAAAATGATGATGCTCTAAGAGGAAAAATTCTAAGAAGAGTCATACAAATAGAAGAATTGCAAAGAGTGATTGGCGAAATTATCATTAGAAGTAAAATATCTTACAAAGCTCCTATTAGCATTTTGAATATAAATAAGTATTCTGGTGAACATGTTGAACACAAATCTGTGAAAGTTCAAAACACTAAACAAAAGTCCCAAAAGAAAAATGCTGTTGATGAAACTGGTTTGCCTGAAACAGTAAGATCACAAGCAACACAACCTAATAATCCTGTCAAGAATAAAATAGATGCTATTCAAAACGTAGGTTTCCGACAAATGAATCTAAACCTACTGCAACTATTTAAACTTAATATGACCAGTGAAAATGAATCGGAAACCGAATTAACTGTGAAAATGCTAAAATTCATATTAATATGCGTAAATAATAATATCGAAGGAATCTTGGTGTCTAAAATAAAGAGAAAGACATTCCTCACTAAGCAAGAACCTGCTGTATACGAACCTAAAAAGGCAGAGGAATGTGCTAAAGCTGTGAGCGAAGTATTGCCTAAACTGATTGATCACATTAAATTCCTTACCTCTTATATGGATAATCACATTACTGTGAACAGTCAAGATGATAATGGTTTTTTGTTCACTACAGAAATGATGGAGTACATCGCATGTTTGGAAAATATTTATAACCTACTCACTATATACTTCAAATGGATCGGTTTTAGAAATCATCAGAATGCTTTACTGAAATCTTCACTTAGAACCGTGGCTGATTCTGATAGCGCCATAATTTCTTTAAAAGAGCTGTTAAAAGCTGTTGCAGAAAAATTTGAAAAACATGAAAATTACTGCATACAACTTTCGACTGCAATTTATTTGATAGAACTTGTAAATGTTGTACAAAGTTATTCAGACAATAAAGCTATTCTGAAAGTATTAAGAAATTTGGCTCAAAACTTCTTGTCTCAACAGTGGAAAAGTCCTGACGGAGCCCTGGAAAAGGGGCTACATTTCAACCAAAGTGTAGACCGATTAGCGTCAATCTATTTTATAAGCAATGAAATCTTGTCTTTGAAAACCTTAACTTTGCAGTTAACTAATGAAATCAAATATTTAAAAACTAAAAATGATACTCTCAATTCACTGAAATGTATAAATAAAGCCAATTTTCCGATTCTGTACAGAAACCTGGGAACAGCGCTTCACGAAGCTATTAAAAGCTGTTTGAATAAAGGAATGACTAATTCTGAACATCTCAGCCTATGGAAAGATGTTGCTACAATAATGAAACACATGTCTGACATTGCTAAGACTCTTGAAACTAGGAACACTTTATCAGCATTTTTCAAAAAGTCCCTTCCTGTTCTGAAAGTGTTCATGTCTCATGGGATGCCTATTTTGGAAATACAGTTTAAGAATGAGACGCAAGATGTTTTAGAAATACTAAAGATTCTCCAACAATCGACCAGATTCTTGCAGTCCTTGTGCTGTCATTCGCGATTGAAGAAAGACACTGCTTTGATGAGTAAAGTTCCTTTCATGAGGCAATTACTAGAGACGTTAATATACAAAGTGAAGGCTGCTTTAGCTGCAAATAATTGTTCTGAAGCGTTTTGGATGGGCAATTTAAAGAATAAGAACATTCACGGTGAAATAATTGCAACACAACAAAGCGTCGAAAGTGAAGAATCTGTGGAAGACGGCGATGACCTACTTCCTGAGGATAATGATAGTGGTGATAGTGATGATGATATGCTCAATCCTGACTCTAAAAGCGTCAGTGATATTGTTTGATTGATTTCATGATTAAGTGATGTTTATTATAAAATATATAAAATGCCTAATAATGATTGGATTTGTTTATATTTCTTGTATTACGAATCCTAATATTACGACGTTTCTTTATTTATTTAATTCTTTATTGCACTATTACAAGTACACTCGAGAGCAATGAATCCGGGTCACTTAAAGAATGTTAAAAATCTCGGAAACTAAAAATGATAGGTTAATGCAATAAATTGTATTTAATAGACAATGTAATACTCCTTAAATGAAAGTAAAAAAAATATGAGTCACCATACATTTTATTAACACAAAATTACATAAAGAAAAAAACTGCTGATCTCTCCTTAAAACAAAAATAGGAAACATGAAATTTTTGAACTTTATTACGATTTTCTTGAATTTTAATACTTCGTATTGCCTCCTCGTGCTTCCATTACTGCGTTTACGCGGTTTGGCATGCTGTACACCAAGTTCCTTATACGATTTTGGGGAATATTCTCCCATTCCTCTGTGAGAGCAATTTTGAGCTCACGAAGCGTGATTGGGGGAGGGTTTCGTTGTTTTACGCATCTGCCTAGCTCGTCCCAAGCATGCTCGATCGGGTTGATATCCGGGCTGCGCGCTGGCCACTCCATACGAGTAATGTTCATCTCTTGAAGGTAGTCATTCACAATCCTACCTGTATGAGGTCGGGCATTGTCATGCATAAATATAGCATCCTCACCTAAATTGACCATAAATGGACCAACGTGATCATTGAGGATTTTTTCCACATATCTTACGCTAGTTAAAGAGCCGTTTTCTATGATCACCAGCTCTGTGCGACTTTCAGAAGAAATTCCGGCCCACACAAGTACAGACCCACCACCGTAGGCTACTTTTTCTTCGATGCATGCTTGCTTGAATCTTTCCCCTGGTCTTCGATACACTCTGTGTCTTCCATCGTGCTTGTAGAGCATAAATTTTGATTCATCGGAGAACATAACTTTTGACCAATCTTCAATACTCCAATTTACGTGGCTCTGGGCATATCTTAGTCTCGAAATACGATGCCCACGCTCCAGTTTAGGGCCGTTTGCAGGTCTAAGGGGTTTTAAGTTAGATTCAGCAAGCCGACGTCTTACTGTCCATGCACTTGGGTTACTTCCTCCGAGGCGTCGAAACTGATTGGTGAGTTCAGTTCCTGTGAGAAAGCGATTTCGAAGCATGGTGTTCACCAAGTATCGGTCTTCTCGTGCTGTGGTACACCTGGTTCTGCCCGTTCCTGGTCTGCGTAGGTTAGAACCAGTTTCTTCGTAACGTCGGAGAACTCTTTGTACTGTTGACAGCGACACACCGACAGTCCTGGCTGTATCGCGCTGACTCCGGCCGGTTTCCAGCATTGTAAGTATTCTGGTGCATTCTTCAGGCGTAAGCGACATAATTTCAGCTTGAATAATGAATATAGAGCACTATCAACATGGTTTATGTACCCACATAAATGACAGATTACAAACAAAAGCAAAACCAAATGCTGTAATTTCGTAGTTCCATCTTCGAAAGTGGCCCTTTTTCAAATTTGATTTTTTTATGATATAACTTTACAATAACTAAGAAGTTTTAATACCTTCATTTAAGGAGTATTACATTGTCTATTAAATACAATTTATTGCATTAACCTAGCATTTTTAGTTTCCGAGATTTTTAGGATTCTTTAAGTGACCCGGATTCATTGCTCTCGAGTGTAGTTGAACTCCTTGAAGTTGTGGCATTTATATCGAAATAATAATATAAACTCAATTAAAACTGATTTTAAAAATGAAACGTCAAAAATAGATATTTATATCTTATCCAAGTTACATTTATTACCACATCATATGGCATTTTCATAAATTAGACAGGTATTTCTTATGAATATATTTAATGTTCCTGTATTAAAATGTAACATCACATTTTATGATCACTTTTAGATATAACTTTGTCTTTAAATAGCGAGTTCAGTCGTCTTCGATTTTGAGTGGGTTTTTCAGTGAATTCAAAAACTCTCTGCTCGCGGACGCTGATTCGGTATAATAGTAAATTTGACGACTTCTTTTGATACTTTTTATTAGTTTGAGCACACCTACTTGAAATTCCAATACTTCGTCTTCATCGAAATTGTCTAATGTTGGTAATATTCCCGTAAAAAAAGATATATGGCGGTTTATAGGTTTCGTTCCCTGTGCACTCGTAAAAGATTCCATGAATTTCATCATTTTAGCGTCGATGGGAGTAATTTCTTTCTTCATGGGCCTCTTTGGAATAGATTGAGATGCAACTTCTAATGACACGGGGGTCCTACTCTTTGTAGTCTCCGCAGCTTTTCTGATCACTGATTCTTTAGTGATGTCTTCTGTTTTATCTAATTTTATACCATCTTGACTTGCTAAATCTTCTTCTAAACCCAAAATCAGATTAGGGTTCATAACTTTCTGTAAAAAACTCAATCGTTTACTGTACAAGTATGGCTTGGCGGTTTTGTGACGCTTTTCGATCTTTTGCTCTTGAATTTTCTTAATTGATCTGAAGTAACTGTCTCGGATATGAGTCCATTTCTGGATTACTAATGTGACTGAAAAAAACAATTAATAATTTAATTAACTACGTAAGTACCTTCTTATATTTTATTTCTGACGCCCCGCCGCGTCGCGCCACCTCCATTTAGTTTGTATTTCGATGCAAAGTACTACTTATAGGTATTTGTTTCGCAGTGGGAATCGAGCTTACACCCTTTTGGTGCTGTAGCAACATGAGTTCCAAGAGACAAGCATAAATAGGTGTGGCAAAATGTGTGACATGCAGGATTGGTACCTTTCCATTGTAGTCAGGATGTTTTGTTCATAGGAAACATCGCGCAAGTTTTAGAAAAAATAACTACATTTTTGAAAAAGGCTTCGAGTTTTCTCATAAACTTTCGATTTGATTTGATGGTTTACTTTGGACGAAACATTCCTGATGGAAAAATAGGATCGACTAAGCTCATATTTTATAAATTTTTGAGAAAATAGTATTTATCAAAAAACAAAAATTCAAATTCAAAAAAATAAAAACTAAACTTCCTTATTGCTAAGGAAGAGGAGGTTACACCCTGAAGTTGCCCCACCCTGTATAGGTACTACGTACTACCTAGGTTCTTATTTTTTTATCCTATGTTCATGTTTCAATACTAATAAATGCACAGAATACCTAATGAATACCAAGTACAAAACATATAGGCTTATAAATAAGTCGATAGTATATAGGTACCTATTTACATATTATATATGTAAGTATACTTAGGTAGGTATATCAAATGTGTTATGAAGAGAACTTACACATTCTTCGTTTTTCTTTCTCATCTAAAGATTCATAGTCGGATATAAGGACAGGCAATATATTATTCCATGCATTCTTTGTTACAGCTCGAGTCTTGTATGTTTCTAAAGTTTTATCCCAAATTACGGGATTGCCCTCGACCAATGATATTAATAATACACTGTCTATGTCGACTTTTGCCATTTCACAGAATAATTTTATAAATAGTACAAGGCCATTTATACCTATTGCTCCTGGGTATACAGTTGACAGTTTTTTGTAGGTAGGTGCCGTAGAATTGGTTTGCTAATTTTATGGTAGGTGCGTTTTCTTACAGGATTAATTTAACGTTAGGTACCGAATAAGCAATGGCTGAGTATAAAAAAATGTTTGCACTGCAAAGACAGCGACCGAATACACCGGACTACCGAACATGTCAAAGTATCTCGAAATCGAATGAACATGGGTTTCCTTTCAGGCTCCATGAGTGAACAGCTCGGTCCAGTAAGTTTCAGCAATAACGGGATACGAAAATACTGCCCTCTAGTGATTCTTCGGTAACTTAAGTTTTCCTATAGCCGGAAACCATACCTTGGCCAGCCACTGGGTGGAAAAGAACGCCAGCGACATCTAGTGGAAAGTGGGTAGGTACTGTAGCCAATAAAGAGCAAATTTTCTTTAAAAAAATCTAGGTAGGTCCTACATAATTAGATTCTCAATTTTATTTCTAAGGTACCTTATAGGTATATTTACTTACTGTAAAAGATGTTACGTATTATATTGGAAGATGTAACGTACTATGTACCTATTCAAAGTCGCTTGTGAGTTAGTAGTGTGCAACTCTACAAGAGACTAGAGACTTATAACCAAGAATCGAACTGACTAAATTTCACCCCACCCAAACACGGAACAAATGCTTGCGCTTTTTTTGTGCACAAACATTTTGTAAATTATTGTTTGAATCGAATCTGCAACCTCCATGGTACATTTGATATGAACTTGCCCAACCACAACACCTCAGAGGCAAGAATAATTTAAGCATTGAGGTCTCATTCCTCAAAGAATTTAAGACTTCTAATGACTTCTAACAATTAAAGTAATTAAAAATTAATCTAAACAAAATACATTACATTAAATTTTATAGGCGCGTACGATGGCCATCGAACTGTGGGCTAAGCCTACTGTGATGACTGTCACACAGCGACGGTAATGAGCACTGCCTAGTAGGAATCTATGTGCCATCTTGAATGTTTATAACTTGTAAATTGAGATTATGAAATAAATTATTTTATTACTGATTACCATCACATTCTTTAAAATTAATTTTCATGAAAACAATAGGACACATCTTCATTCAATGACAACAAATACAACTACTAAGTATGTAAAATAGGATAAAATTGAAATCAAGTGAGAAATAAAACATTACAAGTTAAAATTAGTCAATATATTCCTTCAGCTTAGTACAATCTCTGGGGTGGGCCCATGGTGGACTTCATGTGCAGTGACCGGACATTCTGCCAGTGCTTCTTGAGCAGAGACACGAGGAAGTTGATGGACAGATGCACATTCTGCGCAAGCTCATCAGGGGTCATGTCCACGTGACCAACGGCTACAGACAGGCACAACACCTGAAATAGAAAGAGTTTTATTAGGATTGCTTAGATATTCAAAGATTTGTTATATATTAGGGGAATATTTCTAAGTTTAATTAGTAATTGAATGGTAATGGTAACTAAAAAAGAATATTCATAGTAGTTATTAGGTTTGGTTTGACTCATTGTTAAGATTATTATTCAGATTACTTTTTTCTTGAATCTTAATATTTTACAATATTTCTACACAAATATATTATAAAAAACTTAAGCCATATCTCCACACTGCCTCGAGTGCCGCCAGCAGCGAGGCAGGGCCCAAACGGCAAAGTGAGGAACCTCCTTATAATATGTGCTGTGATGTTACATGCTGCGAATTATTATTATTATAATAAAAGCTTACCTTAGCTTTTTGATTTTATTTATTTAAAAGCTTACCTTCTTCATCTGGAACTTGATGGTGGCCTTGACCTCATCAATCTTCTGCGTCATAGACTCCTGATGGGAGAGAAGACCGGGGAACTTGCCAGCCTTGTTCAAACCAGGGCCAAGTAGACGGGGAATCTGCTTGATGAGGGATTCTGATGCGAGGAAGGCATCATATCTGAAAATATAATTGATCTAGGTTACAATTTTATTTGTCCAGATGATTAATTTAACACCCCCGACACGAACAACCTATACAAAGTAAAATATGGCTGAACCGATTTTAATTAAACATATGGAAGAACCACACCGCTAGAGAACCTGCCTTTCAAATAAAAAATCACACCCAAATCGGTTCAGTAGTTTAAAGAGCTATGGTGCCACAGACACACAGTGGTCAAACTTATCATCACCCCTACTTTTTGCGTTGGGGGTTAAAAAGGATATATTTTGTAAAATAGCAAAGTAGTAAACTTGCTATTATTATGCCTAAGTAAAAGGGAGTTGCTTTTCTGACTTATTTATTATCTCTACTCTCACGCATTTCTTATCAAACCATTCTACTCAACATGGCTGCTACCTCAAGATATTCCCAAAATATATACATTCATAATGCTTCTGCCATTGTAGATGTTTTAGAGATGGTGACCACTGTGCATTAGGCAAATCCACCACTCTTTTACAATAAATACTCACTTTTTGGCTAGTTTCTTCACAAGTTTCTTGTTCTTGTTCAACTTCTTAAGTGCCTCAGCATCCATGCAAGGCACCTGCAGAGACTTGGCCTCGTCACAATGTTGCTGGTCACCGAGAATGCAAACCTGCATCTTAGGACGGGGAATGTACTTTAGCCTGGAAAATGAAGGAGAGGAGTCATTAATATCTGGAAATCAAGGCAGGCCTAGAAAGGTCTGTAGTTTAAGTATCAGAGGAAAGTGTGTCATCAATGTCAACAGATAATACATGCAATATGGAACATCATGTTTTAGCGCGTTTAAAGGTAAAAATCACTAATGATAGTCTTGTCTTGAAAAATAAATTCCATTGATAATATTATTAAGACAAATAAAATGAAGCATACCTCACCAAGTAGCTTCACCGGCATAAGATAATCGGTGGGCCGAAGCCTACCTACCCTTTATTTAAAGACTCTGGGTGAAGTCCCGTCAGACTAAGTCCAACTCCCTGTCCAGACACATTTTGGTGGAATTTCATTATTTTTTAACAATCATACATCCCACAAAAATGCGCTTTCCAGGTAAACGTACTTGACGGTGCCGGAGAAACGCTTATCCTTCTGGGGGTCATAGTTCTTCAGACCGATTTGTATTTCTACTGTCTCCAAGAAGTTGCGTTTCTTTTCCTTAGACGTCTCGATGACGGCATTTACACACTCATAGAGTGTATCACGCGAAACTTTCGACCTGAAAAACGTAAATACATGAAAAAATTGCAATCGATCGAGCACGTAGGTAGAGGTTATTTCGTGTAAATTGAACAAAACCCATAAATAACATGTAACTTTTAACCTATAACGAGCATTCTAAAGGGTAATAGGTTATTAGCTTAGAAATAATAAACGATTGAAGTGATTTTAAATGATTAACTTACGACATTTTCGCCGGAACAACCTACGCTCACTTCGGTGTTTGACAAATGAAAGAAAGAAGAATTCTGAATTTTTGAAGAATTTAGAATCACAGATTAAATATAAGTAGTGTTGACGGCAGTCAAACAAAAAAAAGTCCGAAATCGTAACAAAAATTACCCCAAATTACCCGTTTACGTTTTTATCCAACTTTAACGAAGGAAAAAGTAGTTATAATTTTGGCAGAGTATATATGTAGGTATCTATAACCGCACATAATAGTCTACATAGATTTTTAGATTCGTTCGTTCGTTTTTTTTTTGTTCGTTCGTTCTTCCACCTCCCCCTGGGGTGGTAGAGTTGGGCTTCGGAATGGGTACCATTGCCCAAGTTAAAATACGCGAGGGCATCTAACTCCGGGGAACTGGCAGGCCATCGTGGGCTTCTCCTATGGTGCCTCATCGGCGGCTCTGTGTTAGTCTTCGTGCCCCACCTGGGGCGATCCGTCGAGGCGCCCAATCTACGCTAAGCTTTGCGCATTCTTCCCTCAAAACATTGGCCCTTCTCTCTCTAGGGCACGTTCAATGTTCTTCTCTTTGATAGGGAGCCACGGTAATCGCACGTTTCATCGTGGCCGTCCTCGATAGGACGTTATAGGCGTAGGATTCAAGGAGGTAGGAGGCATAGATATTTCTTGAAAAAATACATAGGTAAAACACAGACGCAGGTATTCTAAATTATAAAAATATTGAAATTCAATATGTCGAAATAGTCATTTATTTAAAACAATGAGGCATATTTATTATTTTTACGAACTTTATCTAAAATGAGAGAGTTTGGTGAAGCAGGTTGTGGGTATCTTGGAGATGTTATATACCAGTCTTTGCTCAATAATTCCGGGTCATGAAGCCACCAACCATACTGAAAATGCAACCATAGCTTTATAAGTAGTGATCAGAATCCCAATATCCTACTAATATTATAAACACGAAAGTTTGTAAGAATGTATGGATGTATGTTTGTTACTCTTTCACGCAAAAACGACTGAATGGATTTTGATGAAATTTGGTATGTAAGTACTTTAGGACTTGGAATAGCACAAACTCTTTATCTACTTACTTAATTCTTATTCGGGACACCGTGGGTGGAACCACGGGGCGCAGCTAGTACTTCACTTATGAAGTACTCCTATAGTATCTCCTTTAGGAGTTATAATATTATGCCAGATAATCCTATAACTTCGTTCGCGTCAATTTTAGTAAATTCCACGCCGCGCCGTTCGTAATCTTCTAGGTCCAAAAAGTAGTTTAGAGATCACATTTAGGTAGATAGCTAATTATTAGTAACATACGTGCCATAGTTTCTGACACATTTTTATCAATTTGAAAATTGTGTAGACAGCAAATGGATTAACGAATAGGTTTTATAACTTGTAACATCCAATACATGCACAATACATACATAGATCATTTGAAAGGCTGTTAAATTACGAAAAAATGGTATATGTTCATACGTATAAAACAATGATTAACCTACTTGCCAATATTATTTTAACCGACTTTTAAAAGGAGGAGGTTCTCAATAAAATTTTTTTTTTGGTTGTTACCTCTGATCTCCATAATTTATTGACCGATTTGGAAAATTCTTTTGCTTTGAGTTTAGTAAAGCTACAAAGTGGTTGCGTATAAGTTTCATCGGGAAGGGAAGGGAGGCCTTTGCCCAGCAGTGGGAAGAAACAGGCTCATCGACCACAAAAATCGACCTTGCACTTCGAAGATACATCAGAATTGAAGTCAGTTTTTTTATAATACACAGTGAATTATTTCTCTGGTTTTTGCCACTTGTTCACGCATACACGCCAGGTTAATTGCAGTTTGATATTTTTTAAAAACTATACCTACTGAAGAAGTACAAAATTAAATGTAGGTATTCAAACCTCTATCGACGTTACAGGCGGAATCCTATACATATCGCAAGGGCCAACAGGCTTCATGACGCCCTTTCGTTTCATTTTGGTAAATCTCAGCATAGATCCATATGCAAATCCGTTTACTCTTCCAAGGTAACAATCGATTTGTCTACTAACATTCACGTCTGGTCTCTCGATCTGTAAGTAAAGTGGTCTCTGCTCAGTAATATCATGGTCGCCATATAGGCCCTTGGAGCGTTGGACATCAGGAGAATATGAAAACCAAAACACAATGATCAGTCACGTAAAATTATTTACGTTTTTTGGCAGAGTAGAAGTAGCTTCAATCCTTTTCAGCAGAGGACCAACTTTCTCTTTTTTTAAAGGTTCTTGATATCCATCTCTTAAGGTATCTTTTATATAATTCTGAGGACCATATTGGGTGATACCAAAGAATTCCATAGTAAAAATATAAGTCTGCAAAAATATTGTAAACCTTTCAACTTTTTGAATAGGTATGTCATGACCACAGATTACTGATATGTAGCAAGCTAGCTGTGTCATGACATGATCACAGGTCGTGATGTCACATTATATAAAACAAAGATAAAATATGTCTTTGATATAATACTTACCAGAGAGAATGTAATCACCATTGAGGAATGACACAATGATAGTTATCATTGAGGATAGTGTAAGACCTCAATGATAGTTATGTATACTCTAAGTGTCAGGGTGACAGGACTTTTTTGGGGGAAGTGAAAAGTGAAACAGTTTAATTTTGTTTTATTTTCCAAACAACTGTTATTTCGAGTGATCATGTGTAATATCGGTAGAATATTAACCATGATGTGTTCGTAAACGTGCACGAGTGTAGACAAAAGAAACAAAATAGAGAAAATATAACATTGCTTATTATGTTGTCCCAAAAGTCAATAGAAAGCTTGAATAAAGTTCCACCACTTTATTGAAGCATTAGGAATGACATTGATTTTGAATACAATACGAAAAAAAATGTTTAATTTTTCAAACTATTTATTAAAAACTACGAGACAAAGCGGTATGGACTTTAGCCTGTCCAAACGCAAACCTAAAAAAAAAACAAAATAGTGTGCTATCATTTTTTCTTGTATTGTCAACGTCAAACTTGCACAGTTTGACGTTTGAGTTCCTGAATTAATAATTTTGGTTGCTGAAATTATACTACTTTTAAATTATAATACAGGCAAAGGAATACTTTATATTTATATTGATTCTATTTATGTTAACCGATTGCACGGTGTTTTGTGCTGTATTTTTGTAATTTCCTACATTTCATATTAATACTCACACTTTCCCCGCTGTATATTTACACAAGTGCATTGTTATCAACGCTAGTCATAGAAATACCGGTTTGGCTAAGCATGGACGGGGTAAGAATCTAAATTTATCCATAACCCGCTGCGTCGCGCGGTTTTACCCGCGTAGTATTCGGTTTATAGTTGCTACCTCTGTTACTGTCCCTTTTTCTGCAATAATGGATCTGTCAATCTAGCTCATAAGATGACATCACACTGAGTCACTTAACATTCAGTATCACTTGAATCAACATTATTTAATAACATAGATTATACCTAAAATCACCTACAATAAGATGTTATGTTCTTTGTTTTTAGTTTGGAGAAAAAGAAAAGAAGCGCAAAGTATCACCAATGTTGCAGAAACTACTTCATTATGACGTTCAGATCACCAAGAAAGTGGTCGATGTAGCATTAAAAATAACAGCACTAAGATCATTGCGGAACCATTCCCAGTTTCTAGAGGTAAGACATTTATTTACACTTCATTTCTAAACTAAATGAATTCTTGATAAACTTGAAGGAGGATTAATCATCATCATCATCATCATCATCACATTCTCTCTGCTGGGTCACAGGCCTTCAGAGAGGGCCATAATTTGGAATTGGGCATAATTCACCATGCTGGCCCAGTGCTGTTTGGTGGATGTCACATGTTCTCAAACTGTGATTTTTGGTCCACTAATGGTGGATATTTTGGTTACCTAATGGTTTACCATTAGGTTGATAATAGTTTCGTTATTTTAGGTATCATGTCATGGAATTGTCTGGCTGGCCGGGTGGCTGAGCTTCATCTGGCTATTCAACAACAAGGAGCTTTATCAACTGCAAGTGAACATGTTGATAGGTATGTTGTTTGTCTGTAATAATTAACTTTTAGCTGACTTACAAGGTTAACATCCAGTTCAATCATCTGAAGAAAACTCTACAAAAAAATCTGTTGAAAATCATTTTGTCTGCTCAACAACTCAAATATCAAAGAACACTCTTAAATATGTTAATTTAAATTTACACAATAAAATCATACCAGAGAACCAAATTAATATTTCAATGTCAGTCAACCTTATCAGCATTACACTAGGATTTTACATTTAAAATTCATAAAGTATGTATATCATTATACAATGAATGGTCTTTATCTTAGAAGCATGTCGTAGAAACTTTCCATTTCCTCAAGTTAATGTATTTTTGTCATTTTGATTGCAGCTCTAATCCTGGACATAATAGTAATTGCAGTCATAAAAGCAATTGTTCGAAGGAGGCGTCCTATCCCAATGAATAAGCTTCTAGAAATAGGCCCTGACAAGTTTTCGTTTCCATCAGGCCACGCCAGCAGAGCAGTGATGGTTGCATTTATTTTGGTTTATGTCAGTCCAGTATCAATGTTTCTCTTTCCTCCAATACTTGCTTGGGCCTATGCTGTCTCTATTTCAAGGGTGTTGGTAGAAAGGCATTATATCCTGGATGTGGTTGCTGGAGCAGCAATAGGTATTCTTCAGGGTCTTATTATGAGTGTCATCTGGCTGTCACCAAGCACTTCAGCGAGCATCCTATCTTCACTTTCAGATGAAAAGTTAGATGGAGGAGAATACCATGTGTAATTGTTCTCTTATGCACAGTTAAGTTGTAAAAGGTGGGAATGTACTTGTCTGACATCCATTTGGGGGTGGGAAGGGTCGAGGGATGAGGAGAAATTATTTATCTCTGCATGTTAAAAATTATACAGAAATACTTCATGTATGCATGTGCAACAAAATATGAACCAACTAGCGTCAGACAAAGTACAAATTTGCCTAGTAAAAGAATAAAAATTATAATTTGTCAGTAATTTTGTGTAAAGCTCCTGTGATTATGAGTTGAAAATGTAGTGACTAACTGAAAAAATAAAAAAAAAGAATTATAATAAAATCAATTTATGATATATGTAAATAACAAATAAAATTGTGTGAGCCTATCACTGATTGTTATTATTTAGTATAAAAGAAAGAATATCAGTACCTATTAGTTAAAAAAAATCTTAAATGTTAGGTTACCTAACATTTAACTTTAAGATTTTTTGGGAAGGTATGCAAGCTATTTTGGTAGTTACTGTAAGTTGCTGTCGAAGAGAATATTTATTATTTTAAATATATTTCATTGATTTTTTGTACAAAAGTACGCCATAATACAACGCACTATTTTTAACCGAATTAAAAAGGAGGAGGTTCTTAATTAGAATGTATTTTTTAATATTTGTTACCTCAGAACTCCGTCATTCATGAACAGATTTGGAAAATTCTTTTTGCGTTGAGTTCAGTACAGCTACGAAGCGGTTCCATATAAATTCCATCAATATTTGACCTTGGACTTCGAAGAACCATTGAAGTCGGTTTTTCGAAGTCAAATCCCACAAAGGGGAGAAGAAAAAAAAAATCGGTTTTTTTGTTTGATAAAACGTACATATACCTACTTGTTGTTATAAAATGTACCTATTTACATTTATAATTGTAATGCTATTAATCGACGCCCGTCTAGAAATGCGGTAAATAATATTTAACGTCATATTTCAATGCGATTAACCGACGACTTTACGAAGTATTATTGTTTGTAGCATTGAGGTTATTCCTCAATGGTTTGTAGCTTCTTCTGAACTAGCGGTGGGCGTTGCGCAACGTAGATAGTTATTGCAACTATCTATCGGCTCAATAGCCGTTAGCGGCTATCGTACTCCGACGAAACTATCTATTTCTTGGAAACTATCTATTTCGCGAATGCACTGCGCGGCACGCGCACGACAACGTTCGGTTATTCTCGCTACTTGCTAAAACTGCTATCGGCATAATTCGGAAGTCGCACGCGGTTCGAACGAAACAGAAAATAAAATCGCTTTGTCACATTCACACGTTGCTATTTAACTTTCAACTTTAACTCGTATGAAATAAGGACACAAACTATAGATGTAACATACTGTTTGTGTTCAATTGAAAAGAAATTTGAAGTGTGAATATCGTATCGAAGAGAAAGTGACCTTGACCCACTCGAATTCAATTAGTCTCTTGATGCGGTGTTGTTTTTAGACACCATAATTATCGCTGATTTTCGAGTTCACAAATGTGTAAAAATGTAAGATAATACAGCGTAAAGACGTACCTACCTACTTACTATAGTAATAAAACTTTATTGATATAGTAATTGGGTAAGTACATATTTCCAAGAGTTGTTGTAAACAGTGAATTAAAAGTTTTTGATTATATTTGTTTTGGTGAAGTGTAGTTAAAAAACAATTAGATTTAAGAATGTAAATATACTATGAAGTGTAGATAATGAAGGGTAAATATTCTGTAAATAATAATATAAGTAATAAGGACATTGTACATTAACTAAACTATTAAGTGAATTTATAAAACTATACATAGTGCATAATGTCGCGAATTAACGCGAGTGTGCAATGGGACTTTTTTTTAAAAGACCACACTACTAAGAAGGCTAATTGTACATTGTGCGGTGACAATTATAGTTATAAAACATCTACGGGGAATTGGAACATTTGCGTAAGAAACATTTGGATGCTTACGAAAGAGTCGCTTCGAACCGCGAAATAGCGATAGAATAGGATAGCACCTTGTAAAAAAACCGCTATCAAAATAGATAGTTTTAAAAACCGCTATTGAAATTCAATAAATAGTTGCGTTTCGTTGCCCGATAAAGCCGCTAAGACCCATCTCTATTCTGAACGCCCGCCTGCGCCCGCCCCCATAAAATATGCGAGGCAAAAAAAAAATACAACAACCTCAACTTCTTAAGGCCGCGTTCAGAAATCACCCAGTTAATGTAATTATTACCTAACGCCGTTCAGAAATGACTCAGGTCAACTTTGACATTTACCCTGAGCCGTTCACAAAGATTTAGTAAACTTTGGCCGTTCAGAAGCCAATTGGGGAGAGTAAAAGTTCACCTGACAGGTGAAATATTCACCGATAAAAAGCGGGTTACGATTCTCACCTGTCAGGTAATATCGGTTGTCATTTTCCTTTACATTTTGCAATATTTTTGCATTGATTTTTTGTGCATATAAATAAAATAAGCGACTCGTGTATTTGAAGCAAAACATAAGGTAAAATTCCGATATTAGCCAAAATAACGCAGTTAAATCTGATAAACAAAAGCGCGGGAAATCTCGGTCTTGAAAATGATTGGTTTTGATTGGCTGGCTTATTGTATTACTCGATGCCCGTTCAGAAAGGCGCTAGTTAATTTTTAACTTTGCATATCACTGAGATTAACTGACAAGTTTCTGAACGCGGCCTAAATATGGCTTCTGCGAAAAAAAAACAATGAACTGACAGACCTGACAGTGACATCTACATCATTGAAAAATTGTCATTTTGGGATGCTGTCAACTTTGTCATATCATTTAGTGGCGCACTTAAGTTATTAGCGGAACCGATTTAATCGATTTTGGTTTAATGTGCTGATCGATTTCTTCTTCTTGATGATGATGATGCGATGATCGATTTCTTCTTCTTCATGTCGATGGTCCATCAACCGTAATATAATTATTTTACCCCAATGCTTGGCTACTGCCACTCCACTAGGTGAAACTGTATAGCAAGCCTTACTTCTCAGCTGCTTGGTAGCGATGACCCAAGAAGTAGGTGTCTGTTGCTGGATTGAACACGCTGCACTTCTGCGTACTTCCAGTTGAGGTATACTTCCTAGTCCATGCAATGGAGCTTTGCCCACTAATAACTTACGAATAATTTAATAAATTAAATACTGACACTTATAATTTAATAACCTTAGGGGTTTGTAGCCTGTATAGTCCTGCACGTCTCATTTAGAGCAACATCAAAGGCACCCCAAGATGTGTAGATAAACGGGCGAACAAATTGTTCCGAAAACAAAGGATAAACTTTTTGTTTCGCCTTTCGGTTAAGGCAGTGGCTCTTATAAATGTGAGTGATCTATGGAGGGTCACTCTCGTAAGTCATAAGTAGGTCGGCAGATTTAATAGATTACATAAACATATTAAGTAGAGGTTTTCAATATTGTTAATTTTATGAGTGTTCTTCTCTTTCGGTAGGTCTTTGATAGTGCTGATGAAGAATTCCCTTTACAATTTTAGGGTTTACTGTGTATATGTGTATTTTTATATTTATATAAAATTGACGTTTAGATTATGATGATTATTTTGACTCATAAATAGGTAATTAAATTGTTGATTGCATGTTGTATTATAATCTAGAATAAATAATAAAATGAATAATGTTGCACAACCAAATAGGGTAGATTGTATAGGAACTAATTTATATTTATGTAACACCCATCAAACCTACAATCTGGTAACAATAAATATATCATTTCATTTCATTTCATATATACTGCTGCACTGCAGTAGGCACAGTTTTACAACGTTCGTTTTTCGTACTATATTCAAAGTTATGAATTATAATACACTACAGAAAAAGTCGGTAAAGGTCACATAGGAGAAATAATTTGTTTTATTTTAATATTTTATCTAATTTTGTAAAGAAAAATCGTTTATAAGAACATAATTTAAGCTAAATAAATTAAAAACTTAACGAATAGCAACCAAACTAAATAAATTTGAATGTACGTAATGAACATACGGGTATTTGTTAAGTTAAATGAAAGGTCTACACATAAAATTCAACCAATTCCCGTCGTCCGGCTATGAACGTGCCCAAAACAAAATGCTGGCAGCGTTTGCTCGCTGAACAGCGAAGCTGATTCGATATACTTTATATTAATGTACCTAGAAATAATGGTCAACAGGGTTATTTTATAAAACAATATTTTTGGGGAAATCACTTATTATCGATCGATATACGATACTGAACTGCACATCACTAAAATAAAATATCGTGTGTTGTGGATGTTTAGTTTTGAGTGCATGTGGGTCCGGTTAATGTACATCCAATATTTGGAGGCTAAATAATGTACGGCCTGTATTGCACACCCAATAATTCATGTACATGGCTTCCAAATGTTGGGGCGTGCAATCCAGGCCGTACAATAGTGGATGCGAAATAACAGTCCGAGCCGATTTTGTACAGCCGATATTGCACAGGCAATAATCCGCAGCCGGAAGTAGTTTTTTTTCAATGTACACGAATTATCAGGCCGTGCAATACGGTACGGCATTTATTGTCACGGACAGATTTTGTACGGCCAGTATTGTACAGCCAATATTCCGAATCCATTGTTATGTCAAAGTCGAAGCCTCGTTTGGTTATGCCAGTGCTCTTTTTGCACAGACTATAGAGTCTGTCTAACTAAGGTAGACACTCGATTTTTTTAAAAAAACTTTTTACATGGTCACACTAAAGTGTTTCCACCTCCGGGCATTATGCTCCATAATGGAGTAAATTAAGGATCCCAAGGTATGAAATATTTGTTAATAATAAATTGTTTCTCACGTTTTAGTGCACTGATTTATTTTATTTTTATCGACTTAGTTTCACTCCAATGTAATTTACTACTATACGATATTTTTGTATGTACATTATGTAAAAAAAAAAACAACTGAAACGACTTATAATCAAATAAATAATTTAAAATAAACCATTGTTATTGAATTTATTGATTTATTAATTCTTAATCGAAAAAAAAGCATTTACTTGAGTTAAGTCCCAATGTTTTTTTCCAAAGATTAGGGAAAACCGGAATCGGGGTATGGTATTTCTCTAATGCTTACAAGATGGCGGCATATATAGTATTGCCCAAATATTTTGATACTTTAATACATATTTTGTGGCTCTCAACTCTTATCCCCTTTTATTAATAATATTGTCTTATTTTATGATATCAGAATAACATTAATAGTTTATTATTATACATTAGGAAAAATAATCAATACTCAATACTCAATTGTTTATTGCAATCATATATGTATGTACATTTGAAGAGGTCTTATGAAAAGGTTAGTTAACATATATGACCCTGACAGGGTATGGCAATAGGAGTAATAGGAGTGAGCAGACCAATCCATTAAATAAACATTGGTATTTTATAGTCATAAAAAGAATAAATTTTATTAGTATACTGATTTAAAATATCTATTTACTTGTCATTAAAAATTCGTGTAAGTTGTAGTAGCATTTGTTAATTAGGTATTGTTTTAATTTCTTTAAGAAAATTGATTTGATGTTTAACTTTTATGCTGTCTGGAATTTTGTTGTAAATTTTTATTGCCATGACGTTTGGGCCTGAGCTATGGATTTTTAGTTTCGAGGTCGGTAGCACGAGGTTGTGTTTGCTCCTACTGGCAAATGTTCGTACTTGGTCAATTTAAAAAAAAAAAAACTGGCGGTTTCAACAATCATCGCATGTGCATTATAATTTAATATCGAATTGTTCTATTCTAGCAAATCAAAAGGAAGTAGCAGAAGTTATCGAGAAAATGATAAATTTAATCATGAAAAAGTTGTTATGGCGCTTACTGCAGTACCCGTGCCAGTTACATTACTGCTTGGCGGCAAAAAAAATACATACCTATGCCTAGATCTATATCTAGATATAGGAAATTTATATTCTATATCATTTATATATATTGTCTTATTATGGCTTTTGATGATGGTGATGAATATCAAAGTATCAAATTAGGTCATTTCAAGTAACCTATTAACTGCCGGGTTGCGATACTAATATTTTTTGAATTTGCTGCGATTTTTTTAGTGTCTACTTCACTCTAACAGCCTATTCTGTACATTAATAATATTTTCGAAAAATCAAATGAGATCAATCATTTAGAGAGTAGGTACCTACTGAACACGAAGCTACGGTGTTTTGAATTTTATCTCAATCTGATATTTTATCAGAAACTGCTGAACGAAATCTAATGCGGTTTTAGGGTTTGGTAGCATTAGTTTCAACTTAGATTATAGGGTATGCTACATCAAAATCGGTTAGGTTACTACGAAGATACAGCTTGACTTCTTCGTAGTACGCGCTCTCTTATACTGTGGAGGTCTTGGTAAAAATACGAATATGGGCTTCCTTTGTCATTCACGAGGACAAAGTTGCGGGAGAAAGCTAGTATAAAAATAAAACACTTGTAACTTCTTATTTAAAATTTTAAGATAAAAATAGATGCAATAATAATAAAAAGTGCTCTTCTATTTACCTAAATATTTTGTAATGATATGTTTATCAAATTAGGCAGACCAACCCCCGTATCCATATGACTCTCAAGCGCCAATCGTATATCGTGTTGAGCTCGAATTTAGGTATAGCGTCACTGCGATTAATGAGATACGGTCTAATTATGGTCGATTTAGGCAAGAAATCGAATTAATCTCATTAATTTATACCAAAATACGATGACTACGAGTTGAGATAAACTTAATGAGACAATATATGGCATCATAAGACATTGTTGCAGTGAATCTACACCTTAATTTGAGCTCAACACGATATATGATTGGCGCTTGAGGGACATATGGGTAGGAGGGCTGGGCACAGAATAATTAATAGTAGCGGTGCCCTGGCCGCCACGCCGGCGGCACGCCGGCCGGCGCGGTGCGCCATTGCGTTTGCTGCAAGGCCACAATAACAACTTCACGTATAAACGTTTAGGCACAATCTAGTAAATCATTAGCTTTATTCTCGCACGCGCGATCGGCGACATGAAAAAGTAGGCTATTATAACAGTAGGCATGAAAGATCTCATAGGGACTGATTACTGATTGTGATTTATCAGTTACGTAGTAACTATATATTAATCTGTGTGTAGGTTACTCGCTCTATGAGATTTTTCTAATCAAATCAAATTATTTATTTGCGAGAATACATAGATTAAGTTCTTAACCTTAGCCACAGGCACAATATACAGTGTGCAAGCAGACATGCTAATATTTGAATATTAAACTTAGTATAATAACATTTAAAATTATAACAAAAATAGGTATTAGGTACATTATGTATATTAATTATTATAATTTATTACATTTATCATTAAAATTCTTTAATAAATAAAAAAGTAGTTGAAAGTTTAATAGGTATACCTATCTACTTGTAGCGTCTATTATATATACTAGCTATTTACAAATTGTAATTATAATTACTAGTAAGTAATAAGTACAAAATAATTATTGCTAGTAACATGTATCTAGGTTCATAGCTCCGTAACGAGTAAATGGATTTTGATGAAATTTGATATGTTCTTTGGTACTGTACTTAGGTCCCGGGTCATAGGCTACTTTTTATAAATAAACAAATAAGCCCAACAATCACATACAAAGATCCTGGCTCCTAACTAGGATTCCCTGTATCTTGGGAACCAGGAACTATGATTATCTATGGTCCCACAACACCCAGACACGAAACAAATGGTTGAGCTTTTTTTTCTTTGCAAAACCATTTGTCCCGTCGCGGGAATCGACCCCGCAACCTTAGTGGTGAATGAGATTTGAACCAACCTGCCCAACCAATACACCAAAAAGGCTGTTTATGTCGGAAAAACGAACACTTCTTTATGAAACGAATATATTTAAACCGAAATCTACGCGAAAGGTATTGCGGGTACAAGCTAGTATGTAAGTATATAAAATAAGTTACTAAATTCGCAAGCAAAGTTAGGCTGCAATATATGTTTTCTTTCACACACCATTAAAAAAGTGAGGACTGAGTTTGGGAACAAAATAATTAACAGATAGGTATTGGGACTTAGGTGCCAATTCGTACGTTTTTTTTAAACGATTTAAATTATAATACTCTTTTTCATATAAAAGCAGGATTTTATAGTTGAGATTAAAAGTCCAAAGTATAAAGTATAAAACCGAGAAAATGTGAGTATGAAAGTTTGTTACTTTTTCACCTTTGTGTGAAATTTGGAATGGAGATAGCTTTGACCTAAACCCTAGATTAACATAGGATAGGTACCTAGGCTTTTTATCCTGAGAAACCGCGGGGCGACGCAAGTTTACAATAAAATACAATTTTAATAAAAACGAAAAAACTCACATAGCGTACCTACCGATAAGAACTGTTTCTGAACTACGTAGTACATTTAATTGTGTAAGTGTAATTTTCTGTATTTGTTTTTGCCGTGTTTATGTATTTTATCAAAATTTGCTAAACTAACATTGCGTAGGTAGGTACCTATATTGTTTTTATCTAAGCTGCGTAGTAAATATGTAAGCGTTTTTCGCGATTTACCTCTCTATTCTTCGTATCTCTTATAATTTTGCGAAGTGATAAAAAATAATAAATAATGTAGCCATGGAGTTCATATGGAGTGTCATTTTCCAGGCAGGAAGTTCGCTATTTTTTTTTTGTTCGGTTTCTCAGCTACTGGTATAAAAACATTTCCGCGTTTTTTGATTTTTTTACACTTTTTCGTGTCTCATATCATTTTACAAAAAGAAAGTATTATGAGAGGTTGCTATGTGTATACATAGCGGTTCCTAATCGACATAAGTGCAAAATTCTCGCGCTCACTCCGCTCTCGTAACATTAAATAATTCATCCTATTTTTTCATAATTAAAGTAGGCATTTTGCTTTTACACGCTCCGCTCGCTTATCGATGATTATCCTCCGCTTGTTAAAATCATCACCTATCATAGACATTCAGTCAGACGTACCAGGCATACCAGTACTCCCCGGTACCGGTACCGGTACTGATATGCCAAAACAGGTCTCATTGTTTGGATACCAATGTTCTGAAACTAGTAATAAAAAAATTGTGTCCATCACTTAAACCAGAGATAGTTACATTAAAATAGTTACAGAAACAGATTACAAAAGAGTTTGTTTGTACTTAGTAAGGATAATTATGATGGCATGCAGTTTTATGTATAGGATAGATATATTACTTGTATGTGGCAGCGTCTGAGCTACGTGAGTGAAACATTTTTGCGCTCCCTCCGCTCGCGTTATTTTTCCTACGTAAGTATGTAACCCCTATTATTTTTTAGAATGATAGTACGTACCTAAGAGTACTTAACGGTTTTGAATCCTCGCGCTCGCCCCACTACTTGCGTACCTTATTAGATTATAATGAATAATAATTATAAAATTGTCTACGCTTATGAAAGTTTCCAAGATCGCTACGCGGTGATTTTCCTCTTTGAACGTGGCTCTAAAAATCATGAAAATTGCTTTAGCGTGTTTCCAGAAAATCACGGTCAAACATATCGATTTACATAAGGGTCAACCCTTATTCAAATACTGTTCTGTATTCAAATACAGAACCTATTGTTATAATTTATAAGGACATATACCTAGATTATGTAGGTGCCTATAGATACGTTTTATTTGTATTCCTTGTTAAAGAGTACCTAGTTATTTTTGTGCAATTGCATAATATTTATTTAATATTTTTGTGCTGGCAAATTCAGGCTGGGCCGGCAGAAACCCACGCTATGCCACCGACGCGCCACAATGTTATAATTACCGATAACAGTTGTTATTGCAATCTGATACTCTCAGCCGGCACGCTGTTAAGTTCCTATTGTTTATAGTTTCGGTGACCAGCAACCTTTGTGTCGTAAACAGGTTTTCTAAGCTGCATAGCGATTGATGTTCTTTCATATGTATGCACGTGTATATGTCTTCATAACTTAGAAGCATTATTAAATCTTTTTCGAATCACCATCATCATCTATAAGTAAGTCCCAGATGTACTCGTGATAGCATATTCATTTCTCGAAAGCAGTGATGACTGTTCATACACTGTCGATATAATGTTTAGCTTTTCTTGTAGTTGATCAGGTTTCAGTTATATTTTAATAACAAAAAAAATTATGTCTTGGATACTTTTTTTTCAATACCGGGATCTCGGGATCCTGGTATTTGTGGAGACCAAAACGGTATTATTACCGGTATTATACATCTCTGGTAAATACCAGAATTAAACCAGCAACCAGAATTATTTGTATGCTGTTGTAATTAGGACTTTCAAATGAAAGTCCTAATTACAAAATCATACATATAAACAAGTAGGTATAGGCACATTTTATAAAAACTGACTTCAATATATCTTCAAAGTTTAAGGTCAAATATCGATAAAATTATAATATAATAAAATTATATGGAATCACTTCGTAGCTATACTGAAGCCAACGCAAAAATAATTTTCCAAATCGGTTCATAAATGACGGAGGTAACAAACATAAAAAGTATACAAAAATAAAATTGAATAGAAAACCTCCTCCTTTTTTTGAAGTTGGTTAATTACATTATAAAAAACATCAAGCAAAATTGGTTTAAAAATCTGCCTTAGAAATCGCGCAGACGAGACGCACGGAGTCGGAACACTGTCAATTCGCAATCGCAACAGCATTAGTAGACAGCCGCCGCAGTTTGCAATCCTGTGGCGTGCCAAGCGATGGGGAGTAGTGTACTAAGCTCAGATAAAATATTCAGCAGTATAAATATTTGGCTGTCTACTCGAAGGTGCTAAGCGATGAATTATAACATTAATCGAATTTTGCAACTAAAATTAATTTGATTAATGCTAATATACATTTAGCAGCATATTTATGCTGCGAATACTAATTAATCCAACATTAGTTGTAAGTTTGACAAAATGACATAGTTGTCTTTAAATTTTAAGTTCTTTTCTGCAACTGGGTGTAAATCTTGCATGTGGTAGGTTGTAGGAGCAAGTGGGGCACATGAATGAAAATTCATTTAAGTACTATAATTTAATATGCCAGCTATTACAATTAAAAAGAATACAAAAGTTTGAATTTAATAAAAAAGGTTAATAAATTATATTGTCTTAGTGAAAAATGGGAAAGCCCCATATCTATGAGAATGTTCATGAAACCAAAAAGTAGGTAAAGTAGATTATTCCATATATGAGAATATATATTCAAGCCAAAAGCAATGGGGCAATTCAAATGCCCCATACCTAAGAACATTTTATGATTATAGTGAAACAATGAGATGCTTACATTTTTTTTAAATGTAACTGAATGACTTGACGAGCTGGTCGTTTGCCTGATGGTAAGCATTAAGCCAGCCCATAACAATAACAGCACCACCCAGAACTTTGTTTTGCAAAATCCTGCGCGGCGCTGTACTGCGCTCGTTACCCTGAGACAATTAGCTGTTGTGTCTCATAATGCCCAGTAATTTCGCTGGCTACAATGCCCTTCAAGCGGGAACACAGTAATGCTTGCGCATTACTGCTTGGCCGCTGATACTTAAGTAAAACGACACAGATTTCTGTGTATATATATACATTTTACGAATAATTTAATTTTCACTGGCAAACATATTTGCACCGTTTGAAGAGCAACGGCAACCGTAGGGCGACGGCGATTATCACAAGACATATATTATATATTCACTCGCTAAAGTGATTAATATTACCACGTGGACGAACGTTTGCTTGCTCAGAACTGTTCAGAACACTAAGTGAGAACGCTGCATGACGCGAACGGCTACTACTGTAAAAAAATAATCGTATTCTTACGATTATTTATCACTTCTGTGATGTGCAGGAATTCAGCTGACGACGACGTGACGACCCAAATGCACGAGAATTTAAAGTATGAAAAAAATTGTTGATGATCACGCCACTTGAGCTTAGTGCGGAATCGGAGATATGGTCGTACTTGCGTAGTCCAAATAATATGAACAACTTTTAATCGGGTACGGTGGTCTGGGCCAAACACGTTCGATTGGCTGCACTTGAGTAAATAACGATAAATTAATAATCTGTCTTTTTTTAATTCACCCGTTTGGGCAGATTAGTCTCTAAGACCATACCGCCTTGTTTTACGTAGTTTTATTTGATAGTTTGTAAAAATTATAATAATTTCTTTCGTATATCGTTGTTTTGAGGATCATCAGTAACAAGCTGAACCCTCTCTTACTGCTTCAATAAAGTGGTGGAACTTTATTCAAGCCTTCCATGGACTTTTTGGGAGAATATAAATAGCAATGTTTTTCCCTATTTTGTTTCATTTGCTTACAATCGTGCAAGTGTACGAAACACATTATGGTAGATACTCGATATTACATATGATCACTCGCAATAACACTTGTTTGGAAAATAAAACAAAATCGATCTGTCTCACTTTTCACTTCCCGCCAAAAAGCCTTAATAATCTGTGTTTCAAAGACTCGCTTAAAACAAACGAGGCATCGTGTTGACAGCTATAGAAATGCTCATTTTATCTATGGATGGCTTCGGATTATTGCCTGTACAATACTGGGTGTACCACAATCGTCACGGGCTGTATTTCGCATCCAATAATGTACAGACTGGATTGCACACCCTGACATTTGGAAGCCATTACATGAATTATTGGCTGTGCAATAATGGCCGTGCAATATCGACACGGACCGAGTTTGTACGGGCAATATTTGCCGTCCAGGAAAAACCAGCCGAGTATTTGAAATCCGATGTACATGGAATATTGGCTGTACAATATCGGCTGTGCAATTTTGGCCGTACATTATTATGGTCGTACAATATAGTCTCTCGTGCATGTGACGTGTTGTTTGTTGCTTCCGTTCGATCTTCGATTTGTCAAAGTTTCGGCGGTACTAAAAGGAAAATAAAAATATTTATAGAAAATAATCACCACAAATTAAAGTGAAATTTACCTAATATTTGATCATAATCAAACTTGAACGGCAAGTATATTTTAAGTTTATAGTCAAATCGGCGAAGACAACTTTTTAAAAATATTTATACGTGGCGCTTACGTGTTTACATTTGGCCGGTTTGTTACAGAATTTCACAATGAGAAAACTAAAGGGAGTAGTGAAGGAGACCGCGAGACAGAAGCGCGAAAGAAAGCAAGAGTTCGCGAAGATGCGCCAACAGATTCACACGATAGTTCTTCCTACTTGTGCTGTAATATTCCTTCTAATATGCTTCTATGTGTACCTGAAAACGAGACCCAGTACGATGCAGTACGCGTAATGGATTATAGTACTTCTAAGGGTTTTGGGAAACAGTACAGTATTTGAAATGTTATCAGCTTGTTTGTAAACAAAAATTAGAACTTTTACTACATTGCGTCTTATCAAAAAGTACATTATTTCATGTATCAGAATATTCAAGACCCCCATTTTTATACAGAGACGAAGAGCTCTAGACATTCTGAGTAGAAAACTGCTCCTTTTTCAAATTCTTAAACTAGATCTGTAATTATAAATAAAAAATTTGAACCTCAAATATTTACTAGCTTGTTAGTAATAAAAAGATCTTGTAGCTTGTCCAATATACATAGTCGTAATTATTATAATATATTGTATGAAGAATCAAGAATATATTTTTATGGTTGTGAGGATGTCTATTTTTGTGTTGTTTGTATTTAATGTTGTAAATGGTGGTGGGAGTATTTTCTCTTGATATACAACATTGTTAATTAGTTTAGTTAAAGCAGTTCACGGTTTTATGCCAATTTTAATATTAAGTATTACGGGACATCAATAATTCCATAACTACATATCAGTTTGTGTACATGTGTATGAATATGATTTTTAATGTGAATAGTTTTAGTGAAATGTTAACTGAATTAAAACTATGTAAAAAGTTCTGTGCTATATTTTCTTTATTTTGCCTGGTAATAAGTAAAAGTCATATTGGAAATACATTAATTTTAATAAATAATAAATTAATAAGTCAACAATTTCGGGCTAGTACAATCATGATGAATAAAAATAATCAATACATACAATAAATAAAAACAACACTGACATATAATTTATGCACTTACATTATAATCAGAAGTAAAAAAAATATTATTGTCTACTAGTCTTTATCAGGAATAACATGGCATACCTATAGTTGACTATTATCTATATATATAAAACAAAAATTGTTTCTACCTATGTCCGTTATAGACTTTGAAACCATCCAACCTATGTGCCCCAAACCGGTTTCATTAGAAAGTCAATAATGCGAAGATGGTTTTAGACCACTAGGACTATCGTAGTAGCACACGCCGGGTACTCACTAGTATCATATAAAAATGATGTGGCCTTTACACAAAGAAACCAATATGGTTGGATTACTGAGCTAATTTTTTCCCCATATGTTATATGAGACCAGTTTTGGTATCACAGCCAAAGCTTCTAATATTTCACCTAGTCTACGTCACTTATATCAAGCAACAATAAATTATATTAATAATAAATAACTTTTAAAAGTCCAAACATTTAAATACAATTTTTTACATTCTTGTTTCTCAATAATTTAAAATTAACCTAGTCATACAGCTGTTTTATAATAAATAAGTACATCTTTCAAGAGCTAGACTGAATTACTTTCTAGTTATTATACTGAGTAACTGGTTTAACTATAATTGTATTATTAACTAAATTAGTTTCGTCAAACAAAACTACTGGCATATTGATAAGTACAAGTACAATGCATTGCTTAGATTTGTTTAATCTGGTGTTGCAAGTTCAACATATTGCAATGGTCCAAAAATATAGTCACAATTTTTTTTTAATATTATTATCTAATTTGCTTGTAAAGTTTATCATAAGTATATAGTTTTATATATATAAGACAGTGTAATTTTACTGTAACCAAGTCGCTCTATGGGTCCCTTAAATTTAGAGTATAAATTAAACTTAAAAAGTATTTTGCTGCATAATTATGAATGTTTAAAATGTTCATTCCAAATGATAATATATTGGAGATTCAATTGAATTCTGATTGAAACATTAGAGACAGCCTGGCACACGATAAAATAGCATTAGCAACCCATTAAAACACTAATTAATTTAACAACAATCTAAGACGAGGTTAATACTGTCTTACAATGCAACCATTTACCGCATATTAAATATGTATATATAGTTTTTAGGTTTAAGGTAAATTCGAGAGCAGTTTTTTTTTTGCTTTTGGGGGCGTACATGAATTACGAGAGGAGGGTGTCGAGCCGAATCTCACCCAACCTCACGTGGGGGAGAGGGCAAATATGACGTAATTTTTTTCGTATGAAACAGTGAAAAATTGTAAGAAAATTTGGTTTAGTTGAGTAAAACATGTTTCTCCACTAAAATATGGCTAAATCCTACACAATAATATATTATTTATCGCGGTTCTACAAACGCCACAAAGTAGCATAGTAGCCCCTCGATGCATGTACCTATGCTTTTTTAATTAAATCCAACGCGACCAAGATTAACGTGATTAACGTTATCATAAAAATATGCATTTTGGAAAATCTCATGTGAGATTAGGGGTCGAGTCAAATCTCACGACATCTCACCAGGGGGAGAAAAATCGACAAATTTGCCTCACGTAATTAATGGACGTCCACTTTCATCTTCTCCCTTATTGCTATGTTCAGGCAATTAAAGTAGGCCTGTTGTTCCTTAAACAGAATATTTTGACACAACAAAGCGAGTGGTTAACTATGCCTTGCAAATGATTGCTACATTTCACACAGTCAAATTCGTTACAGCATGCAAGTTCAGTCTCTTTGCTGCTTGGAGCGTTATTTCATATCCAAATAACTATTACCCTCATCAGTGGTGTAGCTAGGCAACCAAAGGCCCTGGGGCAAAAATAAACTAGGGCCCCAACTAAACTATTTAAAATCGTTTGTTCCGTATTCGTCGTGTTTCGAATTCGACGTACTCCGGATTTGTCGTAATCCAGATTCGTCGTACTCCAGATTCGTCGTACTCCAGATTCGACGTACTCCAGATTCGACGTACTCCAGATTCGACGTACTCCAGATTCGACGTACTCCAGATTCGACGTACTCCAGATTCGACGTACTCCAGATTCGTCGTACTCCAGATTCGTCGTACTCCAGATTCATCGTACTCCATATTCGTCGTACCCCAGATTCGTCGTAATCCAGATTCGTCGTACTCCAGATTCATCGTACTCCATATTCGTCGTACCCCAGATTCGTCGTAATCCAGATTCGTCGTACTCCAGATTCATCGTACTCCATATTCGTCGTACCCCAGATTCGTCGTAATCCAGATTCGTCGTACTCCAGATTCATCGTACTCCATATTCGTCGTACCCCAGATTCGTCGTAATCCAGATTCGTCGTACTCCAGATTCATCGTACTCCATATTCGTCGTACCCCAGATTCGTCGTAATCCAGATTCGTCGTACTCCAGATTCATCGTACTCCATATTCGTCGTACCCCAGATTCGTCGTAATCCAGATTCGTCGTACTCCAGATTCATCGTACTCCATATTCGTCGTACCCCAGATTCGTCGTACTCCAGATTCGTCGTACTCCAGATTCATCGTACTCCATATTCGTCGTACCCCAGATTCGTCGTAATCCAGATTCGTCGTACTCCAGATTCGTCGTACTCCATATTCGTCGTAAAACGTATAGTCGATAGAAAGTAGTGTTATTGGTTTAAAAATATCTACGTAAAAAAATACTAAGTAGTTCAATTTATAGTTTGTAAGTCAGAGTCCGAGGGCCCCCCCCCTGAGCTTGAGGGCCCCGGGGCACTGCCCCGTCTAGCCCTCCGGTAGCTACACCACTGACCCTCATGCATTCTCCTTAAGTTAAGTATTTATGATATGCTTATTCCATGTTCAAGGGCACACATCATACATGTATTGCTTTAAATCGGAATAACAAGTTATTCTGTAGAATACACTAATTTGCTACGTTAGATCTTTTCGCATTAGATGAGCAGCTCCATTTAGGCTCGTAAGAGTATACAACGCATTTTTGTGTCGTCTTTATCGGTAATACTTATCGGTAAGAGGACAGTTCATTGAAATTTCAATGGAATTCCATTGATAGCTTGTACTAAATACATGTTCTTGAATTGTTGTGAGTAATTCTTGGACACGCCGGTTTCCTCACGATGTTTTTGTGCGTCGGATCGAAAGTCGCACGTTCTCCCACTGAGCCAAAATAAAAATTCAAGGACATGTGACATCCACCAACAAGTACTGGGCTAGCGTAGTGGATTATGGCCATACTCTCTACGAGAGAAGGCCCGTGTCCCAGCAGTGGAAACGTGATGGGCTGATGATGATGATGATGATGATGACTAAATACGGTTCAGGTTCACTTCCCGTTTTTGCCTAAAGACTCGCGCCATCCACCCCACGGCCCAGAACGATGCTAGCAGCATGAAAAGTCCACTCAGGACGTAGTACTGCGACGCGATCGGAAGCGTCAGGCTCTGGATGAGTACCAGCGTCAGGATGGACTGGAGACCTGTCCCCACGAGCGTGTTGATGCCGAATATCAGACCGAAGCAGCTCTCGTCGTGGAGCTGACTCGCTATTTTTGCACTAAAAAATAAACTTGAGTTACTACAAGTATACATCTTATCAAACAAAAAACCGACTTCAATGTATCTTCGAAGTCCAAGGTCAAATATCGTTGAAATTTATATGGAAAGAAAGAAAGAAAATGATTTTTTATTGCCAATAACTTAACATAACTTAATATAACTACAATATTTATACAGTATTATGGTTTGGCAATAAGGGATAGGCTCAGCATCGTTCTGTGTAAACTCTAGTGAGTTTACACAGGGCTGGTTTTCAGCGTACCCCTTTGCTCGACCTCAGATGTTTGCCGAAAAGTAAACAAATTGTACCAGCGTATATGGGACCACTTCGTAAGAATTTTCCAAATTGGTTCATGAAAGACGGAGTTCTGAGGTAACAAACATAAAAAAATACAATCGAATAGAGAACCTTCTCCTTTTTCGAAGTCGGTTAAAAACAAAACATTCTTATTCAGTAGGTATATTTATATGAAGCATTAACGAATGCCAAGTGAAAAACTCAACAAGGTTTTTCGGAAAGAAAACGGTTCACCCCAATCTCAATAGATGGTGTACACATCACCTTTAAGACGTTTCAATAACGGAAGAAAAAAATTCGACAACTTGGTGACCACTGTAGCTCAATAGGGCAGAACACTTCCCGCGCGAAAGAAGATTGAGATGGGTTCAGGTCCCAGTCGGTATTCGTATTTTTTCTTTCCGAAAAAACCTTGTTAAAAATTAAAACTCATCGGTATAAAAGTTGGGCTATAAAACCATCGATTTTTCCATATCTAACAATATTTTTAGGCTTTCATTCGTCAACAAATCGTGTCCATCCAAGGTTGCCTGGAAGATATCGCTTATTAGCGATAAGACCGTCCATTGTCCTATTAATTTTTAAGTTCTATTTTTTATTTGTTTTTGTTATATTATTGGTGTACAATAAAGTGATATCCGCCAATTCCGCCAATTCGAACAAAGCGTTTTGGTCCCACGTTTATAGTGCGTACTGCTAAGGAATTGAACTCCTTGCCGTCTCCTATTTCCTGATAACTATCATTGTGAATAGGTATCTTCTAAATCTACGTGCTCCATCTTCGGCCACATCGTCGCTTAACATCAGGCGAGATGGTGGTCTAACGTAGATTTCAACGCCGCAACGTCTTTATGCCTCGAATAATAATAAATACCAAATCGTATATAAGATTAATAAAATTAAACAAATGTGTACATACCTGGCTAGTGTGATGGTGTAGTGGAACAGCATGCCCATCACGACATACCCGGCGTACGACACGAACACGTTCGGAATGTACGTGCCGAGGAACAGGGCGAGGCCCTGCACGGCGGCGACGGGCGCGGGCAGCGCGGAGCGCGTCAACATCGACGCGACGTACGCGCCGCCCGCGCCCAGCAGCGTCTGCGTCGCTTCCACCGCACCGTTATACGCCACCTGGCGACCAAAAACATACAATACAATGCAAAAATACTTTATTGTACACCCAACACAAAGAATCAGTGACATGAAAACAACTTGCTGACGGGGAGACGGGTCTGAGCAGCCGCTCAACTGCCGTCTCTCTCTGGATCTATGTGCTACATCTTAGGCCACATCATCGCTTCACATCAGGCGAGATAGTGGCCAAACATAGATCTATAAAGCGTAAAAAAAAACTTGCAAAATAAAGTACAATGTGCGGACTTATCGCTAAAAGCAATCTTTTCCAGTCAATCTTTGGATGGAGTTAAATAACGGAGTGTGAACATAAATGGTTAAATGAAAACATTTGCTATTTTTAATGTTTTAGCATGCGAAATATTATCGGTTAGCATGCTATGTGCTATTGCTATGCTTATTGCTAATATGACATTCCGCAATTGTGAATGCACACAATTTCGTATGAAATGTGTAAAATAACGCATATTAATGAAATTTGTGAAAAATAGCAATAATTTCCATTACTAAGTTACGCAATCAAGCATCTATTCTCTTGCTCACTAAGTAAAGGGCGAGCGGGCCGCGACGGAACGGGAACACTCTTGTGCTGTGCTTTGAAATAGCAAATGAACAACATTATAGCGTTAGCATTTTTCATTCGTTCAGCGGGAATAAAGGTGATCGCATGCTAGCGTACGACGCGAGCTAACCGATGAATTTAATTATGGAAAAAGGGAATAGAAGCCATAATCAATAACTTATAGAGTTACATACTTGGAACTTAAGCTCCTTGCATACACTAGGGGAGCGGACAGTTATCGAAAAACAATCTAAAATGTAGTTAGAAGGAATGTCTGTCGAATCCGAAAGATCATTCAATCAATATTTTTGTTAAATAATAATATTTTATAAAGAAAATCAATAAAGAAAATGTAATAATTCTATCATTACATACCTTTAAAAAGTGCTAGAGTATGCAATATTACATTAGGGATCCAGCCGTAAGTGATCGCCTAACGTGTAACGAGACAATATGCAGACGGGATTGAAAGCTTTCGCTCATACAATAAAGTGGGTTTGTTGATGGAGTCGCGGGCAATAGCTAATATTTTTTTTCCTTACCCTATGGGTGTCTGGAAGAGATCGCTTCTTAGCGATAAGACCGCCTATTATACTTATAACAAATTTGTATTACGAACTCTAATTAATTTTTTAAATAATTGTTCGAGCGGGTTCGATCGGAATCTGAATATTTATAATCTTAGATTTTCGCCGAATAAAGGATTCGAATTCCATGCGTCTTCGTAAAAGCCTGCGCAGGCGATGGACTTTTTCGTAACTTTGTCCGCGAAATCGATATAATAGTACGCAAAAAATGACCTAATGAGTTAAATAAAAGGTAATAGTAGATGGAATTTTCGCAGACTCAGCACCACGCTTGATTATAGGTAAGCACACGCTAGAAAGCTAATCAATAAATTCTACTGGTGGCAGGTTTCTCGTATAAGAAAGGCCGTCTGGGTGGGTACCACCGCTTTGCCAGTTATTCAGCCGCCAAGCAGTAGTGCGCAAGCATTACGGTGTTCCGGTTTGTGATTCCGGTTTTGATTACTGGGCATTATGAGACTCAACAGCCAATTGTCTCAGGGTGACAGACGCAGTGCAGTGCTGCGCAGGATTTTCCAAAACAAAGTTCTGGGTGGTGCTATTATTTTTATGGGCTGGCATATTGCTTACCATCAGGCAAACTACCAGCTCGTCTCGTCATTCAGTTAGATAATAAAAAAAATAGTAATATTTTGAGAAAACAGCCACAGAATAAGTAACAATCGCGGACGTGCTACGGTCCGTGCAAAAAATAGTCGTATTAATAGAATATTTTTTCGCGCTATTTCAATTTATAAACTGTTGGCTTAGGATTAAGCAACGTACAGCAAACGAGATGTTAAGAGTACTCGAGGCTGTTATTGTTCAAGATAAAACTCTTATCATACAATTACAGATTATACATGCTAATAAAGCTTATCTGCAAAACAAACTGGCATGAACGTTTCATACACATGTTGTACCAATGTTTGTAAAACTAGAAGCAAATATTGGGATAGGTTAGCGAACTTCTCTTTGTACTAAACTCGACAAGAAAGTAGATTAAATTTATGTGAATAGGGAATACATAATGTATATAGCCATGAAAAGTAATATTTTCATTAAATAAAGTCCTAAAACTATGTTTGAATGTTATGTTTCAAATATTGCCGCGCAAAAGGTCACCTCAGACGTATGACGTCACACGCAGGCTAACGAAATGACAAGCTCTACGAAAGCAAACATGCAAAGTGATTTATACGTTTTTGTGAAAAGGAGTGTAGGGTCGGCATGGCATGAAAAACATATCGTTTCGATTTAGATAAAAAGCAAAAGTATAAAATAAACACAAGCTTCGTACACGGTATTTACTTTGAAATGACGTCATGCACTGTGTTGGTGTTACGGAACAGATAAAAAATAGAAATTTGTGAAACTTACGGGAGCATTGCTTTCCTCCTGTATCTGTTTCCACAGCAGTTGGACGTATATTTGAACTTGCACGAAGAGCGCGAGTGCGCATGCGTACAGCACCGACCACGCGATCACTTTCGGCCGGGTGTAAGCGGAGCGAGCGTGCCGAGCGATCAGCGTCGCCGCTTCCACTATGTTCGACCGAAGCGATGGCTGGAAATAAAATTATGAATGTTTTCTTCATTAAACAAAACACAAGCTATTGATTCATGCATGATACAAGAGTGTGCTACAAATATTCTAAAGGTTGAGTAAATGGAGGCTGAATTTGGAAAAGCTATACCTTTATATGTGTTAATCTTTAACATAAGATACTTTTGGAAACAAGAAACATGAGTAATAATGAACTTATGCCTTACATAAAAGAACATCTTATTAATAAAAGCTTTTACTGTATTGACGAGGCTTTTGCCAATAAATCATTATTTTGTAATTGAATCATTAATAATTTCTATATACCTATATATGTATTGACGAGGCTTTTGCCGATAAATAATTATTTTGTAATTGAATCTTTAAAAATTTCTATATAACTATATATGTATTGACGAGGCTTTTGCCGATAAATCATTATTTTGTAATTGAATCTTTAACAATTTCTATATACCTATATATGTATTGACGAGGCTTTTGCCGATAAATCATTATTTTGTAATTGAATCATTAATAATTTCTATATACCTATATATGTATTGACGAGGCTTTTGCCGATAAATCGTTATTTTGTAATTGAATCTTTAACAATTTCTATATACCTATATATGTATTGACGAGGCTTTTGCCAATAAATCATTATTTTGTAATTGAATCATTAATAATTTATATATACCTATATATGTATTGACAAGGCTTTTGCCGATAAATCATTATTTTGTAATTAAATATTATTTTTTTTGTTCATTATGACATATCTAAAAACATTAAGAAATGTAAAAAGATGAATAAATTGAATAGAATTTTTTGTAAAAAATTAGATCTCGTGTTAGCTAGCTATACCTACTGTCATTATTCCGTGAACATTATCAAAACCCAGATTGTAAAACTGTGCTATAACATATTTTTACAAGCTTTAATTTAACTTGCAATGTTTGGTAAACAATTGCAAGTTGAATCAGAACCACTTCCTCTTATCCTACGGAGTTGAAATTTTGCATACTTGTCAAAGTCCGATGACAATGCTATATTATGGTGACAGCCAGCTGATCTGATGATGGAGACGGAAGGTGGGCAATGGAACTCCTTGACGGATAATCGTAAACTATTAGTGTTTGGGCACATTGTAATCTGTTCGCGGTTTTGATTACGAGTTTGTTAAAAGCTTGTCTAGAAAAAATATATTTCGACAAATGTCTGATTAGCAACTTTGGATTTGGTTTATAAACGCGAGCTCGTAAAATGACATTACTGTCTTTTATTGTCTTAATCTACCCCAGTTATGTTTCATTCAAACTTAGATAAGCCTACATACATAATTTTATTATGTATGGCCCTATCAATGTTGACGTTAAAATACACACATTCCCCTGTAACCGGAATTGCTTACGCCCTACCCAATGTAGCTGTGCAATACTATCCAGAGTAGACTCAATTAAGTATCTGGGGATCCACATTGATGAAAAACTTAACTGGAGCACTCACATAGCTTCGCTGACTTCGAGAATAAGAAAACTGATTTATGCATTCAAAAATCTTAGAGCAGTAGCCGAAGCACATTTAGTCATTCAAACGTACAGAGCGCTATGTGAGTGCATCATTAGGTATTGTATCTGTGCATGGGGCAGTGCTGCAAAAACACACCTCATAGTAGCTGAACGTGCGCAGCGCGCGGTATTGAAAGTAATCCTTTCTCTACCGTAAAGACACCCTACAACATCTGTCTACGAAAAAACGAACGTACTAAGCGTCAGAAAACTGTTCATATATGAGTGTATACGACGATATCACCTACCCTTCCAGAATCAGCTAAAAGAGTCGATCGGTGTCCAGTTCCCTATGTCAAAAGTAGATTTGCTCAAAGGCACTACGACGTTGTTGTGCCACATTTATATAACAAATTAAATAAAGAGTTTAAGAACAATGTTAAAAAGAACAATAATAATGAAATAAAAAATGTTATACTAACCTGGCTTAAACAGTTTGATTGTAGAAAATATGATTAGTAGTTTTTATTATTGAAATTAGAATTTCACACACATTTACTCACATTTACACCCTCACCTCCCACACACCCTAACACAAACACTGGAATGTGGTTAAATTATGTAGATTAAAAAAAAATCTAATTAGATATATTTTATATGTGTATATAGAAGACATATTGTAATTATATCCTAATAAACTGGGAGAAGTCACTGGCTCCTGAAACACAGTTTCGACTAGTTCGGGAGCCTATGGATTCAATACTTACCTTGTACAATACATTATGTCAATAAATGATTTAGAAATCTGGAAAATTTGAATGGTTAATCTGTGTGTACAAACTTTATATTTAGATGACGCAAATTGGTTATATAAGACACTTCATTATTTCGTATTAGCATTTGGTAACTCTGAAGAGCGCATCATCTTTAATTTGTACCTTTTTGTTTCTTTAAGACAATTTACCGAAAAACGTTTATTCACTTTTTTTATGAAATTGAGTGATGAGACGAGCTGGTCGTTCGCCTGATGGTAAGCGCCACGCCTGCCCGTAACAATTACAGCGCCACCAGACCTTTTAATACCATAAAAAGTACTGCGTAGCGCTGCATTGCGCTCGTCACCCCGACACATCAGACATTAAGTCTCATATGCTCAGTATTTTGCTGGCTACAATGCCCTTAACCGTAACCGTAACTCAACCGTATCATATTGAAAAATATACTCTTATAAGGGTATAACTAGCTCACTGTTAAAATAAACAACCTAATCGGGAGTTTCACAATGACCGAAGTGCATTGTTAATACCACAAATAATTATAAAATAAGCATTAAATGGATAGGTACATGGATTTTTGTTTCACCCAGATAAAAAGCAAATTTTCCAGTTTGAACTGACTTGTATTTCAATTTGTGTCTAATAAATATAAAAAATCAATGTCGCTATCCGCGTCCTCATTTCTGTTTCTCCGTTTACTTCTTCTAAACCACCACCGGATATGGTATTTGATACGATTGTTATTGTTATTTAGATTAGACAGTAGCGTAGCTACCGGAGGGCTAGACGGGGCAGTGCCCCGGGGCCCCTCGAATTCTGACTTACAAACTATAAATTAAACTAGTGAAAATGTCTCCCACATTCGCAATATAAATAAACCAGAGTTCGAACGCGACGAATACGAAACAAACTATTTTAAATAGTTTAGTTGGGGCCCTAGTTTATTTTTTGCCCCAGGGCCTTTGGTTACCTAGCTACGCCACTGTATTTAGATAATTTGTACGGAAGGTATGTACAATAAATTGTAGTAGGGAAAATTCAATGTTTTGTAATCACGTCGTCAAAAAATGACACCACATTAGTAAATTGCATCCATGCGAAGCCGGGGCGGGGCGCTAGTAGAATCTAAACTAAACAATTGTAGATCAACATACCATCTGATTTACGTAATACGTAGGTAAGTTTAAGGAATGCTTGACAAGGCTAAATATTTTAGCAAAATACAGTTTACATATAGGTACATGAAAGAGGTTGTTATCTAACTAGAATAGATAATTGTATAGATTAAGATAAACTGATGATGAGATAGGAATCTCTGAGAGCAGAGACTTCACGTCATAAAGTTATTTAGATCACATTTTTGCCTTGATATCAAAAACTACTTGAGAACTAATAGGAAGTTTAAACTGTTTAATATCGTTTAGTTACTCTTTATCTGCTTTATTGTTATGGGCGTGGCGCTTACCATCAGGCGAACGACTTGCTCGTCTCATGTCATGGTAGTTCCACAATAAAAACTGTTTTTTTTTTAGAAAGCATACTGCTTCTGTCCTATACCTCCTAGACATTATGTCAGTTTTTCTGATGAACTACGTTTTTACAGCTTCAGATAATCGGACATCCTGAACAGAATGTTATCGGATGTTTACTATTGTAATGAATAAAGATTACCCTACACGTTAGGTTTCCGATTTTATCCGATAAATCGGATAGGATCGGAAGCTGTAAGAAGTTCAAAGTTCAAAAGTTTTTATTGATTAACACTAATCAACGACAATTATTGCAATGACTACCACCGTATCGGAAAATGAATCACTACTCAGAAGATACGGCAAGAATCTGAGAGACATTTTTTTTAGAACTTTGTTACTATATTTTATGTTTGTTTTTGACAATATTATGTTTCTTATGTGCCAGTTGGCTACTTGGCAGAAGCGGAATGTTCCACGCATCTTTGTCCTTTATGAAACTGTTAGGCAAGTGACTTTGTCGACTTAGTTCTTACCTTATTCTCAACGTGCGGCTTGTCGATAGGGTTGCTTAGGGTAGACGTCCTGCGATGGAAGTAGATCCCGTACTGAACCGGTGGCAGCCAGAACGCCCAGAACGTCGCCACGATCTGAGCTGGAGACATACTTCGCTATTTCAGTTGTTCAGTTTATTAAACCCATCGGCATCGCGGTATCGATTTCCTTACGATAACGCGCTGGGCTTGTAATGAATGGGTTAAGACTATAGTTGTGGCAATAGTAACAATACTGTTGCAAAATGAAAGAAAAAGTATTAATAAGTAAATAAATAACGCCCAACGATCACATACATAGATCCTGGCCCGTAACTAGGTTTCCCTTTCGTTGGGCGTATTTTTTATTGTTCGTATGATATTCAATATTTTTTTAAGTAGGTATGTATTTATTTAGAAAATGCTTAAATGGAAATGGGCAGGCATATAAACATGAAATAGACAGAGCGGTGGGCTAAGACTAACAATTACGCAGGATATTATATAAATGGTTTTAAATGGAGGAGGCCTTCACCCTAAGAGGGGTCCTTAGATAAAAAATATTTTTATATAGTTATAGTTTTATTTTTTTTACGTATTAAGGAATAAAGAGGCTTTAATAATACACAATGTAGTAGGTATTTAGAAAACCATGGACTCAGCCCACATGTAGACATCGCAAAGCATTTCTTCAATAAAAAAAATACAATCGAATAGAAAAACATCGCTTAACATCAGGCGAGATGATGGTCAAACGTAGATTTATCACAAAAAAAACCTCTTTTCGGTTTTAACCGATTTCAAAGTCGGTTAAAACCTGTACGAAATTATAGTGTATATCGTGTATATGAATATACACATCGTTTATTAATAATAATTATACCTACGTTTGCTATGTAGATCAGCTACAAACCGTTAGTCTAAGAAAAAAGAAGCAATTAAAAATACCGACGAGTCGCGACCAAAAACTGTGGACGCTTCATAAAAACAAATAGTTATGTAACCAATAAAAACGCTGCAGAAGAATTATCTAACAGATATCAATTGGTAAGAATTGACAACATAATATGAGGAGCAAGTTTCTGCCAACGTGACGTCAGCGCCGTGTGACATGGGGGCGATAATCGAGGAACATGTGATTTGACTAGTAGCTAGTAGGTAATTATTGCGCCATACAATAGGTATATTGCCTCAATATCTCTTTGGAATGATTTTTGGTAGTTGAAAGGCTCTTTCGCAAGGAGCACCCCCGTACTGCGCTAATCGTATATCGTGTTGAGCTCAGATTAAGGTATAGATTTGGGTGAAATTCGGAATGGAGATAGCTTATATTTGACGGCACTGTGCACGGCAGCGATTCTCCTTCACAAGCACCTAGTATTTCATTTATTAATTGTTTTTTGTTTTGTGTTGTGATCATTGTTGTACCGTGTGCAGTTTTGTCAAAATAAATGTTTTCTTTCTTATACCCGGGAAACTGCGAATGAAACCGCATGGCGCAGCTAGTCTAATATACAATACTAATGTATGTACAATATTAATGTATGTACCAACGTGTATTGTATATATATGTTGGTACATACATTAAAGGCGTGGATTCAAAACAGTTCGTTTTTAATGACAAATATTTAAAACATTTACGATATTAAATGTATATTATGTGTGCTACTTACGGACCGTATAAGAAATACCATACTGCGCTCCAAAACTCAAATTACAGACGTCACCCAAAAAGCTGCCAGCTTGAAGTGGGACTGGGCTGGACACGTCTGCCGCATGCCGAACGAACTTTGGGCCAAAATAACAACTGAGTGGCATCCTTACAACGGTCGACGGCCCCGCGGCAGACCTCGACGGAGATGGCGGGACGACTTGGACTCGTATAAAGAAGACTGGACAACAATGGCGATCAATCGTGAAATATGGAAAAAAGGAAGGGAGGCCTTTGCCCTGCAGTGGGACGAGTCAGGCTCCATATAATAATATAATAATAATGTATGCTACCTATATAATAGGTATTTGTACCGCAGAGTTTGAGTTAGGTACCTACTTTACTGCATTTTACAACAGTAAAGAAAAGGTGCAAAACAACACTTGCTGATATCGGAAAGGAAAAGAAACAAAGTGCCTACTTGCTTACTTCTAACGAATCTAGCGATGGTAGTATATCGGATATTTACCATTAAATAATAATTACGCCCAACGATCAAATACGGAACTACGAGGAACAAATATTTGCGTTTTTTTTCTGTGACCAAACATTTGTTCCGTCACGGGAATCGAATTCGCAACCTCGGTGGTGTATGAGATTTGAGCCAACCTCAAATGTTTGTCCCTATCATTAATCTTTATGATTGATCTGAGTTGTGAGCTGTAGGTACCTATAATATACGATACGGTAATTAAAGTTAATTTAAAGGTCAGTGACCAAAAAAAGTTTTTATAAGCTTTTGGCATAGAGGCATTGATAGAGTTATTAAAATTATAACGGTGTAATGATACATTTTATAATAAAAAAATAACCGACATCAAAGCTGATGTATCTTCGAAGTACAAGGTCGAATATAGTTGAAATTTATATGGGACCATCTTAAAGCTATATATACATACCTACTGAACCCAATGCAAAAGAAAAAAAATTCCAAATCAGTTTATTAATGACGAAGTTATGAGGTAACAAACATAAAAAACCTCCTCATTTTAAAGTCGGTTAAAAGTCATCGTCTTATGGAATTTGCTGAAAACCAACAGCGCAGCGCCAGCGTCTGGTGTCAATGTAAATCTACTTACATGTGCTGATCAATAATGCCTTTTGGCGCCACAAACTTGCTGTAGTATTTTATGTTACAGTTCATTTTTGTTTCTTTTTTTGTGGTTGTTAATTGAATGTTTTTTCTTTCTTTTATTTGCCTATTTATACTTAGTCGGTGTCCAAACCTCACCTAAACACTCGAAAGGAGAAAATAGGTTTTATTTAAACCCATCGCATTCGCGAATTCCTATCGCGTATGGCGCGGAATTCAGAGCGAAGAGGGCATGCCTTCGTTTTGGTTTTTTATAACGTTTGTCTCGTCTTATGTTGACGCACGCGACTTTGACTGCGTGGATTTAGAATTATTAGTAAGGGAATGAAAAGTAGAAGGTTATTCGTGGCAATGGTGCAAAAATTTGATTAGTCGTGTGTTAATAAATCAGGGATCAGGGTCAATAACAATAATTCAGAGTCTCCTCCTTCTAGAAGAAGAAAAAGAAGATTCTCCTTGCCTGTTTCAACAAAAACACACTGACTGCTCTTCACAGTACTTTTATTTTGCAAGCAAAACTGTTTTTCTTTAAATTATTTATCATACAAGAAGGTCGGTAGGTATGTATTTGCATGAGTTGCATGACTAATGCTAGACGGTGGCATAAAAAAAATATTAGTACAAACGTTGGGTTCAGTGACCTACCAGGCTAGCAGGTGCGGCCAATACCAGCTATGACTTTGAAGTTAGGGATGGACATACGCATTTCGAATGCTTTCTCATGATGAGTTGCAGAGAAGCTTAGACGCATTTGATTAAAAATTCCCCCTTTGATAGATATTCTAACTAAATGTGTTGGTCATCGCGAACCAAGAATGTTATATTTCAGTATAGCTTCAATATAATATCTCATATAAATTTTATCGATTTTCGCATTTGGACTTCGATGATATATCAGAGCTGAAGTCGTTTTTTTTTAAAAAGGTATTATGTAGGACTGTGATGACCACTTTAACTGAACTTAACCGTCTTTGACGAAACATCTCTTTGATGATGTGACCAGTCACGCCGAAGAACTTTGAATTGGATTCTTATTAATTTTGATATCAAGATTTCTCAAGACGATGCAAGTCACCCACCGAGTTTCTTGCCAAAATTCTCCCAGGATTTGTAGTTGAATCATATATCCAGATGACAAAACGGTTTTTTAATTAATTGTGATTTAGAAATGATATTGACCTGTAAAAGTGATGTAGTTCAGCTGCCGGTAGTCCATCAGTCCAAAATGTGTGAGCAGTTGTGAGCTCAGTCCTGAGAGGAACCGGCCTGATAGAGCGGCGATGCGCGTGCACGATGATACGAGGGGGTATTTCGCTGGGTCTACCTAAAAAATTCAAAAGATTCATTATATCCATTACAATTTTAGTCAATGACGAATGAAAAGAACACACGCAAAGGATCAAGGACCCAAAAAGCGCAATAAATTGTTCCCAGTGCTGGAAATCACTTATAACCGCCATATTTTTGTAGTTGTGAGGTGGACAACAGACTGGACTAGCCTTATTGGAATAAGCGTGAATATTCTCACCTTTGCATAAATATAAGTCAAGTATGCAACCTCTGTGGCCATGTAAGTACCATAAAAAAATTGTGATGCTTGCAGCCATTCTAAGCTTGTAGTCCAAAGTAATATTGCATACACTGCTATTCCACTTAGACCTAGAAAAAAAATTAAAAACTTAAAAAAAAACAAAAATCGTTTTGCAGTTTAGCACAAAAAAAATTGGCTGTAGAAGGAAAATTTGCAATAAACATAATTTTCATCTACACATCCAATCTGGAGTCAAGATATAAAAAGGAAGCTCTAGAGTCAACAAAATACATATGTTTGTAAATGAGACTAGATTGGTATGCAAAAATAAATAAATGGTGAACTTTAAACCAATAAAACATGAATAAAAATAGGCATATTGAATTGGTAATTTATGTGTCTGTGAGTTAAAAATCACAATCATATTGTTGTTTTTTTTCTTTATTGAATGTGGTTGTGCACTACATTCTGTCCTAATTCAATCATGCTTTTGTATTATGCCTATATGACATTGAAACTTATCAAAATGGGTGACAATTCTTCAAGAGTCTCTTATTTTCATGAGTTTTAAAACTTTAGCCAAATATTTTATAAATGGATTTTATGGATTATCAATACTATAGGACACCTAGACATAGCCAAAGTATAGACATACCAAAGTATATTTTTAAAAGTATTCGTCGTTTGAATACAGGAATAAAACAGTGCAAAAATATTTTTCAGATCAGAATAGGGGATCGGACAGTAATCGAGAAAAAATCTAAAATATAGTTAGAACGAATGATCGTCAAACCAGAAAGATCATTGGATCAATATTTTTGTGAAATACTAAAAATGATTTATATTTTTAAATCAATAAATAATTCTGTCATTTTTAATCTGTTCTTCATCTCAAACGAAACAACAATCACAGCGCATGACGTCATTTGTAGGCAAATGCCGTGAGTCAAGCTTGTGTTTATTTTACATTAATGCTTTTCATAAAATGTATTTTTCCTAATTTTTTCGTTCTATTACTACAATGTAGTCCCCAAACTTCACAAAACGTATTAGAATCTCTTTGAAAGTTTTATTTCGTCAGAGTTTGCAAGTTTTATCTCGTAAGAGTTTGTCGTCTTCTACCTACATATGACATCACAAGTTTTGAGGTGACCTTTTGTGCGGCAATATTTGAAACATAATATTTAAACATAGTTTTAGGTACTTTTAGAGTGTTATTTAATTAAGATAGTATTTTTCATGACTATATATATTCATTGTAGTTAATTTAAAACACTTTCTGAAAAGTTGTGCGAACCCCTATTGTGCAATATAGTTTATTTACACAACATTGCCATGTGTTTAGCATCTTAGGCATTCAGGTTTAAAAAGGAAGTTTTGCTGCCATTCATTTGAAAACAGGTACATTCTGTTCTACCACATTCTACTTTACTTTAATTTTAGAAAGTTATATTAAAATTGTAGTGAACAAAATAATAGTTACTTAATCATAATTTTCTAGCTGCCAAGTCTAAGAATTTTAAAGCTATGATTTCTACATGAAACATAGCATAAAATTAGATGAAGCTTACCTGTAACCTGGATTTTAAGCTCTTCTACCTTTTTCATGCGTGTTTGGCCTGATTAGCCCATGCAAGTATTACATTTTTAATGTAAAACTTGCATGTTTAAATTACAAAATGTAACTTGGATTACGGATACTATTATTTATTCTGTGGCAGCGGTTTATATTTCGAATAAATAAGTTTTGATGACCAATCGCACATCCCACTAAAGTGTGACATCTGTAAACCTTCCTTAGGATCTGACAAAAATTGTCAAACATTTGCCTTAAAAAAAAAAACAAATTTTACAATTTCGAGGAGGGGAATTTTTTTTGCAGATAAGACTTGCCAAATATTTGTGCAGTCGAAGCTGCAGTAAAAATAGGTACTTTAGTACAGAAAGTCACCTTGACATATAAAAAAAACAAATAGATAAAACATGCTTTATATTTAATGTTCCAGCAGAAAATAGAAGAATTGAAAATAAGTCTAGATGTCACCTCATGACCATACTCCTAGTCCGAAATATGTATGTGTACATGTGCTTGTTTGTTTATAATTATTTAAATTTTTAGTTTTTGTTATTTCAATTTAGAAATCATATATAAGGAAAATTGCTGTCCCTTAATTTGTATAGGTCAAATAAACATATCAAATAAGCTCTGAAAGAACAATGGTACTAAAAATACCCAAATGAAATACTACATGAGTAACATATGTACCTACAAAATTGTAACTTAACCACTTGAGATCTAGCCTGCCATTACGGTTATTGTGAATTAAATTTTGTGATAAAGAAAGGTTTAGCGATAAAACCTTTAGAGCCAGTCCAACTTCTATTGGTCTTTTTGTTCAAAATTGCACTGATCAGTATCAGCTAAAGGACAAGTTTATTTTATTACAGAAAATAAACAATCAAACTCACCTGAGAGAATGATAACAGGTTTGAACCTCAAGAAATCCGTGATGAGGAATATCAGGACGAGTTGCGCCAAGTAAGCATAAGTTCCAATCGGATACACGTCGCGGTTAAGTTGCTCTTCAGTGATTTCCCTCCATTCTCCGAGAAGGAATTCCGAAACAAACGGCTCAGATGGCCGAATCTCTCGAACCATGCCATAGGTGCAGAGCAGCAGTGTCACTTTGATCCAGTCGTGCATTATTTAATATATTATTCTGTTCTGTTACGAAACACGGATGGTTGTCCTTGCCGCCGTTACAGCGGTCGACCGAGTATCACGCGCAGCGCTATCCGACTGCCGCGCGGCACGAGCCGTCAACCGGCCCACCTCTTGCGATGCTGCATATGTTCCTTGATACTCACTCTTGATTCTTGACGTAATCATACGCAGTATTTGTGCAAGTGGCCGGAACCTTGAATTACGTCGTGAGACTTAACCTATATAACCTCTCGATCATTTTTGGAGGAAATTTATGTGAATCGGTTTCAACTGTAAAGTAACATAATGTTCCTAGATTTAGAATCATTCATTCGATATAACTTTTAATTTAATTGTTGCGGTCTTTCTTTGATTTTACTGTAACTTTTAACATTTCAGTTTGTTTTGTTTTGAATATTGACATCTCATTATCTGACATCCATTCATATTTCACCCGTCACATGACATTGACAGAAAACAACAGGCCTGAACTGACAAAATTTTTTTTTTTTGGCATAGCGCATCAACTATATCTGGCCGTGTCTGGACTGAACGGAACTCAACTAATATTTTAATCTCTATCTATTCTACCTAGAATAGATTTAAACAAACGTTTTACTTTTGAGCGCCACGCTATAGAAGGCAAAGCCGTGCCCATATGCCATACCAAGCTACGCAATTTTCATATATTTGTCGGCTGTCGGCGAGGATAGCCGACCTTGGCAGTCAAAGTTAATCGATTAAAATATTCCTCAATGATTAAAATCTTATATATAAAATTCTCGTGTCACAATGTTAGTTACCTTACTCCTCCGAAACGGCTTTACTGATTTTTACCAAATTTTATATGTATATTCAGTAGGTCTGAGAACCGGCTACTATCTATTTTTCATACCCCTAAGTGATTAGGGTTGTTCACTATTAAACATTTTTTTTTATTTATATGGTAAAACCTCAGATAAAGTATCCTACTCGAAGGGTAAAACGTTTGCCGGGTCAGCTAGTAATATATACATTCCTTGCTGAGTTACCTTTATTTTGCTTGTTTACATTTTAAGCTATACCCACTTAAGGATTCCCCACACACGACAAAAACAAATTGTTTACTAATTAAATATATTTATTTATTTTATCACTGTCAATATTTTAAATTAATAAAACGAACCTTAATGTAATTGGTAAAGTATACATATAAATTATTTTCTTTAAGTCACATAAGGGCATGAGACCTTTTTTTGGTATCACAGCCAAAAGTGATTTTTTACTTATAATATACGAGGGCGGTCCGATTAGTACTTAGCCTACCAAAGAAAAACGAAAATTTTGGAAAAGTGGCGACTTATTTCTCAACATAGTCTCCTTTTTGACCGACTTAAAAAAGGAGGAGGTTCTCTGTTCGATTGTTTTTTCTTTTTTGTTTGTACCTCAGAACTCCGTCATTTATGAACCGATTTGAAAAAATCTTTTTGCGTCGGGTTCAGTATAGCTACGAAGTGGTCCCATATAAATTTCATCGATGTGTGACCTTGGACTTCGAAGATACATTGAAGTCGGTTTTTGTTTTTTTCTAAAAATTTATTATAGCTCGATACACTTGACTCAGCGATTCTCCATCTTCTTTAACCCGTCTGAAAAGTACTATTTCGGGAGGTCTGCAAAGTAGGCCTCCGTGGCGGAGATAACCTCCTCATTTGACTCAAATTTCTGCCCGGCGAGTAACTTTTTCAAGTTTGGAAACAAAAAGAAGTCGCACGGGGCCAAATCTGGAGAATAAGGTGGATTGGGCAGCAGTTCGTAGCCTAATTCGACCAACTTGGCCGTGGCGACGGCGGAGGTGTGAGCCGGTGCGTTGTCATGGTGGAAGAGCACCTTTTTCTTCGGGAAATGGGGCCGTTTTTTCTGGAAGTCGGCGTCAAATCGGCCCAATAATTCGGCATAATAGACTTCTGTGATTGTTTTGCCCTTCTCCAGGTAGTCGATGTATGTAGATCACACCTTATGAATCCCAGAAAACGGTGGCAATCACCTTTCCGGCCGATAGGACAGTCTTCGCCTTCTTCGGAGCACGTTCGCCGGGTAAAATCCATTGTTTCGACTGTTCCTTGCATCTCTGGTGTGTACCAATGGATCCATGTTTCGTCGACGGTCACGAAACGACGCAAAAACTCCTTCGGATTGCGCTTTAACATCGCTCTGAAATAGCCTCACGGTTGCGCTTGTTGTCCGGAGTGAGCAAACGCGGCACCCATCGCGCCGACACCTTTCTCATGCCCAATATTTCATGCAGAATATGATCCACGCGGTCTTTTGAGATGCCTGCAGTCTCAGCTATCTCGCACACCTTCAATCGGCGGTCTGCCAATACAAGATCGTGGACTATTGTCCCGTTATCCTGCGCGGTAGCCGTTTTCGGGGCACCTGGGCGTGGCTCATCAAAAATCGACGTGCGACCACGTTAAAACTCGTTAAACCAATTTTTGACGGTCGCCATCGATGGAGAAGAATCACCGTAAACAGCATCCAAGCGCTCTTTGATTTCGCTGCGCGATTTCCCTTCCAAAAACAAGAATCGAATCACCGACCGATATTGCTCTTTTTCCATTTTTCTAAAATCTGCGGACACGCCCGCTTTTAACACGCTGTCAAAATAAAATTAAAAGTCCGATTCGGATGAAATTTTAAAAGTAGCCGTCTACGAAGATGTACTACAGATAAAAAAAAATCTTGCGATAGTGGTGCCATCGGGCGGTGAGGCTAAGTACTTAACGGACCGCCCTCGTAATATACACACATACATAATATATCTATTATACAGAATTTAAATTATTTTTAAAATTATATCTGAATAAATAAGTTTCAAAATTTCATGATTTATGCATTTTTTTTATTATAACAATAAAGTTTATGTAGGCATGTTGTAGTTAAATAACAGCATAATATGATAACAAAATGTTATATTAAGTACCAACATCTTATCGGCTTGATCATTTGACTTCCATCAAAGATATACATATGTTAACCTACCTTTTAACTATTTGTATTGCTCTAAAATTTGTTCTACCAACCCTTTTTCAGAGGGTTCAAAACAGTACATAGCCGACATAGCCCCAATGCTGCTTGGTCGCTGTCACATTTTTACATTTCAATAGTTCGATAATTATAAAATTATAACTTAAACCCGACTACGACTAAAATGCCTACTAAAAAGTTTTAAACAACAGTGAAATTTTAGCCGTTATCGGAGTTTACATTTTGTAAACACATTCGGTGTTACAGTTTATCCGACGATTTCCACCGGATTTTAGTTTTTGAACTTTAGCTTTTATTACTACTAACTCACTCGTAGACACATTAATTAAACTTAGTCCCGGCTAATTTTCTCATAATTTAAAAAGGTATAAACTGGAGTATTGTTTCTTTATAAAAACCACGATTGTGGTTCAAATGCCATTCAACAAAATAATAAATATTTTAACATTACAACAATTATCTAAGAAAAGTTTTATAATTGTAATACTGTCTTATAGTATAATGCATTGTAACTTTTTCTTTTTATACGTTATTTACAAACCAAGCGCTAAATTCTGATTAATTACCATCCCTCTGTTCCACACCATTGTTCGCTTATTCAATGACTATAAACAACTCGCCCTCGCGTCGCTATTAATTTTTAGCGATAAATCCAAATGGATCGTATTTAACTGAACCTCAATTTATTCCCGTTTTCCCGCCATATATACTGATTGTGTACCAAAATATGTTCCTTAAAATATTTCATAATGAGCACCTATTTTATGAATATTACATGTTCGCGGCGTTGTTGGGGTGGTCAAATGGCCACCCCCGCCGCACTCTAACCTACCGAGGGCTGCTCCTTATATCGTTGGGCCGGCCCAAGGGCCACCTATACGTTTGAGTGCTAAAAACAGACCAAATTTGGTGCACAATTATTATTTTTGGTGAACGGTTAATTTGGTGCACCATCAGTATTTTTGGTGAATGGTTAAAAAATATCCAATCTAAATCACTGTTCGGAACACTTACATCTTATTTTTATTTATTTATTTAACTCTTTATTGCACTATTACAAGTAATGTACAAAAGGAGAACTTAATGCTAAAGCATCTTCGCAAACCATTGCACTCAACTTTTTCTCGAGTCCCAGTCTGACTAAAATGGTCAACATAAAATAAATTTGTTATTTTCTTATACACAATAGCGTTGATTATAGCATATATTACATTATTTTTACTATCCTGGGTCCAGCCCATAACTTTTCTCATTTGTCTGTTAATTGCTTTTGTAAACTAGTCTTTTTAACCCCCTACGCAAAATGGAGCGGTATATAAGTTTGACCACTATGTGTGTCTGTGGCACCGTAGCTCTTAAACGGTTGAACCGATTTGGATGCGGTTTTTTTAAACCTGCTTTCAATTAAAAGAGATGTTTTATCAAAATCGGTTCAGTCGTTTTTAGGGTTCCGCACCCTAAAAGTGAAACAGGACCATATTATTAAGACTCCGCTGTCCGTCCGTCTGTCTGTCTGTCTGTCCGTCTGTCACCAGGCTGTACATCATGAACCGTGATAGTTAGACAGTTGAAATTTTCACAGATGAAGTGTTTCTGTTGCCGCTATAGCAACAAATAATAAAAAACAGAATAAAATAAATATTTAAGGGGGCTCCCATACAACAAACGTGAATTTCGATTTTTGCGTGTATAATAGTACGGAATCCTTCGTGCGCGAGTCCGACTCGCACTTGGCCGGGTTTTTTGTCGGGAGTTCTTTAAATTTTAGTTTACTGAAATTCTTATGTACAACTAGCTCGTCGCTGTATGCCAATTGATTGTACTAAATGCGGTTAAGGTTAATTATCATCCCGTTGCCTGAAGTAGCTCACAGTCCAGCCCACGCCCCAAGACGCGGCCAGAAACCCGAACAGACCACTGATGACGAAGTACTGCGACGTGATCGAAAGCGTCAGGCTCTGGATGATCACTAGCGTCAGGATGGACTGCAGACCTGTCCCCAAGAGCGTGTTGATGCCAAATATCAGACCAAAGCAACTCTCGTCGTGGAGTTGGCCCGCTATTTTTGCACTGGAAAGGGAGGAATAAAGAATATTATAGTGCATTCCACGTAACTTGAACTGGAGCACTAATCTATTTTCAGGTCTGATTGAAAGAAATAAGAAGCACGGTGTCACCCGACAGCACCGCAGAACAAAGGCAAAGTGGGGACGAATGCCCCCGCAATAACTAGATACCTGTCGCCCTCGCTCCAAAAATAACATACAAAAACCGCCATCTTGAGTCTAGTTATTTGGCGCGCTCTATACTAAAGAATAAGATAATTTTCAAAATAGGGGATCGGACAACTTTTCAGAAAGTGTTTTAAATTAACTACAATGAATATATATAGCCATGAAAAATACTATTTTAATTAAATAACGCTCTTAAAGTACCTAAAACTATGTTTAAATATTATGTTTCAAATATTGGCGCGCAAAAGGTCACCTCAAAACTTGTGATGTCATATTTATGTAGGTAGAAAACGACAAACTCTTCGAAATAAAACTTGCAAAGAGATTCTAATACGTTTTGTGAAGTTTGGGGACTATATTGTAGTAATGGAACGAAAAAATTAGCAAAAATTCATTTTATGAAAAGCAAAAACGTAAAATAAACACAAGCTTGACTCACGGTATTTGCCTACAAATGACGTCATGCACTGTGATTGTTGTTTCGTTTGAGATGAAGAACAGATTAAAAATGTCAGAATTATTTATTGATTTAAAAATATAAATCATAATTATTTCACAAACATATTGATTGACTGATCTTTCTCGTTCGACGAACATTCGTTCTAACTACATTTTAGATTTTTTCTCGATTACTGTCCGATCCCCTATTACGAGCGAAGTTCATTCATAGCTAGCCTAGCCGATATAGGCTGGCCTCAAATCAAGAAGTTTGAAGAATATAGATATTTTGTCAAGATTGTGACGAATGTGGGTAACCTTTTTCGCCGACGACGTGTCAAAGTCAATCCGGCCGTTCAAATTAATGCCTATATATAGACAATTTTAAAGAGATTATCCACGGGTGGCCAAGATTAGCGGATATTCATTGAGGATTTGGCGAACTGTTGAATGGATACCTTATCCGATATTTGGAGCATTTAGCAAGAGAAATGTGTACATACCTGGCTAGTGTGATGGTGTAGTGGAACAGCATGCCCATCACGACATACCCGGCGTACGACACGAACACGTTCGGAATGTACGTGCCGAGGAACAGGGCGAGGCCCTGCACGGCGGCGACGGGCGCGGGCAGCGCGGAGCGCGTCAACATCGACGCGACGTACGCGCCGCCCGCGCCCAGCAGCGTCTGCGTCGCTTCCACCGCACCGTTATACGCCACCTGGCGACCAAAAACATACAATACAATGCAAAAATACTTTATTGTACACCCAACACAAAGAATCAGTGACATGAACACAACTTGCTGACGGGGAGACGGGTCTGAGCAGCCGCTCAACTGCCGTCTCTCTCTGGATCTATGTGCTACATCTTAGGCCACATCATCGCTTCACATCAGGCGAGATAGTGGCCAAACATAGATCTATAAAGCCGAGCAGCGTCTGAGTCGCTTCCACCGCACCTTTATACGCCACCTATTCAAAATCGTTGTTATACTCCGTCCAACCGTTTACTTAACTTGTGCCAGCTCGATTAATGATGTCCTAATGCGTTACTGATTCGATTTATGAAAAAAAACGATTATATTTATGAATAAGTTTTAATCGATTTAACATGTTGATATACCATTTTTGCACGTTTTGTATTATTTTATAGAAATAATCAAATGACTTTATTGCATGTATTAAAAAAAATATTAATTATGTTGGTTGTTTTACTTGACTTTATCACTATGGTTCATCACTTCAATAATAACGGAACTTCATAGAAGTGCATATGTCAAAAGTTAAATAAATGGCTGGACGGAGTATAGATATTGTTTTGAAATCAGCAAATCATTTACTAGTGGAGGGTCTCTCGTATGAGGCCGTCTGTGTAGGTACCACCGTTTGCCAGTTATTCTGCCGCCAAGCAGTAGTGCAGTAGCAGTAGTGTTCGGGTTTGAAGAGCATTATGGCCAACGAAATTACTGAGCATATGACTCTGATGTCTCGGGGTGATGAGTGCAATTCAGTGCTACGCTGCATTGCGGTCATCACCCCCGAGCTAGTCGTTCGCCTGATGGTAAGCGCCACGTTGGACAGGCTTAACGCTTATATAAAAAAATGTAGGATTGGTCCGCGAAGAGCAGGTTGTTAAACAACAGTAACTTTGTCTTTCTAATTTACTAGTAGATGTGGTACCTAGATAGGTGATTGTCTTGTTATTATTTTGAACACGCGTCTACATAATGCAATGATGGTATCTGTAATTAACCAAGATAGGGCAGTTCATTATCTTAAAGAAAATTTGACAAAGATAATTTCGTCTGTTACCTAATCATATGTAAATCATTTGCTGAATTTTATCATGACATAGTGAGAATGTGGGACACGCTAAACACACTGACCTTATTTACCATTTTTTTATGCTTAATAGATCCATGTTTGGCCACTATCTCGCCTGATGTGAAGCGATGATGTAGCCTAAGATGAAGCACATAGATCTAGAGAGAGACGGCAGTTGAGCAGCTGCTCAGACCCGTCTCCCCGATAGTTCACCGAACATCATCCCGAAACACGACTAGGTCGCTTGACGGCATGGCTTTGTTCGGTGGGTGGTATTACAACCACGGCCAGAGTCTACCTGCACTACTCTTCTGTTAAATTTCAGTTCTGTATGGAGTTACTATTAATTATTCTGTGATATGTTTTAACTTTTGGATACTGGCGTTACTGTTAGGAGTGATTATATACTATTTATTTATTTAAATTATTTATTTTATTATTGTTAGATAAACGTTAACAATTTCATAAAATTTTTGTTCGTGCTAGGTCAACTTATACATGAATAAACCATTTAATTCTTTATTGCACTATTACAAGTAATTACAAGAGAGAAGACAATGCTAAAGCATTTTCTACCAGTTATCCAGTGAAGGCAAAAGAAAGATACGAAGCGTGCATCAAAAAGTAAAAAACCAAAAGGGAAACACGCATAACACAAATCAATTAAAATTAACTTAAAAGGTCATGACATTGAAAAAAAGGTAAGCATATCTACCCATTTCTTTCCCATACTTAAATTCAAGTCCGGGTCCAGAAAATACATGCGAAAACTGACCCAACCACGTCCCTAATTCACTATGACAACTTAACGATTCCTTGCTTCTAGGTCACGTTGAGTCTATGAATATATATATATATATATATATATATATATTATATATAATATATATATAATATATAATATATATATATATATATATATATATATATATTCATATATGTAATGTTCGCAGATGTCGTTTATCAATGAAGGACTATTTATTTATTTATTTATTTATCATTTAAAAATAACATTACAATAGTAAGTTGCATGGCATTCGTAAACCACTGAGATATATAAAAAAAAGATATATAAATGATATAAAACGACGCGTCATATTTACGAATATATGAATGCGTCATAGAGATGTCGTTTATTAAATAAGGAATCGACTTGATTTCGCTAATTTGTCATAGTGAATTGGGGCCCAGTGCTTCGGAAATACGCCCGCTAGAGAAGATAGCACCAATAAACTCTATTAGTGTAATATGAGGTAAATCAACTTACAGGAGCGTTGTTTTCTTCTTGCACTTGTTTCCATAACAGTTGCACGTAAATCTGCGCTTGCACGAAGAGCGCGAGTGCGCATGCGTACAGCGCCGACCACGCGATCACTTTCGGCCGGGTGTAAGCGGAGCGAGCGTGCCGAGCGATCAGCGTCGACGCTTCCACTACGTTCGACTTGAACGAGCCCTGAATACATACATAAATATTTTCATTTTATTTATGGTACTAAGTGTTGACGTGTGGTCGTTCAACTGATGGTAAGCGCCACGCCTGCCCATAACAATTGCAGTTCCACCCGCCACCCAAAACTTAAAAAAAAATAACCATAAAAAAGTACTGAGTATCGCTGCATTGCGCTCACCACCCCGAGACATCAGATATTAAGTCTCATATGCCCAGGAATGGCATAAACATGCGGTAAATAATATAAAGAAAAAAAGAGAGAAAATTATTTATTCTCGCAAAACTGCACACAACAACACACAAATATACGGGCCTTTCAACAATAAACAATGTATACAATAATTATAATGCGTCCGTGTACTAATATGATAGATAACTATGGGTTTAGTTATAGGAAATTTGCAATAGACTACTTTTTACAATTGTGTTAATTATTCCCTTTTACGGCACTAACGTATCGTTATAAGAGCCGAAAGACCTCAGCAAAAGTGCCACATAGTTTTACGAGAATCCTGCGCGAGAGCTCAATAAACCCACTAAATTTAATTTTCTGGTATGCGTTGTGTACTAGAGAACCAGATATCTATTATAAAATTGTTTCTCTTTATAAAATTATCGCCATGCTTCACTTCAAGTAGGTATTGCATAAATAACCGGCCAGGTGCGAGTCGGACTCGCGCACGAAGGGTTCCGTACCATTATCTATAAAAACGGTAAAAAAATCATGTTTGTTGTATGGCAGCCCCCTTAAATATTTATTTTATTCTGTTTTTTAGTAATTGTTGTTATAGCGGCAACAGAAATACATCATCTACGAAAGTTTCAACTATCTAACTATCACGGTTCATGAGATACAGCCTGGTGACAAACGGACAGACAGCGGAGTCTTAGTAATAAGTCCCGTTTTACCCTTTGGGTACGGAACCCTAAAAATTACCTAGGTATATTGAAATAATATTGACTAAGCGTAGATATACATAATTAAAAGAATATTTTATCCATTCCGCGCACCGGACACCCAAACATTATTGCATGAGGCTACGTGATAAGATATTTTAGATAAATTTACAATAATCTTATAATTCGTTAATTGTGAATTGTGAAGGTCACACAATTTCATAATAGTTATTTAAGTCATTTTATTCAAATTTTTATATAACAAATCACAATTATAACAGCCAAAAACTACATGCACGAGTTAGGTCCGAAATGCATTTTAGTAAAACAATTTAGAAATTCACAGTAAAATTTTTGGAAGAGGTGTAATGACCATACAAGGACTTTAACAAAAACAGCATCGCAAGGTCCTATAATGTACTATTACTCAATATCGGTAAAACTATCTTTCAAAAAGAACATCCGAAAACCGCTTACCTTACTCTCTTCCTGCTGCTTATCGATAGGGTTGTTCAGAATAGACGTCCTGCGATGGAAGTAGATCCCGTACTTAACCGGTGGCAGCCAGAACGCCCAGAAAGTCGCCACGATCTGAGCTGGAGACATACACTTCGCTATTTTAGGTGTTCTAAGTTAATGAAGAGAACATGAAGATGATTGGATAGCATCACAGCGCACGCAGTCCAATTAATCCTACTCCGCACTGTAGGACACCGACGGCGGGTCGCCCGTCGTTACACGTGCCGCGTCAGAAGAGATACCCAGGTATTAGCACAGAATACTAAGGGACAGAAGCATCACTCCGCAAAGAAATTTAAACAAATAGCGACTCTTGCTATGACGCAATAAAATTCAATTCAGCGCTGCATACCTACCAGTTATATTAACCTACAGAGCGCCTCTCTTTCTATCGCATAGCTCTTATCTCTTCTGACGCGGCACGTGTAACGACGCGCGACCCGCCGTCGGTGTCCGGCTATGTACTTGTAGCTTCGTACCTACAGTGCGGAGTGCGCTAGGTCTGCTAATATTAAAAACAAGTCAATTAACAGGTAAATAACTTTATTAAACAGATAAGTACATATAGTAACTCTTTAAGTGCTAGATCCTATATCATATACATTTGGTAAATTGTTATATACTTATGATCACAGCATGCTATATTTTTCAGTCTTAGGTTTAGGTGTAATATCGTCTATTTCTTGAGCCATTTCTTGCTGTTCATCTATCATCATCCTAGCACAGAGGCAGCCCTCGCTGCCACCAGCTAAACAGTTACCTATAACATCTGCATACCTACCAGTCATATTAACCTACAGAGCGCCTCCCTTTATATCGCATAGCTCTTATCTCTTCTGACGCGGCACGTGTAACGACGCGCGACCCGCCGTCGGTGTCCGGATATGTACTTGAAGCTTCGTACCTACAGTGCGGAGTGCGCCAGGCCTGCTATGACGCAATAAAATTCAATTCAGCTCGTGTAGCGCTGCATACCTATCAGTCATATTAACCTACAGAGCGCCTCTCTTTCTATCGCATAGCTCTTATCTCTTCTGACGCGGCACGTGTAACGACGCGCGACCCGCCGTCGGTGTCCGGCTATGTACTTGTAGCTTCGTACCTACAGTGCGGAGTGCGCTAGGCCTGGTTACTATTAGGTTCGTTAACCTAGGTCCTACCTAGCTGACCGATGCTCTTGAATTCAAGACTGAAAGATGAATAGCAATTCAGAATGCTTTCCTTTGATAAGCTCCTTGATGGCTAAATGCAAAGCTTTATTGTCTTTCGATTGGTGTTCATTAACTGATGTCAATCGGGGTACTGTATCTATATATGTATAGATACAGTATCACAATTGACATCAGTTATCTGTTTGATTTATAGGAAATATTATTATACACATTTTATTTCTTTTGGTCCTGAAAATGAGCGCCTAATAAGACTTTAGGAGTAATTGTGGTGAATGTGTTGGGTCAGAAAGAAAGGTCCTCCCGACTGTACGCGGTACGCCGCGCCACCCTGCTGCGTGTGTCTGATCTGATGATGATCTGATATGATCTAATCTGATGAATGAGTGCACTCATGAAGATTAACCTAATATAATATGTGGACCGCATACCCAACTTAGAAACTCCAAGACGCGACGTATAAAAGTTATACTTTCTTTGTTCGTCCAGAATCGTTCGAAGTTGTAGGTTTACGAATATCGAGGCTAAAGTAGAGAGAGGCGGGACACCGCTGGCTAGAAGGGACGGTAGATGAACCAAGGCTGTTACAGAACGGTGGCCGAGAGAAGGGCGCAGACTGGTAGGCAGATCACCGGTTAGATGGGTTGATGTTATTAAAGGAGGCAGGAAAAATATGGATGCGGAATGCACAGTACAGGAATAAATAGCGTACGCGTACGCGTGCGGAGACGAGGCCTATAAAAACTTGCCCAGCAGTAGATAACTATCTTACTGAGTTTGAATTGAAGCTTTAGTTACTATATCGAGTAAGTTAATGTTATCAGACTTTGACAAATCATCAATACAATTATGATAATGATTAGAGAAGATAACTTTGGAGAAAAATCGATTTATCGTTATTTTCCGATTAGGTGCCACGTGATTCTATGAACGGAATTTTGCGAGGGTTTTATGTGAACTTAGGTACATACTTAAAATAAAAGAAAAAAAATGTACCTGGGTAAATTAAATAGTAGTGTTAAATTATGATTCATTTTTTAACAAAAAAAACTGTCTTCATGTATCTTCAAAGTCCAAGGTAAAATATCGATGGAATTTATATGGGACCAATTCGTGGCTATACTGAACTGAACGCAAAAATATTTTTTGAAATCGCTCAACAGTGGGCGGAGAAATCGGTGAACTTACATAAAAATAAAACAGTGGAACATAGAACCTGCTACTTTTTTGAAGTCGGTAAATGAACCGGCTTCAATTGTGATGTATATTCGAAGTCCAAGAACGAATATCGATGAAATTTATATGGGACCACCTTGAAGCTATACTGAACCCAACGCAAAAATAATTTTAATAATTTTCCAAATCAGTTTATAAATGACGGAGTAATTGCGTAACAAACATACTGTCGAATTGACATACTGAATCTCCTTTTTGGGTATCGGTTAAAAGGTTAGAATGCACATCATCGCAGATAAAAGAAAATATTTTGAATCATATTGACCTGCAAAAGTGATGTAGTTGAGCTGCCTATAGTCCATCAGTCCAAAATGCGTGAGCAGTTGCGAGCTCACTCCTGATAGAAACCGTCCGGTCAGAGCGGCGATACGCGTGCATGATGATACCAGTGGATATTTGTCTGGATCTACCTGAAACAATACACCTGAGGTTTACAAATCATGTATGCGGAGCAGACCAGCATACAGCTAGGTATTCAGTGATACAGTGGTATACTGTACTCAATGACAAAAAAAATATATAATGGACTTATTAGAGAAAAAATGCATAGATAATGTACGCACAGAAAAAATAAGAAGTGATGAAAAGGGCACGGTCGTTTGGTCTGTGGACCGGCCGGCAGAGCAGACGGGGGTATTAGCCAGGCTAAGACCAAGTCTGGCACTAATAAAATTACCATGAGTGCCACGACAAAATTTTGTCGTCGCATTTCTCGTGCATTCGTCTCGTAGGTATTAAAGACAAAACATTCGACAAAATTTTGAAGCGGCGCGCATCATCATCATCAGCCCATCACGTTCCCACTGCTGGGACACGGGCCTTCTCTCATGAGATTTCTCTCAGAGAGAATGGGCCGTAATCCACCACGCTGGCCCAGTGCGGGTTGGTGGATGTCACATGTCCTTGACTTTTTGTGAAAAATTCTTGGACATGCCGGTTTCCTCACGATGTTTTCCTTCACCGTTTTTTTAGAGCGAGTGTTAAATCCGCACATAACTTAAGAAAGTCAGTGGTGCGGGGCCAGCGGGATTCGAACTCGGGTGCGTCGGATCGAAAGTCGCACGAGCGCGGAAGCGGCGCGCATATTAGCCTCCACTCATAAATATATCAAGGTGACAATTTTATTGTATTAGTCACACTAATATTATATATGCGAAAGTTTGTATGTAAGTGTGTGTTTGTTACCTCTTCACACCGTAACAGCTAAACAAGTTTTGATGAAACTTAGAATGGAGATAGCTTATATGCTTGATTAACACTAGGATACATTTTACCCGAGGATACCTCGGGCCATAGCAAGTCAAACATTATTATTTAAGACCTTTAGTATATGGTCAAAAACCACCATATTAAATTAACTATCCTATTAGCCCTACTAATATATTACAAATGCGAAAGTTTGTGAAGATGGATGGATAGATGTTTGTTGCTTAATTGCGCAAAAACTACAGAACGGATTTTAATTAAACTTGGTACGTAGGTACAAAAAAAGGACATAGGCTACTTTTACCCCGGGAAACTGCGGGTGAAACCGCTGGGCGCAGCCAGTATTTAAATAATTAGGTGTAACTTCTTACCTGCGCATAGATATAAGTCAAGTATGCAACCTCTGTGGCCATGTAAGTACCATAGAAGAACTGAGATGCTTGCAGCCATTGTAAGCTTGTAGTCCAAAGCAGTATTGAATACACAGCTATTCCACTTAGACCTAGAAAAAAAAACAATCGAATTGAGAACCTCCTCAATGTTTTGAAGTTGGTTAAAAATAGAAAACATGCGACTCGCATTTAATTAATCAAGAGATTTAAACGATAGCAATGGAATTTTTTTTATTATCTGAGTGATGAGACGATTAAGTCGTTCGCCTGATGGTAAGCGCCGAGCCCGCCCATAGCAATTGCATATCTCCTGCTTTGGCGACAAATAATTCCTTCTTTATGGGGTGTAGTACATTGATGTAACTGTTGGCTGGCAGCATGCAGGGAAAATAAAAATGTTCGTACAGACAAGTTTGGAAGGTCAACGATAGTGAACTTGGAATCAATAAGACAGAAATAGCCCTATTGAATGAGTAATTGATGTGCCGAGAGCACTTGCAATGTACTACAGCCTTTGTGGTACTTATTTATTGCTCAAGGATGTCATTGTGAGATGTCTACATTTTTCCTTTTTTAACCGACTTCAAAAAGGAGGAGGTTTACAATTCGACGGTATGTTTTTTATTTTTTTTTTTTTTATTTTTTTTTTGTGTGTTTGTTACACGATTACTCCGCCAATTATGAATGGATTTCGATGATTCTTTTTTTGATTGGTAGGTCATACTTCAGAGGTGGTCCCATATAAATTTTATCGAAATTCATACAGCACTTTTTGAAAAAAATAGCGGAAACAAAAAAAAAATATAAGTTTAATCTTCAATTCGGTTCTTGTTTTTGTTGTAACCGACTTTCTAAAGGTGGAGGTTTGTATTCGACTGCTTCACATGCTTCACCCAGGGTTGACTTCCGGCGAGGGAACTCCTCAACGGTGAATAGTATAGACACAAAGTTTTGTAAATGGATTTAACCATAATAGCCTGTTCTAAATTCCACCATGACATGGCTGATACACCCAGGAATGACTTCCGGCGAGGGAACTCCTCAACAGAGAATAGAAGAGTCATGATTTTTTTTTGTACATAAATTTAATTATGATAGCCCGTTTTAAACTTCGTCATGATGTGGCTGCTAGATCATAAATGCTTGTCTTTAAAAACTTTTTAAATTAATTTAATTAAAACTTGTTTTGCACTAAAAAGGTTAAAATAAATTATTTTTCAAAAAAAACTAAACCGACTTCAAAACCACAAATAGGCACTCAAAAGTGAACAATAAATTAATATAATTATCATAAGCGCTGCCCACTCATATATTTGAAGTCGGTGCCAGCCAAGTCTAAAAGGTAGTAGATAGATACTACCTACAAGTAGTACAATACAATACAGTACAATACAGTAGTACAATAGTTACTATATACATAGTATTTATCTGCTACCTAATAGACTTGGCTGGCACCGACTTCAAATATATGAGTGGGCAGCGCTTATGATAATTATATTAATTTATTGTTCACTTTTGAGTGCCTATTTGTGGTTTTGAAGTCGGTTTAGTTTTTTTTGAAAAATAATTTATTTAAATTCAAATTTTAAAAGATATTGAGATAATTAAATAAATAACGCCCAACGAATACATATATAGATCTTGGCCCCTAACTAGGATTCCCTGTATCTAGGGAACCAAGAACTATGAGGACCATGGTCCCACAACACCGAGACACGAAACAAATGCTTGTGCTGTTTTTTTTTTTTCTGTGCATAAACATTTGTCCCGTCGCAGGAATCGAACCCGCAACCTCAGCGGTGTATGAGATTTGAGCCAACCTGCTCAACCACAACACCACCTAGGCTGTCAATTATTTAATTATACACTGTTACCACATATGTGATCTTTATCTACTCATAAAACTATTTCAAAATCTGTGTAAAAATCCACAAACACTAGATAAGTAATTATATTTTTTTATATAAACTAATTTCATGAGATTATGATTGATTTAGATTATTTTTATCCAATATTTTTTTATGTTTTATGTCCAATTGCTGATAGCTGATTAGGAACTTAAACTAGCTTTGTTTCTTGGTTGACTTCATGTAATTTTTATTAATTATCTAGTATTATCCAGTTACCTGAGCAGACATTTTAGTTTTAATATATTCAAATTGATTGAAAGAGTTTGTTAAGAATTAGTTTAGGTTTTTTTTGGTAGCTATATTTTAATAGAATCTTTGTAAGACTGTGTAATCAGCATATTCCCTATATTGATTATATGTGTGAATTGCAATTTCTAAACAAATAATTCTTGAATCAATACAAGAATAGAATTGAATCAAGAATTGAGTTGATTGAATTCTTGAATCAACTTATTTATTAACTCATTATCTATCAAAGTATCAATTCTTTTTTTTGTATTGTGTGTGAGTTATAGGCCGCCCAAAGGCCTGTGACAAGGCCTAAAGAATGACAATAACCAGGATCAACATACTAAGTATAAAAGCATTTTTTATTTGTCCTGGATATCCAAATTTATTGTCATGGATTTAAGAGAAGCTCCATGAAATGATAAGGTCTATCTATATTTGCTCAACATTGTGTTTTTTTTCTCTAAGCTTTTCGGTATACTTAGCGAGATCACAGCGACTGTAACTGGAATCTGGATCTCAAGCCATTAGTATAGTTTTTGGTGTTATTTTTAGTTAATAAAGCTACAATGTTGTATACATTGTAATTGGGGTTTGTAAAGATTATTCTTATGTGAGTTGCCAAATATTAAATGTATTTTTGATTTAATAAATGATTAGTATTGTCTTTAAACAGTTGAAGAATTAGAAGTATTAATAATAATCATTAGATATTAAATTTTTACCAGCCAACATACAAAAATTTAATTTCAAGTGTTAATTTAAATATTTTTTACTTTTTAATTAACATCAACTTCAACTTTTTATATATGGCTCCTGTGGGGTTTCCACAATTTCACCAATGTCACGTGGATGGAAGGTAATAAACGATGGAGAGTGATCGGTGTTTGGTCGGTGCTTATGCAGTGATCAATTCTCTTAACTCTTTTTAATTAATATATATATATATAGGCCATAAAATTCACAATCAAAAGTTCACAAAAACCAACATGATGTTATTCAGCGTAGGTCAGTGATAAAAATATTGATTATTTATATTTTATCCAATCACAAAAGTATTTATTACAAGTAGGTAATGAAACTCACCTGAGAGAATGATAACAGGTTTGAACCTCAAGAAATCAGTGATGAGGAATATCAAGACGAGTTGCGCCAAGTAAGCATAAGTTCCAATCGGATAGACGTCGCGGTTAAGTTGCTCTTCAGTGATTTCCCTCCATTCCCCGAGAAGGAATTCCGAAACAAACGGCTCCGATGGCCGAATCTCCCGCACCATGCCATAGGTGCAGAGCAGCAGTGTCACTTTAATCCAGTCGTGCATATTTCTCACGTATTATTCTGTTACGAAACAGGGATGGTTGTCCTTGCTGCCGCTACAGCGGTCGTCCGCGTATCTCGCGTAGCGCTTACCGAATGCCGCGCGGCGGAACGAGCCGCCCGACCGAGCCGGCCTAGCTCCTGCGATGCTGCATATCAACATTCTTGACGTAATCATAGATACGATTGGATACGATACGTCGCGTCGTATCGCAGTGGCGTCGTAGTATTTGTTTAAGCTGAAATGAAAGCTTTCGAGACCTTGACTTTGACGTCGAGTAACAACCTCTGGCTACAAAACTATAAAACTACTATGTTTACATAAGGTTTATGAATGGTAAGGCAAACGCTACGCTACACAAATATTCTGTAGCCTTTTTAGTTTTATTTGTATAGAAATTATAAAACTGTAAACTAAAATGTAAAATGAAACCATGAAACCTGTGAATGAAACGTCATTCTTTCGTCACTTGATTTGATTGACGCAGTCAATTTGACTGACACAATTGACACATGACTGACGCTGACGGACTGAATGATGCTGACAGTTAATCGACTAAGGCCGCGTTCAGAAACCACCCAGTCAATGTAATTATTACCCTAACGCCGCTCAGAAATTACTCAGGTAAACTTTGACATTTACCCTGAGCCGTTCAGAAAACCAATTGGGGAGAGTAAAAGTTCACCCGACAGGTATATTCACCGATAAAAAAGTGGGTTACGATTCTCACCTGTTAGGTAATAGTTGTCAGTTGTCATTTTCCTTTACATTCTGCAATATATTTGCATTGATTTATTGTACATAAAAATAAAATAAGCGATTCGTGTATTTGAAGCAAAATATAAGGTAAAATTCCGATATTAGCCAAAATAACGCAGTTAAATCTGATAAACAAAAGCGCGGGAAATCTCAGTCTTGAAAATGATTGGTTTTGATTAGCTGGCTTACTTTGTATTACTCGATGCCCGTTCAGAAAGGCGTTAGTTAATTTTTAACTTGGCATATCACTGAGATTAACTGACAAGTATTCACTCGTGAACATTTACCCATTTCTGAACGCGGCCTTAAATATCCTTTAGATTTGGAGCATCCATCTTTAGAAATGTAATTGTTGGAAGCGGACTTTTTGGCTGGAAGTGAAAAGTGATACAGTTCAATTTTGTTTTATTTTCCAACCTAGAATACACCGATATTACACAAAATATATGAATCACGATACGACACGTGTTAATAGTGTAAATCCGGCTTTAGCCGGATAGCCATTGACCTGTACCTTAGTCATTGACCATAAAAATTATATAGGACTGCTAACAATTAACAAAAATGAGTTGAATAATCACACAAAATAATACAAAATGGAGTAACGTCCGGTCACTTTCTAGTACTTGCAATAACAACTTATGAAATCTTACACACTTCATTAATTGTTGACCTTTAACTACAATACATGTGTAAACATTATATATTCACGATTTATTGATCGCCAGAGAATAATACTACGAGCCGAAAATTGAAGCGGAAGTCGGTTCCGTCACCGTGACTCAAAATGGCCGACCATGCATGTTATCACTCCTTTACTTCTTCTAACCTCTTTGACCTTAGCCCATAGCGGATAAGCAGCTGTTGTGTCAATTGTGTTGCATAGATAAAATATATTTGTGTTTTGCTTTGTACAGTTTATACCATATAAAAGTGTACTCTGTGGTTTGTACTTTTCTATGAGTAATCTGCATTTTATGAACCTAGATAAAAATCGAACGAAGTATTTTTACGGAGAAAAAAAAAATCTCATGACGGATGTGACAGTTGTACTGTACGTACCTTGGTACTTCTTGGTACGTAGGTACCATTGAAGTCATTCCTCAATGGTAGGTACCATTGAGGAATGACACCCTCAATGGTAGGTACGGTAGGTACGTCATAGGACGGGATCATTTCTGCGTACAGAGTAAATATAAGCACGAATGAACACACATTTTTTTTAAACGGGCGATTGCCTTTATTACTGAAAACAAACTACACTCTACTTACTAAAACTAAACTAACTACATACAAGGAGAAGCAATTGGACAACCATAGACCATTAAAGGCCTATACACACAAAATTAATTGGTACGATGGATGTTTAAAACTGAAGTGTACAGAGGATACTCAATTTTCCAAAACTATGAAATGTGTGCATTTTAAAAAGTCGAGCTGGACTGACTTATGAATATTAAGAAAGTTACATCAACGAAAGATATTCCACTAAATAAACTGGCTTCATTAAGATTTTAATGTTACTTAACTAAAATGTTCGATTCTAAAATCATTTGTTCAAAATTCAAATATACCCAGCAATATTTAATCGCTACTACTGTTTATTTCCTATCACTAACCTGCAAAGTTAATTTAAAATGTTGAAATGTACGATGGTGAATGTACAACCTTAATGTTTCGCATACACATGGCAATTAAGCTATTGTTTCTCTCCTGGCAATCACAGACCCAAGGATTCGTGTATGTGTGTGATGCTTTCTTTCTATGTGTTCATCTGTTTTGTCTATGTGTTATACATTTTTGACGTAAAATTCGTTTGTTTACATTATTTTTACGGAGACTTATTTATGTTTTCCGTACGCTTATGTCCTTATTTTCATAAGCATAAAGACTAATATTGCATGTTTAGTTGCAAATTGTCTTGGTAATTATAGTTTTGCATGTGTGACCGTGTACATGAACAGCTTGTGTAAACACATCGCGCGACATCACAGATAACAGCTTTAGTAATAGTAATAATGAAGATATTTTTAATAGAAATAAATACCTATAATTATAATTAGCAGTATTATGTATTCTATGGCTTTAATTTACGGATTGTAACGTAAAACTATGAGCCAGTTATTGACTAAACGGATTTTGATGTTTGGTATGAAAATGGGTACATAGGAAGTACTTATATAAGACCTAGGTGGGTACTTTTACGTTACATCCCAGAAAAACGAACAGTTCCATAAGGAACAACTGAAAGGTACCTCTAATAGGTAGCTATCTCTACGTGGTTTCGCAGGTATCGGCTAGTAGGTATAAAATTACTTGGTACCTAGAGAAAAGAGTGTGGGAAGCTTTTTTGTGTCATGGTTTTATACCTATGATATTTAATCTCTTGTTCTTATTCTAAATCTAATCTAGAGAAGTTAAAAAACAACTCAACTGATTATTGTTAGGTACCTACCTAGATAACCTACAAAACCTCTCTTTTTGCCCCATACTTTGTAGCTCTTTCTCCGCATACTTTATTTATATTATAATAATATGCCTAAAAAAATTGCATTCGCTTAGCTTGCGCATCCATCTAAACATATCTGTGTAGATGCCTAGGGACTGTTATTAAAAGATAGGTTTTCGTTTTCGATAAAGAAATGTTTACTTCAAGGGGCGCCATGCCTGTTATTCGCCTAGGGTGCCTGGCATGCTCGGGCCGGCCGGCTGCGGGCGCAGCGGCGCTGGATAAGTGTGATCTCTATTTCAACTTACAAATACTATTTTTCTATGACAATATTTGTGGGTAAATTGTTTTCTTTACACTAATCTAACAATGTACCTAAATATGAAAGTTCCATATTATTATACCTATATAGTTTCATAATAAAACTATTGGAATTGGTCATCATAAGTACCTACCATTGAGGAATAGTGCGAGACCTCAATGGTGCCTACCCACTGACTACGGAGTAGGGTTGCTAGGTCGTCGGGATTCATCTGGTTTGTCCCGACTTTTGATATGAGGTCCAGAGTCCCGACGAAATACGAAATATGCCGATATTTTGTCTCCGGCTGATTGGGCGCCGGCCACCCAGGTTTAGAGCGTCGTGGAGTGCCTGGCGCGGAAACCAAACTGCTCCTCTCTCGGAGTCAGGTGAGGTCTCATCCTACGCAGCAGCAAGCGCTCGAACAACTTCGAGATGGTCGGTTGCAGTGTGATGGGTCTGTAGCTGCTAGCGGGTAATCGGCGATCCTTTCCTGGTTTCGGCAGCACGATTACCTTACCAGTCTTCCATTCCTGGGGGAAGCAACGGGTACGCAGGACTCCGTTGAAGAGCCGCGCTATAGACACCAGGCCCTTCGTGGGTAGTTCTTTTAGGACGACATTTGTAATGCCGTCTAACCCTGGTGCCTTTTTTCCCGGTAGTCTTAGCACGGCCCTCTCCACCTCCGCCGGCGATATAAAATCGTCACCTTCTAGCGGTGGCGGCGGGTGGCCAGGAACACTGCGACCTTTTCCTGGACCATCTGGTAGTGTTTCAGAACTACACGCGTTATGTTATTGTGCTAAGACAATATGACAATGACATTTTGCGTTCTAACGACACATACCCAACGATCCACAAACAACAAGAAGAAACTGCTGTGCATTCACGCTCACACAAAGAATGAACATTGAATGAACTTGTTGTATAAGTTTGAGTTGCTATATGAAAAGCTCCCTCCCCTCCCGTACCTCATTGCCTTCCTCCATTCTCCGTAAAAATATGTCTTGCCGATAAAAATTGTATATACGGAAAACTTTTTCTTTGTTGAATCAAGTTAAAAATCTTAAAACCTACGTTTTGGTTCATGTTTGTCGTGGTAGTGTATCCTATTTTATGTTAATATAGGCTAAAAACATGGTGAGCAAGCTATTGTACAGTGCTAAAATAATATCAGTTTCCTCCAATTCCACAGGATCGCAACAAGTCCAACTGCCTCCGTTTTGTATACGAAAAAACGCTTTACCCTAATCAGCTAATCAGTGTACGTGAGATAAGTGCCGGCGAGATAATATATAATCGACGTATATAATAGTTTTGTGACTAAAATGACAGCGGACTCGGCAGAAGAAGAACCGAGCGCGAAAATGTTGAAGTGTAGTCACTGTCCGAAAGAGTTTAGATATAATAGCGAGAAAAATCGTCATGAACTTAGTCATTCCCCACGGTTTGAGTGCGAGGTCTGCTGTAAGAAGTTTAGTTTTGTGTAAGTTTATTTGAGTTACAAAAAATATTATAGGACAATGGCACCATAGTGGTAGGTACTACTATTTATGGTTTGTTTGTTTTAGTTCTGCCCTACGTCGACATCAGAAGCAGCATGAGAGGACTGGAAGCGTCAAATGTGAGGAATGCAAAAGGACATTCCGAGACGAAGTACTACTCAAGAGGCATATGAAATATGCACATAAAGGTAGGAGAAGAGTGAATTACTATTTATAGATTTATTTATTATTATAAGTTATGTATTTTGGCATTATTCTTCTTCCTGCATGATTTCTCTTTTCGTCTGGAAAAGATAGCTTTTAGTGCTAAGACCGCCAATTGTTACATTTCTGTTAAGTTACTTTTTATTGTTACTCGTGTGTTTCAATAAATAATTATTTCATTTCATTTCAAATGGTCTTCATATATTTTTTCTGTAACACTTTATCTTCCGAGTGGACTTAAACCTGAAGAGGTGTAGTACTAGCAATATTGAAATACCTGCAAAATAAAATGAGTCTGTATCAAGCTAGAATGTTTATAGTTATGTATAGGCAAAGCAGCCGAGTAAATGATGTTAAAACTATTATAACAAGGCAAGAGAGTTAAAGTGCAATGGTCAAACTTCCTAAAAGGAATAATTCTAGCGTTAAAATGGGAATCCCAAAATTAATTTGTTCTATCTGAATTAGTAAATTTTCTTTGTTATTCGCCAGGAACGGTCACCTGTTCAAAATGCAGCTCCCTGTTCAGCAGCGACCAGGCTCTCCTCACACACATGAAGTCCCACAAGCCAGTGTCGGAGCGCCGCTTCAAGTGCAGCTTCGAGGGCTGCAGGAAGTCATTTAACTTCTCTCACCATTTGAAACATCATGAGCTGACGCACACTAATGCTAAGCAGCATTATTGTAGTGTGTGTGGGAAAGGTAAGGGTCACTTTTATACCTATTGTATAGTTTTATTACTTAGTAAGACTAATATTGATTAATTTAAATAAAAAAAAATAGAAATGAAATTGGCTTGGACAGGGATTGAACCTGCATTGTCGGAATAACGTTCATAAAATAAATTTATCTACAACAATACTCACCATCCTATTGTTCTTCCATTGTTAATAATTAACTGCTCTACACAAGTGCTTAAAACTTAGCAGTTGCAAAGTAATATCTCGCACCTTCGGTGCTACAAAGTCACAACAGCTCAGTTTCGAATTTTACAGGAGAGGACTTTGAAGATTTTTTTCGCATTTATTGCCTTATTACTGGATGTCTAATTGTAGTAGGTTTAAAATCTTTATAAAATTAATGCTTTATTGTGTTTTCTATAGTTTCATGTCAAAAGTTTAATTCAAATTACTAAAATTATTCTAATAAAACGCAAAACAAAAAAAGTGTCCTGAATTGTGACTTTGTTGCACCAGGAATTATTTAGTTAAATGAGTTATGCCTTATTATTTAGGCATTTCAGTCGAGCTTTTTGCACTCGTCTACATCATTTGTGTCGCTTTAGCTCCAACGCACGTCATAATCTCGCAGGCGCGGGGGCACAACTGTCTAATAAAACTTTGTTGGCCCAAAACGAATGGAAAAATGCACCAATAACCACAAAGGCACTCGCGCCATTTAGTAGATTTTTGCGATACTTTCGCGGGTGTTTTTGTTGGCCCGATATAGGCATGGCTCTAAGACAATTTGGCATACTTAACTTAATTTTGCAGTTTTGGCTATTTGTGACTTTGTTGCACCGAAGGTGCGTTCTGTATAAATAAAAATGAATCGCCGAAATGTTTGTACGCGCATAGCTTCCAAACTACCGCACCAAATTGGATCATTATTATTTTTTGTATTCGTTATAGTCAGGACAAGATTTGTAAAACAAAATTTAATAAAAAGAACAGATTTATTTTTAAATATCGCGGAACGAAGTACGCCGGGTCAGCTAGTAATAAATAAAAGTTCCAAAAAGGGTTTAAAAATAATAAGCAGTATGTATTTCACTATGTATTTTATAAATGTCAAATTAAATAATCACATACCTACCTAGGTACCTCTTTTTTAACTTAAACCTCAAAATACTAAGGGGCAGAAACATCTCTCCGCAAAGAAATTTAAACAAATAGCGACTCTTGCTATGACGCAATAAAATTCAATTCAGCTCGCGTAGCGCTGCATACCTACCAGTCATATTAACCTACAGAGTGCCTCTCTTTCTATCGCATAGCTCTTATCTCTTCTGACGCGGCACATGTAACGACGCGCGACCCACTGTCGGTGTACGGCTATGTACTTGTGGCTTCGTACCTACAGTGCGGAGTGTGCTAGGCCTGCTTAAACTGACTTTTTTTAAGTTTATGTAATCTAACTAAATATGTAGTTCTAAATGTCAAGTGATTACTTATTGACCGTTTGCATTGTCATTAGGTATTTTCTTTATGCTTAACTTTGACCAAAATATGTAAATAATTGTCTTAATTACTTCTCTCATTAACCAGGTTTCATACAGTCTCACCATCTGAAGACGCATCTAAAGTCTCATGACCCTTCGGAATGGCTAAACTGTGAAGTTTCTGGGTGCAAGAAGAACTTCACGACAGAATATGCGAGGAGACGGCACATGGCTACTCATAGTAAGTACCATTTATCGTTCTTCCATTTGTTGCTTATTGTATCTACTACAATGTAAAAAAATAATACAATTTTTATTTGTCTCTGCTCAAATCTCGAAATATTAATACAATTTACCATCCATTAACATAACATTGTAGTTGATCCCCATCTGGAAATGTATTTTACGTACCTACCCTAAAAGTTAAAAGGGCATTTACCATTTCTGCCCTGATTTCATGCCGCCAGTTTGAAAAATTCGCGTAATGGCAGCCACTGATCAAACCATGAAGTACTTCATATCTATGGATCAAGCCCTAATAAATCGAGAAGATAGGCCAAGTTTCATAGAAAAATGTTACATGTTCTTTATGATTTTAGCTAAGAAAGTTATATCTATACATATAAATTAAACGCTGTTGGTAAACGCAGCACTTGAGAACGGCTGGACTAATTTGGCATTTTTTTTTTAATGTTCTTTATAGCACAGAATATTTAACAGTACCAAGGTGGTTATAGTTCGAATCGGTTTTTAGACGGAAAAATGGAATATTCCAGAAAAATTTACGACTTTTTAAATGAGGATTTTTTGAAGTTTGGACAGGATAAGGTCTGTTGGGTCAGTAATCTCTTATAAAAAATAGTAACTGAAGTTGTTACTGTAGATAGGTATAATAAAAGGCCAGATATTATATCATACATCATCAATTATTGGCATAAAAACCTGAGAAGCATTCGTTTCCACTCACGCGTCCTAAGTGCACCAGTAGGTCTAGTCTGAGTTTGTTTCACTGTTTCACATGAAACGTGAAATCGAATAGCGAATCAGTTTTTGTATGGTTTAACAAAAAGCGCCCCTGGCGGACAATTTGCGAAGCTCTAGACGCGAGTCTAAGTTATGACTATCCACGATACGTTTAAATAGTGGACTCGATTTTCGATTTTTTAACGGACTATTTTAAAAACGCGAGTCTGAGTACTAATTTTGACAGTTCGGCGGTCGAAATGCGAATCGAATTTGCCTTCGATTCGTAATTCGCCCTACACTTGGCCATTTCGCGGTGAAAGTGGGTGAGACTAGAGTGGGACTGAGACTAGAGTGAGGGTTTCACTTATCTAAACACTAAAACCGAGTTCGACAGCTCTACTCGCCTGTCACGGATTTTTAAGCAAAACTCAGACTAGGGGTACAGATTGTAAATAACTATTGATCTTTCTTTAGTAATAAGTCGCGAGACAGGTGTTAACAGGACACGTAATGCATTGCTAGAAAGCTAGTCTATATGACTACATATCTGAAACGCAATGAAAATATATAGTGTGATCCCGCTGAATATTATGTAGGTTCTAACACTATATATTTTCATTGCGTTTCAGTTTTGAGATGAATTTCCGCAACGTCACGCCTGATTCCATTGCATGACTACATATATTAAATAAATATATATATTATATAAATATATATATATTATATAAATAGCTGTTATATATATATTCTGTCTAATCTTTCCCAATTTATTATTTACAGAAATCAAACCTGACAGTGGAATTTCTTCAGACTCAAGCTCTTGCGACAATTTCATCTTTTCTAAAGAATATGTAGAAGGTTTGTATATATTCTATCAATTAAATTCTAAAATGAAGGTTCTCATTTTCATGTTTATTTCTTTAAGCGTTGATTTTTCTATCCTCGATTAACTAATGAAATAGTTGTCTAACAAATAACTTCTATCCAAATTGTGGAGGCGAGATGCGTATATGCAGCATTCATCATGCGAGAAAAGGACATAATGTGTTTTACATTTACTGTTGATACTATTGTTTTAATGTACCTAACTAAGCAATAAGACGAGGAAGTCTTTCGCCTGATGGTAAGCGCCACTTGCCTATAACAATATCAGTGTCACCCAGAACTTTTTAATACGATGCAAAGTACTGCATGGCGCTCATCTCCCCGAGACATCAGATATTAAGTCTCATATCCAGTAATTTCGCTGGCTACAATGTCATTCAAACCGGAACACAGAATCACAGCGTTCCACTATCATCTGCTTGTCGATTTGAGGAATAAAAATTGGTCATAAAACTAATGAATAATTCCATTAATTCAGAACTGAAACGCAATGAAAATATGTAGTGTAATTCCGCTGAATACAACATATATATTCCTTATTCATATTTTAGTTTTGAAATGAATTTCCGCAACGTCACGCCTGATTCCATTGCATTCCATTAATTCAGATTTTTTAATAATGTTTCTTATTTCAGATTCAATCCTCTGCGCTAGTTGCGGCGAAGACGTACCACCATCGGATTATGCAATTCACTCTGTAAAATGTGGTGACATCTTAGATATTTCTACAAATATGGCTGCCTGGTCAATAAGCCAAGCCAAACAAGGAACAGTCATTGAAAAAGTGTCTACACCAAAACCTATGTTCGATAAAGACGTAAGCGACTGCAAATCTGCTCTAGGTGGTTGCATTTGTGCCAGCAATTGTGTTTGTGAACAAATGACCAAGTCAATTGATGAAAGTTACGATTTTGTACCAATAGGAAATTCTAATGGGTCAACTATGGAAAGCTATAACGACATGAATATGTATGATACATATGCCAAAAATGACTTTAAATCTATTGATGTGAATAGAAATTATACAAATAGTTTCAGAGGTTTTGATTACGCTAATAAAGCCGTACTTAAAAATGATGTAGTTAATCAATCATTAGTTGGACTTAAGAATAATGAAGAAACTTTTAATTACCCTCGAAATAACATGAGTAGCAAGTGCGAAGGATGCGATTGTGTCAGGAATTGTAATGTAAGGGAACCATCGAATTGTAGCTATAATACTAACAAAGATACTGTCTCAAATGTAGAATATAGAATCGATGGCGTTGTCAAAATAAAAGATACGTTTGACATAGATATACCAATTAAGGTAGAACCTAAGCCCGAGCCACAAGAGTTTGTTCCGTTTGGGTCCTGTAGAGATGTTATAGGAAACTGTTTAGCTGGTGGCAACGAGGGCTGCCTCTGTGCTAGGATGATGATAGACGAACAGCAAGAGATGGCTCAAGAAATAGACGATATTACGCCTAAACCTAAGACTGAAAAATATAGCATGCTGTGATCATGTGTATATAACAATTTACCAAATGTATATGATATAGGATCTAGCACTTAAAGAGTTACTATATGTACTTATCTGTTTAATAAAGTTATTTACCTGTTAATTGACTTGTTTTTAATATTAGCAGACCTAGCGCACTCCGCACTGTAGGTACGAAGCTACAAGTACATAGCCGGACACCGACGGCGGGTCGCGCGTCGTTACACGTGCCGCGTCAGAAGAGATAAGAGCTATGCGATAGAAAGAGAGGCGCTCTGTAGGTTAATATAACTGGTAGGTATGCAGTGCTGAATTGAATTTTATTACGTCATAGCAAGAGTCGCTATTTGTTTAAATTTCTTTGCGGAGTGATGCTTCTGTCCCAAAGTATTCTGTGATATTAGTGGGTTTATTAATCTATATAATAAAAGAACAGGGTTTTTTTCTACAATCATCGCACAGCCAAAACCGCTTAACATAGAAACCTGAAGTTTGGACTATGTATTCTACAAGTAGTGAAGGCGTCATTTAAGAACGGATTTTTCGAAATTTGACCTTTAAGTGGGTCAAATGGGGTCATATAAGATGTATGGGGAAAAAATTTTCTTTTGTCGCACGGTCACGAAACTTTGGTAGTATATTATGCAAAAGAAATAAAAGAACACGTTTATCACAGTTTTTTGAAAATCAACCTTTAAGGGGGGTTTAGTGTGGTTTTTTAGATTGGAATGCGGAAACTATAATATATGCTACAGTGATTGTTTCTTGACCAGTAGTTATCAAATTTTGTGTGAGCATTAAGCATGTAAATACTAAGAACTTGTTTTCGGCATTTTGCGAAATTCAACCCCTAAGTTCATTTATTGGGGTCGCAAAATTTCCATGGTGTAGGTTTATTTAGTAAAGTTATGAAACTTAGTAAATTGACTTAACATAAGAATATAAAAATATAATATCAGTAACTTTTCAAAAATCAACCCCTAAGGTAATTAAATATTTTTTTTTTTTTTTTTTTTAATCTATTTTATTTTGGGGGCTTTTATACATTGGTACATGTCAGCCCCATCGTATATACTAATACTATAGTGAAAGGTCTTTATAGACAGCCATATGTAGACCTATTTATTTATGGAGACCCATAATTTTGAACAGGTCTCTCGCTGCATCAGACGTTGGTTGAGCCAAAATTGTATGGTACCCACCTACATCGTATCTGTTCAAACCGTAAGTGCTCATGAGCGCCTGTCTTTCATTTTGAAACCGGACACACTCCACCAACAAGTGATGTACATCTTCCACAGTTCCACAAGTTAAGCAGTTAGGTGTTTCACTCTTCCGCATCATAAAGTAAAACTTGTTCAGAGGCATGTGTCCTGATCTCAACCTATGAGCAATAATAACCAGCTTTCTAGGGAGCAAACTATTACAGAACCAAGGAATATGAGGAGGCTCACATTGAATAGATTTGTACCAAATTCCCTTCTCTAGCGATCTCACATTAAAATGTTCTTTCCAAAGATCATAACAACGTAATTTATATTTAGGTAGTAATTCCGAATAGTTAGGTAAAATTTTTAAATCCTGTCCCTCTGCTATACTTTTCTTAGCCAGCCTGTCGGCCTCCTCATTGCCCTTAAGCCCAATGTGCGATGGAACCCATTGCAACCTGATATCCTGTCCTCTACAAGAGAAGTCAAACAGCTGTGACAATACAGTATATGCTATCGATACACCTCTGATACCAGAGGCGCAACGAGCAATATGCTGTAAGGCACTCTTGCTGTCACTGCAAATTACTGTCTTCCTTTGTTCAAGGGAACTACAGTACGAAAGAGCTTCAGATATTGCTATCAGTTCCACCGACATTATACATATACTACTATCAATCTTGAAACAATTCCTAAAACTATCATTACAATTATTTACAACTGGATCGTAAAAACCAGCTCCTCTTCCATCAGTGCTCTTAGAACCATCAGTATATATAGTACGCCATTCACAGTATTTTTGATTAAGTTCTTCTATTACGTTATATTTTAATGAAATAAGGTCCTGTGATTTTTTGGACCCTTTAACACAATCCAGAACAGTAGAAATAGTATCATTGGAAATAGTATTGGTTGCCCAGGTACGCATCAAAAACATATCTAAAGGAGAAGAAGAATAAAGTTCATCCACATCAACTTCTTCAATAGTAGTCGACAATAAAGGCTTTTTTTTGTTGGCCCAATAACTATCGTGACTAAGATCATACAATTGTGTTAAAAGACTGACTGTAACATTATTTGACCAAGATCTTATTTTTAAACAGTACTTAAAAGCTAAATATTTCCTTCTAATATGCAGTGGAGGTACACAGAGCTCGCTTTCCATAACATGTATGGGAGAACTTCTTATAAATCCCCCGATTATTCGCATCGCCTGGTTCTGGACCTTGTCTAGTTTATAACAATTCATTTTGGCGCTGTTATCAAACAAAAAGGAAGCGTAATCTAACCTACTTCGAATTAATGATATATATATCCTACGCAAGTGTAAAGGATGAGTTCCCCATGAAGATCCGGTCAAAACCTTTAACAAATTAAGATACTTTTGTGTTTTTACAACCGTTTCATTAATATGTTTTCTCCACCGTAAGGAGTTGTCAAGCCATACTCCTAAATATTTAAATGCCTGGACAGATTCAATTTGACAATTGTTTATTTGTATTTGCAATTGTTGCTTTCTCTGTCCCCTACTAAAAACACAGCACTTAGATTTTGATGTTGATAATTCTAGTCCTAAAGAGTTAAGTATATTTACTAACAAAATCAACGCGTCTTGAATTTTACCTACACTATCCAACATATTGTCACTATTATTATAAATTACGAAGTCATCGGCGTATTGACATATATATACGAAATGTATTTCTTTACAAATCGAGGAGGTGGTTATGTTAAATAAAAGAGGCGATATCGGATCACCTTGTCCTAATCCCTTACTAGTATATCTACTTACGATTACGTCATCAGAATCATCTTTTATTTGTAAACACCGCTGACTCAAATACTTCCACAGGTACTGACATATTAATCTCCCAGCACCAATACCGTCCAACATGGTGGTAGTTTTCTCCACTAAAATATTATTGTAAGCATTCTCGACATCTATAAAGCATGCGATTGTAGGTATATTTTTTGTAAAGCCTAATTGAATCTGAGTCACCAAGCGCACTAAACTATCAATACACGACTGTCCGCGTCGAAAGCCTGTTGTAAATGGCGATAACAGCTCATTTTTTTCAACAAACCATTCAACTCGCTTCGCGATCATATTATTAAGGATTTTACAAAGACAACATATTAAAGATATAGGCCTAAGTTTAAGAGGGAGGTCATTAGAGGCACCATACTTTGGAATAGGGACAATCGTAATATTACGCCACTGGTTTGGTATATCTCCAGTCTGTATAATTCGATTATAAAGGTATAATAAGTATTTTTTTGCATCAGTAGGTAGATTATAAATCATTGAGTAGGTGATAGCATCACAGCCCGGAGCAGTGTCTTTTTTCTTAATACAACAGCACATTTCGTGTAAGGAGAAATCCGCTTCTAACATATCATTTGTTGATGAAAAGGTTGGCATACATGGTGTAACATAATCAGGCGCAAGATTACACAATAGATTTTCTTTATCTTCCTTACCTATAACAAGTTTCTGAGATCTATAACCTTTCATCCATCGCAAACGCTTCCACATATCGGAGACCGATAAAGACTCGTTCACACTGCTACATATTTTTTGCCATCCGACCGACCTCGCTCGATTTATAGCTAATTTTGAGATTTTGATTTTTTCTTTTAGTATTTCTAAGTTACGCGGCGTTGGATTTTTTCGGAAGTTTGATAAAGCTCGTCGTCGTTCAGCTACCAATTTAGATAAGGACGGGTTCCAGTAAGGCATCGGTTTGAAATTAGCTGTCGGATTGTTGCAAGTTTTAATCATAGGGATACTTTTATCGGCTGCAGTTTGTATAAGATTTATTATTACGTCATGTATCTTTTGGACATTAGATTCTTCTGTAGGATAAACAATATTTTCTCTAATAAAAGTTGAATATTTTTCCCAATCAGCTAACTTAAAATTACGTCTTTTCGAAAACTTTAGCAAATCCTGGTAATTTATTCGCATTTTTATAAAGATATGGTCACTGCCTAGATTTTCATTCGTTACACTCCAGTCAAAATTAATTGCTACATTAGCTGCTGCAAAAGAAATATCTGGGGATGACCGCTGCAAATTATTGTTGACCCATTTAATTCTTGTAGGTTGGTTACTGTTAAGCGAAACGTAATTGAATTCTATCGCCGCATCATATATTTGCCCACCCCGAGCGTCATTTTTATACGACCAGCTAGTATGATGCGCGTTAAAATCCCCAGCAATCAAGCAATTATGAGAAAACCTAGAGAATATTAAATCCCAGTCTGATTGAGTGGTATGTACTGTTGGTGGACAATACACCAAAACTATACTTTTAAGACAACCACAATTTAACACTTGGATACCTAATATTTCAATACCTTGATTAGGGTGATTAATGCTGCATACCTGAACCTTGATAGTTTTATGCGTCACTATCGCTATACCTCCATATCCATCGCTTCTGTCCCTCCGGAATATGTTGTATCCACTAATCCCCAAGTGTGAGTCTGACTGTAACCACGTTTCCGACACTAAAGCAATGTGAACCCTATTTTGCGAAAGATAAAGCTTAAATTCTAGTAACTTAGATCGCAAGCTCTGTGCATTCCACTGCACTACAGTCAAAGACATTTGTTTTTTGACTTTATCCATCATCACTTATGAAAGTGAGGACTTTACTAAGCAAACTTTCTTTTTTAAAATACTTCACTAAGTACTGTACACATTCTTCAAAAATCATATTGCAAATACATCTAAACTTTTCAACGAAACTTTTATCAGATTTTAAAATCTTCTCCACTTTTTGAAGTAGTTTCCACAGAATATTAGCTTTAAAACTATTTTCAGTCTGATCCGTCCTCTTCCTTTCTCCTTGATGTTCAGGAGCTTCTTTTTGAGGGGTCTCTGAGATCTCCATTTCTGATTCTGACACTTCAAATATACCTTTACAACCCCGATCACCTTTTTTAGATTTGGGCCTTTTTTTCTTTGTCAGTTTTTTTTCTTGTAGTATCGGCGACTTCATACTCACACCTTCCTCATTACCTGTCAAATCTTCCAAAGACCCATTTACTTCTTTATGCACGATTGCGCTTGTAACTAATACATTTCTATATGTCTTGCGAGTCTGGGCCCTTGCATCCTCATATTTCTCACCCATATTTTCTTCCTCTTTCTCGTCCACTTCCATGTTCTTTGTCTTTTTCTTCTCTAAATAAGTGACCAGAGCCTTACGATATGTGCAATTTTTTAAGCTCATTATGTTTCTTATTTCTTTTTCTTTTACAAAAATTGGACACCCTTTGAAGAGTGCCATATGTGGTCCTTTACAGTTAGCGCACTTGTATGTAGTAATGTCGCAATTCTTGTGATTTTCTCCACATTTTGGACAAAGGACTTTGTTGACCGGACAAGCTCGTAGTAGGTGACCAAATTTCCAGCAACCAGAGCATTGGCTCACTGGAAATACGTACGGTTCCACTTTAAACCGACACCCGTATCCAAAGACATACGGGGGTAAAGTGTTACCTTTTATACCCAGTCGAATTGACTCACTATCCACCCACTTGCCATCTTCAGACAATCGTTTCAATCTTTTGACAGATACAATCTCAAAATCGCACTTTAATACCTCTAAAGCCTCCTTTTCATCAACATCTAAGTCCACTTGTCTGACTATACCGTAAGAAAGGTTCACTTCATCGGACATCTGACATCTGTAGCCCATCGTCGTAAACTTCTCACAATTCATCAATTTCTCAGCATCGGATTTGCTTTCAAAATGAATAAGAACTCTGTATGGACTTTTGTAATTAATCTTTAAGACGTTTGGGATGTTTTCAGCTAGAAAGAGCTTCGCCATTCCAAATAGTTTCGGCAATATCTCCTTGGATGTTATAGCTATCACGTGTTTTTCTGTAGCAACTGTATCTGGTGCTTCATCAATTCGTCCTGGTGAAGGAGATATCTTAGAACCGCGCCTGGCAATACGCTTGTTTTTTCGTCTCACTTCCGTAAAGCCGTCTTCTGCAACTCCTTCACTATCTTGGCGTACTCTTTTTTCAGGTCTTGCATCCTTCTTTTCTTCTACCCCTCCACTGTACCTTAGCTGCTCACTGCCACCTAAAACTTCATCCACTTCAATGTCACTTCCACCCGAATCATAATATCGAATGTCATTCTCGAGTTCCTCCATGTTAACGCACCTTAATATAGCACGACACTAACGTACCAAATCAGAGGGTACTTAAATAAAACTTTTGATTCGCGCTCAGTAACTGGTATCGACGCGTGCGCTCACAGCAACAACTCACGCGCCTAAGGTAATTAAATAGGGCTGCAAAGTTTGTATGGAGAAGGATTTTTTATTAATGCGACACTGTAGCTACAGTAAAGAAACAGGGTAAATAATATAATTTTGATCAAGTTTTAAAATAAGTTTTCAGCATTTTTCAAAAATCAACCCTTTACTGGGTTAAACGAGGTGGTAAAGTTTACATAAAAAACTTTGTTTATAGCGATGAAACTTGGTACATACCTAACAAAACATTATTAAAATGTGATTTACCATTTTTGAAAATCACCCTTAAAAGGGTTAAACAGGGTGGAAAGTAAAGATTATTATTTTTAAGCTACAACGATGAAATGTGGTGTACGTGGTAAGTTAATGAAATTATAGATGTGCATTTCACCATTTTTTGAAAATCACCCCTAACAAGCTTAAGCGGGGAGGTAAAATTTGTATCGAAAATCTTTGTTTATGAAGTTTCGTGGCTATGATAAAACTTGGTAAAAGAAGATAATTAAAACGTGATTTATAATTTTTGAAAATCATCCCTTAACAGGGTGGAAAGTTAAGATTATTATTTTTAAGCTACAGCGATGAAATGTGGTATATGTGCTTAGCTAATGAAATTATACATATGTATTTTACATGTTTTTAAATCATCCCCCAACAAGCGGGGTGGTAAAATTTGTATAGAAAATCTTTTTTATTTATGAAGTTTGTGGTCATGATGAAACTTGGTACACAAACTAAGAAAAAAGAGGTAATTAAAACGTGATTCACATTTTTTTTTAAATCTACCCTTAACCAGGTTTAATAAGGGTGGAATGAAGTTACATTTTTTGAAGCTACGACGATGAAAATCGGTTCATATACTCAGAAAAATAAGCTTTAAGCACCTGTTTCACCATTTTGCTGGAATCATCCCTAAACCGGTTCAAACGGGGTGGTTAAGTTTATATCATTTTTGTCTGCTCAAGAACTGCACAATCTGATCCCCCCATCACCTTTTTACCATCGGACAACCAGACGATCGGCACAACGTCACTCCTACATGGTGGACGTTCCGCCTATCCGTACTAAACGTTTCGAATCATCCTTTTTGGTGCGAACGTCGAAGGAGTAGAACGCCTTGCCGTCGTCTGTGTTTCCACATAAATACAATCTGGGTCTGTTCAAATCAAGAGTGAACAAGTACTTACTGGGTAAGCGTGCTACATCTTCGACCGCATCGTCGCTTCCCATCAGGTGAGATCGTGGTCAAACGCTGACTCAGTCAGATGTAAAAATAAAATATATATATGGAGAATCTTTGTTCATGAAGTTATGGCAATTAAATTTGGTACACAGAGTAAGCAAAAGAAATAAATTGAAACGGAATTCACCATTTTTTGAAATTCACCCTCTAACAAGGTTAAATAAGGTGGAAAGTATCAAATATTTTTAAATGCTACGATGTTGAAATTTGTTATAAATATTCAGCCAATAAAATTCTAAACACGTATTCCACCATGTTTTGAAATCACCCCATAACAGGGTTATACAGGTTGGTAAAGTGTGTATGGAGAATTTTTGTTTATGAAGGTGTAGCAATGAAATTTCGTATACTGACCAAACAAAAGTAATAAATTAAAACGACTCACATTATTAATTAACCTCTAAAAACGTTAAACAAGGTAGAATATAACATTTTTTCTAAACCTACGACGGTGAAATTTGGTACATATACTTATCGAAGATACTGTACGCACATGTTTCACGACTTTTTAAACATCTTAAAAGGTCTAAACGGGATGGCAAACATTTGTGTGGAAAACCTTTGTTTAAAAGGGGAAAGCGAATCTCGGTATATAGACTAGGCAAAAGAAATGAATCCTAACATCGCATCTTTTACAATTTCCTTATTCGTACAGGACTTTAATTGACTTTTAAATGCAACATTCAGAAAAATAAGAAATTCTAAAGGTGTAGTCAATCGAAGATTTACAACAACTTTTCATTTCAGCAACTTTTGTAGTTGACCGTACGTGTCGCAGGGAAATGAGGATATCTGAGATTTCGCGAAATTCCTAGAGATACCACGAAACCATGGTATAATCATGTATGGGAAGAACCACTTCTCCGCGGTCCGACTAGCTTTTACCCCTAGAGTGTATATAAAAAGCGCGTAGCCAGAAGCTTGCGAGGAGTTCTTGAGCAAAACGAGTGCGCAAGGCCAGAATGAAGCGAGGGGGAGAGGTGGCGAGCGTAGCGAGCCGGCGACCTCCCGAGTGGAGTGATGGTCGAATGCGCGAGTGGAGCGAAAGGATGACGAAGCGAGAGTTCTGGCGAGAGCCTTTTTATCAAAACTGGACGTCGTATCCCTAGGGATTTCATGAAATTCCTGGTATCCTCATTTCCCTGCGACATACAATATTTTTTCTGGAGCTACGACGATTGACTTTTAGCCTATATATACTATACTTACATATACTTAGCCAAAAAATATATTGACACATGTGTTATTACGATTGTTTTGAATACCATCCTCTGATAGGTTTAAACGGATGGTAAAGTTTGTTAAGAAAATATATGTTTATAATGTAAGTATTCTGTCTCCTTAAAACGAGATAAGAGCTAAAAGAGAGCGAAATAGAAACGAGATGAATTCGGGATAGGATTGGGATAGAAGCAGGGCAAAATCGGCATAGAAGCGAGAGCAGCCGGAAATAGCCAGGAGCAAAATGAATTATTTTACTAAGCGTACAAAGTCGCGGGCAACAGCTTTGTGTATGTAAATAGGAGATTTAGGTTTCAAAGATTTCTTTTACTCAGGCTTCATGTATGTACATGGCGCCGGACTGGCGCTGCCGCCACACCGCAAACTCATGTAAATGATCACAAACCCGGACCGGGACCACGCGCGCCGCACCGTCCGTCCGTTTGTGCGTATTACTGGTATTACGAATCGTAAAGGGTCCGTGGAGTTTCCCCCCGACGTTTCATTTCCACCCGGTGTCTGTAGCCCCGCAATATGTTTCAAACTACTATGCTAGCATTTTGTACGTATGATACTTGGTCGAAGAAACTATAAACACATGATTCACAAATGAAGTTTGGTAATTATATTGGGACTGGAGTGGGATGACAAAGGGACAAAAAGGGGATGGTAACGTATAGGAGGGGAACTATAACACGATAGGAGGTTCGCTAGGGAGGACGATAAAGTGTTAGGATCGGAATATGATCGGTAGCAGAGCAGGACGATAATAATATAAAAGTGGGACGGAATCATGACCAGAGCATTACGGCAACGCTGTAGGAGCGGGAACATAAAAGGATGGGAGTGGGAAGGTAACGGAACAGAAGCGGTAAGGTACGGTAACGAGATAGGAGCGGGACAGGAACTGGAACGTGAATATGATGGGACGAAAAATGTTCGGATGCAGGATGAATACTCCACTACGCGGACGAAGTCGCGGGCATCAGCTAGTAATTGATAAAACAAATATAATTATTAACTTAAAATTTATTTACAACATAATTTTTACAATATTCAACCATTTATACAAAATATTTAGTTAACAATATACTAAATTATTTAAACATCAGACCTCTTTTCTGCTAATCAATAAGTAAAATTTTATGGAATGTAGATAGGTATATATCACATTACGGCATGGCAGACAAATCCTTCATCACAAAACCAAAATATTTAGCAATTAACTTATTCGCGATTTTCTTTATCGATATTATCAATAATAATTTCGATAAGTGTAAATTATAATATACATTTAGCTATGGTAACAAATTAATAGATAGAATAAAAATCATCAGTTATACACGAAAAAATATTATTTCTTAAATTATTGTAAGACACTGTACACGTAGGTATGCATAACCTAAGGAATTAAATTGCGCAATAATTCTTTGATTTATGTTTGCGCAATAAAAGAAACAGCGCAACTTCTACTCGAAGGTACAAAACAATAAATAAATCTATGTAATCCATCAAGATGACTCTTTTCTAGTTTGACTAGTCTAATGGAAATCATGCGCTCAATCCAGTGAAATATAATCATCTTTAGGTACATAATTGTGCTCATATAATTATGGTCATTTTATCCATAACAGAGTAAAATATTGTGTTTACATTGGTATAGTCTGTTAGGTAAAATTTAATTTGTTCGATAGAACCGACAGCATCACAGGACTTGAAATAGCAAATATACACGAGTTAAGACTTACCTAAACTAACGTTACAACTACGCTTCATTATTATTTACTGAATCAAATTTGGTTTCATCTAATGTCCTTCTGTCACTTTTTTTTGGCGAATCACTTATATCATTAAGTTCACTTCCTTCGTAGTCCTTTTTTGTTGATTCTTTTTCTTCTATTCTCTCTTCTTCAATGGGCACAACACTTAAGTAATCACTTTCATCATCTAACGGAGACGATGACGGAGTAACTCCATTTTCCATGTTATTTTCGGCAATAGTTGTTTTATGTTCCGTTGTAAGTTCTTTGCTACTATCTAAGTCGTCAGTATCGAGTAAAAATGTAGAAATGGGCGCTTTCTTCAATTCTGTTTTTTTATCTTCACCCTTCGCATCTGTTATTCCTTTTTTAGCTTCTTCTGTTTTGTTATCTTGCGACTTCATAAGGTCATTGAAGGTTGTGTATACTTCTGTAGTGACAGGTGATACCGTAGTAGTAGCTTTATTTTCTACACTTTTAGCCTGTATATTTAAATCCTCATTGTTAGCAACGCGTGTAGTTGTTTCGGAAGTATTGTTGATATGTTCGTCTGTGTTTTCGTTTTGTGTTTCATTGAAAGTGGTTGGTTCAATAATATCATGACCTTCCTGCAGTTTTTTCACGAGGCTCTTATTGTTTTCTACTTCAGGTAAGAAAGGATTCATTTCTGTTTCATGATCTTCAATTTCGCCTGAATGCTGATTATTAACAGCAAAGGAATTGTTACCGTTATGACTAGATATTTCGTAAATTGTTACGTTTAAGTTGTTTACCTGTGTCTGTGATTCTGGGTCACTCTCACTTCTGGGTATTTCTTGTATGTTACTCGGCATTGTATGTGTGGTCGGAGATGGTAATAGCTCAGAAATTTGCGTCGTAGCGGCTGGAGCTGATGACATTAAAATTGTCGGAGTAGTGGATTTCACATCGATCGCAACGCCACGAGTTGTTATGCTTTCTTCCTCTGTATGTTCTGGCTTCTCTAGTTCTTTCACAGATAAATCTTTTTCTGCTTCTGAATCCTCCCACACAGGAGCAGGTGCAGGCTCAGATTTTTCAGTCGATGTTGTTGGATCAAGAGATACAACTCCTAAATTGTTTTGAGGCACAGGACTTACAGGTTCATTCAAAGCCGTTTCGGCGGATTTATAGATGTACTCGAAAACTGTTGTTGTTTCAATTGGAACCGAGCCCGGGCTACTCTCCTTTATATTTTCTTTTGCTTCACTCGATACATTCGTCGTAGTAGCTTCAGTGACGATCTCTTTTTCTTGATTCACTCTCTTAACTCGAGAATCTTCACTATCATAATCAAGAGCCATTCCAAAAATAGGCTCATCTTGATCAGTCATTTTGTTGTTATTTAAACTCATATTATTCAAGTAATCAGGCTCGAAATCATCTTTGGTGACTCCACTATCTATTATTTCATCAATTTTAGTTGCAATAGTCTCAGTGGTTTCTTGTTTTTCCATTTTATTAATTACTTCTGCGTACTTAATTTCAGTAACAGGTTCAGCGAGCCATTCTGACACTGTAGTTGGTTCTATAATGGGTGTTATAGTTACAGTAGATTTATTTGACATTTCATTTTCAATTGATTTTGACGACCGATTGTAAAGCATATTTATTGAATTGAATGTTATATCCATGCCATCATCAGATACATTTGATTCGGTATCCATTTCTTGTTTTGATTCATTTCTTTTTCCAAGAGCTTCCATTAAATTTTTTTCTAAATCATTATTTTTTGCTTGTTCAGTAATGGAGTACTCCTCAAATGATACAGGTATTATCGTGGATTCTTCATTAGAATCTAATGGTCGCTCTTCATTAATGATAGACTTTTCCTTATTGTTTTGTACATGTTCTTTAGATTCAGTACTATTTTTATCTCCTTTAAATATTTCTGACACAGCAGATGTTTTCCCTTCAAGTTCTTTTTCTATTTTAGCCACGCCAGAGGTAGTTTCTGAATTAATAATAAACCGATTTGTGGCATCTTTTTTATCAACAAGCACATTAGTGATTGTTGTATGTTCTTCATTGTTCGTTTTTTCTGTCATAGCTAATTTATCTTCCTGTTCATTTAAGACTTTTAGAATGTCGTAATCTTCTGTTTTTGATGTAGTTGTATCTTCTTCAGCAAAAATATCTGATTTGTACGACCTTTGTTCAGAATCATTGTGATCATTGTTATTTGTTAATTCAGTGGGTTGTTTCATATCATTTTTTGAATAATGTTGAAGCCATTGATTTTGTTCAGTAGGTTTGTTATTATCTTCTGCTATATATTTAGGTACAGATTCACTAAGAATTGATATTATTTCTGGTTTAGGTTCGTATGACGGCTCGTTAATGATGTTAGGTTCAGAAATTGATACTCTCATTGTTGTGATGTCAATTTCATCGGATAACTTTGAATCATAACTTCCTTCGCTTATGGTTAAAGTAGTCATCTCTTCTGGGTTACTTTCATGCTCCATGTGCTGTACAGCTTCGTGTTCCATAAGTTTTTCAATTGATACTGGTTCTGATGTTGTTGTGGGATTATTTTCTTGGTCTACAGTTTGATGAATATCTAAAGAGTGAGATTTTGTTGTTGTTTCGACAGATGAATGAAGTTCGGTCGTAGGTATTAGATCTGCTGGCGGCTCAGACTCCGGTTCCGTTCCTGTATTTGGTTCTAAGGTCGGTACAGGGGCAGACTCTGTTGTCGGTAATAAAATAACTTCGAGGTCTGAGATGTTATGATTTGATACTGCGTGTTCTGAAGACAACTCTGGTTCAGATATGGGCTCCGGCTCAGGTGTGGGCTCGGCTGTTGGCTCTGCTGTTGGTTTTACAGCGGGTTCTTGTGACTCCGCTGGTTCGGCCTTATCATGTAGCCCCAAAACTTTATTTGATGTCGGTTGGGCCTCAGATTGGGGCTCAGCATTTGGTTCGGGCTCGGCTATTGGTTCTGCAGTTGGCTCTGGTTCGGCTTTCGGTTCGGAAGTGGGTTCCGGTTCTGCTTTTGGTTCAGCAGTTGGTTCAGGTTCGGCGTTTGGTTCAGCAGCTGGTTCAGGTTCGGCTTTCGTTTGGGCAGTAGGCTGGGGTTCAGCTTTCGGTTCTGCAGTAGGTTCGGGTTCAGCTTTCGGTTCCGCAATTGGCTGGGGCTCTGTTTTCGGTTCAGCAGTTGGCTCGGGCTCTGCTTTCGGTTCAGCAGTCGGCTCGGGCTCTGAATTCGGTTCCGCAGTTGGCTCAGGTTCTGCATTCGATTCAGCTGTCGGTTCAGGAACTGGTGCTTTAGAATCGTGTTCGTGATATCCATGACCGAAAATGTGCGATAAATTGAGGTCGGCCTCATTTTCAGTGGTCGTTTCTGGTAGTGCGTGGTGCGTTTCTTTCCAGTCGAAAACGTTATCATTTTCACTAACGTGCGAAGATTCAGTTATTGGTTGTTCTTTCGACATGGGTTTTATGCTCAGGTTTGAATCGGTCCGGAGCACCGTAATTTCCTTCTCTTTCTTCTTTGGCTCCAGTGGATATGCGTTTTCTAAAATAGACATACATTTGTTTGGGTTTGTTATATCCAGAATTTGTCCATGGGGGCAAGTGCAAGAGAATTCTAAAGTGGTTTCGTCAAATTCACATCCGTGCTCGCAGTGATTGTTATCTATTTGACAGATGTCTAGAACGTGTTTTGTGGACATTTTGTCTTCAGCGACGTGGTAGACATTGATCATTCTGTTATTGTCGGCGAGATAGCTGTCGAGTTTTGTCTTTAGGGAGTCCGCGCTCAGAAGGTTTGGAGAAGGTTCGGCGTTCAGTTTCGGCTTCCAGTGGATTCGGTAGGTGACGACGACTGAACCTTTTCTGTTAGGAGAAAAATAATATTTTTATTGTTGTTTTATTTCTCTATGTCTATAAACAGTACTAAGATAATGGCCAGATGTAATGTTTAGATAAAATTATAATAAAACTCATAGTAATTAACTAAACTAAACTGTGACATTATAGATCAGGCTCTGAATATAATAAAAGGGTACAATTTAAACGCTCACCATAATAACTTTTAGACCCTAATGGTAGATACCATAATAAATTCATTAAATTTAATTAATATCTATGGAAATCATGTCCCCATAATATTACGGCATAAGTCACAAAAAAAATATGCGTGTATGAGAATAATTGTGCGTTTTAGACATTCTAATAATTTTGCTTCCCAAAACGGATAAATGCTCACCAAATATTGTTACCTAAAACTGGCGAAAACTCTGACCGCAATTCACTTACCGGCGGGTATTCCCATTGTTTATAAAAGAGAGGAGCCAGATGCTCGCGAAGGTGGTTCTAAACGAAGCGAGCCTACGAGGCCGCATGGAGTGAGCCTTCGAGGCCGAGTGGAGCGAGGGCAGGACGTTGGTGAGGCAAAATTAAGAGGCGACAAGCCAGATTTAGGTAGAGCCTACTTCATATAGTTCATATCCCCTGGTTGAGTTAATTCTAAGTATTTAGCGATGATATACAATATTTGATGTGAAATAACTTTGCCTGGCTCTAATTATTTTTTATACTTAGTAAAAATTTAAAATAGTTACAGTTATGGGACACTTTATCAATGCAATTTGGTGAGCAGTTGTTAATTTTGGTAGGCTAGTGGAATTTTTGATAGTACAAAAGGTACATTTTTATGGTAGCGTTTAAATACATGTCACAATAAAGTAGGTCGGCACAATTAATGAACAATAGCAGTGCCACCCAGAACTTTTAAACCATAAAAACTACTGCATACCACTGCATTGCGCTCATCACACTGAGACATCAGATATTATTAAGTCTCCTATACCCAGTAATTTCGCTGGCTACAAGGCCTTTCAAACCGGAACACAGTAATGCTTGCACAGCTTGCTTGGCCTAATTCTGTTTAAATCTAATTTTGATTAATTTTATTTAGCCAGTTTACTGTGGGTGCCGTTAGTACCTACCTACGTAAAGTTTTATATTCGTTTCTAAGTATTAGGGATTGTCCATTAATCACGTGAAGCTCGAAATTGGGGGAGGGGGATCGGAAAAATCACGAAATTTCACAAGGGGCAGGGAGGGTGTAGTGAGATATCACGGGTATTTTGTCGCGCAATTTCTAAACCGAAAATCGGCGCGTGACCTTGACTCACCGTTGCCAGGAGACGTTCAGAAACAACCTGCAACCTTAAATGTCTGCCTGGACATTTTTATCACAGTGCTTAATCCAGAATTAAATTGGATTGTAGCTGTGTTTGCTATACTGATTTTTTTTAATGCTTTGTATCAAACATGCATGTGATTTTTTGGGTAGAGGGGGTAGTATAAAACCTCACCACGTATCACCAGGAGGAGGGGTTAGAAAGATGCTAAAAACATCACCTGATTAATGGACGACCCCTTATTCATAGGCATGGTCTTCATTGCTTACCTAAGTCGTATGACCTCGACAGTGACTTCACTATCACCGTTCTCCAAGGTGCTTCGGTCGAAGAGAGCATGTTTGAGCCCATGCGCGAAGGTGGCCACAAAATCCCTGTACTCCGCGCTATCTGGATCTTCGAGAGCTGGCGTGAACTCTTCGTTGTCAATCTTCAGCTCGCCTTCCACTGTTCTCGGCACTGGTGAAAATCAAATTGAATCAAATTTATTCTCTCTGCTCTCGGCAATCTGCCAGTACACTGGTGTCAATAATGAATTTACTCATAGGATAATTTAAAATGATACAAAAAATTTGTTATGAAATAGACTATGATATCATAATTTAGCAGGTATTTCTGAAACGAAGCTTTTGAGTAGGTACATCTACAACATATTTCCATAGATGTAGAAACGACACGGATCCTATATTTCTAGACACTCATTGACGATGTAAAAACTCATAGCATTTTAGACACTTTCAGTTCAGTTTCGGTACAAAATTTAGATACACAGAAAACACTTTATTACACTTAAAAAAATAAGGAATTACGGTTGGCAATACATAATTGAGAGCGAGGTGGCTCAGTGGGAGCTCGTGCGACTTTCGATCCGACGCACCCGAGTTCGAATCCCGCTGACCCCGCACCACTGACTTTCAAGCTATTTAACACTTGCTCTAAAACGGTGAAGGAAAACATAGTGAGGAAACCGGCATGTCCAAGAATTTTTCACAAAAAGTCAAGGACATGTGACATTCACCAACTTCAGTTCAGTCTTCCCTTTCGTTTCCCTACTGCAGAGTTATATAAAAAGTGGAACGTCCTTACGGTACGACAAACATTCATATTGCGCACCGTCCTTAAACAACACGCCATGATTAAGTATGACGCAGACCTGATAACGGAAAAGCGCAGGAAAGGCTCTGTCTGCAGAAACCAACAGTTACATATGAGTCTCTCACATAATTTCTTTTGTTTCATGGGTCCCCATCTGTACAACTGTATAAACAAAAAGCTAATAATCTTCCCACTTAATAAAACCAAATGTAAAAAAGCCGTCACCGATCTTCTAAAAAAACTTAATTATACCGATACTGAACATCTACTATCTATCCAACTATGAACGCCCCAGCTTTAAGTATAAATATCTAAATATCCCTACCTTCTACCTTGCTAACCTTCGTAAACTATCTAATTTAACATCACACAATCAATCATATATTAAGACAACCCTAATAAAAACAATAATATACGAAAATATAATACATAGATAATATATATGTATAATACGCTTCTCCTATATATATCATCTTACAGGTCTTAACTTTAACTTTATTCATTTAAATACCTTCCGTTTGAATAATTACTTACTAGCTGCGCCCGCGGCTGCACCCGGGCTGTCCGGGATAAAAAGTATCCAAAGTCCTTTTGCCAGGACCTCCAAGCTAAATATTTCAGCTAAATATTTCATCAAATCCGTTCGGTAATCATCGCGTTGATTAGATACAAAAGTCCAATCATCCACTCAAGCTTCCTTCAACCTCATAAACTCTCGCACATATAATAATGGTATGAAGTTGAATAGATTAGAAATTACTCCATAATTTGGTTAATCACAATCATTGTGATACAAACTGATATTATCTGTGCAACTGTCAGAAATTCCTAATTAATAACTAACTAATTAAATCCATCTTGCACCCTTGCTATAACGAGCTCACCTCTCTTGGTCTAGTAACACACTCATTCAAACAAACACACCACATCCACAACATACCCATCTTTACATTAATGCACTCAACACACTAGCAACGCACTGACACAATTATATCCCGCAACTTAGTTAGCCTACACGGTGAACAATACAATCACGCACACAACTGCAATTCGCTAGTTCCACTTATACAGCCACACGAAACACACTTAGCATGCACTCCGCACACATCCTCCTCAACCTCTCACGCAAACAACTTGCAAACACATTCATACAAACACACACTATAACGGAATAAGCTAGCATGCTTACCCACACTACATCACAATCTGTGACCAAACTTTATCTAGTTATAATTTTTTTCTGTCTACCTCCAAACTTGTATCTTATAAATTAAGTAGTCCTTGTCTTTTGCAATATAATGATGCACAAATTATTAATTTTATAGTAAGTAAAAATAGATTAATTAGATCCGTGAAGAGAGGCCTGGTGACCTGTGATACAGGCATTATATGCCTACCTCAGGCACCAGGCTTCGCAAAACAGGCTTAGCATAGTTTACTTGTCAATAATTTAGTTACCTCTTTTGTACCTTTTTTGTGAAGAAAATAAATGCTTATTATTATTATTACCAACCCGCACTGGGCCAGCGTGGTCTCTCTATGAGAGAAGGCCCGTGTCCCAGCAGTGGGAACGTGATGGGCTGATGATGATGAATACATAATTTCCTATAAGTATCTACAATAGGTGTATTTATTATAAGAGTTTTGAATCAATGGAGTCATATAGGTTTTACGAAACAGTTCTAGGAAGGCATTGGTATTTTAAGAGGGTAAGTAGATATTATTTTAAGAAAAGATTTTTGGAAAACAAAATAAAGAGGAAGTTAACTAACATAAATTATTGTCTATTTAAATAAATCTTTGTAAATATGCTTCTCGTATTCCTAATGATCAATTGTGTGGCTTTCATCTACCAGCTTAGTGGGGAAAACAACTGGGCGGGTACTTTATTTGTATCATAAATCCCAGTCAGTGGGACCCAATTGATACCTGATCATGCTGGTCATTTGACCATGATTTGTGGCGGTCATGACCAAGATCGCAGAGGTTAGGACCTACAAGTAATACCAGATACTCACCATAAATTGACATATCGTTGTCGTCCGACCCAACAGGTTGTACTGCTTCGTCGCTCTGCGTGTCAGGTCCGTGTTGCGTGTGGGCCGGCTCCGTGGTGTGATCGTGAGCGTGGTCATGGAACGCGTGATCGTGATCGTGATCGTGGTCGTGGTGGTCGTGGTCGTGTATGATGCCGCCGAGAGCGCGTGCCGAGCTGATCGATGTGTTGTATTGTTCGAGGGTCGTTGGAGCACTTGAGAAGAGGATTCCGGCTAGAAATTAAAAAGATCAATAAGAAGAATCAATAGGTACCTAATTAGCTTTTTTATTCTGTGGTTTTAGATAATGTCAAAAATATATTTATATACGCCCTTATCAATAGGGGATCGGACAGTAATCGAGAAAAAATCTAAAATGTAGTTAGATCGAATGTTCGTCAAACCAGAAAGATCATTCAATCAATATTTTTGTGAAATAATGATTTATATTTTTAAATCAATAAATAAAACCTAATAATTCTGTAAAAATTATAGAATTATTAGGTTCTGTTCGAAAAATCTGTTTCGAAACACCAACACAGTGCATGACGTCACTTGTAGGCAAATGCCGTGAGTCAAGCTTGTGTTTATTTTACGTTTATGCTTTTCATAAAATTTATTTTTGCTAATTTTTTCGTTCCATTACTACAATCTCGTCCCCAAACTTTACAAAACGTATTAAAATTTCTTTGCAAGTTTTATTTCGAAGTGTTTGTCGTTTTCTACCTACATATGACGTCACAAGTTGCAGGTGACCTTTTGCGCGGCAATATTTGAAACATAATATTTAAATATAGTTTTAGGTACTTTTAGAGCGTTATTTAATTAAAATAGTATTTTTCATGGCTATATATATTGATTGTAGTTAATATAAAACACTTTCTTGAAAAGTTTTCCGATCCCCCATTATCTATAATTTTATATGGTTCATTAAACGATACATAATCGTGCTTAAAAGTATTTAGAAGTAGTTCCATTTCAATTTTTTTTAAAGTTCGCCCGTTATTTTAGGCTAATGTCTCTAGGACCATACCGCCACGCCTTAAGTAGTTTTTTTTGATAGTTTAATATTTCATTTATTATACTTTTGTTGAGAATGAGGGTCAACAGCTACAAGCCGGACCCTCTCCTAGAGCTTCAATAAAGTGGTGGAACTTTATCCAAGCTTTCCATGAAATTTTTGGGAGAACATAAAAAGCAATATTTTACCAATTTTGTTTCATTTGCCTACACTCGCGCACGTTTACGAACACATAATGGTTAATATTCTACCGATATTATATGTGATCACTCGAAATAACACTTGTTTGGAAAATAAAACAAAATCGAACTGTATCACTTTTCACTTCCCGCCAAAAAGTCGTTACATTTCAATCGCAATTAATAAGTTCAGTCAATAGTAAAAAAAATACTATAAGTCTATGGAACAGAAAGTATAGAGCACAGAAAAATATGACCTACTCTTAGCAGAGAAAAACGCCATTAAAAAAAAAAAAAACGTTCTTAAAATAAAATGTGTTAGTAGGTCTACTAAGAAACCTACAATGCTACTTGCATTGTTAACCCCCAATGACGAAAGACAAGTAAGCACAAGGAATTTGTATAAACTCCTTGTGAGCTGTAGACGACAATTTAAAGCATTTACTATATAGTAACCCTACCTTTCTTCTTATTATCAAACTGTAGTATTTAGTAGTACCTACTATCATTTTATTCTGTGGCATTAGATCAGGTTCACAGAAAGTATCGTTGTGTTTTGGGAAAAATAATAGGTCGTACAGGTTTCAGATTCTTAAAATATTCATGTCAACTCGAAATACCTAATATTATATTACCGATAGGGCTACCAACAGCAATGACTCATGCATGACACTCTTGCCTGTCAATAACATACTAGCTTCCATCTTAGGCCACATCATCGCTTCACATTAGGCGAGATAGTGGCCAAACATAGATCTATTAAGCGTAAAAAAAAAGCTGCGCCCTGCGGTTTTCCGGGATGAAAAGCCTGTGTTAATCCAGGGTAGAAGATATCTTCATTCCGAATTTCCGAAGCCGTTACACGGCTCAACGGATTTGAGTGAAATTGATTGCGTGAAGATGTAACAAACATACATACAAACTTTCGCATTTATAATATTAGTGTGATATCTGGGTACTTACTTGCGGCAAGCACGATGATGGCGACGATGGCTGCTACCACTAGCACCAGCAGGGTCCAGCAGAGGGGTCGTTTGCACCCGCCCTTCTCGCCGCGCTTGTCAGCTGTCACGTACAGCTTCTCACCCCTGGAAAATAATGATATCACATTTAATAATCTAAGAATATCAGACAATCAGACAATGCAAGTACCTATGAGAAGAGTAAGAATGTAAATATGACAGTTAAACCACTTGTGTGTACATGAGTAGGTACGAGTAGGTACCTACAAATACAAGAAAAAATATCTTTCTAATATTATTAATTCTATATACTTATAAGTTTATAAGTTAGAGAGAATGGATGTTTGTCACCTAAACACGCAAAAACTACTAAACTGATTTTGATCACATTTTTTTAGTAGTTGGTAGGTACCTAGGTACTTTAGATGAAAAAGGCCAAGATACTTTTTATCCCTGAATATTTAGCACGCGGCCGCGTGGCGCAAAGCATTAATATACAAGAGAATATTTTAAAAACTGCGCGTCAACCAAAAAGCGCGCGCGTGGTGATCGTATGTCTTAAGATCTAGGTGCCTAAGTCTAAATAAATATCTACATAAGCCTAAATAATATGCCTGAGGTTATATTGTACGTCACTAAATCTCCTGACAATCAATGAAAGAGAATATTTCTGCTTACGTTTCGGAATTACTTCCACATGGTTTCGGAAATCACAAGAACAATCAGGGAATGGCGGAAATGTGGCGGTCAACTTATTTCTGAATTGTGATATTTTCGATTCTACGGCATGGGCATGGGATCAAAACAAATCCAAGCTTAAATTAAAGTTTCAATCACACGTTATAGGTACGTACTTTTCAAAATCCTTTTGACCATCACTAGTAGTAGAAGTTAAAAGCTGCTGCGCCTCTGCTGGACGTGTCTCCATCATTGCTTGCTGGCGGGTGACTGTGTCACCGTTCAAAGATGCCAACGAACGTTAAAAAAATGCCGACTACCCTCATTTATTTTGCAATGATCAGTTTAGCGTGTGTTGCAATTAATGCATGTTTTCGAATACACATAGTTTATAGTAAACAATTTGCACTTTAAAAGAGGTGTTGTAAGTAAAGTTACATTTCGTTTATTTTGTTTTTTTAATAAATACCTGTTTGTCTTTTGTTAATTGCTCACATATTTATCTTATATATTCTTATATTATTTATTATACACAATGTTAATAATATATTGGATTAGATATATATATATAAGAATAAATTACATATTGGATTTTGAAGTAAATATACAAAGGCGAGCTTAATCCTAAGAAGTTTTCTTCCAGCAAACCCAGGCTAGAGAACTGTAAATTGAGCAAATAGGTTTTTTGTTTATGTGAGCATGCACTGGCTGCCTAGTTTATAAAAGTTGAAGTTTGATTATGGTGTATACGCTTACAAATTCGACTTTTTGGCGGTAAGTGAAAATTGATACAGTTCGATTTTGTTTTATTTTCCGAACAAGTGTTATTTCGAGTGATCATGTGTAATATCGGTGAAATGTTAACCATTATGTGTTCGTAAACGTGCATGAGTGTACGCAAATGAAACAAAATAGAGAAAAACATTGCTTTTTATGTTCTCCCAAAAAGTCCATGGAAAGCTTGAATAACGTTTCCACCACTTTAATATAATATATAATATAATTTATTTACCAAAAAAAAAATTTCATTTAACATTTTTAAACAACATACTGGCCTCAATAATTATACAAACAATAGTTTACTTTATTGAAGCACTATGAGAGGGTCCGGGTTGTTGCTGGTGACCCTCATTCTCAACAAAACTATAATAAATGGAATATTAAACTATCAAATAAAAACTACTTAAGACATGGCGGTATGGTACTAGAGACTTTAGCCTGCCCAAACGGGCGAATTAAAAAAAAGCTTACAAATTCAACGACACGCGACGTGGTACTTTGGATGAAGCACCAGCTAGCACCTCTGTAAATACAGGTAAGTTATGCCAAGGTTAAAAGCTAGAGGTGTGGTTGGCGCATACTTTTCATAGCAGCACTATACTGAACTACGGAAGGGAAGAGACGTGGCGTTATGAATGATACACGCCGCTCGTCCCCGTCCCAGTCGAGGTTATTATCCCGTTACATAATAATGTGCTTTAATCATTACCTCGGTGTAATAATGGGACGCAACGCAACATTACGCATGCAATCTTTAGATATTTTATATAGCTTAATTTTGTTACATTTATTTAAATTCTGTCTTTATTTAAATCTAGTTAAATTTTGTTACGTTTAGACTCTTGAAGGCCAGACCTAGAAGGAATTTAGATTTCGCATAATCTGCATTGAAACATGATTGCAATATAAGGTACATTCCATTAGCATAATATTTTATTACAAGCTTTATTTAACTTGCAATGTTTGTTTGTTTGGGTCAAATCTTGCAAGTTGAATCAAAACCACTTCCTCTTATCCTACGGAGTTGAAATTTTGCATACTTGTCAAAGTCCGATGACAATGCAATATTATGGTGACAACCAGCTGATGGAGACGGAAGGTGGGCAATGCATCTCCTTGACGGATAATTGCAAACCTACTAGTGTTTGGGCTCATTTTAATCTGCTCGCGGTTCCAATCACGAATTTGTCTTGAAAAATATGTTTTTAACCGACTTCAAAAAAGGAGGAGGTTCTCTATTCGGTTGTATTTTTTTTATTTTTTATATTTGTTACCTCAGAACTCCGTCATTTGTGAACCGATTTGGAAAATTCTTTTTGCGTTGGGTTCAGTATAGCTACGAAGTGGTCCCATATAAATTTCTTCGATATGTGACTTTGGACTTCGAAGATACATTGAAGTCGGTTTTTTAAAAAAAAAATTAATTATAAATTATTCAACAAAAATCTTGTTATGAATTTTGTGTTGAATAGTCGCCGCGAGCGCCGCGGTCGGGTCGCCTTTCGGAGCTGGCCCTATACTCAAACTATAAGTAAACTCATAATAAGTAAATAAAAGACTCATCGTTTCCCTGTTGTATTTCTTTGCATTGACGTTGATACCTAGTTAGGTATTAAAATAACATGAAGCTTTCTCGCTTACTCTTCAGCCCTGTTTGGTGCTCTTCACCTGGACGATAGAGAGACAGAATGAAATGATACCACTGCATACAGGTTTGAACTTAGTGCCATCTGAAAAGGGACAAGAACGACCTTTTTACTGTTTAAGAACCGGCTAACATTAATAGGTCTACCTCTATCTACAATTTTAGATAATAACTTGAAATCGTTAGAGGAAATACAAATGACACGCGGAGCTTTCGCGCGGGTTGACCTCTAGTGCCGTATTATTATCTAACAATGACCTCTATTGCATAATCATGGATATTTATGTGACCTACAGAAATTATGGCACGCACATCTTTTTCAGGGCCATAACGTGCGTTACAGGTCTGTAATGTTTGGAAAAGAAAAATCAAGGTAAACATTGCTAAACTAAAGTGATCCAATTTATTTTTATGTAGATCTATGTAGTTTGTCTACTCGCCTGATATTAAGCGACGCCTAATGTTTAGATTCTAAAGGAACGCAGTTGAACAGTAGAGTCATTGTGATAATTTGACGTTCATAAGTGCGTGATGCCAAAATTGATTAAAGAGATTTTGATTTTTGATTTAGATTTTTGAGTTATTATCGTCCAGACCCTGTCCCTGGATGGTTTACCGAGCATCAACCTAGGCCAAGTCGGGATTTGAACTCGGGTGCGTCAGATCTTAAGGCGCACAAGCTACCGCTTGCCCAAACTCGCACTACATCAAAGGATTCCAAGGCGGTCTAGGTGACCGCCCCCGAGTGCGCTCCCAGGTCCGCGAGGTGAACGCGGTCGCGGGGTCGACGACCTCCTTTGTTCCTCTCACCCCCCTCGCGCTCCCCTCGCCCCGCTTCTGGCGGAACAATCGCCTGAATGGTCCTTGGACCTTTGACGTGCGCCTTCGTTTAGGACGGAGCTGGTGGTATTGGCATAAAGTTGCTAAGTGACGACAGTTTTCGGAGGAAAGAAATAAGGCATGGACTGATTTTTAAGATGCTAATAACGTTCAGCTTTATTTTCTTAAAACCTAAACTAAACTACTATTTTTTATTTACTAAACTAGAAAATGTAAACAAAAAATATAGCTTTAAAACCTGCGCAGACAACGGACAACCTGATGAGTATATTTTAGTCCGCAAAAAGTAAAACGACCCACCAGCAAATATAACATATTATAATAAAGATACATTTTGGGGGAGACCTTTACCCAGCAGTGGGGTCAAATAAAAAATAGATAAATAATTTAAATCAAAAAAGACAAGTACTAAGTTGATTAAGTTTAGTTTAGTCAGTAAGTTGATTTTTCACTAAAACATTATTGTTCCAAACTTCCTAAAACTGCGTTGCGAAATGAATAATATGCTCATGACGAGGATGATTATGAAAATCAAAGTTGTTGTTGAAGAAAACAAATGATCCTTTGTTGATCAACAAACCAGTTTAAAAATCATTAACTAAACACCTTTGTTTTACCCACATCACTGTAACCCAGTTTTCAACGAGCGTCGTGATCAATGGAGGCCGACGGCCCATTGAGCAATCAGTTCCTATTCAAAACATCAATGGACCAAATATCACTGTGCCATTTCACTTACGCAATTTACGTAGGTAGGTAAGTATACGTACTCGTTCACTAGGTGACGTAGTGTGGTGACATGCTGGCCTGGGAGTAGACATGGAGCCGGTAGGCAGTGTGACTAATCAGATAACGAAGTCTGAGTTCTGACTAACCGGATATCGAGGAAGTGGTCACATTTCGAAAACAGTAAAGAAAAGTGGGAGGCATTTTCAAAAGCGGTAATTTGACCCAACCTATATAACTATATGCTTTTATTCATCTGACAATGCAGTTTAAAGCCTGGTTTAGGTAGTTGAAAGTATTGTATGTTCCGTGGGCATCACCTGAAAGCACTCTCAATCGCCGGGTTATTAGTTCTCCGGCTATACATACGTAGGTATATAATTCCAGCTCGATGGCAATTGAAAAATTCTACAATGAGTTCACTAACATCTGTTGCCCTTAACTAAACAATTAGCTATCCGTATTTCTTCACTGTCATCTTATTGCTATTAATAAATAATAAAATAAATAAAGCCCATATTATATATATATATATATATAATATGGGCTTTATTTACATATATTATATATATATATATATATATATATATATATATATATATATATATATATATATATATAATATATGTATATATATATATATATATAATATAATCTATATAATAAAAGAGCAGGGTTTTTTTCTACAATCATCGCACAGCCGAAACCGCATAACATAGAAACTTGAAATTTGGACTATGTATTCTACAAGTAGTGGAGGCGTCATTTAAGAACGGATTTTTCGAAATTTGACCTTTAAGTGGGTCAAATGGGGTCATATAAGATGTATGGGGAAAAAAATTTCTTTTGTCGCACGGTCACGAAACTTTGGTAGTATATTATGCAAAAGAAATAAAAGAGCACGTGTATCACAGTTTTTTGAAAATCAACCCTTAAGGGGGTTTTAGTGTGTTTTTTTAGATTGGAATGCGGAAACTATTATGTATGCTACGGTGATTGTTTCTTGATCAGTAATTATCAAATCTTGTGTGAGCATTGAATATGTAAATACTAGGAACTTGTTTTTGTCATTTTCTGAAATTCGACCCCTAAGGTCATTTATTGGGGTCGCAAAGTTTCGATGGTGTAGGTTTTTTTAGTAAAGTTATGAAACTTAGTAAATTGACTAAACATAAGCATATAAAAATATAATTTCAGTAACTTTTCAAAAATCAACCCCTAAGGTCATTAAATAGGGCCGCAAAGTTTGTATGGAGTAGGATTTTTTATTAATGCGACACTGTAGCTACAGTAAAGGAACAGGGTAAAAAAATTAAGTTTTATCAAGTTTAAAAATCAGTTTTCAGCATTTTTCAAAAATCAACCCCTAACTGGGTTAAACGAGGTGGTAAAGTTTACATAAAAAATCTTTGTTTATAGCGATGGAACTTGGTACACACATCTAACAAACATTACTAAAACGTGATTTACAATTTTGGAAAATCATCCCTTAAAAGGGTAAAACAGGGTGGAAAGGGAAGATTATTATTTTTAAGCTACAGCGATGAAATGTGGTAAACGTGCTAAGCCAATGAAATTATAGATATGTATTTAACAATTTTTTTGAAAATCATCCCCTAACAAGCCTAAGCGGGGTGGTAAAGTTTGTATAGAAAATCTTTGTTTATGAAGTTTCATGGCTATGATAAAACTTGGTACACAAACTAAGAAAAAGGAGATAGTTAATACCTGATTTACATTTTTTTTTCATCTACCAATAACCAGGCTTAATAAGGGTGAAATGAAGTTACATTTTTTGAAGCTACGACGATGAAATTCGGTTCATATACTCAGACAGATAAACTTTAAGCACCTGTTTCACCATTTTGCTGGAATCATCCCTAAACCGGTTCTAACGGGGTGGTTAAGTGTATATGGAGAATCTTTGTTCATGAAGTTATGGCAATTAGATTTGGTACACATAGTAAACAAAAGAAATAAATTGAAACGTAATTCGGCATTTTTTGAAATTCTCCCTCTAACAAGGTTAAACAGGGTGGAAAGTATCAAATATATTTCAATGCTACGATGTTGAAATTTGTTACAAATATTCAGCCAATAAAATTCTAAACATGTATTCCACCATGTTTTGAAATCATCCCCATAACAGGGTTATATAGGTTGCTAAAGTTTGTATGGAGAATTTTTGTTTATGAAGTTGTAGCAATGAAATTTCGTATACAGACCAAACAAAAGTAATAAATTACAATGAAACTCACTATATTAATGAACTTCTAAAAACGTTAAACAAGGTGGAATTTAACATTTTTTCTAAACCTACAATGGTGAAATCTGGTACAAATACTAATCGAAAATACTATACGCACATGTTTTGCCACTATTTAAACATCTTATAAGGTCTAAACGGGATGGCAAATATTTTAGTGAAAAACCTTTGTTTATAAGGTGAAAGCAAAACTTGGTATATAGACTAGGCAAAAGAAATGAATTCTAACGTAATGCAATTTTTTGCAATTTCTTTATTCGTACAAGACTTTAATAGACTTTTAAAATGCAACATTCAGAAAAGTAAGAAATACTCAAGGTGTAGTCAATCAAAGATTTCAAATATTCAGCAACTTTTGTCGTTGACCGTACGTGTCGCAAATCGGGAAATGAGGATATCTGGAATTTCGCGAAATTCCTAGGGATGGTATAATCATGTATAGGAAGGACCACTTCTCCGCGGTCCAACTAGCTTTTACCCCTAGAGTGTATATAAAAAGCGCGGAGCCAGAAGCTCGCGAGGAGTTCCTGAGCAAAACGAGTGCGCAAGGCCAGAATGAAGCGAGGGGGAGAGGTGGCGAGCGTAGCGAGCCGGCGACCTCCCGAGTGGAGTGATGGTCGAGTGCGCGAGTGGTGCGAAGGGATGACAAAGCGAGAGTTCTGGCGAGAGCCTATTTATTAAAACTGTACGTCGTATCCCTAGGGATTTCATGAAATCCCTGGTATCCTCATTTCCCTGCGACATACAATATTTTTTCTGGAGCTACGACGATTGACTTTTGGCCAAAATACTTACATATACTTAGACAAAAAATACTATTAACACATGTATTATACCATTGTTTTGAAAACCATTCCCTGACAGGTTTAAACAGGTACTAAAGGTTTGTAAAGATAATATATGTTTACTAGCTGATCCGGCAAACGTTGTTTTGCCATATGAATTATTTCTAGAGTATGAAAATATATTTTATTTATTGAAAGTGTGTGCTTATGTGGTATATGAGTGGAAGAGGCATGGACCGCTGTGAACGATGACGTAATGTGAAAATAACTACACAACAAATAATTTTTTTTTAATTTATTGTATAACTTTTATTTTTAAATTATATATACAACGAATTCTGTAAATATAAATATTAGTCAACAGTATTAATTTTATTGCAATGGAGTGTACAATATAAACTTTCTATTTTGTTGCTCCCAAGCAGAGGAGTTTGGCAAAACGGAACCCATTGATCAGCTATCGACCTAAGTTAAAAAGACCAGTTAAGTTAAGTTAAGTTTTGTCAATTTTTTTTCACCTGAATAGAAAGTTTTTTTTTGGGGTGAGCCACCCTTAACACTTAGGGGTATAAAAATTAGTTATAAACCTATTCTCAGAACTACTGAATATACATATTCGTACGGTACGTTTGATACTTGGTCAAAGAAACTATAAACACATATGTAATCCACCATTTAAATTAGGGCTAGAAAATTTGGTTATATAGGGACCAGAGTGGCACGATAACGGGTTAGGAAGGGGATGGTAATGGTACAGGAGGGGAACAATAACACGATAGGAGGTTTGCTAGGGAGGACGATAAAGGTTAGGATTTGAATAGGATCGGGAGCAGAGAGGGACGGTAACGCAATAAGAGTGGGACTGTAATAGGATGGGAGCGGGACGGTAACGGGATAGGAGTGGGACGCGGTATCAGGACCAGAGCAGGGCCCCAATTCACAATGTCAACTCGGTAATTTCTTTCTTGGAATCACGTCGATTCCTTCATTAATAAACGACATCTCTATGACGAATTCATATATTCATATATATGACGCGTCATAGATAATACAAATTTCGCAGATGTCGTTTATTAATGAAGGATACGACGTTTCCTCGAAGCAAGGAATCACCAAGTGGTCATAGTGAATTGGGGCCCAGTACGGTAACGGGATAGGAGCGGGACGATAACAGGATAAGAGTGAAAAGGACACGAAACAGAAGCGGTACGGTACGGTAACGAGATATGAATACGAGCGGGACGGGAACTGGAACGGGAATATGATGGGACGGAAAATGGTCGGAAGCAGGATGAATACTTCACTACGCGTACGAAGTCGCGGGCATCAGCTAGTATATAATATATTTAAATAATAGCCAATATCCCTTATCTTAATTTAAACAGAACATTAAACATGCCAACCTTGTACCTCTACAAAGTTACAATCTTATGTTATTGTACTATGCAACTACATTCAGACGAGATAGCTAGGTAGGCAGTAACGAGTACGTGTACCTTCCTTACTACGTAATGAACTAAAACTTGAAACTCCAAAAATAACTTCGTAAAATCCCCAAGAAATTATATTAGATTTGCCTCCAGTAACAAGATCCGAAACGACCAAACTGATAATACAACTGGTTGTATTATCCAAAACGCATATAAAGTGTAGTTTTGAGAGCAACGGACCACATGTGAGGTCTACTTCAAATTCTTATGGTTCCCACCTCGAACTTTGTATGAGTTCTCTCTAAATTTTTACAATGATTTGGACTCTGTTTCTCAGACATAAGGATCAAAAAGCGCTTGAGCTAAAGTTTTTTAAATTTTGGTGCGTGTGTAAGGAATAACTAAAGCTATTTTAACACACAACTGTGTAATTAACTGTAGTACGATTGTGCTCTGCATTGATTATATTTGGATAGAACTTGGTTCCTGTGAACGTTAAAATGCGGACTTTTATCTTATTAATTTGTTAATGTGATATATTTAATTATCCTAGTAAAGACATTTAGAAGCCTGTCTTCAGGAGCCTATAAAGCAGCTTTTTGAATTCGGATGCTTTTATTGATGTACCGTACCCTGCTTATTATATCCTGTTTGATTTCTATGGGCCGCTTTCGAGCCAATAATTAGAAAGACAGCTGTAATTTAAATGGAGGGGGCGGTCTTTAAATCTGAATACAGTTATGAAGCGTTGCTTGAAAACGCAAGTTATTTAGGTTTCAAAAAATCCAAACATTAAAGTACAGACATACTGTGGTACAGTTAGAAGAATACATTGAAAAGCAATGCCAATGTCTTGTCACGGTCCGGCGCATCAAACCGTGTTGTCTTTCATTGTCACCTCTCTTTTCATCTATTCTCCTTCCTCTGAATATGCAACGGCTTTCTAACAATATGTGCCTAAGGTATTTTTTGTTTGAGTATTGTTTGGTATTAGTGGTTAGCCTCTTAAACTTTCCGCCGGACTCGAAGGCTCGAAACAATGGCCAACAGTTGGGTAACCCGAAACTGTCGCTCGGCCACGTAATTTGAAAGCCAAGGAAACGAGAAGCTTTGTTAGGTTTTACAGAAATAAACGTAAGTAATGCTTGAAAAGGATTCCGTGTTGGTGATGTTTACACAATAGTTATTACTCACTGGGAGAAATTCTCTTGGATTTTACTAAACATCATTTGTAAAGCCTAATGTTTGTAGGCTTCTTATGAACCTAGTCTAGTTGGTCTGCAGCTTCAAAAGGTTTGTCCAATTTATGAAATGAAAGCGGCCTTTGATGGATAGTAGGAAATAAGAATATATACGAGTAGAACCGTTAGTTAACTGGCTTCACTGTTTTGCGTAAGCTATCGTCACCTACCTGATGATGTTTTGAAATTTTCATGATCCTGATACCTTACATGTAAGATTTTGCTTCGAAAGTCACGCTTGCAAGTATGGACTATGGAATATATGGATAGAGATGGTTATTTCACGTTTGTCTTGACCAATTTTGACTAAAAGTACAAGACAAGAAAGCGTATCGCTACTGCCGTGACTTTTTCACAAGTTTTTCTTATGTATTACCGAATTGGTCTATACAGCTTCAACAGTATCATCAAAGAGTAATTGTAAAGAGAAAAAGTGAATAAAATACTGTCGCATATTTTTTTCGTCGTGACCGCAGACGGCCATGACTGCCGTGTCATACAAATCATGCATAATAAGCAAAGCTATTGCATAATAAGCACCAAGTTATAGAATCGTCGTGATGAGCGCTTCCTCAGAATTTCCGGCCTTTCTTCCAAACGTGGGATTCAGTTGTTTCAATTCGGCATTATTCAGTGAGTGAAAGCTCAGTTTGAAGCACAGCGTCTACCGCGAGCGAAGCCAAGCTAGGCCGTTCAGCTAAATATCTAATATTATGTATCTACATAATTTTTGAATTTCCACTGAAACTATGCGAGCTGTGAAACAACACTTCTTGCGAGGTGAGGTGGCGAGATGCATTGCAAACGTTTGGTTTTGGTGAGGAAGGAGCTTAGGTACCTATAGAGTTCAGCTCACATATTTCAGACGGTACATTTTGCTTCACCAAAAACATGCTTAGCTTAGCATACACGCCTTGTGAAGGAAATTGTATGAAAAATTTCATGATTGTACGAAAGCGACTATATATTATGAGCTAGACTATAACTTCGTTTAGCTTAGCTCCCGGTGAAATCAGTGCTTTATTGTTGGAATGAGCATAAAATTGACCGTGTTCTAAAATGTGATAATGCGATAATTTTGCGGAGAGTTACCATTGAACGAGACAGCAGCTGGCCTTCTTTCTGCTGACCTTAATTGGTCTGCAATTGTTCTGTTGTTTTCATTTGATTTGGATATCTATAATCGATAATACTACTCGTATTATAGGTATAATTAATTAGGTAACTATTGTTAGACATTTCAAAGATTGAAAATAAACAAACAATTTACCACGTTTTTATTAAGTCACTTTCTTGTTTGTCTGCTTGTCTGTCTGTCTGTCATTCTGGGTGTAATCTTGCATCTCAAATTTCGAGCACTTCCCGATTAGCTATCTAGCTGAAGCTCACAACTCATGACAATGCATTCTAATCCACGTGCATTCTAATCACATCCACAAAACGTGGATTTTAGATTTTTTTTTTACGCTTTATAGATCTATGTTTGGCCACTATCTCGCCTGATGTGAAGCGATGATGTGGCCTAAGATGGAGCACATAGATCTAGAGAGAGACGGCAGTTGAGCGGCTGCTCAGACCCGTCTCCCCGATGGTTCACCGAACATCATCCCGAAACACGACTAGGTCGCTTGACGGCATGGTTTTGGGTTTTTAATCTATCACGGATTTTTGTTTTAATAAGTGGATCTGACTCATGTCAAATTCATACAAGTCCCTTTCTATACAACATGTACCTAATCTTCAGACGCGTACTCTTACGTGACCATTAAATGCATTTATACGTAAATACAAATACGTGGACGGTAGAAGAAATACTAAGTAGGTCACTAGGTAATTAATAATAGACGTGGACTATCAATATTACTAATTTACTCGTAAAAGTATTACAAATTCTTAGCAAATCGCATACTATGACGCAATCAAGGATCCACCGATCAATTGTAGTAGATACCCATTGTTATTCTAGTTTTCAAGAGAAAATACGTCAATTATCTTAAAAACCTCGAAGGAACTTATTCCGTGAAGTGAACGGAGTAATAACAAGTTTTTTATTTGCTGATTAGTATACATTTAGACAACAACCTTGCTTTAGTTTATAGCGAAACTGATCTCGATTCTAGTTAAGTACGAGTGTATATACTTATAAATGATTTGATGTTACTGCCACGATGTAACTCAATTAACATAATATATCTAATCATCATCATCAGCCTATTTCGTTCCCACTGCTGGGACACGGGCCTTTCTCTCATAGAGAGAGTACGGGCCATAATCCACCTGTGCAGGTTGATGGACGTCACATGTTCTTGAACTTTTGTGACATGCCGGTTTTCTCACGATGTTTTCCTTCACGGCTTTTAGAGCGAGTGTTAAATTCTCACATAACTTAAGAAAGTTAGTGGCCAGCGGGATTCGAACTCGGGTGCGTCGGATCGAAAGTCGCACGTTCTCCTACTGAGCCATATTAGCTCTACCATATAAAGGCTTCTGTAATATTCAAGTAAGCATCTGATTTACCATCTAAATAAAACATACTGAATGTGACTGTGGGTCTCGGGCCTTAAATAAAATTAAGGTATTTTTAGGAATGTTTCCTCCCTCGTTTTTATAGTTTTGTAAGGTTCATGAGGTATTTAATTTCAGGATAGCAAAATAAACGCATTCTTTAATTTTCGTCAATACGCACTCAGCTTTTGTATCGCCTCCATTTTTTCCACGGTCGCCATGGAGTAGGTATTTAATTAAATTAAAATTAAAAAATTAAAATTAAAATTTCTTTATTTCAAGTAACAAGACTCATATAATGGACAAAATTTATAAATTAACCTAACAAATAATTACATAATTAGTAGACCCTGCTGCACAGATCTGCCACTAGTTGCTACCCGGAGCTGCTAGTAACATGCCTGTTGCAGCAGTGTCTATATAATATATGGGCAGTCTACCCTGTCAGCAATCATTGCTAGGACGGTGTTGGAGCTGGCCCGCACTCTGCGCACCAAAGACGCGGCGCGCTTGCGCATGGTCGCGTGAAAGCAATCGGTCCGCGCCTCTGCGAACATGCCCGAAGCGCTACAGTAGCGAGGCAGCCCCATCACCGCCCTAAACGCATTGTTAAATTGGACGCGGAGGGCATTGTAGGACGAAACAGTGTACTTCGCCCACAGGCTGCAAGCGTACAGGGATGTGCAGTATGCTCGGAAGAGCGTCACCTTCACCTCCCTGGAACACCGTGCGAACCTACGGGCTAGCATATTCGCCCGTATCGACAATGCCCTTCGTTCTCGTTCTATATCAACATTGTTTTTGAGGTCGGTCGTAACTATGTGCCCCAGGTATTTAAACTGTTGTACCGTTTCTAGTGGAACACCGTTCAGATAAACGGGTGGCACCTTTTGAGGGCGTTTTGTACCGGCCTCAAAGACCATGCATTGAGATTTAGTCACGTTGTATTTTGACCCGTGACTTACAGCATAATCCTCACAAGTGTTCATCAACCTTCGTAAGCCGCAGACCGACGCGCTCAGCAACACCATATCGTCCGCATAACTTAAGTTATTGACGCAAGTTCCGTCTATATGACAGCCAACATGCTGGTTACTGAGCGCGACGATCAAAGCATTCATGTAAAGGTTGAAGAGCGCGGGGGAGGTCAACCCCCCCTGCCTCACCCCGCACTCCAGCCGATACGGTTCTGACATCGTACCCGCCCACCTGACGCTGTTGACCTGGTGCCTATACCAATATTTAAAAATGTTGGTAAGTTCACGTGGTAGGCTTATGCTCTCCAGTTTCTCCCACAGGATGTCATACGACACAAGATCAAATGCCTTGGATAAGTCGAGGAAGCAGGCGTGTACCGGAGTCTTTCGATCCGTATAGTATTTGACGACATGCTTAAGACACAGTATTGCACTCTCAGTTGACAATTTGGGTCGAAACCCAAACTGGTTATCATGCAGGAGTAGGTACTTGTGTAACTGTGTATTAAGCAAGCCGTCAAACACTTTTGCAATTATTGTTGCTAGGGAAATAGGCCTATAATTACTTTTGTCGGCAAGATCGCAGGTTCTATTTTTAACTATAGGCACTACTACCGTTTTCATTAAATCTGGGGGCAGGTAAGAGTGGCTCACGCATAGCGTATAGAACATTGCTAGGAGTCCTGATATATGTGGCCCAGCGTGAATTAGATGCTCGATGCTGAGGCCATCGTGACCGGGGGATTTTCCTTTTGATATAGCTTTGATAACTTTGGCCACATCTTTGGCACAAAAACTTGTCCCCACCTCCACGCCTGGCATCTCAGCACCGACCACCTTCGCCGGCCCCAGCGGGGACTGTACACGGAAATGATCCTTAAAGATATCAGCAATGTTCTTTGCGTCATTCACACCCTCAACGCTCACTGGGAGGCCAGGATGAATATTTACTTTTTTAGTATGCTGCCAGAAGTCGCGAAAGTGCCCACTTGAATGCTTCTCAGCAAGGGAGTCCATTTTTATCTGGTCTTGATGGTCTTGACACCATTTTAGACGGGATTTGAATATCCTCTTGCTTTGATACATCTCATCATAGACACAACCAAACCTCGGCTTATTGCAGAGCACCCACTCTTGAAACTTCGACCTTGCCACCGAATGAGCCTCGCTAACATGTTTATTCCACCCCGCCATGCGTGGCCCACTCCCCCCTGGTCGCCTATGTCCCCGACTCTCCGTGGCAGCATCACGTAAGGCGGTCACAATGGCAGAATAAAGCCTATCAAGTATTTGTCTATGGCCCAGATCAATACAAAAACGATCTGCACACGTTCTAAATTCCTTAGGAAAATCTATACATCGCAGTTTTTTATGACATATATCAGAGTAGACATCTATTTGGTCGTTCGTTCTGTCACCCCACACTGCATCATTGTTTACAACAACCTTATCAGGTAATTTTTGTGTTAGTAAATTTAAATTACAGTCTATAATAAGAGGAAAATGGTCCGACCAAGTAGTATCGTATTTTACATATACGTTAAGTACAGAATGCTTCGCCGATTGAGTAACAATACAGTGGTCTAACCAACTGCAAGTTCCGTGTGCTTCACTTATAAAGGTGTATGTATTAGAATTTAATCCTAACATATCAATGTCCACACATGTCCAAAACTGTTCTGCACAAAAGCCTATAAGTTCGTTATAAAATAGTTCGCATGGGTCCGCATTAAAATTACCTAGGATAAAAACAGATTCTACCCCGTACTCTTCAATAATAGCACTCACCGTACCGAGACAGTCCGTAAATTCTGGCAAGTGTTCCGTCGTGTTCGTAGGCATGTACACACTCACTACTATCACAGGTCGATCATTTGTTATTATTTTAATTGCGCATATACGAGCATTGTCGCATCTTAAAACTGATACTTTGTGGAAAATACTGGTCCTCCATAGCAATGCAACACCACCGTACGGCCTCCCGCAGGTCCCTGTGTATCCGAACTCACTGTCGACCGTGCTTAGGTAAGGTATTTCATCCGGTAGGAGCCATGTGTCTTGCAGTGCGATAAGATCACAGGAGCGGCACAGCTCCCTAATGCTGTCCACTGATCGTTTTACATTTTTAATAAATTATTAAATTATTATTAATAAATCACACAGACAAAAAATAAACGCTATTTTTAAGATTTTTAACACCATATTATTTTAAGATGACTATATAAATAACGAATTGCATTTAAATTGCTTCTCAGTTTCTTGCCATATTTCTGGTTAGTGGTTTTTTCCGATGCGGTGGTAGTCATTGTAATAATTAACGTTATATTTTATAAGAGTGTCTGTGATGCCAAAATTAAATAAAGAACTTTGAACTTTGATACTCGTAGAAAGATATCATGTCCAAGGTAAGGTATGTATGATCTCATTATAAACCTGTGAACGATTGGCTCCTCAAGAAGTATCAGTATAATGATAAAATTATATAAAAAAAACCGATTTAAATTCTGGTGTATCTTCGATGTCCAACGTCGACTATTGATGACATTTATATGGGACCATCATTTTGAAGCTATACTGAACCCAACGCATAAATATTTTCCAAATGAGTTTATAAATGACGTACTTCTGAGGTAACAAACATAAAAAAAACAAAAAATACATTCAAATTGAGAAACTCCTCCTTTTTTAATACAGTTAGTAACAAAACAGAGCGTGGTTTTTGAACGGTACTAGATCAATTTATACCTGTGTATAAACATAATAGATTTCTAAAGGATATCGTTCATTACACGCTTCCTAGTTAATCAATATCCTTAGAGGAAAGTGAGTGAATCAATCAACTATTATCTAATTAGTAGCTGTAAATTCCGTAAAGGAATAACTCACACCTACAACACCTACAATTTACTTGATTATAGCTATTATTATATCCGTTACTTTATTTCAGGTATTTTTTAATGACTTACTCTGTTACTTTACCTGCTGTCCCTAAGTCTCATAATCCTCTCCATCCAAAGGTTGTCTGGAAGAGATCGCGTATTAGCGATAAGACCGCCCATTGTACTAATTATTTTTTTAAGTTCTATGTTTATTTGTTCTTGTTATGTTTTTGGTGTACAATAAAGTGTTATCAATCAATCAATCAATCATAAATTGTTATGTCATCAAGCCAAACAGCAATAAAGGAATACTTATAAACTGTGATCAGGGCATGTAATATAATTACTAATTAGTGAAAATATAACTAACATAAAATTGCCTGTGTGCAGAGCTGTACTCGAAATCGTACCATACGTTACATGTGTCCTTAAAGGTAAACTTAAGTTATGTCACTTATGTAGAACGCTGCATCAAACATTATTGCATACCTTGCCTGTAAATACTTCAGAAACATTAACGAACGTGTAATTTGTCATTATACCTACGTCCATAGTTCTTTATAGGTATTTTACACACGTCTCGGCCCTATTAGCAATTCATGAGGAGCTTACGATTCACGTTGAATAGTTATAGTTTGGATGATATTAGTAGCCCAAGGTTACCCGTTGCTGGCCAAATATGCGGGGGCTTTTAATAATTTGTCAACACGTGTGGGTTTTGTAACAGATCTTGTTGGTGACTACGGTTGTGGTGGCAACAGATCTTGTTGTACAATATTTTTTTTTTATGTGACGAGACGAGCTGTTTGTTTGCCTGATGGTAAGCAATACGCCAGCCCATAACAATAACAGCACCACCCAGAACTTTGTTTTGCAAAATCCTGCGCGGCGCTGCACTGCACTCGTCACCCTGAGACAATCAGCTGTTGAGTCTCATAATGCCCAGTAATTTCGCTGGCTACAATGCCCTTCAAACCGGAACACAGTAATGCTTGCGCACTACTGCTTGGCGGTTGAATAACTGGCAAAGCAGTGGTACCCACCCAGACGGCCTCTCGCATACGAGAAACCTACCACCAGTATACCACCATTATTATTTCCATTTCGCATTTAACAGCATCACGCCTCTCAGAGACTAGTCGCTGGATTCAGAATGAAGATCCTATTAATAGACCCAACCACGCAGATAATTAGTTTCTCTTCTTCTTCGTGTCGATGGTCCATATGATGTTACATGTATTAAATAATTTTAGCCCAATGCTCGGCTACTGCTACCCCAGGAGGAGTAGCCTCTATGAGTAACTAGGTCTTGCAAAGTGCAAGTGTTGGGGCACTGAGGGCAAGACAGTAAGTGCTGCATCGTTTGCTGGTTGCTGGAGCACCGCAGTCACATCGTGACCCGCCGGGGTCAATGTAGCCCCATTTGATTACTTTGCTCCTGCAGCGGCCAACTTGGGTCCGGAGTTGATTAAGCAACTTAGCGATTAGTTTCTCGATAGGTTAGGACAACTATAATCGTAATGTTTTCATATAACCTACCTACAAATCTGTGAGCTGATAGACGGGATCATCTACCTGACAAAAAACCTACCTCCAAGCATCAATATTGCTTATGCAATATTTATTTATCAATACACTATTCGTATATTTCAGTGTCTCACCAATAATTTATGTTACCTTACTCACTTTATACTTCCATCTACTTCAAAAGGTTTAATTTATTGCAATTGACCTAAGCATAAGCATTCCTAAGCCATGTTTTGAAGTAAACCTCCTGTAGCCATTCAATTCTGGAAAAGGCAGTTAGCAAAATGGATTCATCGAAATCTAGACAGCCTTTTTAGGGTTCCGTATCCAAAGGGTAAAACGGGACCCGTTATTACTAAGACTAAGCTGTCCGTCCGTCCGTCTGTCTGTCTGTCCGTCTGTCACCAGGCTTGTATCTCATGAACCGTGATAGTTAGACAGTTGAAATTTTCACAGATGTATTTCTGTTGCCGCTATAACAACAAATACTAAAAAACAGAACAAAAAATATTTGATTGGGGGTCCCATACATAGACATGATTTTTTTGCCGTTTTTATAGATAATGGTGTGGAACCCTTCGTGCGCGAGTCCGACTCGCACTAGGCTGGTTATTTAATTCGCTACCAATATTAAATGCATTTTCCCAGGTTGATAGAATAATGGAACTCGAAGACCAGTTCAACATTATGTATAGTGCAAAGTGCACTATCATCTGACGCGAGTCTCAGTACTTTTTTGTAAATGCTCTCCTTTTTTTTCTAAATGCAATTTTTATACCGCTGCCACGAATACAAATCACGTGACAAATCGGCCAGACATAAAACGTTAAAATAATTTGATTGAACGACGTTGCAGTTCAGTGGCCACGGTTGCACAACGACCAGCGACCACCGACCGCACTAGAGTGACACCATACGACCAACCTAGGTGGAAACCTGATACGATTTTGGTACTACTTACTCGTAGGTTTTGTTTAAATTTGTTTGATTGCCGATGTCCTATTGTTTGTGTTCATGTTTTATTAGCAAGGACCTATGATACGTATCTGCAATTTGGTCCCATACCAAAACAATAAATAGTTTTGCCATACCCACCAGGATTTAGACAGTATCTACCTACTAAAACTTTTCAGAAATCGATGCTTTGGTCTTATAACTCGGCAAGAGATTCTGTGAGTCCTCTTCACCTTCAAGGTTGTCTAGAAGAGATCTCTTTAAGCGATAAAACCCATTGTAACACTATCGTCTTAATCATTGTTTTCTGTATCTTATTTCTTGTTGTTGTATAACGATGAAGCTTTATATATCTATCTATCAAGAGCTTTTTTAATTAAAGGTTATTTCTTTCAAGAAGTTAGATGACACCAAAGCTGATGAAGCATATCCACTACCCAGTCGCCGGTCTTTGTTCTAAAACAAAGGTCTTCATTAGGCTCCAACTAGATTACCTATTTCACGGTATTTGAGTAAGACAAGTCAATTGCTAATTTTAATTTCACAGCAAGGCTGAGAACCCGTCCTTGAGGATTTGAAGGTGTAATAGGCATAAGCGGAAATACGGGCTGTGACTAATTCAAAAGACACGCTTGAGAGAACGTATTTTGACTGATTCATTGATGTTTGTTTGAAACTATAGGAGCTGAATGAATTTGCTATTTTATTTGAGATGGCTATTGTGTTCAGTCTTTTCAGATTGACAAAAATGTTTCAAGAATGTGGTCAGCCATTCTGTTGTAAATAATAAAATAAAAAATCTTATGACTTTGGCTATATCTCCAAAGCTATGAATTATGTAGGTACTTCGTCTTTTGCCAGTGACAAACGTTTCATTGGTCTTTAAAAGCGATACCCAGTCTGATCAACCACCTCTGCGCTAAACGATTTGCGGAGGTTTTAATCAATTCGACATGTTTCTATTTACTTGAGCTGTTGTAGTAGGCCTTGAGGTCACAAATTACATCCTACACGTACACACCGTGTGGCGTGCGTGCCAACGGTGTCTGAGATAAACATCTGTTTGTCTGTGCCGCTATATCGAATTGAACGATGATTAGCTGGAGTGTTGAGGCAGGTACTACAGTTGAAAGAACTTTAAGAAGGTCTCTTCGTCTAATGAGATTGTGGTATTTGTTTCCTGTAGTTTTGATCAATTGCAGTCATTTGATAGAAGTTAGGGCCAAAAGATCTATTAGCCACATCTAATCAGCGTAATGATATTCATTACGGTATCAGTAAAGTATACCTAAATCTGCCCTAATTTTATACCATCAGCAGAATAAAAGATTTAAGTATAGGCCACTGCCAAGACTAGGTATTTGTTAAGGTATAAGACCTTTACGTTGTGTCATTTGTAAAGGTCGTATGTTGCGTCTTTTATGGAGTTCATAAATATTACTATTATAAATACTTATTATAAAGTAACCCTAATCGCCAAAGAAATTTCACTATTTTAAGGAATCAAACTGCACCTACCTCATGAACTTCCTATGTTCATTGACTGGCACGAAGTACTCATCGTAGGGGTTGCTTACATTCATGTCTACCTCTACGTCCTTCTTCTTCGTGCCGTTTTTCGGAGTGAGGTTGATAAGCTCCAGATTGACAGCTTCGGGCAGTTTCATGTCGCCATTCGGCTCTTTGCTATGCCCGTTTTGCTGGGGTCCGTTGGAGGTGAACGAGTCGTTATGGTTGGGGTCAGCATCGTCGTGCTGATACGCGCGGTTGTCAAAGGCGCCGGGGGATGAAGGTGGGGAAGGGGGTCGGTGCTGGGGCCGCATCGGCTCCCGCGGCGACGCCGATCTACTGTGGCTATCCATTACTTTTGGAGCGGACTGACATCTGTAGACAAAGAGAGTTGAGGTTAGTATTGGCATTAAGATAAAAAGATCAATAGGTTTGTTTATAAGCGTGCTTCGCGGTGTGCATCATTCGCAAGGACACTTCTGCATATAAATTGTTCGTTAATTATTCAGTTCGTTGCCCAAACTGCTTAAAAATAATAATTATGATTAGCCTAAACTTTTTTTACTGAAAAGAGCATTGAGTAGCAAACCACCAACAAGTGAAGGTCACTTAAGCTAATGACGAGTAAAAAATGTAATCGTGTAAGGTTTCGCACTCATTCTCTTTCGCACGTGAATCAAGAAGTCCATTCCACATGACAAATCAAACAAGTCCAAGAGTCTTGCACCTATTTACGTAATCAATTTCGTTTTACTATGAAATTGAAACTAAAATTATTACAAACAAGCATAGCACGGGTCGGTCATGCTTGACAATAATTCACCGCTCCAAACATAAGCTAGGATCCAGCCACACCATGACAATAGACGAAAAAACTAATTGTCTAGGTTGTCAAACAGCATTGTGGCTAGAAGTCTTTCAATAATTGCAGAAATAATCGTTTGCTTGACGCATGTGTGGTGTTGTGTCATTGGCGTTTCTATTCGTATGAGTCTGGTTTCTAGAATTGCTGTTAAGGCTTTAACAAAAGCATGTTTGCCATATGTCTTTTGGCCTACTAAGACCATAGAGTGACAATTGAGACAAGTGCCACTAACTATAACACAGAATCTTTTCAGTGGGTTTTTTATACAGCACTTTTTTTCAATGGGATTAGATACAAACCACTGAAAATCGAAGTCCTTTATATATTCAGATCTCACCGTTTACATATTTTCGGTTTTTGTAATAAACAAAATCGACCCAGTAAAAATAATATAGAGGTGTAGAGATATACCAAACCAAATGTGCGCGCTCCTACATCGTAACTGTTAAACAAAGTCAACGATTGTTGCATTGGAGGAGTGCGCTCTTTTAGATTGGGATATCTCTTACCTACTTAGCTACTAAAAGATAGCAAGTCATTGTTTGATCTATGAGCCTAATGCGGCAAATCAAATCAAGTAAATTCTGTAATTAAAGCAATGCATACCGCTACATACGACGACAATTAGTAATAATAGGCCATGGTTTGTATTAGTAAACCGATCATCTTATTTACGCCAAGAGACAGCATTCACGATGTTTGGACTTGCAGGTATCAGAATTCTAAACAGTAAACAAATGCCAATGCTATGCTCAAATAAAATCAGGTACCGGCTGATTGTTTGTAATTAATTGTTTGTAACTTTGAAATAGAAAAAAGTAATCAAAATAAGCGGATCAACTGCATCGTGACGCCACAAATTTTCATCCTTCCTAGTAGTTTAATATAATAAATGCAAAAATGTATCTGCGACTGAATGGACTTTGATATGGTAGGCTCTAGGTCTTGGAATGGTTACAGGGTACTTTCATCCCGGGAAAAATAACAATCCTTTAGGGAATCACTATGAACTAAATTAAAGTATTTAAAAATATTTAAATTAATTGATATAATATTAAAATATTTTTGAACATTGGTTGCCACTGCCGTTGGATTATTACTCCAGATTCATTAGGTACTAAAAAATCATAAATTCAATGAGAAAAAACTTAGAAATCGAGAAGAGATTCAATGGATCAGATCAAAATCTTATGGCACTGCATAGTTTTGGTTCATCATCATCATCATCAGCCCATCACGTTCCCACTGCTGGGACACGGGCCTTCTCTCATAGAGAGAGAATGGGCCATAATCCACCACGCTGGCCCAGAGCGGGTTGGTGAATGTCCCATGTCCTTGACTTTTTGTGAAAAAATCTTGGACATGCCGGTTTCCTCACGATGTTTTCCTTCACCGTTTTAGAGCGAGTGTTAAATCCGCACATAGCTTAAGAAAGTCAGTGGTGCGGGGTCAGTGGGATTCGAACTCGGGTGCGTCGGATCGAAAGTCGCACGAGCTCCCACTGAGCCACACTCTCTCTATATTCTAGTTTTGGTTGATAGCTGTAAAAAAAACAGTTCTTATTTTTTAAACGAATCAACATAGGTTGTAGTAGCATATAGGTACTCTCTGCCACACATATCGGCTATTATGTTCTGTATAGCCGGCTAACCTTAGTCCCAATGTGCCGAAGTATCGACGAGGCGAGCCACCTCTTACCGAGACACTTTCCGTCGAATCGTGATCATTGTCGGCAACAGGGTCAAATGCGGCTTAGAGGTCGACATCGGACAGATGGAGAATTCCGACTAACCTGTTTCTGAACTAAGTCTTTGGTACAATTACGGAGATAATGATTATGTCACGCGTTCCTTTCACAGTAGGTATTTTTATGGCACGTCGTTGGTCGAGTAACGATAGGTACCTAGAATTAATAGCAGATGATTTCATTAGATAAATCTCGGTAAAAACTTAGAATCTATCATTCACAGCGTTCTGCTGAGATTATGAGATAAAAAGTGAGATTAACCTTTGATAAAAAAATTAAGATCAACTTGTACAACAACAGGACCATGGCGGATTAATCTGTTTAATATAATTGATCATAATAAAGGCAGACGGTACAAGAACATCAACAAAGAAGAAAAATAAAATATGTATTGTAGTAGGTGTACCTACGTCGTGAGAGCTATGTTTTCACTAAATTGCCTTTCCTTCTTTTTGTCTTGTCTATTCTGCGCCAAACTTTGCCATCAAAGTTCAAAGTTCTTTATTCAATTTTGTCATCACAGACGCATTTATGAACTTTAATTATTACTTACAATGACTCTACCACCGTATCGGAAAAAGAACTACTAGCCGGAAGATACGGCAAGAAACTGAGGGACATCAGTATTTAAAAACTTTACAAATATATTGATGTAGGTCACTCCGCCCGTCTAGAATCCGTTAAACTCGCAGCTTAGGTACGAGTTAACCTTTGGATCGGATTCCTTGAGAGTGTTGCAATGTGAAGGCGTGCATCAAGATTGAGAAGATGCGCCCTTTGCGAGTCCGACGATTGTTGTGCCATTTTCAATAACATTTGAGAATGCTGTTTTTATAATTATTGCCATATGCAGACTTTGTTTTTGATTATTTTACTTGCAGCTGTACGCTGAAATTAATTGCACTTGTTTTCATTAAGAACATGGTATGTCCTTTTTAATGCAATAATCTGGCCTATGTGGTGTAGTGGTTGGGCTAGTTGGGTCAAATCTCATACACCACTGAGGTTGCGGGTTCGATTCCCGCGACGGGACAAATGTTTGTGCACAGAAAAAAAAGCGCAAGCATTTGTTTCGTGTCTGGGTGTTGTGGGACCATAATATATATATATATACTATACTACTATATATATTATACTAGACCATAGAATTCTTATCAAAAGCTTTCGTGATAGGAAATATCAAATATGGATAAAAATAAATAGAGATACGAAAGATATTATAAACGAATAAGTATTTCTATTAGACGGGGTCAGGCGTGACGTTGACTTGGAAACACAACACATTGATAGATTATATAGCAATAAAGATTAAAATATTACGAGGCAATACTGCCAGCATCTTGAGTACGCTGCCAACTGGTAGTGGGCTGGAGCATTTGAGCTATTTTTTGAATGGTCAATCGGTTGTCCAATTGCTTCTCCTTGTAAGTAGCTAGTTTAGTTTCAGTAAGAAGAGTGTATAATTGTTTTCAGTAAAAAAGGCATATGTCCGTTGAAAAAAGTATAAACAAGTATACCTACGTTTTATCAAACAAAAAAACTGACTTCAATGTATCTTCGAAGTCTAAGGTCAAATATCGATGAAATTTATATGGGACCACTTCGTAGCTATACTGAACTGAACGCAAAAACAAATTTTCCAAATCGGTTCATGAATGACGGAGTTCTGAGGTACCTAACAAACATAAAAAAATACAAACGAATAGAGAACCTTCTCCTTTTTTGAAGTCGGTTAATAAAAATAAAGATTATATGTATGTAGATAGACAGAGTATTCTGTTCCTGCTTCTGATTTTCTCACCTTGTCCTAGCAACTCCTGCATAGGGCCGCCTCTTCACTGAAGAATCGAGCACTAGCGACCTCGTGTAGTAGTACCGGGCATGAGCGGACCTCGGGGTCCGGGGACCCTTGCGGTACCGCTCGTACCTCACCAGGTTCCCGCTGATAGGCATCTTCAATCACATACTATCCGTAGTCAGGTACACACATCGACGTATGAAATCCTTGCCGCGATCACATTTTGTTTTTGACCGCTTCGTTTTCGAAAGATTTTATATAATGTTTAGAGATTACTTTGCCTGGTTACCGCAGAGTTCTTTTTATCTTGCTATGTATATTCTCTCGCTTGCGATTAGCCCGGTACGGGGTAGCATACTGACGCATATTGGTTGCTGATATTCCACATTCATGTGACGAATGAAACAATCACGTAAACAATAATATTGTTGTCTTCAATCCGTCGCACGGGATGCTCCTTAGTGAGCTGTTGTTCTTTCGGTATTCGTTTGCAAAATGTGGATTCCATGTTTTTACGACGGTGCGGTGGCACCGGCTAACCAAATTGGTTAAAAAGCTAGCTCTTCCTATTTAATCTATTAAATATATATTAAGCTCGACTAGGTGCCTACAAAATCACAGATTATGAAGGAGCCCCATTAAATATTTATTAATTAATTCCTTTTTTCAGTAAGGCTAGAAATAAAATGTGAACAAATATATAAATTCATAAAAGTTATCTAAGTAATATGCAAGTGAGCACTAAAAATGCACTTCGACAGGTAAAAAAAAACATAAAAAAATAATAGTGATCAAGCTGCGTCCAACGAGGTTTAGAGGCTGATAATGGTAGGTATACAAGTATGATTTAATTTTATTTCTATATTATGCTATAATAATAAACCTGCTATTTACAAGTCAATATTTGTTACTGTGAACTTAAATTGCCTTTTGACATGAAACTGCAAGATAATGCATTTCCAACACGGAACATCCTGTATCGTCATATTTGTATGAATGACTTCATGCTAAAAGAATAGCGCCGTCCGTCATTATACCACTTCGGCGAACAACTATAATGGTAAAATCATTTCCTTCACTATTTGTATTTACTATAACCATTCATAATGTATTGTCAGCATCTATTTTATTGTCCATATGCAATGCCAGCGGGTTATCACCGAAGAACAAAATCAAACTTTTATAACGGCAAACTTTTATAATGATTGGGCAACCTGTTGGCATGTCAAGTCTACGAATGCCCTAACACATTGCCAGTTTGAGATGCATGACGCTGGCAGCATTACCGTTTCTATTTTCATTGAACTTTATGATGATGTTCATTACCAGAGCGAAGACCTGATGAAAACAAACGATTTGTGAAAAATGATTGTTAATAACCTGATACAAAAACAATGGTAGGTAGAAACTGACACGGATATGACCATAGTTTGACCAGATTTTCAAGGTCATCTTTATCCAGATATAGTCTTGTTGGTCACAGGAAATTATTTCAATAATAATAACAGACCAAGTGCGAGTTGAACTCGCGCACGAAGGGTTTCGTACCATTATCTATAAAAACGGCAAAAAAATCATGTCTGTTGTATGGGAGCCCATTTAAATATTTATTTTGTTCTGTTTTTTAGTATTTGTTGTTATAGCGACAACAGAAATACATCATCTGTGAAAATTTCAACTGTCTAACTATCACGGTTCATGAGATACAGCCTGGTGACAGACGGAAAGACAGACAGACGGACGGACAGCGGAGTCTTAGTAATAGGGTCCCGTTTTACCCTTTGGGTACGGAACCCTAAAAACGATATATTATCAGATATATCAGCTTTTCTTGAGTGAAATACAAACAGACAGTCAAAATACTGCCAGTATGTGTTTTTTGTAATGTGGAAGATGTGTTGCTTGGTATTAAGTAGCTATCATGCTCGTGTCTTTCTAAGTAAGTATTGAAAAAATCTTATTCAGTGTCTTTTTGATTGCATAAGATTTCTGCAATAAGATATATTTTTTGTAAACCGCTCCTTTAGTGCATATAAAGATTAGGTTCATTACAACCCAAGGTGATACTTCGATTCAGAAAATAATTAGATATCGTCCAATACTAATAGAATGTACATTCGTCCTCGATCATTTGATTTTAATCTTATCGAGTTATATGTTTACGTGAGGCTTTGTCATAGACAGTACAATCTTAATTACATTACTTAGGCTTTGATTATAATTATGACATTCAATTATCATAATTATAAGTTCCTCTAAAAGGATAAATGTATAATTGATTTTTAGAAAAAACAAACCGACTTCTATGTATCTTCGAAGTCCAAGGTCAAATATAGATGTTTATATGGGACCACTTCGTAGCTATAGTGAACCCAACGCAAAAAGAAATTTCCAAATCCGTTCATAAATAACGAAGTTCTGAGGTAACAAATATTAAAAAAATACAATCGAACAGAGAACCTTCTGCTTTTTTGAAGTGGGTTAATTAGTCTCTAGCGATTCTCCCGGTTTCGCACGGATGCAATTTACTAATGTAGTGTTATTTTTACCGACTTGATAACAAAAACATGAATTGTCCCTAAAATACAAAAGCTTAATTAGAATGTATTGCACATATTAACTTTCCGTAAAAACATCTCTAAATGACAGTGAAAACCGTATCAATATTCGTTGCGTGTGATTTAGAAGTGAACGGAGAAACAGGTATGAGGATGCGAATGACTTTGGTTTATACTATTTAGAGATTAGAGATGACTCATGATGTATAGGGTATGTACACAACACTGTTTTGGGGTATGCATGTAACTATGTCAATTAAGGGCACTGACGCCAAGAGTTTGGTGAGTTAGACAGGGCGTAGAATTAAGGAGAAAACTGGCGACTTCCGCTCCTGCTCGTACGCTGCTGGTGCAAAGGTTAGCCATAGCTATCCAGCGCGGAAATGCCGCCAGTGTTATAGGCACTTTTGCACCAGGTACAGTTAGGGGTGGGTTATTTGTTTAGGTAGTCTAATGTAAGACATATTTTAAATATTTATTTAAGATTTCCAATTATGTTGATAAAAATAATAATACCTAGTTCGTCAAGTCTCGTCGCACCTCTTTTTTGTGTTATTCGTAATTAAGAACTTACGCAACGTATGTAATTGATATAAACTTATTTGTCAACAGTGTGGATGTCTATCTATCACTACCCACTCACCAGCACTTCCCACTCACCGGTGCCCATAGAAAAATATTACTACAGTACAATATGTATGCCGATTGCTGGTGCTAAACCGGGGCTACAAGCTCTGACCTAGTGACAGTTTCGCCGCTGTCTATGTAAAATGTAACTTTTTGCTGATTTTCGTGAGTTCCAGTTTTGGTCACCGAGTCAGATATGCTTGTAACCTGACGTGACGTTGAAGACTATGCTGTACTGGATTTCGGTTTGAATGGCTTCCGTTTGTGACGTCCCAGGGTGACAAGCACAATTACAACAAAAATGGAGTCAACAAAAACATCTGTAGTCTTACGTAAATATTGCAGTTGCTAGGTAATTTCTGTGTACCCCCGGGAAGAGCTAAGGCAAATGCGAGAAGGGCACCGGGTGCAATCCTCAGAAGATCCCGGAGCCCTTTGACATGCATCGAGGTTAGCCGCCGGAAGGTTTTAGTGAGTCCTCGAAGTCCCGGGAACTCACGTAACTCTGTTGTACGCTCAAATGCAGCGGTGTATATTCTTGTAGATTTCCTTCTCGTCAACACAAAAAAAAGAAATATTAAAAATATAAATTATTATATTAACAAAAAAAAGGTAACTTCTGTGCAGTGCATAAAGTAAATATTCTACAAGTCTTAATTGCAGCTCCTAAGCTGTGTTCACACTGGAATGTCAGTCATCCAGTAGTGAAAGGCTAGCCTAGTATAGCCCTAACTGGCATTAGGCAGTAGAATCCGGTGACTAGACAAACTGCATTGCGGTGACGCTAGCCGGTGATGACATCTATTGATGCTTTGCAGGAATTCCATTTAAAGCGAACAAGTAAGATTACTTTAAAATTACTTTTAGGATGGTTGGCTCAGATTCATATTTACCAACATTTGTAGAAATTATTTAATTAATAATTCATTTTTTGACCGACGAAAAAACGGAGGAGGCTCTCAAGTCGACGCGTATATGTAAATATATATATTATGTGTTTTTTTTATTTTTTTACGCTTAATAGATCTATGTTTGGCTACTATCTCGCCTGATGTGAAGCGATGATGTGGCCTAAGATGGAGCACTTAGATCTAGAGAGAGACGGCAGTTGAGCAGCTGCTCAGACCCTCACTGTCTCCCCGATGACCATGCATAACTTTTTAAGGAGTAGTCCGATTTTGATAATATTTTTTTCGTTTGGTAGATCATACTTCAGAGGTGGTCTTATTTATATATATGGTGGATATATATATATATATATATATATATATATATATATATATACAAATTTTATCGAAATTGATTCAGCGCTTTTTGAAAAAATCAACATAAACAAAAAATATAGATATAGTCTTGAAGTCGGTTTGTAATTTTTTCTAAAAATTAATAATGAATACAAAAAACGGACTTCAATTATGTATCTTTGAAATGTATATTGAACCCAACGCAGAATTGTCCAAATCAGTTTATAAATGACGGATAATCGCGTAACAAACATACAAAAAAAAACATACAGTTGACTTAAGAACTTGAACTCGTTTAAAAAGAAGCATCTTTTGGCTTATGGGGTCAGCAGGCCCAATGATAGAAAGACTATTTTGTCTAAAGTAAAAACCAATTGTAGAATCTGACTAATAAAAAGCAATTGAAATATTGTTTCATCTGTTCCATTCTGTAAAATAAGTCGAGCAGTTCACGGACTTCATGGTACACAAACGGCAGACGTGGACTATATTTCATTTATATAAACAAGTCTAGTATTTCACAAAAGACCCGCAGACTTGCAACGAAACACCTAAACGAATCGGTTTTCAAGGTTTGCACGTTTCGGTCAAATTTCAATATTTTGGCACGGACTAAATTCATCGACACTCGTTATGACGTTCGTAATAAGGTTCAAAATGAGTTGGCCTTTACAATTCAGTTGATTTGTAACGATAATCTAAGATAGCAACTAATTATTATCGACAATAAACTATTGTAGTAGATTTGACAAGATTTACGTAAGTTGTAAATTAAATCCTTAGTTACAGCAATGAGACATAAAAGTACATTTCTTTCTACACGTCAACAACATATAAAGATGTAAAAATGAGTAAATTTGTTATACCTAACTAGCAGTAGTGCGCAAGCATTACTGAGTTCCGGTTTGAAAGGCATTATAGCCAGCGAAATTACTGGGCATATGAGACTTAATATCTGTTGTCTCTGGGTGATGAGCGCAATGCAATGCTACGCAGTGCTTTTTATGGTATTAAAAGTTCCGGGTGGCAATGCAACTATTATGGGCAGGCGCGGTGCTTACCATGAGGCAAACGAGTTGATCGTCTCATCACTCAGTTCCATAAAAAGAACTAAAAATCTAATAAATTTTAAATACATTTTGCATGCCTGAATAAGTAATTATGTTCATTATTTTGAAAGGGATAGCCAGGTACCTCCCATTACAGAGTTACAGAACTACAGAGTTCCCGTTTCTAAGATTTATTTATTTATACTTTAGCACAAAACAGTTTGTACATGTAGGACTTATGCTAGATAGCATTTTCTACCAGTCATCCAGGACGTGCAAGAAAAAATGGTATCGGTGCAGTAAATTGCTTGATGGGAAATTTAAAATTAAACCAAACCACATAAACTTAATATATACCTAAAATAAGCCTAATTATAAAACATATACTTGAATATTTACATAATAAATATATATAAAATATATGTATTTATTTATTTGAGAAGACCAACAGCACTTCTTATAAAACAATAGTAACTTATTTATATATATAAAAATACAGCCAATTATAGGTCTCCGAATTTTAAAACTAAGAAAATTGAACTCCTACATAACAAAACAAATATGTACTTAAATATTTACAATTTTACATAAATAAAAATATATACCAGCAATAATAAATGACTACGTCAATGGGTTAGGTGAGGATTGTAGTCATTAATTTTATTTTATAGAGTCACAGCTAACCGACATCATAACTCGCAATTACCAGACTGGAAGTTCACACCCTGATTTCCATAGGCATGTCGGAATGTCTTATGTAACCTGCGACTGCATACTTCAAATTATTGTTAAAGCCGCATAATTGAAAGGTTAATGACATACTAAGCAATTGAAGCATTTTTCTGCTACGTCTAGACGATAAATACGCTCTAATGGTTGTTCAGATGGAAGAGTTAATGATGAGTGGAGTGATATTTTTGAGGTATTTCGCGCCTGCAATAAGAAGGGATGATGCAAGCGGTTCTGCAGCACTGCACTGATGCTTTGCGGATCTCTCAGGAAAAGTAAGGTTGGATGTTAAACTTTGTTTTGAGAAAAAGTTTGCTTTTAACAGACTTCAAAAAGGTTCTCAATTCGACTGTATGTTTATTTTTTGTGTGTTTGTTACACGATTACTTCGCCAATTATGATTGGATTTTTAAGATTCTGTTTTTCTTTGGTATGTCATACTTCAGAGGTACCATATAAATTTTATCGAAATTAATTCAGCACTTTTTCAAAAAATCAACAAAAACAGAAAATATAGGTAGTATTGAAGTCAGTTTTAATTAATTAAATTTTTCAAATTAGATTTCCGACTAATTTATTATTATGTTTTATAATGTTCGGGGAGCTGATACAATATAGTTCGACCGACGGGTATAGCCTCCACAAATAGGTAGCAATTATTTGGGCGTGCTTACGACTAAATAAACAAAATTGACGACATTAACGACAGATGCCGTAGAATCGTCCCCCTAAAACGATATAAGAAGGATAGAAGAAATTTGGTTGCTAGAGCAGCTGGCTCGGTGGCCCAGTGGTTAAGGCGTCGGGACGGTACTCCGAAGACGAAGGTTTGATCTCTGCCCAAGCAATATCATTTTTCTCCTTCCTAATTATTTTAAAAATCTTAAGATTATATAGCTAATGCATTCAATATCAGAAACTAAATAAACCAATTTATAAAATGCGGCATGGCACCAATCAATGCATTGATTTGGTATCGAGCGACTGAGGCGCAGCAGGAACTCGTGCGACTTACGATCCCACGCACATGAGTTCAAATCCCGCTGGCCCCGCACCAATGATGTTCTTAAGTTATGTGCAGTTAACACTCGCTCTCAAAACGGCGAAGAAAAACATCGTGAGGATACCGGCATGTCCAAGAATTAATCACAAAAATTCAAGAACATGTGAGATCCACCAACCCGGACTGGGCCAGCATGGAGGACTGTGGCCCATACTCTCTCTATGAGAGAAGGCCCGTGCCCCAGCAGCGGCAACTTAAGGGGTGATGATGATGATGATGATGACGATTTGGTAATGATGACGTCAGGTCTGTACTTATTCAATGCAGCCAGACTTGTGACTAGGCCTATATCGAATGCTAAGACTTTATAAGTTTATTAATGTTTTGGATAAACGCAAGAAATATCTGTTAGATATACCGGTGAATGGTGATACTAATAATGAAATTATGATTGTTTTAATGTCTGAAATTATGTATTTTCTTTAGTTTAATATAAATTTAGACCGCAAACAGACCATTATACATTTTATGGTAGTCTCATGCCATTGAACTATAGTTGCGGCTTCCGAATCATTGTGGTCAATATCATTATAGCATTTAGGCATGAAACGCTTTGGAAGATGCTCATAGCACAACTGCATACAGTAACATGAACAATCTTTAACAGAGTCAATTAAAAAAATCTAGATGATTTTACAAATTAAATAATTAGTATGATGAAAAATTAAAATGCACGGGCAGGGATCAAACCTGCGTCTTATAAAATACCGTCCCGATACCGCAATCAATGGGCCACCGAGCTCTGCTCGAACAACGAATTTAATTTTTTATTGTTCATTGACTTGCGTTTGACCACTGTCACCTGATGGTAAGCGACGAAGCGGTCGACGAACTAGCACGCTTACCAAGATTGTATCTGTTCATTAGAGGCTTGAAGATTTATTCTATTCCTTATATCGTCTTACGGTAAATGATTTTACTGTCTTCGGAGATTTGAAAATGGTATATAGATATGTCCATAATTTAGTTAGTTATATATCTCTACATATTTGTAAAACTAATTTCTATAATTTACAGATTTTAAAACTGCGCCTTTTTCTTTCTTTATGTGTATATAGTATTCTACATGGTAGTGGTTGGATGATGGTCACTTCGCTGGCATTGCACTCCAACTTCAGAATAACATGCATTAACGTCCTCTTGTGCACTACTGCGCCTTTATTTACCCAAAACAACGTTTCATACTGTATCACTACATGCATAGCATGAAACTTTACATTGTGCACGATTATTGAACCGTGGCACTATTACTATAGATCCTATCCGTCGGAGCTCGGCTGTATTGTTCCGTTGCAGTGAAAGGTACCTCAGCCGGTGAGGTCACGGCACCTCTGAAGATGTACCAGTTTGTGCAGGTTTTGTTTTAGAACTCGAGAAATAAGCTGAGAGGTCCTATTGCAGAGCTAATAGCAGCAATCCTTGGTAGCTCTATAACATATGTCCATACTTAGTTTAAGATGTTAATTCCGCTACACTCACAAACATGGTGAAACTATGTAGCTTTGTAACTAGTATTAGGTATTCTGTGTGTAAGTATATTGCGGATGATGTTTTTTGTTTTGAAAAAATACTTAAGACAAAACCCACAATCACTCACAATGTAGGTTGATTATATTCGCTAAATATAAATTTATACTATAATAGTAGTAATTCTAATGTATAGCGATAAACATAAAATATGTGTCTAAAGAAATTTACGTTTATTGGGTTTTAATAGTGGTTCGAAATCTAAATCCGTACAAAACATCACTGTTTTTATTGACTCGAAGTTTGCACGTGATGAGGTCGCTAAAAGTGGTTATCAATAAATATTTGCGAATCTGTAAAAAGCAGAAGCGTGAACTACTGCATCCGGGTTCAAGCGGTTATTAAGTGTTGACATCAGATAGTTATTCATAAACAAACGGCTAAAAATCACGGGAGAACCTCCGAGCGACACGCGAGCGGTCGGTCGCTCTTAGAACAGAATGACTTGTGAAATGTTCAAATAATTATATGAAGAAATTTTCACGTTTTCCGTGAGTTGTAGGAGGTTGTGCATCAATAATAATTTTGTTTATTTTGTTTTGGGGGCTAACAGCTATTGGTACGAAATAATTTGACAATTCAATATAAAAGAGTCAATTATACGCCTCCACAAATAGCAGTTTTTACAACTAAATGAACAAAGAAAAATGAAATGCGAGAAGACCATGCAATGCCAGTTACAAATTGCAGTGATTAGATAGTGATGACGTTAGGGCTGTATTCACCGCAGCCAGACTGCTTGTGAATTGTGAATAGATATTAAATGCTACGGAAGAACGTAAGATATAAGAGACTATGCATAACACTAATAGAGTAGTCAACGACTTTAGACTTAAACTTAAACTTTAGACTTAAACGACTTTAGTCTAGGAACTCATCATAATTATAATAACGCAGAGTTCCAAAGACCGACACAACCCGGTCTAATCACAGAAGGCCTGTACTGTACTAGAAGACCTTAAGGTAAGATTTACCTGAACTCTTGAAAAGGCTCCACACAACCGGTTCCATTCAGCCGACGATCATGACGGCGTCAATACCGACCGGAAAAATCTATTGACTCATGAAGCTATAAAAGTTGATTTGCGCGCAAGCGGAAGGTGCTAAGAAAATGTTTAAATTTATTTTTCCTGATCTTGACAAACGCACTTGTTATTCATAGTTGTGACGGGCACGGACATCGCATACAAATGGGTGCAGGTGCACTCGAAACTTAAAATTAAAAGATTTCTGAATTTGAATCTTAACTGTGAAGAAGTAAAGTTGAGGACTGTGATGAGCTAGATTGACTCGTACCTTAGTCTTGCCGTTGGTCGGTTCTATGACCACGCAAATATGTGATTTATATGTTTACAACTTCTGTGGTTAACCCGCGAAGAACACTAAACCAAAGCAAAATCGTTCCACGATAGTAAGATTCCTCTAGATTTCTTTGTATCGGTTTAAAAAGCTCATAATCTCACAATATTTCATTCCTCCAGTAAGTTCATTGTAAGATTCAGTTTTATCGACATTCCACCATTATTATAAAAGTTTCTCTTCCCTCTCAAAAGGATCCGACATGTGGTAATCATGTTTTTTTGTAAACCCGTAGTAGCGTTATCTTCAATGGTTTCAGATTTACTTTAATACGTGTGCCAGATATTTTCAATTACAGATTTACCTTAGCATTGCCTCCACGCAGGTTTTACTTCACCTCGCTTGCTAAGGTAAAACGTCAAGTAAATTACGTTGTTCTTGTCCATATTTTGTGGATTCCTGGCGAGCGTCCTCAAGGCCGGAAGGTGCACATTAGCATACCCTCGTACATGCAGACATACAAATTATTGTATAGCGGAGTCAATCACAGATTCACGGCGTTGCTCGCTGTAGTTAGACGATGCGGCAATTCCGATCATGCCAACGGTTACAAAATCTCCGACTCATACAAAGGTAGGTCGATTTGATTTTGATAGACCTTGGCTTAATACCATGCTACATGGTCATTAAATAGAAAGGACATATATTAGAATGACTTCCGCGGTCGTGGGGAGATATTATAAACATTACAGAGAATAATTAAGTATGTGTAAAAGGAATTCGAATTACTTTTCAGGTCAATTGAATATTGAATAACATATTTGCAATGCAACGTCGTTAAAGATTAAAATTTTCATCTTCCAACATTAAAAACATTTCAAAACGGCATGAAATTGCATTAAAATTGGCATTCTCGTTACGATAGCCCAAAACGGAAGAAAAAATTTATAGCTTCCTGTACTATAACCAGCGCATTTTATAAACTCCACTTGAGCGTTACTCGAGTTTTTGCAGGCACTTTTTGCAACAGATGAACGAACTTTAAGCAACCTTTACGCCACTGTCTCTAATTTTAATGTTATAGACGAGAGAGGTAGCGGTTCTGTACAAATCTAGAATTTAGATACAGTTGGACTTTGGATGTCGCTCTAGGGATTTTGGCAAGAAACAATTACCTACACACTTAAAATGTCCACAATAGCACTCAGTGTGTCAAGATAAGGTCGGTGCACTGTAACCTTTAATTGTGCTTCTAACCTGCCCACTAACGATGTGAGACGACGTAGGCTGACGTTAACCAGTACCTACAACAGTTGCAGCGATTTTTAAACGCGCATAGATTAACATTTCATAAAATTTTAATTAAACGCCCGACTGTGTTGGTGGTATTTGCTAATGTTAATGCTAAATACTCAATGAAGATATTGAATTTGGATATAATCAAATCGATTTCTGATCAATGTCAAATAGATTTATCAATTTTATCGATTAGTTTGAACGGTTTTCAAACAGCTATTTGCTATATTTCTTCGCGAGCGTTTGAGCAAGGTTCCATTAGATCCAAGATGCGCGCGATGAGCCGCTACGTCTACACTCGCCTTATTTCCCAGTGATATTTCATGCGTGGGATTCCATTGTTTGAATCTTGAATCACTGTGAAGCCTACACTTGCCCTTGCGGAGTTCGAGAATCCTTATTGATGTCCGTTTGATGCAAGTTGAGCAACTTATGCAAGGATTCAATTAAGAATGTTATATTGTTAATGCAAGGTGAATGAGCGGAGAGATCGCTGGCATTAAGAATAACTTTATTACCTACTTGAAATTAGTAGAAGCGTTTCAGTTTGTAATGTTTAACGAACATCGGTTTGACGAACAATTCTGCAAGATGCTGCCTTGTAACTGCCTGCTGCTTTTATCAGTAAAGTGTTAGAAGTGAACACTTCGTAAAGATTTGTATTTGTAAAAGCGGCACCAATGAAAACAACCTTCAGTTCACCTTTGGCTTTTCCTTTATGCACCAATCTCAATCTATAAGGTAATTTGTACCACTTTGTAAAATCAATTGCCACCACATCAATATACGAGTATGTATACCTTGAGCTTACATTTTCCTTTTAGCAACAATTTATATTGAGGACATTTGTAACGAAATGTAAAATTGCCAGCTCTGCCAAGGAATGTGCCTCAGGCTCAGACTAGTCACTTACAATTTTATTGGTTGGTAGGTATTTCTTAATCCGCCCTCGCGTCGTGACAGTTTGGCCTCGTTGCGACTTTGACTGGCTCGTGTCGATCGAAATTGTACCATTTTGCACCACAAAGGAGAATATAAATCACTAGAACTGTTTTGAATGATAGTACATAGTGTAATTTAGATGCTACGCTGTGACACTTGTTTTGCCTTTAACTATCAGTTGCCAAGAGTTTTCTAATGGGTACGAAAGTACAAATACTAACTGTTTTGGTGTTAGAAATTTGAAAGCCTACCTAGGTATTTTATTTAATTGCTTATAAATTATAACAAATGGGATATTAACCATTAAATTCTTTTGATTTGAATTCCCCGATATTTCGGCACTACTGTACCGAAATACATGGCAAAATTATCAGTAGCTACCAATGAATCCAAAAAACGAATTCCACCTTATATTTGTCGCATCTAAACTCAAATGAATATTTTTTGAGCTCCCAACGAGTTCCAAACTGTTGGCATCGACGGGCTCACTCCCCAACACCTTAAGGATTTGATCAGCGTGTCCACCGGTGACGCTGGCAGGGCATTGCTGAGCGACATAACAAAATTGTGTAATATAATGTTAGCAGGAGAAATTTCAGACGATTTTAGACCATTTCTATACGGTGCACGCTTATGTGCTTTTAATAAAAAAGGAGGAGGAATCCGCCCCATAGCTATTGGCTGTACTTTCCGAAGACTAGCTTCTAAGCTAGTCTGCAAGAACATAGCCTCTAAACTAAAGTCACTTTTCCAACCTTTTCAATTAGGTTTTGGCAGTCGAGGAGGATGCGAAGCAGCAGTACATTCGGTTCGTACTTTTATGTTGCAAGACAGCGAGGCGGATGTATTGCTGAAAGTTGACGTTAAAAATGCTTTTAACTGTTTAGATAGGTCTACCCTGCTGAACGAAGCCTCTATTCATATCCCGGGTGCATACAATTATATTTGGCAATGTTATAGTTCTCCATCAAAATTATTCTACAATGACAAACAGATTTCTTCAGAAGTAGGCGTTCAGCAAGGTGACCCACTAGGACCGGCACTCTTCAGCTTAGGTATCAATCCCATAACCTCGAATTTAAATTCTAAATTAAATGTCTGGTACCTAGATGACGGGACCTTAGGAGGTAAAGCCGACAAAGTTCGAAATGACTTTATTAAAATTATTAATAACTTTAAAGATTTAAATTTGGAACTAAATTTTGGAAAATGTGAACTTTATCTCTCCGACAAATTCAACGAATTTGATCGTTCAAAATTAATCCAAAATTTTCAAGAAATTGCTCCTGAAATTAAAATATTGGAAAAATCGTCGCTTCACCTCCTAGGAGCACCGCTTCTCGAGGAAAGTGTTAGGCCTCTTTTGGAAAAAAAAGCGAATATACTTTTAGATAATGTCAATAGATTGGGCCAACTAAATTCTCATATCGCATATACTATTTTAAAATACTGCCTGTTTGTTCCAAAATTCACATACCTACTAAGATCTAGCCCAATCTGGAAACATACGGATATTTTGGAAGACTTAGACGCCACCCTCAAAAGTGCTCTAGAAAAAATTCTAAATTTAAACCTCGAGAATGATTCATGGACTCAAGCTACTCTACCTATTAGATCCGGTGGCATCGGAATAAGAAAAATTTCTAGTGTTGCGCTTCCGGCTTTTCTGTCATCTGTGCACAGTGTGTCGAAACTTTGCTCTCAAATTTTAAAATCAACTTCGATCGAGACTCACTGTGCAGCTGAAGCGATAGAAGCTTGGAAGTCTCTCTGTCCCAATGAAAATATCCCTAAGGAACCAAACCGTCAAAAACTTTGGGATTTTTCATTAGTGCAGAGAGTTTACAAAGATCTGGCTCAAAATTTATCCAGTGATCGCGACCGCGCACGTCTTCTAGCTGTCTCCGAGCACGAATCAGGGCAATGGCTTCACGCCATTCCATCAGTTAACCTCGGCACACTGCTCGACGATGGCAGCTTCCGCATTGCCGTCGGTCTGCGTCTGGGTGCGGCAATTGTGGAGCGCCATCGGTGTCCATGTGGCAGCGACGTCGACAGGGACGGACTTCATGGACTTTTTTGCCAGAAAAGTGCTGGCAGATTCTCCCGCCACGGCTCCATAAACGACATCATCAAACGGACACTTGCCACCATCAACATCCCTTCGGTGCTAGAACCGGTGGGGGTCGTTCGCGATGATGGTAAGCGTCCGGACGGCATGACGCTGATCCCCTGGGAGCGTGGTCGAGCCCTCGTATGGGACGCAACTTGCGTCGATACGTTGGCTCCTTCTCGCCTCAGTGGATCAGTGTCAAAGGCCGGAGCCGCGGCGGAGGCTGCCGAAGACGCCAAGCGGCGGAAATATGCTTCACTCTGCAGTGATTACATTTTTGCGCCACTTGGTGTCGAAACCTTAGGTCCATGGGGTCCGGGCACCAAACAATTATATAGAAAAATTTGCCCACGTCTTGTCGAAGCTGCAGGTGACAAAAGGGCTGGCTCATTCCTGGCTCAAAGATTAGCTTTAGCCATTCAACGCGGGAATGCAGCCAGCGTTCTTGGCACCTTGCCGCATGGTCACCACTTGTATATAAATTTCTAGTTGTACATAGTTTAATATCTTATTAATAGTTTCTTTTTTGTGACAATTGTAAATATCTTCTTTGAATTAAAATAAAGTATTATATGTTCCAAACAAATTTGATTTAAAAAAAGGATCGATATGTGCCTTTTTTTGCTGTTGCGTTCGTTTACATAACTATTAACGCCAAAAAATTCTAATACAAACGGCAACTAAAAATAAAACAATTTCAATGTAAACATCGTTTCTAATATTGACTGACTATAATATTGTTAGTGAACATACCAGTTTTATAAGTTACCTTCACTGTTTTCACTCTTCATTGAATATATTTATAAGTAATTTACTTAGATAGCGTCGTTTAGCATACCCAAGAAATCCACTATTCGAGAATCGGGAGACAACGGTCTTTAGGTTCTTGACATTTAAGATTTACGAAGCTTTCCTGTTGTGGTTTGTCGAGTTTTATTAATTGATCTTTTTTACAAGTGATTAACAGTTGGTGTTAGAAATTGAGAGTATATCTTTAATTGCTTTATTAAAAATGTAATTAATTTATAAATCAGGTGGTTTACGTAAAATGCTCATAAGACATTCCATAGCTGATGACATACTTTAGTGCGTTTTCACAACTTTATTAACTTTAATTTTACGATAGGTGCATAAACTTACCTACTTTGCTTAGCCACAGAGTTGAGTTTAGCCACACTTTACCTACTGGCTAAGGTGGCTAAGTTTGCTATTTCTAAGCCATCCTAGGTATATACCAAGCAGGCTTGTCTAGTTACGTAAGGCTAGGCTAAGCGCTGACATAGATTATGCTAATATTACGTTCTGCACCGGTCTCGCTAATTGCTATAGACTAAAGAGCTAGGCGTCGAGTTGATTAGTCAAAGTCCAAGAATCACATACACCTCAAAGCTTACTTATCTCTTCAGTAAATATTTCGTCAATGCTACAAACATTTTCACAATTGTAAGGCATATACGAATTTACAGATAAATAAAGTGGATTATTGCCTATATTGTCTCTATAAGAGAAGGCCCGTGTCCCAGTAGTGGGAACGTGATGGGCTGATGATGAAAGATCTCATTTATTGTGACAATTCGTATAAAAATATTAATATATGATTTAATGTTATCTAATTTATCTAACCTCATATAATAAAATATATATATTGTTAAATCATTCAGTTAAGAAGCGATTAAAGGTAGATTTTAAGCAGATGTTAATGTATATCTAATGCCAAACGGAAGTAGGTGTGCGAGATGAGATTCTGCGTAATGATGATTCTGCCAATAGTTGGGTTGCGAAGTTTAATTCTAAGTAAAGAGTGTCTGCAAAAAAATGGGGAACCGATAGACCGGTTGGCAGAACATGATACCTAAAGTAATAACTATGAAACGTGTAAAAAATGCTTGAATTCGATACACATTCAACTGATTTTAACCACTACAAAATTGGTAAAAGAAGTCTACCGCAATAAAGAGAAAACTAGCAAAAAATCTGGCCAGCGGCAGCGTTTCAATTTTCTCGCAATTCTCGTAAATCAGTCATGATTGGGTTACAATAATATTGTCTGGGCAACGAAATGATGATTGATCGTCTTTATTACGAGTACGCGAAAATAGCACACTACTTTTGGCTGTAACTGTAATCAGTGGTCATCGAGTAATGACGGTCAGTCTAGAGAGGTAAACGAACCAACGTACTCAACCGTGGGAGTGTAGCTATATATAATAGTCTATCTATCTATCTATCTATCTATCTATCTATCTATCTATCCATCTATCTATCTATCTATCTATCTATCTATCTATCTATCTATCTATCTATCTATCTATCTATCTATCTATCTATCTATCTATCTATCTAATTGCTTCTTATAAGTATATTAAAAGTACAATAGTGTATTCTTTTACTCTCTTCTCTCGTGTGGGTGTGTGGCCAACCCTGGTAACTGAGTTTTTATTCCGCCCGAAGGCCTCCGACATGGCCTAACGACTCTTGTCCTAAGACAACAACTGGGACCGACGGCTTAACGTGCCATCCAAAGCACGGTAGCGCTCAGATGTAAATACCACACAAACTGTCACCTATCCAAGTTGTGACCGCTGTAAACGTAACCACAGAATACTAAGGGACAGAAGCATGACTCCGCAAAGAAATTTAAACAAATAGCTACTCTTGCTAAGTCGCAATAAAATTCAATTCAGTCTTTAGTCAGCCTCTGTTTCTATCGCATAGCTCTTATCTCTTCTGACGAGGCACGCGAAACGACGCGCGACCCGCCGTCGGTGTCCGGCTATGTACTTGTAGCTTCGTACCTACAGTGCGGAGTGCGCTAGGCCTGACGTAACCTAAATGATCTGTTATGAACGGCTAGGTGAGCTACGCTACGAGCGCTACATAGTACATTGAACAAAAATTGTAAATCAGTAACTGCTATAGAATAAACCACAGTATATAAGGCGTAGTAATTGTTTGTAACGCACAATATGAAGTTGACACTTTGTAGGTTAGCGTGGGAGTTTCCTTTAGGTGGAGATACATAGTCCATTCTAAGACACATGCCTAAGAGCCTGCCTCACATGCCTTTGTTACATTCAGTCTCTAGTTTGTTGGCGCAGTTGTGACAGTACGCTACATTATTCTATGATAGAATATTTTTTTAATTGACTCTAAACAATTCACCGTAAAAATTCTATCTTTATGAGAATTGTCAATCATGCAGACATACTCGGATATGGTTTGAAGTTTTTGTCGGTAGTATATTGTTTATCTACCTATACGCATATTTTTCATACGGCCTTAGTTTGTAAAAGCAATTATATTTTTAACATAAGTCAAAATCCAAAAGATATATATTAAAGAGGCACAAAAAATGTACTTTTAAACGTCATATACACATAATGAATATACGTTAAAAAATTTAACTTTAATAAACATCATGACTAAAACAAAAACATACAGTCGAATTGAGAACCTCCTCCTTTTTGAAGTCGGTGAAAAAAAGGTAAGCATATCTACCGATTACATTCCTGTACACAAGCTGAAGTCCGGGCCCAGAAAAGAAATGCGAACACTGTTACTACCAGTGCTTCGGAATTACGCCATGGCATATCATAACGGCATGGCTTTGTTCGGTTGGTGATATTACAACCGCGATAAGGCATTATGTACTTTAAGCGACCTAGCCATGTTTTGGGATTATGTACGGTGAACCATCAAGGATACAGGTCTGAGAAGTCGCAAATGTCGTCTTCTATGCGCTCCATCTTCGGCAACATCGTCGCTTAACACCAGGCGAGATAGTAGCCAAATGTAGATCTATAACCGATAAAAAAAGCATTATACCTAATACTTACAATATTCTTTATATGTATTGGAATGTAGCATTTTGTCATAAAAGGACATAAAGGTCACATAGCTATAAATCTCAGTCATTGAATGATTTGAATTCAGGAAGTCATTCGAAGTGATTAAGCTTTGTCACGAAATTCGATGATATAATTTTTATATACAGTGCGTACCTTAATTTGAATTTATATACCTAACTATGACGATTTATTTCTTTACACACATCATATATCTTCTATTATCGAAAGGGAAATAATCTACGTTGATTCATGAATGAAACATGAAGAAATATAATTTAAAAGCTAAGGAGAGAAAAGACGAGGTTCGATAGAATTAGTAAAGTTCCAGTAATTTATCTCTGCTGACTGATAAACAGTTTATTAGTTGTCATATCAATGCAAACAGCCGACAGAAAGATATGAACGCATAATAATATAGTTAGATTAAATAACTTTACGTTTTAAACATTTTAAGACCGAAGGAGAAAGGAGCTACCTAAACACGTCAGTAATTGAAAAAGTGACCGGAAAGCTCAAAATTCATACTTGTATTCTATATCGAATCGAAACAAGGTCGAAAGACTGCGTTCCAGACCGAAATCAGAGCAGAGTCGTGACGAGTCGGTGGCAATCGAATAGAATGCTATGCACTCATTCCAGCCTGTTTTAGAAGCTTGTATGAATATTGAATTAATAACGGCTAGTGCGTGCATTAATATACCTAAGCTGGCAGCTCAGGTAGGTAGCTTGATGCAATTATAAGAATTCTACTAATATTATAAATGCGAAAGTTTGCGACTATGGATGGATGGATGTTTGTTACTCAGTCACGCAAAAACTACTAAATGGAATTTGATGAAAATTTTAGATCTGGAAACGGACATAGGCTACTTTTAATCTCGGGAAACCATGGGTGAAACCGCGGGGCGCAGCTCGTAAATAATATAAGAATGCATAATATGCATTATTTCTGCTCGACTGGTTCTTTATATTTTCTTTTTGATCTAGCGTATATTGACTCAAAGTAAGAATATTTTATGAGGCTTCAACGTAGTTTACTAAGACATCCAAACGATCTGCAATGCAAAAACACTCAAAGAACAAGCGCATAGAGTTGAGTAGGAACTCATCAACTTCAGTCACATTTAACATAATCTTTCGCAAAATTACTGGATCGAGCCACAAAACGATCTCAAATCTATCATGACTAGGATCTTTAGACGTAGGGTTGTGTGATCCATTTGTACTAAATTAAAAGGTCCATATCTACCTTAATTCATTCAAAACCATACTGGTTTACTATTCGTAACCATCGTCAAGGTGTCTCAACCCTTTGTTACGATACAAAGTTTCGCATTCTCTGTCACCGCGCAAGAATTTGGGCTTGCCCCGTGGCACCATGACAATAGGAAGGTATTATCTCGCATACTGTACCTATTATGCCATACATTATATTATTATGCCAAATGTGTAATATTATGCTGAATGCATTATATGTGGCGTACTGGAATTGTTCTCGAGGAATAGTAATTAAGATGGCAGGTTTGAGGGCGGGCAAATTGCTTCATACCTACTCGAAGTACTGAGTGGGAGCTTTCAGCGCGTTTGAGAAATTGAACAATTGATTTTTATTTTATTTTTCGTATTAATAATTTACCTTGTTTATAGTCATAAAGCTAAAACATTATTTTGGGTAGATTTCACAGATTTTTAAGACCTACGTATTTTAGGCGTTGCTTTGGCAGATACAAGTCATATAGATATATTTATGTCATTCGATGATTGATTTTTTTTTTTATTTATTCAAAGAGGCAGAGTATATGTATCTTTTTGTTATTTACAGAAATTCAAAATTGATCTAAAAGCCAAGTTTTTATGCCTGACTTGAAAATAATAAATGGATGGAATTAGAATGCATCGCCATCGAGTTGTGAGCTACCCTGGGAGTTTCAGCCTGATAGCTAATCAGGAAGTGTTCGAAATTTGAGTTGCAAGATTCTACCCGGAACGACGGACACACCGACAAATAAGAAAGTAACTTAATAAAAACGTGGTACAATATGTATAAAAAGGAAACAGTGGTCAAAAAATAATTCATGCTACTAAAGAAGCAAACTTTTGATTTTACAGAGCTTCGAGATACCTAAAACGATTTTGAAATTCGATACTCTCCTTTCATAAAAATGAAAGTACGTTACATAATGATATGAAGCAAACCTTTTTATTGTATAAAATAAGATACTATCATAAAGAGGGTTTGTGTTTATTAAAATTGATAATGACACGAACTTTCTGAGTTCTTGAATAAAAAGCTCTCTCACATAGCACTTGAAGATCACATATCAAATGTCATTTTAATATTGGGAAAAAATACTCATTATTTATATGTATGATTTGCTGAATCACCTACATACTGACTTCAACTTTTACTTGACAATGAACCAATGCTACTAGGTCTACCGCCTGTTGGCCTCGCCAACGATTTAATAATTCCATTTTAGTGGTGGAACGCAATCGATATTGTAGATGTAGATATTGGAATTTGATCGCAGGTTATGAATATGAGTCATTCCACATTGTTGAACAATGAGAAAACCTTTAGACTTGAGATGTTTTGGCCAGAAACCTAAATAAATAAAAACATCTGATATGACTAAGTGTTAAGTATCATCTTGAAAATATTTATAAAACGTGTTCATCTAACGGATACGATACAATCATATAGCTAAGATTTTTTGCAGGCAAGGATTATTTGGTCATTCATAATGCACTCAAGTAATTTATGCTTTTGTTTTTACGATAATATGTACTACGATATTTATTTTGTTTTTCTGTTAGTTTTTTTAACCTTTTGATGCACGCTTCGTATCGAATTAAATAAATAAACAAGTGTTAGCATTCAATTATGATCAATGATCATGTAGTGGCATTGCATAGAGCCTCAAATACATACTGGAACTCAATATTTCGCTAATAGTTCTATCGTATTCTTAACTAATGTCTCAATAATTCGTTAACCAATCGATAGACGCATAACCTGCGCACGCGACGCCCGCACCGTTACATCCGGCGCGCAACCGGATCTCCAAATGTAAGCGGTTACTGCCTTAGCCCGATGCAACGCAACGTAACCAAACACCAACGCATATTTACTTTTATTTTTATTAATTTTCATCGCGTAATGCCGGTAACACCTGGAGTTCCTGTCGATAGATTTAAAGTACCGTATAACCGTACCCATCTAAGCTACGGCAATTCTAAGGATTTATTTAGCTTAACCAGCATGTCCAAGAATTAATCACTAAATTTAAGGACATGTGACATCCACCGACTCGCACTGGGCCAGCGTGGGCCTCCTCTCATAGAGATGGTATGCTCTCTTTATGAGAGAAGGCCCGTGTCCCAGCAGTGAGAATGTGATTTGCTGATGATAGTTATTATTAACTTAAAAGGGATTAAAAACTACTATCTGCTATGTAAAAAAAATATTGTACAAACAAGCAAATTAATTTAATAATAAGTACCTACTAAGCTTTTCCAGAGCCTTTTCTATGGATTGATATTAATATTATGATATCATATTTAATATCGTCATCATCAGCCCATCACGTTCCTACTGCTGGGATACGGGCCTTCTCTCTCTCATGGAGAGGGTATGGGCCATAATCCCTTACCTATAGGTACAATTTTGGTCAATCAATTTACATTTTTACTGTGCCAATTACGAATAAAATACAGACTCGCGCTAATATACCGGTGTAATTGGCAGCAAATGTAATTCAGAGATCTGTAAGGACATACTTAACTGTTATAATAATGTTGCGCTTACGCAATTATCTCAGCAATAAGCTTGAAAGTGACTCAATTTATATAAGACATTTCATTTTTACAGAGCTTTCTTTCGATCGTTAAAATACGTATATTGACATTGATATATAGTTGAATATAAACGATGTTTAATGTTTATATTTTATTAGGTTGCAGGATTCCATAAGAAAATGCAAGAATATTATATAAGTTGTTTTTTATTATTATATTTAACTTTTTTATAATATCTAATAATTATTATTATATAAATTTTAGGAAACACAATACCGATAAGCTCATAGAAAAAAGGGGTTCCATATTAAATTTTCCTAAAAATAAAGAGACAGTTTCCTTTAATAAAAATAAGGTGTTGAACGTTGAAAAAAACAAATTTTGATTGATGCATTCGTAAATTTGAATAACAATTCCGTCCGTAAACTTGGTCATATACATATATATAAAAATATTAAACACTATATTAAACATATATATTAAACACTTTATTGAGGCACATCACTGTGTGCTACAGTAACTACATTAAATTAAATGACAAAAGCAGATTATTTTAAAATGTGTGTCACAATATGCGGTCTTACAAGTGCAAACTTCATTTGATGATATTTTCAAAGTCAACTTTTTAACGATGATGATTCAAGTAATTTGGGTTAATTTGATTTTCAAATGGACTTGAAATGAAAGTGGATAAAAATATTCACGTACTTATTTTTAATACTTACCAAACCAGCTACTGATTTATACGAATTTCTTTAAAATGTCGTATTTTGGGTTATCACTGCTTGATTTACTGCAATTGATGTCACTCAAACGGATCTAGGTGTAGTGGGCATCATTATAATTTTTCCACTTTCATTCATTCCCTTTTCGATTCCTTTAAGTAAAAGTATCTACCTACAGCGAATCACTAAGTAGGTATTGATTATTTCTAGAATACTACTGGCATATGTGACTTAATATCTCTTTTTTTTATGATTAAATGGGCTCACGTTTGACAACAACTTACCTGATGGTAAGCGTAGTTAGTCTAAGGTGGAGCACGTTTGCACATGAGGTGCCTATTCAGTCTTGTCTTAAAGAGGGCCAGGATGTCTTGAGAACCACTGGGTGGCACTGCAATTGTTATGGGCAGGTGTAGCGCTTACTATCAGGCGAACGAATTGCTCGTCTCTCACTCAGTTCCATAAAAAAAAGAATAAATGCGTACTGCGTTTCGATGAACTGACATCGATTTACTCGATTTCTCTACTATGCTCTCGCCGCTGTCTTGCCTCGTTATGAAGCCTCGATCAATCACGTCAGTCAGGTTCGTCAATCGCCGGCATGCGTGTTGAAATCAAAAGTGCTTGCTGTAGGCGTCAGACGGCCCTGAGACTTCGCCTGAGGCTACGCATGCAAAGCGTTACGTGCAAGTACAACGAGCTTTAATGCGTGCTTCAAAAGAATTAATCAGCATGTGAACAAATTTAGTACGGCGAAAGAGACGCTACAATTACAAGATAATGACTGTAAATTAGTGCGCAGCTTTCGAAAGACAAACTCGTGGTAGGCTCTCGTATGCGGGAGTCCGTCTGGGTGGGTACCACAGCTTTGCCAGTTATTCTGCTGCCAAGCAGTAGTGCGCAAGCATTACTGTGTTCTGATTTGAAGAGCATAGAATTTATTTTGGGCATATGAGACAATATCTGATGTATCGGGGTGATGAGTGCTACGCAGTGCTTTTTATGGTATTAAGTTCTAGGTGGCACTGCAGTTGTTATGGGCAGGCGTGGCGCTTACCATCAGGCAAATGACTTGCTCGTCTCATCACACAGTTCAATAAAAAAACTTTATAAATTAATTTATAGGTTTTTTTACCCTTAATATATCTATGTTTGGCCACTATCTCGCCTGATGTGAAGCGATGATGTGGCCTAAGATGGAGCACATAGATCTAGAGAGAGACGGCAGTTGAGCGGCTGCTCAGACCCGTCTCCCCGATGATTCACCGAACATCATCCCGAAACACGACTAGGTCGCTTGACGGCATGGCTTTGTTCGGTGGGTTATGGATAAAAGACGCTGTATATAATTGCTGTTAGAAAATTGGTGACGTGACATATTATTTAATTACTATCGTCCGTAATTAGAGAAACATGGGTTATTGAAAGTATCTTTTCACATGTTACAATCATCTATGTCGTTTTATTTACAGAACCAATTAACAATTATGTACAAACATATAGAATGATAAAAACTAAACTAACCTACAACAAAATTAAAAAATGAAATTAAATATAAAACACAGAATTTAGGTCACCGTCTGCGGGCAGGGTGCCCAAAAAGCTGGCAACGTTACCTCGTTGAATGGCCAGACTAATTCGTTGGCCGAGGTAAGCGCCAGCTCTTTGGTCACCAGTTGTTTCTATGAGGCGTCTGGCCAGCTCTTTAAACAGAAGCCGCGCGTTCGCCCCCCAAGGCCCCATAGTTTCAACCCCAAACGGAAGAAATATGTATCCCTCACCGAGTGATGCATATTTCAAATGCATGTTACAATTATTTTTTGTCTAGCAATTTGTGTTTATTAGTAGAGTAAAAAAACAAAAGTTCCGTCATAGAGCACGGCCATATAAAGCCACAATTATCCATGTTATCCATCATTCCTATGAATAAAGTTTCATATTTGAATAGACATTGCAGTTTACCTTGTGTAAGCAATTAATAGGTTCTTTCGTGCCCAAGTGTCGTAACAACATTCTTGCCTTTTAGTGCCGTTACAAAGAACTATGAGCCAACGTCCGAATGCAGAAAAAACAGTGTTTATTTGATCATTATGTAAATCTGTAATTATGAGTTGCGCTACGCTTTATATTTGCATACATTATGCTATATTATATTTTTTGACAGAAGCGTAAATTAACAAGTGTAACAGTTAATGCTATTTCATTTACTCTTACAAGGTCGGTTTTTTGACAAGTGATTAGCGATATTACGTTATTATAGCCTGGAGGCTTAATGTTTGACCTTGATGAATGCTAAAATGTTAGGAACAAACATGAACAGGTTTAATTTTTTTTACTTTTATAAAGAGCGAGTGTGGCTCAGCGGGAACTCGTGCGCCCTTCAATCCGACGCACCTGGATTCAAATCCCGACTCGGCCCTGCACCAATGACTTATTGTTAAGTGCAGATTTTGCACGCTCGCTCTAAAACGATGAAGGAACGTGATGAAACCCGCTTACGCGCTTTGGAGGGGTAGGCTCTGGCCGTGGTTGTAATACCACCCACCGAACAAAGCCATGCCGTCAAGCGACCTAGTCGTGTTTCGGGATGATGTACGGTGAACCATCGGGGAGACGGGTCTGAGCAGCCGCTCAACTGCCGTCTCTCTCTAGACCTGTGCTTCATCTTAGGCCACATCATCGCTTCACATCAGGCGAGTTAGTGGCCAAACATGGATATATTAAGCGTAAAAAAAATAAATGGTTTTCCTGAGAGGACAATATAACATTTTATTACAGGTTAGAAGGAAGCCTTGTTAGAAGGTCTTGAATGCGATTTTCTAACCCCCGGTAATATCAATTATGAGTAAATCAAAATCTAATACTATTTTAATAGGATTAGTTCCTTTGCCGATGTCAGAATTTTTGTAGGTTCGATAGTCGGTCCAATTTCGTTTATTGGCATTTTTCACCTGTTTTGTTATCGGCTGTCGGCGTGTAGGACGTGTGCGTTGCAATATAAAACTGAGTATGTTTCATTTTCACCGACAAATAAATGAACAATTGTCTGACGTGGGCGGGAAACTTAAGGATCATTTTTTTCCCCCGGACCGAAGTTCGATAAGAAAAATGACTCCACCGGCGCTTCGGAAATCCACCCGCTAGAGAAAATACCACAGAAATGGGTATGTCTTTTTTATATAAATCTTGTTAAAGACAATCAAATAATTATAAACAAAATATCAAACTAGAAGTGCAAATGTTACCGTTAGAATATTTAATAGTCCAGGAATATTAGGGGTGTCACCTTGGAATGAGAGATAGCTAAAACTTGTATAAACCTTTATCTTGACACCCTAAAACTTGTCTCAAGACCAAATATAACAAATATTATTAATAATAATTTACGGGTGACACTCACGTATAAATTGGAGTAATCCATCTATAGTTTCAACCACATCCGGTGGTCTTTTTCTTATAGTTGGATTACTCCAATTTAAACGAGAAAATCACCCATAAATTATTATTTATAATGTGTCCAAACCACGTTAATTTTCATATTAAAATGACAAATATTTTATAGAAGACTAAAATTACATTCAATTGTAATCACTTACAATTGAATGTAATTTTAGTCTAAGTCATTTAAAGGTCACCCTTTAAATGACTTCTTAGAATAATTATTAAGATGTATTTGACATAACTGTTCTATGTAAATAGATGAATACTCGTATTACCAAGTAGCTGACAACATGTAAATTACTGTCTTTTATTATTACGATAACGGTAACTTATTTTGTCTGTACAAGCAGATTAATTAAGTTAGGTCAGATTATTTAAGTTATGTCAGTCGAGGTCAATGTTCTAAGTGTTAAGTTAAATAGCCTTCGCGATAAGTGACTTATTTATGAGTCCAAATTATTTTAGCCTTGTAAACGAATGAATCAATGCCACCACTACATGTAAATGGTAGAATATCTTGCGTTTAAGATCATTGTAGGTACTAATATTGTTTAATAGCAGGTAGTCAGTCATTAAAACCACCATAAACTTTTTTAGGTTGTGGAAGGAAGTTTGTTTTTCGTGATTTACCTACTTTTAATAGTTTAAATGGATGTAGTTTTTTGTTTGCTGTACAATTATAGCAGTCAGTGGAAGTACCTAAAGGAAAATGTGGGATTAATGAAGTAAGGTGTCTCAGACTCATATAATTGCACAATTGCACAGACGATGGAGATTATTGTATGAAATCATCACGATATCCTGATAACTATGTATAAGGGATATATAAAAAATTTACTCGCCTGGGTGCTACGCGTACTTGCGTTGGAGATAACTCAACAAAAACGACATATCAACAAGTAAAAAAATTTTTTGTAAATCAGATTAATATTTACAAATGAAAAGATATATATAAAAAAAAATATTTTCATAGCAGGTATAGGTAAACCTCGCCGAACTAGACACTTCCAGAGCGTCGAGGTGAACCTTTTCTGCTAACGTCTTAAGGATGCTATTGGCGCTGCCCCGAACTCTGCTAAAGATTTGGGTGGAAAAACTATTTTTTTTCCACTATAAAACCAAAAAATGTGTAAACTATGAACTAATTAAAATTACCTATGATATATTTTAGCAGTAAAACCTACAACTTTGTAAAACCAACAAAAATTTACACTATTAAGCAAAAAATGTTAAAAACTATGAACAAAAAAATATTACATTTAAACCTTCTACAACTTTGTTAAACCAACCAAATAAAAACTGATTTAACTAGACTTTTCCACTATAAAAACAGAAAAATGTATAAAACTATGAACTAACTAAAATTATTTAAGTACATTTTAACAGTAAAACCCTCAACGATTTTGTTAACCCAACAAAAACGGACGGCTATTATTGGAAATCAATCTTCGGAATCAAATCGACGCCTTGGCAAATAGCTCCTAGTGCCGATAAGTGTAACGGTCAGTGAACCCCGCAGATTCATCTCGGGTCTAGCGGCCAGTTACCGTACAGTTAGACAGACAAAACCTCTTTACTACCTACCTAAAGAGATAGGCATACCTATGTAGGTACATCTTTTTCTGCTTGTTAGCTTTTTGTCTACCGACATAAATAGATCTTTAAGTGTTACTTTTATTTAGCCTTTCAAGAACAAAATTATACTTCTGAGTAACTCTACATTATAGTTTAGTTTTACCCTGTCTACTAGCTATCTATCTAGTCGATCTTGAATATTTTACTTCGGCAATATTTCTGATATTTTGCACACTAACAAAAAGCCATAAATAAATAAATACACCCAACGATCACAAACATAGATCCTGGACCCTGACTAGGACTCCCTGTATCTAAGGAACCAGGAGCTACGAGGTTCCACAACACCAAGACACGAAACAAATGCTTGCGATTTTTTCTGTGCAAACTTTTGAGGAATGACACTACCTCAATGCCAATGGTGCAAACCTTTGTCCCGTCGCGTCGCGGGAACCCGCAACCTCGGTGGTGTATGAAATCTGAGCCAACCTGCCCATACAACCACTACACAGAGGTTGTCACATCTGTGAACTGATAATGCAGCTACGACAATAGGTACAGAGTATCCTTATCGTTAAAGTGCTTGTACCAAATGATCTTTGGTTTCCTTTTGTGAGACTGTAAACCAATTGTCACACCTTTACTTTTAAACTTGCTTGTTACATCAACCGTATTCTTCAATCAATACCGTGTCCCCTCTAGTGCATTAGAGCATCTTCACAAACACGTCGTAGAAAGTTCACTTGCGTTACATCACGGTAAGAGCAAACGGACAAACATACGACCAATTTGGTGTTATACAACCGATTTACTTCTCTGGTGCAAATCCGACAAAATATTGAAACTGATTTATTCACCGAAATTCCTCTAACACATCAAGCATACCTATCAAACAATAACATTATTCGTCAGTGACATCAGTTAGTGAGCCGCTGTTTCCTTATCTGTTACATTTTCTGGGTGCGTGGTCTATATAGAGGTCAAGCCATCAAATATCTTCATAAGCCTTAGTAAACCTATTTTTTGAATGGTAAAAATTTTATAGTTCAGTAACCTTATTATAAGACCTCAATCTTGCGTATTGGTACTCCATAATTAATCATGTATTAAGTTGTTAACGGTCTATGGTCTCTTATATTCTTTATTGTACATTGTTAAAACATTTGCATCGTGGCTTAACCCTAAGAAGAGTTTTCTTCCAGCAAACCCTTAAGGAAAGAGAACTGTCACTTGAGCAAATAGGTTTTAGTGTACGGTTATGGTTTGAATAAAAAAATCAGCAACTATAATCATAAATATATACTCCAAAATAAATGTTTCTATAACTATAAGAAATAATACATAATACATAAGTACTTAAAAACAAAGCTATAAGGAAAGATAGTGTTATGTTGGTCTCTCAAAACCATAGGAACTGCTTGCCGGCAATATGATTCTGCAGCTATAAACTCTATAACAATAAATAATGAACAACGATCACAAACGTGGTGTTCCCAAACAAAGACTTCTTGCTCATGCCACACTTAATAAACATTTTAATACTTTAGATACCGACCATTTCGTTAAGAACGTAGTAATTGCTTTTTAAGTAAAAAAACAATAGTATGTGCGTCCTGTTTCCTTGTTAGTTTGCTGAATCGTAGGTTAGAAAATTATTGTTTTTTTGGTGGCAGATACAAAAAGGTAACGGATATCCTGCTATAAATATTTGTACAAACAAGACAGCCTGGTTAAGGCAAGCAGCCACTGACTTCCTAAACTTTTTGCATATGATGTTTAACTGAAGTACGTACTACATTTTTCATCTAACATTGTGTCCTTTAACTCACATCTTTCTGGTCAATTGGACTCATTTATCTGTGTTACAAAATAAAGGGGATTTTCAATAAGTGCTAACTTATCTTAGATTGCATTACATAAGTCTAATTGAGCTGGCTATACAGTGTAGGTACATTCTGAATAGAAAGCTTCAGTATCAGTGAACGGATCTCTTTCTTTTATTTGTCTTTAACGAGTTACCGTATCGACGAATAGAAGATATGTTTTGCGATTTGTTTTAATTATCTAATTGAACGTTCTAATGTTTTTAGTAGAGCATAATATTGATAAAAAGCTCGTAGAATATCTATTTTGCAGGCATATAGCGGAAAGAAAATTTATTACACTGGAAGCCAGAATCAAGAATGAAAAGAAACTAGCTGCAAGTCAATTCTAATGAAATCGTTTAGAAGATTAAGCAAAAGCATGTCTTTGTGTCAAACCAAACAAACGAAAAAATATCTTAGATATTTTTAGTGAATTTTTAAAATCGATAATTTTTGCCCGTCCTCTATTCTTTACTTATTTTTTTCCACCGCTTCACCGGCTAGATAAGCCAAGGGCGATTCGGCAAATCGCCAGCAAAGTTGACGGACAGTGGTCAGCAAACAGCAATTTAAATAGACATAATGTAGCGTGCACATCATGTATAATGCGTTACACGTTGAAGGGCACTGTTTACGGAATTCGCTTGCACATGAGACTGTCTGTCGTGTTGCAATGCTGATTTGCATTGGCCTTCTGCCCAGATTTTTATCTAGGCAAATAGAAAACTAATTAGACTAGATTTCTCGACTTCTACTCGTATATCAAAATGCTCGATGTAAGACCATGACAATTACTTTTGAACTAATTCTTGCAGCGTATTGCTGTATTTGATACAGCACACCTCCAATTGTCAATTAGTCACAAATGACAAAATTGTCTTCATTGAACCAGCATTGGCCAAGAATGTAATGTCAGCGATTGCTAGCATTGTCCGCAGAACCAGTATTGTCTGACTTGTAATCTCATGTGCTTACGTCTAGTCAGTAGTGTCGAGGTGATAAAATGAGCAAGGTATCTACTAATGAGCTTCGGAATTCACTTTCGCTTGCACACACAATACTCATAGATGTTGTGTACACGCAGATGTGTTTATCAGCTTTGGAGAACGTCGACTGAGCTAATAGAACATAACGATTTGTTATACGAAAGGAAAAGTTACGACTCATTTCTGATAGTGGAAATTTTCGTGAGAGCAGCTGAGCGATTGGTTACTATTTTTTGTCGAACCTTTTTCTTATTTAGTTTTATCTCAGAGTAGATCTATATAATATACGAATAGTAAAAGATGATCAGTAGCATCAGGAGACAGAGCGGCCTTCCACTGAAGATTAAATTAGTTTATAAGAGGTCCGCAGCTGCGTCCGCTCCGTGAGATCCATTACAAGTTCAGTAAATACGTATAAACACTGCTGCACGAGTTAATGTATCAGATTGACCATAGTTACGTGAATGCCATTGCTTCTATTTAAGCCAAATAAGATAAATTAGTCATTGTTTTTATGAGACTATTGTAAAATACCCACAAAAGTTTCGTAAAGGCGTTGTAAAGGCGTAATGAGAAGCTTATTACACACCTTTAAACCAATAACATGGTGGATAAACTTAAACCTGTCAAAAAACGAGTATGTTATTATGAAGATTAACTTGCTTTGGACACATCATTAATAATAATTTACGGGTGACACTCACGTTTAAGTTACAGTAGTCCAACTATAGTTTTAACCACATCCGGTGGTCTTTTTCAAGGCGAGTGCGGAACGCTCGCGAACGCCTCGCACTGAACGATTATCTCATCATCATCAGCCCATTACGTTCCCACTGCTGGGACACGGGCCTTTTCTCAAAGAGAGAGTACCAGCCATAATCAACCACGCTGCGCTGGCCTAGTGCGGGTTGGTGGATGTCACATATCCTTGAATTTTTGTGATGAATTCTAGGACATGCCGGTTTCCTCACGATGATTTCCTTAACAGTTTTAAGAGCGAGTTTCTGGTAATTATTATCTAAAGTGTGGTAAGGTTCTGAGTCGACGGTAACATATATTATACCCATAATGACTCTGCAACTGCTTAGAGTAAAATTATATCTTTTTGTGTAGGTATAATGTTGCTAAAGTAAAAGTGATAGTCACTAATTCGCGACCACCTTCATGTATAATGTTTATTATATTCAAGCTTTTTGGCATAGCATAATTTAAAAACTTATAAAATAAATTCCCGACCAAATAAAATTGGTGCAGATATCACTCGCACTTCCCTTCCTCGCACTTGTAAAATGTGGAACGACCTACCTTCGTCGGTATTTCTTTTGAGCTACAATATGGAGTCCTTTAAAAGGGGTATTAATAGAGTTCTTAAGGGTCGGCAACAATGCATCTGATGCTGCAAAAACAGCTTAAATGGTTGTGACCTTTAGTACTTCACTTAACAACTAAAGTTATTGTGACATTTAAGTCTATAGGCGGGGTGGTCTGACTATACTGTGCCTACTTATATAAATAAATAAATAAATAACGCCCAACGATCACATACATAGATCCTGGCCCCTAACTACATAGGATTCCCTGTATCTAGGGAACCAGGAACTATGAGGACCATGGTCCCACAACACCCACACACGAAACAAATGCTTGCACTTTTTTTTCTGTGCACAAACATTTGTCCCGTCGCGGAAATCGAACCCGCAACCTCAGTGATGTATGAGATTTGAGCCAACCTGCCCAACCACTACACCACAGAGGCTGTCAATATTGAATTTTAAAGGATATTATGGTAGCTGTTTAACGGCCTAATGTTACTTTAATTGCGCTCTTCTATTTGCAATATTTACACAGTCGCAACGTACTCGTAATAGTAATGCCATGTATTACATAGAACGTGTTGTAATGCATGATGGGAGCATCACGAGTCACACGTTGCGACCTATGTTTGCGTTTTCACTGAGGAAACCTATTTTTGCTATAAAATTTAATAGATTTTATATTGAGACGAGGCCGTGCTAAATAAGAATTCACGATCAAGACGTGCCGACTTTTTAGAAATCCGTTGACTTTCAGTAATTTGAATGAAGATGATATTCGACATGCAAAGTATTCTGGTATGCATTCAGTCTACCATCTTTCAAGAAAGTTAACTTTTTTCTTAGAAATAGAGTTAAATAATTCTTTGGGTCGGTAGGTGGAGGTCACAATTTTTTATTGATCTCATGCATGTCAGTAATGATAATATAGGCCCACCCAACTATTACAGACATTCCAAGAACATCTGACTTAAACCATCGTTGATTGCATCATTAAGCCGAACAACTGCATAGAATTAACATTCCACACGAAGACAAACCACCTCTCCAACCTATGGATATCCGAGAGGCCAATAAACACTTCGTGGAAACTTTTTGCCAAGTGCCGTTGGCCGCTCAGACAGCCCGTCTGGTCGTTGAAAGCCGTACTACCTTATTCGGAGATCTCTGTAACTTTCTGATGTCCTGGTATCTTGACTTGCGAATGCTGATTTTTATTGATATTTCTTCATGTTGTGGAGTCGATAAATTAGTCAACTTAAAGTAAAATATCCTACTATGCCAATTCTTAGTAATCTTACAAAATACAATAATTAATTTTTAGAAAAAACAAAAACCGACTTCAATGTATCTTCGAAGTCCAAGGTCACATATCGATGAAATTTATATGGGACCACTTCGTAGCTGTACTGAACCCAACGAATTTTCCAAATTGGTTCATAAATGTCGGAGTTCTGACGTAAAAATATATATAAAAAAATACAATCGAACAGAGAACCTCCTCCTTTTTGAAGTCGGTTAAAAACTACAAAAGTAGAGGATGTATGTTGCCCTCGCGATGCGTGGTAAAACCACGAGGTTCAGTTAGTCAAAAGTTAGTAGGTAATTTTTGTTGACCTTATTTTCTGGCATATACAAAGATGGCTTTAACAATTAAAAATACTTACCGTCCTAGATTATGCCGCATCGCCCACCCGGCCGGCGCGGCCGGTGGCGGGGGCTCAAGGAATTTCTTCGGTTATGCGAGTCTTTAATCTCTTTAGGATAACAGGATAGCTTGAGTTTTATGTAACGATTTAATCATGTTAATTAGCTTTAGGAACGGGATATTTACCAAGTTTTCGAACTCGATATTTCGGCACTTTTGTATCCCGTTTTTAAAGTAAATTCTGACGTTTGTGACCATGATGGTTTAAACTTAATCATGTTAATGTTGCAAATAACGAGTAATAATTATTACAGCCTTACAGCCTTGCTTTCAGATCCCTGACGCAATTTAGATTAACGCGTCTTACAACATTCCAATATTTTTCGTGGTCACGGTACAATTCTCAAAAGTAAATGAGGCAGCCAAAATCATTCATTAAATAAATGAATATGATTATGTATACATTGCATTATTATATAATATTAGCGTTTTTGTAGTTTTCATAAACAAATCAATCAAGGAAACGCTTCATGGTCGGATCCAAGGACAGATAGCAATGCGACTGTCTAGGCTGGAGTCAACTAGGACCACTGAATTCAAGTCCTATAGGCTTCAAGTTCCGGCGGTACATAAGGAACTGTTTCTGAATTCTGACTTCTGGCCTGAAGGGGTAGTATACCGGAGATACAGAGAAGGGGTGAAATTTTTAAACCCTGTGAAGTAGCATGTGTGGTTTATTAAATTTAATGTTATGTGTTTGTATGTATGTTAGTCTGTAAAGTATGTATTCTATGGGCCTCTGTATATTTTACTTTGTTGTACTTGAATATTGCCTGCCAGTTTAATAATAAAATAATTATTAATATCCATCATAAATTTGGTTTATTTCAGGATTCCCCATAGGCACTTTGTGTCAGAAGCGACAGGGAGTTCATCGTGTTTTAAAAAAATCTTTCAGGACGCCTAGCTACGTGACCATAATGCTGCGAATTTGTCCTAAAGGAAATACGCTGCCAACTGGCGGGAGCATTTAAATACCTACCTCCTTTCAAAGATTTATAGATTCAATTTCAAGATATTAGTAAATAGCAATGTCACACCGATACCTATTTAATTCCGTAGTTATTAGTGAAGCCAATATTTTTGCTCAATCATCAGAATTAATGCGCGAGGTCGTTGCCGGCAGTTTTTGCCTAGTTCACTTGACAATAACTACTGTGAATTATGGTTTTTGTTGAACTCTGCTATGATTATGGTATTTTTAAAGAATTATAAATGCTGTAATAATTGCAGTCTTCCTTTTGGTTTAAATTCTGTTTGGCCATGACATGTCATCCTCATGTTACCATCGTTTCTCATTTAGTATTTTGGAATTTCAGTTTGACCACTTCTTTAAACAGATTTAAAGTTCATAAAAGTGATATGAAATTATTTATAACTTCAGAAATGTCTTTGTATTGTTCAAATATGCGAAGCGTAGCGCTTTCTTTGACTTTATACCTAAATTTTCAGAGTTCAAACGGATGGAAGATCACAGAGAAAACAGTACCTATAGCAAAACTCTCAATTACTATTAAATTTCGTACGCGTACCGTTTAAAAACCAAATACACTTTTCAATTCTGCAATTATCCTCTGATAATCTCTTATTACGATGCCGTAGGTAAACTCTGTAATTCCAATTGCGTTTCGGTTTTATCGGCGTCGATAAACGTAAGTGCGGCGAGAGCCGTTGTTATGTAAAGTTGGGTCTTGGAACTGGTTCAGAGCAGATCTGGGTCGGGTAGCTTTCCAGTGCAGGTCCCTGCCCTCGCGGGCGCGGCAGACTGACTCCTGAGTTATGTATCGAGCTTCAGTTCTAGACTCTAGTCAGACAGCGATGTTGCAGTGATTTGCGCTCTAGGAAAAGCTCTTGGTTATGTAGTCGCAACATCAACTTGTTATAACTAATTCTGGTTATTGTTGTAAGTATTGCCGTTGTTATGAAATCTTCATTTCTATAAAGTTCATTTCATTTGAATCCCAGTAGACTGTAGATAGATAGATAGAAAACACTTTATTGCACATAAAAAAAAATTACAATTAGTAATACATAATTTCCAATAAGTATTAAGTACAATAGGCGGTCTTATTGCTAAGCAATCTCTTCCAGACAACCATAGGGTAAGGAAAACAATATTTTAAAGATGATTGAAAGACAGTATTACTTTACTAAATTAGGCCATAGATTTCGTAATTATATTTTTTCTTATGACCTTTGTGGGTAACAAAATGCAGAAATTCAGTTTCATAAAGCCTATCTCAGATGTAAGCATAATAATATTATGTAGGTACATATACCTACTTATGATAGTTCTATAACTTGATATTCCAACCAATCAAGTCTGAATACTGGATATTCCATACAACTCGTGACCGGGCGACGCACCCTGTACTTTCCCCGTCCGGAGTCCGGTCCACGCAGACATGCATCTTGTAACGCGTCTCGGACGGACATGCACATCACAAGACAGTGACGTAATGGTATTGGAGAATTGACATACAAATTGGTGGTCAGGAAGCGAGTTCGAGTGAGCAGTAGATCATTTTCATCTAATACGGTCACGGTTATGCCTATTGAGCTTGTAACTGAGGTTTGTAACGTCTTTGGAGAGATCTCTATACTTTTTTTTTTTAATTCGCCCGTTTTGGCAGGCTAAAGTCTCTAGGACCATACCGCTCGTCTTACGTAGTTTCTTATTGATATAGAGATCTCAGACACACAGAGATGCCAGAAATGTTGGCATGTCGATTTGCTACACTTTGATTCGGGAGCTTTATCAGTTGACAACTGCGAAAACCATTATTTTTATAAATAAGTACCTAATTTAATTTTATTTAGGTAGGTACATTTTGTATTTTATTGCCGTTCATAATTTCGCGTGAACAACATCTGTCAAATGTCCACAACCTTGGCCATTGCAGACAAGGGCACTAATCACGTCCGATGCCGGAACAGCCCCATCACGATGACAGTTACGCCATTTTCCCGCTATAATTATATTGCGCGGGAAAAATTGTGTGGTGCTGATTTTATTATTAAAAACGAGCTGTAATCGAATCATAATAGGATCGTATCCATTTATTAGTACCTCATTGTTATAATTTTTTTTTCATTAAATTGCTATATTTTTATAAATGGTATTATATATTATATATAGTGGGTGTAATTATGTCTGCCACCATATGACCATTTAGTTATGACACTCTGTGATGAGCGAGTGTGGCTCAGTGGGAGTACGTGCGACTTTCGATCCGACGCACCCGAGTTCGAATCCCACTGGCCCCGCACCACTGACTTTCTTAAATTATGTGCGGATTTAACACTCGTTCTAAAAACGGTGAAGGAAAACATCGTGAGGAAACCGGGGCATGTCCAAGAATTTATCACAAAAATTCAAAGACATGTGACATCCACCAACCCGCACTGGGCCAGCGTGGTGGATTATGGCCCACACTCTCTCTACGAGGGAAGGCCTGAGTCCCAGCAGTGGGAACGTAATGGGCTGATGATGATGATGACTCTGTGATGTAGTGGTTGAGTAGAGTGGCTCAAATCTCATACACCACTGAGGTTGCGGGATCGGTTCCCGTCACGGGACAAATGTTTGTGCACAGTCTGGGTGTTGTGGAACCATGGTCCTCGTATTTCCTGGTTTCCTAGATACAGGGAATCCTAGTTAGGGGCCAGTATGTGATCGTATTTATCTATTCTGTACTTTAAGTATAATTCCTGTAAGCCCAAAACAAACAAAAACTAGAGTTTCTTCGTTCTTATTTGGTAAAAGTAACTCAAGCACTAACAAAAAAAGCATAAGAGCTAGACTTGTCTCAGACATTTAACTTTTTATTTCTCTCGACAAATGTGACTTTTACAAGTGAGGACGGATGTTCAAACCTGTACAATAAAAACATTCGAGCAGCTGTCTGTGATTGCCCACTCGATGGCGTGCTTCTAGGAAAAATAAAGCCGCATTCTATGATCATCCTTGCCGTAACAAGAGGCAAGAAAAAAAGCATTTGGAAAGGCTACTTGTATTTATAAAAAGAGCTTATTAAAAACTCAAAACTTTTTGCCGGGAAGTGAAAAGTGATACAGTTCGATTTTGTTTTATTTTCCAAACAGGTGTTATTTCGAGTGATCATATGTAATATCGGTGGAATATTAACCATTATGTGTTCGTAAACGTGCACGAGTGTAGGCAAATGAAAAAAAATAGAGAAAAACATTGCTTTTTATGTTCTCCCAAAAAGTCAATGGAAAGCTTGAATAAAGTTCCACCACTTTATTGAAGCACTAGGAGAGGGCCCGGCTTGTTACTGATGTCCCTCAATCTCGACAAAACTATGATAAATGGAATATTAAACTATGGAATAAAAACTACGTAAGATAAGGCGGAATGGTCCTAGAGACTAGCCTGCCCAAACGGACGAATTAAAAAAAAACATAGTTATAGCAAAAAATACTAACCATTACTACTATACAGTCGAATGTTTAAGGTTGAGTGGATAGATAGGTTTAAATGAAAAAGGTGGTTAGAACTGGATTGCTCTAAAATCTCTACATAATAACAAAAGCAAATTACCATCATTATCGTAGTTCAGATAGTGAACAAATGGAACAGAATACTATTTTAAATGTTTTGTCTTTAAAAGAGATTTTTAATATAGGAAATTAACAGCGAATGAATAAAGTTAAAAGTCATATTAATAATTAAGTAACGTCTCTGGTTCCATGTTGAAACCTACAAACATTCTTGAAAAATGTAGTAGTATGTACTTACGTGGTATTTTTTTCAAAATATTAAGTAAAAGTATAATTCTATTCAATCTATTAAGTAAATATATAAATAACGTTCAACGATTGCAAACGTAATTATTGGCTCCGAACTAGGATTCTCAGTATCTACGGAACTAGGAACTAAGGAAATAATGGTTTTACAAAACCACGTCACGAAACCAATGCTTGCGCGGTTTTTTTGCACTACTGTTGGTCCCGTATCGGGAATCGGACTCGCAACCGCCGCGGTATATGAGATTTGACCTGTCCAACCACTACGCCTTAGAGACTGTCAATAAATAAAGATTTTTGATGAAAAATATATTTTTCAAAACAAGCTTTTAACTAATTCGTAATTGGAACCGCGAGCAGATTAAAATGAGTACTAGTAATTTACGATTTATTAGATATGATTGCCCACCTTCCGTCTTCATCATCAGATCAGCTGGCTGTCACCATAATATTGCATTGTCATCGGACTTTGACAAGTATGCAGAATTTCAACTCCGTAGGATAAAAGGAAGTGGTTCTGATTTAACTTGCAAGATTTGACCCAAACTAACAATAAGCAATAATAAAAAATATTGCAAATTAAATAAAAGTTTCTAAAAATTCAAAGTACTCACCAAGGCAATACAGCCAAGTTAAAGAAACGCCTTCCGTAATCCAGGACACAACACTACACTGTAGTCGATTAATCGTATAACACAGTTTTTATTATAGTACGAGGGTATCGATTCACTTTAGTCGATTATGCAGTGTTACATCTTACGTCTACCCGCAGTAGATTTCACCATCTGCAACAAGAAAAGGTAAAATTACAAAAGGACCTTTTGGTGAAAGCGAAAAGTCATCATCATTATCAGCCCATCACGTTCCCACTGCTGGGACACGGGCTTTCTCTAATAGAGAGTATACTCTCTTTATGAGAAGAGTGAAAAGTGATGATGTTTAATTTTGTTTTATTTTCCAGAACAAGGCTCTTCATGTGATATACACCCCCTTATACACCCAACGATCACATACATAGATCCTGGCCCCTAAATAGGATTCCTTGTATCTAGGGAACCAGGAACTATGAGTACCATGGTCCCACGACACCCAGACACAAAACAAATGCTTACGCTTTTTTTTCTTCCTTGTACAAACATTTGTCCCGTCCCGAGAATCGAACCCGCAACCTCAGTGGTGTATGAGATTTGAGCCAACCCGCCCAACCACTACATCAAAGAGGCTGTGTGATAATTCATATTGTTGGTGAAATATTTAACCACTGTGTTCGTAAACCTGCACGAGTTTAAACAAATGAAACACAAATATGCATTTTATAAAAATCAACTTCAATGAATTTTCGAAGTCCAAGGTCAAATATTGATGGAATTTATATGAGACCACTTCGTAGCTATACGGAACCCAACGAAAAATAATTTTCCAAACCAGTTTATAAATGACGGGGTTCTGAGGTAAGACACATAAATTTAAAAAAAAATCGAATTGAGAACCTCTTCCTTTTTTTTAAAGTCGGTTATAAATAGTATAACATTGCTTGGGAAACCCAATAAGTCCATGTAAAGTTCCGCCACTCTATTAAAGCACCTGGGGGACGGAAGTGTGGAGAGCCTGCAGCCCATAACCCTCAACGACTTTTGAAGCATAATTGAATGTTGCCATAATAAATTAATATACTGGCTAAATGCACGAACCAAGCGAAGTAAAAAAAAAACAAAAAAAGTTACACATTTTTTTTCAGAGAGGTATGGGTTTGATGGTTTGCTCGGGAGACTTAGGAGTCAGGACCTCCGTAGTGTATTCTTTTTTATATTTCGTCAGTGTTTTTTTCTGAGAACGTTAGGCGATGTTGAAATTAAGTGAGCGGATTTATGTACCTAGGTACCTACCTATTAAATATTAATTCATCTGCGACTACTGACTACAAGATGCGGAAGGTTTTGCGTAGTCTTCTAAGTATCAAGACACCAACCCCAGGTAATGATGCATTCTCACGTACTTAAGTATAAATTATGTACTTAGCAAGATCATCAACACGATAATATATTAGTACTTATTACTTGAACGTATACAATAATTATAATTAATAAACAGTGTTTATTCATGATACCTGATTCCTTAAACGGTACACGTGTTAAATAGATACCAACCTAGCTATATATCTATTAATAAATAATACCAGTAGGTATAATTTATAAGTAGGTATATAGGAAAATTGGTATGATGTGGCGCAGGGGCAAGACAGTTGGAAGGAATTGGGGAGGACTTTGCCCAGCTGTGGGACAGTATAGGCTAGGAAAAAAAAATAGGCGCATTTATTACTTATTTGAGGTAAGTACTTTGGTATGTTTAGTGAAGAACACGTTGGGAAATGATGGAACTGGATGACACGAGCCGAAGACCGGGCTCAATGGCGTTCATTCGGAGAGTCCTATGTCCAGTAGTGTCCGAATACACACTAGATGATGATGATGATGGCAATCTGATTTGGCTTCTTTTACCTCACCTTAAAATGATGCAGCCGACTAGAAATTACCTAGTTTGACCTTGACGTAACTACTAACAAAATAATGTGATATAGAACTTGTTATCCTTAAAGCATAGGTAGAAATATAAACATCATGTGAGAAAATATATACTTAGGTACGAATAGATAAAGCAAACAGGATTATTTTTGTTAGCGCAGCGGTTTTGTAATACGTCCTTACTTAGCAATTTCATGAATCGTGATCCACTAACTAACGACTGGCGCTGGACTAGCTGAATACGCATATTGAGTACCTATCGGCGGCACATAGAGTATATATATATATATATATATATATATTATGTCACCGTAAAATTGTAAATACCGTTAGATTATAATATATCTCGCGAGATTATAAACTGTCGAAAGATTGTGACCCGAAATACTGCTTACTATTTAACGCATTTTTCGGTAGATTATAATCTATCGAAGTGAAACTGTTTACCATAAACATACGTGAATATAAGTATGTTCGCGGCGTTGGGGTGGTCCAAGGGCCATATAATTATAATACATATAATAAAAATTTTTGCCCCATATTCCAATTTTGAGAAAAGGCAGAAGGTAAGAACAATGTTATTTTCATAAACTAATAACTAATTTGTTTGGGTTTGGTGGTTTAAAACCATCATACCCGAACAAATTTAAAAATTACAAGTGTGTAAGGGCGCGTTCCAATTATGTCGTGACGACAGATACCTCGTGTAGTTTTAAGTGTCGTTGCTTATATATTTAAATGGAGGTGTTCACATATAGGACGACACGATTAACCGTCGTCTACGACTATTTTTGCGGTGACGTCAGACTGTCATGACAGTGGGAACGGCTAGCACGACAGTCGTAAAACGATAAAAAATTGTCACGACTAAATCGTGACGGCAAATCATGTGTCGTTGTCGCAACTATCTCTCGTGGCCACTAAATAAACGCACTACTGATCTCTAAGAGAACGTAGAGGCGACTGTAGAGTTGTAGCTTGCAACTGATGTGCAAACGACAAAGTGACTGCCGTGAAACGATAAAATGTTGTCGCGATCCAATGAGAACAGCTAGATACGATAGTCGCTAAACCACTGATCCTATAAAAAAAGTTTTTTATAGGATCAGTGCGCTAAACGATAAAAAATGTTGACGACAAAAAGTCATTATAATGGGAACAGTTAGAGATGATAGTCGTCTGACGATAAAATAACCGTTACGACATAGTGGGAACGCGCCCCAAGAGTTTTGTCTTTCTTTGACTTTTTGTCATGATCCATGACACATCTTATATTTGCCTTTGAAATATCATCTGGCAGGTAGAATACAGACACATATTGATCTTAAACTAATATTATTAGCAGCATGTCCAAGGTAAATATTATATTATACGTATTCATTTATGCACCGTGGAAACATTCCGAACCCGTCAAATGACACCTTGAATCTATTAGCATTGCAATTACTGCAGGCTGCTTGCTGCCTTCTACAGTGACATTCCTATTCGAGAACCCATTATGGTCAGTTATTATGTAAATCATTAGTCAAATATGTTTATTGTTTCATAAATAGCCATCATCAGTCCAAACACGGTCACATGAGTCCAAGACTGTTCAAGACTGAGAGTGCTTTGTTGCCTCTCACCTAATGAGGGCCTGGTGAGGTTGCCTCTTACCTCATAGGGCAAATTTATAAAAAAAAGGGATAAAGATGGTTACAGCCATGAGATGTAGTTCCTAATCAATTGTTTTTTGTCATTTTAACTGAGTACGTTAATATGAATCTTTGATTATATGAGTGTAGTCAGTCAGCTGCATAAGTAGTTAAAAGTTTGTGAGTCTTTGTTTGACTACAACTTCAATGTTTGGCTGTTAACTCTGAATGTTGCATTTAAAAAGCGTGTCAACATCTCGTGTGAATAAAGAAAAAGCAAAAAATTGCATGTAAATAGTATATTTTTAACCGACTTCAAAAAAGGAGGAGGTTCTCTGTTCGATTGTATTTTTTTTTTATGTTTGTTACCTCAGAACTCCGTCATTTATGAACCGATTTGAAAAATTCTTTTTGCGTCGGGTTCAGAATAGCTATGAAGTGGTCCCATATAAGTTTCATCGATATGTGACCTTGGACTTCGAAGATACATTGAAGTCGGTTTTTGTTTTTTCTAAAAATTAATTATTTACATTTATCGGTGTTATTATCAACTGAACGATACCAAATAATCAGCTTCTTATGTCGCTGACTGTAGGTACATAATCAAAGGTGATATTTTTATTTTATTTTTACTTTGATCGTGCACGGATCTAAAAATCTTCCCATTTAGTTGATGCCAGTGCTGAGCGCATTACAACCTTATAAAAGCTCGAGTGGCGCCATACACACTTTCAAGTTATGGTGTTAACTCAAGAACACGTCCACCAATTATCGTTTTTGCGGTAATAAAAACATTAAGTGATTGATAGAAATTGGGCCAGATTGAGGGCCACACACACTGACTAGCGCGTTACACACGACTGGCCACAGAAAGTTGCATTACCGCAAAAATGCAGAGCAATCGTTTGTTGCGTTCGTGCTTGATACTTGGATTTATGTATTCGCTGAAGCGCTGTAATTACACCTGTTGCGAAGCACCTTTAAAAACTATTAGCAAACTGGTTTTTAATTAGTTAAACTCATTTTTAATTATAGTCACGTTAATTTACGCGGCGAGTAAACAAACCGTGAAATGTTTTAGAGCAAAACGTGACAAAGTGTAACTACTCTTTTTTAACTGAGTGATGAGACGAGCTCGTCGTTCGCCTGATGGTAAGCGCCACGCCTTCCTATAACAATCGGCGTGCCACCCAGAATTTTTAATAACATAATAAGTAATGCGTAGCGCTGCATTGCGCTCATCACCCCGAGATATCTGATATTAAGTCTCATATGCCTAGTAATTTCGCTGGCTACAATGCGCTCTAAACCGGAACATAGTAGTTGCGCACTACTGCTACTCAAACGGCCTCCCGCATACGAGAGACCTACCACGAGTAAAATATACTCTCAAAAAATATTTATAAAATTTTGGCTCGATTTTTGTATCCACAATCAAACATGATTCGTTATCAAGGTCAAATTCCACCATCGCCGTTACATACATTGTACATGTTACATCACAAACGCTTAGTCCGTTCATGTTGGATTCCGAATATAAATGTCAATTTGATCCGGCGCGGCGGGTCGAGTAGGCGTCCTCGTCACAAATTGTTGACCCACTGGTCCCCGCACCTGCGACCGATCACCAAAAAACTCGTTTACGTAATTAATCGCGAGAATACGTAATGTTAGTGTGGAGGCTTAAGAAATGCGTACGTGTAAACTTCACTTAGTTTGGTGATGTTTCACGTAATCGTGCTATATCGGTATCAGCGTATCGCAATGCACATTTGGTCATTTTGTTTACTTTGAAATCATGTCAACCAGTCTAACAAAATGATAGCATTCACCAAACATAGATCAGCGTTAGCACAGAGCGAGTGTGGCTCAGTGAGAGAACGTGCGACTTCCGATCCGACGCAGCCGAATTCGAATCCCGCTGGCCCCGAACCTCTGACTTTCTTAAGTTAAGTGCGGATCTAACACTCGATCTAAAATGGTGAAAGAAAACATCGTGAGGAAAACGGCATGTCCAAGAATTTATCACAAAAATTCAAGGACGTGACACCCACCAACCCGCACTGGGTCAGCGTGGCGGATTATGGCCCATACTCTCTCTATGAGAGAAGGCCCGTGTCCCAGCAATGGGAACGTGATGGGCTGATGATGTTAGCACATCTAATTCATATGTAAATTCTTGAATGAGAATCATGAGTCGTGATTACAATAAATCTTATCAATATGGATAAAATACTTTAGTTATCTATAGATTTGCCTGATTCATATTTGATGTTAATGGAAGTTGTCATTCAGGTATGAATAATAGTTAAAAATGTTAAACTTTAATGGTTATAGAATGTGGAATTAATTGAGGGAAACATTATTCATGATTCATTGCTTTTATCCCATATATAAGCATGCAGCAAGATGAGGTAGATGAGCTTGAAATACTGCTCAGCACCGGTTTTCTGTTAACTTTTTTAGAAAAATATTCAAGAATCAGAAAAGAAAGAAAAATCATTTCGGCACACAAAAATGACACAAATAAAAAATAAAACTCAAATAATAATTATATGCGCCGAATGGGCTCAGCTCAGCATAAAATGCCGAAAGTTTTAAACAACTCTGCGCTGATTTTCAGCTGATACCCGTTTTGCTATATCTACAGTGAAAAATTGACCGTACTTATCCATAGAAATATCTATACTTATACATTTAAACATAATAATATCCTACAAATAACAATCACAATCTAGTGAATCGTAAAAATATACTTATATGATATATGATATATAGAGATTATATCTCTATATATAAAAATGAATCCCTATTTCCCTTGGTCACGGCATCACGCGTGAACGGCTGGACCGATTTCGGTAATTCTTTTTTTCTTGTGTTTGTTATTTACAGGAGAAGGTTCTTATGAATGAAAAAATTAAGAAAGTTGCGCGGAACATTAGATTTATAGTTAAGACAAGACGACGTCTGTCGGGTCAGCTAGTGCAACATAAAATATGGTATATACAGTACGGGCGAAATTTGATGTTCCTTCACATGTATTTCTTAATCCTGTAAATGTTTATTCCGATACTTAGCATTATAATAACCATGACGACATTGACACGTGAGACATGATAATCATTTCGAAATGACTTTCACTAGTTTACACATGTACATTTTACTCCATATTATATGAAACCAGTTCGGCCCTAAATAATGAGCTGATTGAGCTGGTTCCGAAGGTCACGTATGAAAGTCGCAGTTAGTTCAAAACTCAGCCGCTAGCCGTCGAGCAAGGAATGTTAAATGATTCAGGTACTTTGTGAGCTGTAGCTTGTAGGTGTGTGGGCCGTAAGGCTCTACTTGAGTGTAACAATCATTTTGCTTTGAGATTAATTCGTGGAGTAATTTTCCAAGTTTCTTGTTTTGTTAAAGCGCAATTTGCTTAGTTGCCTATTTATTGATACAGAAAGGGCGATAACCATGATTTAGTAAATTATAATTGAAATTTTTGAACTAAAGGAACCGAAACATTTAGCAGTTAGTTCTATCTACAGAACTGACAGAACTGTATCGATTTAAACATTAGACAATTGCAAATTTTATGCTATATCGTGCCCGGGATGGTCTAGCATAAATCATCTTTTATTCTTTTCCTTTTCAGGTTATTGAACTGTCTAAGCACCGCTCTCCTCTACACGCGCCATATTTGAGGCAACTCTGGTGAATCGGGAAGGAGTTATCCGTTATTGCATGGCCTCTTCATTTATCAATCTAATTCTACGACTGCCTACAATAACGAGTTTTGAATTCAGCAATAAATTCACGAAATAAGTCAGTCGCGGGCGCGGGCGCGTGGATGCAATGCGAAAGTAAGCGGCGGGCGGCCAACCGGTCCGCCGAAGGCCGCCCGGCGAACGCTTTTGTCTAACGTCCTGTTGTGAGGGAAAGGCGGAAGCGGGAGCGGGTGTTAGAAGTATCTATACGCGTGAGATGTGACGTTGAAACATTCATAGTTTCTCGAACTTGAACATATCTCATGTGAATCAGTGACATTGCGGTTGATGACAGAATCTAAAATCTACTCACAGGGATGCTGTCATCCACATAGGCTTTTAAGTTCAAAGAAACTTCAAACAATTCCAACGTTCACGATATGACTCAACATATACTACGTAGGTATATGATAAAAAAAATATGTGTGAGAAATCTGTATACGAGAATATCTAATGTTTGTGAATGGATGGCAATGTTTAAAAGTCATTAATTATTAAAAAATTTACATACTGGAATTTCCCAGAAATGTTTTTCTTTTTGACTAACGATTTAGGTGACCACTGAGATCATTAAGCAATTATTCCTTCTATTTTCATAATACGATTGGCATGGTTGCTCTCTACTCTTATAACTTATCCCACAGATAAAACTGCAGAAATGCACCAGCAAAAACGCATACTGCACCACTCCTTACACCGAAACTTGCTTGCTTCTCGTTCTCTCTTCAGATTCTGGCGTAACTCTGTCCTTGTCTAAAGGACCCATGTCGAAAGTTGCCAATAAGACGGTTAATAAATAAACGACTTCACCTGTATTGAAAGGGTTCTTTGATATTAGAACGAAAAACGAGTTGTAAAAGTAAAACCTAATTGCGACTGAAATCCAAAACTTTAAAGATGCCTTTTCAAATTGTTTGGATTGCATTGTGAATTTGTTTAATCTATATACATATATATATGCAGTCTTCCATTTAATAGAGACTAGAGACAATATTTACGTTCTTAGTCTAGTTATCAGTTTAAGTTAAATGTAAATTACTTATCAACCTAATGAATTGGCTAAATTCTAGTCCATAAAATAACCCTATTAAAAATTGACTTCAATTCTGTACTATCTTCGAAGTTCAAGGTCGAATATCGATGAATTTATATGGCACCATCTTGTAGCTATACTAAACCCAAAGAATAAAGATTTTTTTCAAATCGGTTTATAAATGACGGAGTTCTAAGGTAACAAACATTAAAAAAATACAATCGTTTTAAGAACCTCCTCCTTTTTTAAAGTCGGATAAAAAAAATGTATTATTAATATTCATGTATATATTTTATGTGAAGTTGTCGTCCTCTTTTACTTTTTAATTACACCGTCGATCTCTCTCACTCCTTTAGTTCTTTCCATCCAAAGGTTGACTGGAAGAGATCGCTTTTAGCGATAAGTCCGCCCGTTGTACTTTAGTCTGTAGAGTATTTCGCGTACCTTGTTAATTTCTTTTCTTGTTTGGAGTACAATAAAGCATTAAAAATAAATAAATAAATAGTATTACTTTATACTTACACTTACGTTTTGCTTGCTAGCCCTGCCCCCCAACCCATATGTCCCTCAAGCGCCAATCGTATATCGTGTTGAGCTCAAATTAAGGTATAGCTTTTCTGCGACTAATGAGATACGGTCTAGTTATTATCGATTCAGACAAGAAAACGAATTAATCTCATTCATTTAAACCAAAATACGATAACTACAAGTTGAGACAAACTTAATGGAACAATATATGGCATCATAAGATATTGTCGTAGTGAATCTACACCATAATCTGATCTCAACACGATATACCATTGGCGCTTGAGGGACATATGGGTACGGGGGCTGGTCAAGATACTCAATCACTCGCATGAGTATCTTGACACAGTACAAAAAGAAACGTAGCTAAACAAAATAAGCCTTAGATGACCATTCCGAGGTCAAGACGAGTCCAATAATGCCTCGTATGTTGAATAATTCAGAAGCTTAGCTTCTCATTATTAATAACTTAGCCATCTATTATTTTTTATAAGCGTATTTCTCATTATTATTAATATTTAGCTTAGCTTCTGCTAAAACTATTTAATTTGAATTATTTATCAATTTTTCTTATTTAATTGATATTTACTTCCTATTGGTGAATAAAATAAAATAAAATGTGTATGAGTAAATTTAGATTGTTAAAGAAAATACTATGGTTTATTAGTCCTTATCTACAATAAGATCAAGCATCACTATAATTGTATTATGATATAGTCCGCAATCGTACGAGATTAAATTTTTTACACAATTAGCTCTCTGAGTGGTACGTAGTTAGAGGTGACTATACTTTTGCTTGTAATGTAATCTATCACTTTTCATTTTACATGCATAGAAAGTGGCAAGTGGCAGGTGGCAGGTGGCAGTCAGATAATTAATTAAGCTGAGAAGATCAATTTTGCTAAGGCAAATGCGCTATTTAGTTAATTTATTTGATGGTGTTTTAATATTGCTAATTATTGCTAGATCCGGGTTAACTCACGTAACTTTGACTGTTTATATCTACACTTCTAAAACTAATATGATAAAGTGACAGCCTGTGGTGTAGTGGTTGGGCAGGTTGCCTCAAATCTTATACACCACTGAGGTTGCGGGTTCAATTACCGCGGCGAGACACATATTTGTGCAAAGCAGAAAAAAGCGCAAGCATTTGTTTTGTGTCTGTGTGTTGTGGGTCTTCATAGTTCGTGGATCCCTAGATATAGGATTTAAAAAAAAAGATATAGGAAATCCTAGTTACGGGGCCAGGATCTATGCATGTGATCGTTTTTTTTTTATAAGTGGCGTTTTTTTTTAAGGTGGAAATTTTGTTTGTATGTTTGTTTAAATAAGTTAGTAGTCTCCGGAACTACTTATCTAATTCTGAAAATTCTTTAACTAATAGGAAGCTACATTATCCATGTGCTATAGGCTATATACCACCACTTCAAACTAGACGTACCATAGCAGATGTAATTTTCTACCTAAATATCATAAATTCTAAAATTGATAGTTCGGAACTACTCAATAAAATTTCTTTACGAGCTCCAGCATTCGGTTCTCGATATACACCACTCCTTGTTGTTCCTTCTGCAAAGACTAATTACAAACAGAACACTTTCTTTTATAGAACTTCACATTTCATAAATAACCACTTGAAAAATAATGATTTCGACATCTTCTTCGACAGTGTGCGTTCATTTAAACAATGCTTGGCTTCTGAATTCTTTGGTTCTCAAACTTAGATTTATTTCAATTACTGCAATTATTATTATTATTTTTTCAAATGCATGCGTCACTGCTCATAATATGTACAAAACTGATATATTAATTCTTATTTATAGGTGAAAACTTGTAATTGGCCTAGTTATCTATAACATAGTTATATTAGTAATTATCATATGTATGTATTGGCTGTAAGTTTTCCGAAAATAAATAAATATTTTATTATGTGAATGAAGTCGCTGTCGTTTGCAAGTTAATATGGTTAAAAAACTAACTAGGGGAAAGTTCACTGTCCAGTCAATAACAAGATGTTTTTATGACTAAACGGTAATTTACGGGTACGTTGGTTCCGTTGCTGTAATGTATTATATTATTTTATTGTAGGGTTATTTTATTGCCGTGCAATAACGCCGTATTGTATTGTTATAAAAGACGTGGCTGGCAAAATAGTTATCATACAACTTGCCTAACTCGTCATAAGAATCTTGGTGGTAATCAAAATCATTACTTGTTTTATCTTCCTAGAGTCGCCGTCCGTCGTTGGTGTCAAATTTAATCTTTTTCACGCGATGTTGTCAGCGAGGGCACCATAAAATGCGAATCTCCCCAGTATACAAAAGTGCAAACTATACATACCAAAAGATCAAGCTTTTTTACGCATACGTTTGACGACAACTCGCCTAACGGAAAGCGAAGATGCGGCCTAAGATGGAACACGCTTGCCCATGAGATGCCTAAGAGACACAAGTTGTAGCTGTTTGGGAACAAAGACGATGGCAGAGCGTTCTACTCCTTAGCAGTTCGCATAATAAAGGAATCTGCGAAACGCTTAGTACGGATAGGTGGGATATTAACGACTTGCAATATACCTTATATTTTTATTTAATTTGTATCTTAGGCTACTCTTCAAACTCCATCAAAATGCTTTCACAAGCTAAATGTGGCCAAAACAAACGGACAAAAATTCTAAGATTCAGTTAAGATTTAATAATCCATCCCACTTAGTTCTGCCAAAATATCTTCAATGTTCACATACACATGAGTACATGGCTCAGTTACTACTGTGTTAATAGTTTAACAAATATATAGAATAGCTGAGATACTCTATAAATATGCGAAATAATGAAATGTTAACTCGAAATATAAAAATCTTTATGCCAATAATAAGTCAGACAGATTTTTATTACAACTAATTAGCATTTTACATCCTTAATTTTGATTACAAACGGAAACCTAATAAATAAACTGGTATAGTAAAAAATATACTAATAGATAGTGTGCACACTATTCCTACAAAAACCTACCTACGATGTTGTACGAGTTTACTTTGTATCGAGTAATTACTTAATACCTATTACAACGAAATGTTAATGAATTCTAAACGTATAGAGAGCATAACACCTTTATGTTCAAACACAATACTTGCATGTTTCAAGCCACCCCTCGAAATTCGCCCTACTATTGATAAAATACTGTAGCTAGTAAAGTGAAGCGGTTATTGAGTACTTCCCAGTCTATACTCCAATTAAAAGTCGCCCTCGGACTAAAAGTTGTCTTTAGAGTTTGCATACTGAGATTTCGAAGAGAGTGATTTTTGCAAATATTTTCATAATTTACGGCAATATCCGATACCCGAGTCATTGTCCGGCGTAGGAATCGGATTATAGTAGTTGTTCTGGGAACAGTTCGTTTTTCCCTGGATGGAAAGAACTTAATGTACATTGTCTTACACAAACACATAGCAAGATTGTAGCCTGTTCTAGTCAATATAACCCAACTTATACAGATTTCACATGCAGCCTTATTGATAAATTAACCTCGGTAACCTCAAATTGGTAAATCAAGTCTAGGTTTTATGAAATCCTTACAAATTCATCGATTGCTTCGATTTAGAAGACCTCATATTGCGCAGCGAGTTTGCATCTAAAGGAGTGCCGACTAAAGAGGTGATTTTTGCATAAGTTTGCACAATTATTACATATGCTTACAACTTATTTGCTAACTATAGCTGCACATAATTCTAGTCTTTGTTTGTTTTTACAAGCTTTTATTTAACTTGCAATGTTTGTTTGGGCCAAATCTTGCAAGTTGAATCAGAACCACTTCCTCTTATCCTACGGAGTTGAAATTTTGCATACTTGTCAAACTACGATGACAATGCAATATGGTGACAGTCAGTTGATCTGATGATGGAGACGGAAGGTGGGCATTCCTTGACGCATAATCGTAAACTATAATATTTGTTTGGACTCATTTTAATCAGCTCGCGGTTCCGATTAAGAATTTGTTAAAAGCTTGTCTTCAAAAATAGTATATTTTTCAACAAAAATATTGTTTTTAGTTTATTAAGTCATAGCAATCTCACCTAGAATTTACCTCCTAAATGTATGGAAAAGGGTACTTAAACTCACTTATATATCACCACCACTTTAGTTGGAAGACTAGGAAGTATCAGATCTTTACAGAAATAAAATCACCAATCATCATCATCTTCCTCTCTATCCAAAGGTTGTCTGGAAGAGATCGCTTTGAGCGAAAGGACCGCCCATTGTTACACCATTGTAAACATTTAACTTTACTTAATTTCTGTGTTTAAGGTGAATAATAAAGTGTTTATCTATCTATATATCTATCACAAAAAACGATTAAATAAAACAATTACCCACAAGAAAACCTAACAATCTCGTTCTAAGCTAAAAACCGATCTCAATACGTTTTATTAAAATAGATTTAGAATTAAAACGAATAATCCCAAAGTACCTTTCAAAATGGACCAATCACTGTTATTTTAACCGTATGCAGGCTTACAAGAAACAATGTGATTGGCATTGGGCATGTAGAGCAGTAGAGTCTTAATTTTTACCACATTTAGCTAATTATAACGATAGAGCAACAATAGAACAATAGTTTCCACTAAAATTGTTTTCTGCGAAGGACAACGTTGTGATTGTATTAAATTACTCTACCTGTGGTTCTTAGAACTTAGGCTTTAGGGATAAAGGAGAGAAGTTAATGAATGAGTGAGTGAGTTTGCGGTTTAACCACTGAGGTTGCGGCTTCGATTCCCGCGACGGGGCAAATGTTTGTGCACAAAAAAAAGCGCACGCATTTGTTTCGTGTCTGGGTATTGTGCCGTCCTCATGGATCCTGGTTCCCTAGATACAGGGAATCGTTGATAGGGGCCAGAATCTATGAATATGATCGTTGGGCGTATAAAAAAAGCTATAACATCGATGTGGGTTTTCTTTTTTGAGAAATTTCTCGTATTTGTAGGTATATGCTGTGACTGACGAGTGACAAGATATCTCAATGATACCATCGTAGATCATAGAGTATTTTAAAGTCGTACTTCATACCATATTATCATAGGAATTTAACGGGAAAGGTCCTCAAGTATGATTGCATTTTTGTAGGTATTTTGAAATTAGATTTGATTTATCATGGTCTCTTTATTATGGTACTGACTGAGTGATGAGACGAGCAAGTTGTTCGCCTGATGTTAAGCGCCACACCTGCCCATAAGAATTGCAGTGCCACCCAGAACTTTTAATACCATAAAAAGCAAGTAGCACTGCATTGCGCTCATCACCCCGGACATCAGATATTAAGTCCCAAATGCCCAGTAATTTCGCTGGCTACAATATTCACAAAACCGGAAACAGCTAATGCTTGCGCACTACTGCTTAGCGGCAGAATAACTGGCAAAGCTGTGGTACCTAGACAGCCTCCCGCATAAGAGAGACCTACCAAGAAATTAAAATCTTGTGATTTTCGCCTAGCATGCGCTAACTCGTTAAATATCAGAAATTTGATAGGACTTGCGTTGTCATTAGAACATGTTGCTAATTGTAATATTACTTGTTCGGTTGATCAATGGAAGCATTGACGACAGATGACGTAGAATCGTCCCCGTAAGACGATATAAGAAGGATAAAAGAAATGGTTGCTTGAGCAGTTGGCTTGGTGGCCCAGTGGTTAAGGCGTCGGGACGGTATTCCGAAGACGCAGGTTCGATATCATTTTTCTTCTTTCTAATTATTTAAAATCTTAAGACCTACCACGAGTACTACCATTCGATTATTTCATTTATACATAATGATTATGAATAACAAGCTGTGCATCCCCGATGAACACGGGCGAAGTAGGAACTTGACGATAGGTCACGTAATGTTGACGATCACGCGCGAAAACGTTATTCAAACGTAAGTTAATATGTTTGAAAAAATGTAGCAAGAAATCATAGGTCATGTAAAAACTACGGCCTTAGACTTGGAATGATTAAGTTTTTAAAACAGAATTATTAATTACTGTCTACGAATATGTAAGCTGATGATTCCATTAAAACAAGTAAACATTTTACCGACTTTAATGTATCTTCAAAGTCCAAATCAAATATCGAAATGATAATGAAATTTATATGGGACCACTTCGTTGCTATACTGAACTGAAAGCAAAAAGAATTTTTGAAATTGGTCGCCAGTTGGCGGAGAAATCGGTGAACATAGAACCTCCTCCTTTTTTGAAGTCGGTAGAAAATTAAAATTTCATACATACAATTAAATTTTTAAAATAAAAACTGAGTAAAATAATTAAACTGAAGTACTTCTCAAAAGAAAACAAATCAGACAACATGTCATTGGAGATGCATGTATTGTATTACAACAATTTACCCTTCTCATTACGTAAATACCTGCCTGTGTAATTAAATATTTTAATGAATTCCAATACACGGACAATTTAGCATAAATACGTGTCCACATAATAGTTCGGATATTTTATTAGAATTAACAAAACGTCTTTAAACGCCCGCTGCCGGCGTTAGGTATATTTTATTAGTGACCGAAGAGCCGCTGAGCCCGTTGATGTCTTTTCTTAAGGAGTTATAATCTTACCACATGTGGACGAATTCGATCGTGTTTAATTAATAATTCCTATGATTAAAAAATATTATTATTTTTATTGTTAAATATATCTAGAAATTTTCTTATAAATTTGCCAATACTTTTCTCAAAAATATATTAATTAAAACTATATATATAAAAAAAAACTTACGTGCCCAAAAAGAAGCTTCCTCAAAAAGCACTGGCACAAAATCCTTAGTAAGTTCGCAACACTAGCACACAATATTTAAAAAATAAAATTAGAAACGGTTAACGTTCCGGATTCAAAATTCGAACAGCGGCGGCGTCCGAGGTGCGCGCGCGAGTGGCGCCCGGTCACGTGCGCCCGCCCACCGCCCGGCGACACCTGTTACCCTACCAAGTTCAAAAGGCACAATCGAGATTCTAAAAATCTTTTGTTCCTTAATTCTTATGTTTTGGAAGCTTCGTCAGACACATAACAGTTTTAAATAAATTGTGTTGGATAAATCTTGAGCGTTGAATTTTTTATTTTATTATTACATAGGATAGTCGAAAGCAGGCATTGCACCTAAAGAAACCAGAACTCGGAAACGCTTAAAATATTGCCTTAAATTATTATTTATAATATTAACACCCTTTCTCTAATGTTAGCCGCGACATGACCCTTGGATTAAAAATATTACAAAAAGAAACCACTGAGCTCACCCTGTCTCGGCCCTTTCCTTTCCCTTTTCCGGTGCCGTCATCCTTTACGATAACGTATGTTCTTAACTGAACAGGTAGGTCATTCACTTGTAGTCGGATAATACGAAATTTGAGGTGAAGGTTCAGTGATTTCAAGACCTACTGAGTTATTTTTGGCCTAAGGTGATGTAGTGGTTTTGTTAACAATTTTTCAAGGAAGTAGTAAATCCTATTTTTAACCGACTTCAAAAAAGGAGGTGGTTCTCTGTTCGATTGTATTTTTTTATTAACCGACTTCAAAAAAGGAGGTGGTACTCTGTTCGATTGTATTTTAATTTTTTTAATTTTTTATGTTTGTTACCTCAGAACTCCGTCATTTATGAACCGATTTGAAAAATTCTTTTTGCGTCAGGTTCAGTATAGCTACGAAGTGGTCCCATATAAATTTCATCGATATGTGACCTTGGACTTCGAAGATACATTGAAGTCGGTTTTTGTTTTTTTCTAAAAATTAATTATTTATATCCATCAGGGCCAATTAACAGTCTCTTGTATTTAGGAAGTTGACGATAACGACGATCATGGAAAAAATACTCTACTTCTCTATCTCTACTATCTCACTTCTGTATCAAAAATAATTTATATAATTCTAGGTACTCCTCTAGCCTAGAACTTACTGTTTTTTCTTCTTGATAATTGACCCATTTCATTTGATTACGATCATTACAAATAACAATCTAACTGATCCAATAATAACAGATCTAGAGCCTCTAATCCTTTCCAATCACGCAACTAACTAAACAAGGACATTCGAACTATTAAAACAATCTATTTTATTTCAGACGCGGAAAAACAATATCGATTGCAATATTTTTTACTCGGCACCATTCACAGCTGTTTGGGGAACTGCTAGTGTTCAGTCAAGTGGTAACTTGACAGGTGGCTTTTTAATTTAGTCGGGTAACGTCGTCTAGTGAGTGCGGACGATGGCAAAAGCTCAGCCAGGTAAGCTGTTATCGTGCCAGGAAATACTCAGCAGTTATTACCCCCGCCGCCGCATACGTTGCGTTTTGGTCTATGCAATAATTTTAAATGCATTCCTGCTAACGACATGAATATCTATCAATTTTCGAATGCACATTCTCACCAAACTGATAGAGGTCTTTATGCTTTTGTTGTTTCATGCTAGGCAGGCAAAATGGTGAGTCATCTTATAGATGAACTAACAAGACGATATGACATTCTTGTTTTAAAATTTTTGTTTCGCAAAACTATCACAATATCAACTACTTAAAATAATTTACACTTGTGAATTTTTTTAATACATTATTGGCTTACGTTTGAGCAGTATCTCACCTGATGGTAAGCGACGATGCGATTGACGATGCTTGCCAAGATAGTACCTGTTCACTCGAGATTTGAACATTCCAAGATTATATGTATCGGGAAAGACTGACAAATTGGAATTCTTTTCTTTACAACTGAAATAGCTACACAACAAGATGTACGTAGGTACTACACATATTTTTTCCAACTTTATAAAAGCGAAACAATAGAAATAAAAGTTATCATTGTTAGTAATTAACATACAAATCACTGTTACCTGCCGAAATACTTCTAGAATTTAACGACCAAACGAACTAAGTAAAATAATAAAACAAAAGTACTTGTCAAAATGGAAAAGAAAACGAATCAGTCGAATGTAATGGGACATGCATGTATTGTATTACAAACATTTACCCTTCTTTGTCATTACGTAATTACCCACCAGTCTGATTAAATATTTTAAGCAAATTAAATAAGAATTTAACGACCAAACTGCAGATTACAAGTGTACCCCATATCAAAATCAATTTAGCGGCAAAATCACAGGCTAAACATACTGATCAGCTGAAGTAATTTCCAATTATCGTGATAGGCCGCGACGCCAGTCACGGTTAGGATAGCCACAAGAACTTGGTGAATTAAGATACTGGTGGACTGCTTATGAGCCTACACGGGGCTCGGAGAACTTCGTTAGGTGATCAATTTTTGTAAAGTAGAAATTCTGCATTTTTTATGCATATGAACGACGAGACAAGCTAGTCGTCTGCCTGATGTTTAGAGCCGCCCTTGCCCATAACCCATAACGCAGTGCCACACAAAATTACTGCAAGGAACTTCATTGCGCTCGACACCCCGAGACATCATATTAAGTCTCATATGCCTAGTAATTTAAATATTGTCTCTTTATAGCATACGGTTGTCTGGAAAAGATCGCCGTTTAGCGATAAGACCGCCTATTGTACCTATCATAAGAAAGTATGTTCAAAATTTAATTACTTCTTAAGTGCAATAAAGTGTTGTCTGTTCTATTCTAATTTCGCTGGCTGCAATGCCCTTTAAACCGGAACACAGTGACGCTTGCGCACTTTTTCTTAAAGTGTCCTTATGAAACAGCCTAGTTCTGTAAATTACAGTCACCCTAGTTATGCAAAGCCCAAACCATAGAAAGCTTTCAAATAGCAACGCAGCCGGTTTATCACGAAGTGGTGATTTTGCGTAATCATCTCCGTTAGCCGATGAAAATCTGTGATGGGTGATGCTAGTGAAAGTACCAAGTACATAAGTAGGGGTAGAAGTTTTTTTTATGGAACTGAGCGATGAGACATGCAAGTCGTTCGCCTGATGGTAAGCGTCACGCCTGCCTATAACAATTGCAATGCTACCCAGAGCTTTTAATAGCGTAAAAAGCACTGCAATGAGCTCATCACCCCGAGAGATCAGATATTAAGTCTCATAAGCCCAGTAATTTCGCTGCTTACAATGCCTTTCAAACCGGAATGCTTGCGCACTACTGCTTGGTGGCAGAAAACTTGTAATGCTGGCAATATAACTGAAATTAAAGTAACTAAACAAGTCTAGCTTCGACAGTGTTAGTGGCTACACGTCTTTTCTTTTCTATAGAGTATGTCTAGCCAAACAAAGTTAGAATTGGCTTCCAGTTTGATGTTCAAGGAAAGTTTCAATCTATACTAGATAGCTTTGTACTATGAGAGAAGGGTTTAATAACATAACATACGATATTCAAATTCGTCTTTGTCTTCTTTTAATATGCCCTGTTGCTCTACAATTTAAATATAACGATAATACAGTACCTAGAACATAAAGCTACCGTCTCATATTGACGAGCGCAATGTCGCGAAAAATGCTGCCATACCAAGTTCTGGGTGGTGCTGCAACTGTTTAGGGTAGGCGTGTTGCTTATCAGGCGAACGACCTGCTCTTCTCGTCACTTAAATTCATTACAAGTACACGTTTTATCAAACAAAAAAACCGACTTTAATGTATCTTCGAAGTCCAAGGTCAAATATCGATGAAATTTATATGGGACCAATCCGTAGTTATACTGAACCCAACGCAAGAATTTTCCAAATCGATTCATGAATGACAGAGTTCTGAGGTAACAAAGATAAAAAACAATCGAATAGAGAACCTTCTCCTTTTTTAAGTCGGTTAAAAATAGTTCTACATAGAAGCTCTACCGTTCCACCAAGCAGTAACGCTTTACATGCGTTCCGCTTGGTAGAGCAGGATCGCCAGTCAAATTGAGGGTGTCCGAGACTCTACCTGTAACAAACCGTCTCGGTGCAATGAAGACAAGCGTATACTTTAGAAGTTTTGCTACAGAACATTTTATGTCTTTTACGATATTTGTGAATTTATCATGCGCCTTCGCCTATATTTTAACAAGCTTTCCGTTTCGCTACTTTGCTGGTGGTTTTACCCGTTTTTTATGGGTATTTCAAGAAATAATTTTTAGTTTTAGCAAGCACTTGTGGCAAGAGGAAGATAAGTGCTAGTATTTTATCCTTAATTATTAAAGTTTTTGCTGATTACATTTTTTGTTTCAACAATGTTTCTCCCTCTGCAAGTACCTTGTGTTTTTCCATAGACAGAAAAATCTTTAGTATACACACTAACTGATTCTTAACATGTCCCTACCCCAGTTACCTACATCACACGGTCATCAGTAACAAGGTAATCTTAACCTTACAACGCCGTGGTACGTGTGGCAGGAAGCTCGGACAAGTGGGGCTCCCGAGCCGGCAGCGGAGCGCGACCAGCCACAGTGAATCTAAGAAAGTTACTTTTGCCTGGTGTGTTTTGTCTTTTCTTTAGGTCTCTTATGGCGAAGTGCAGGATATGATTCTAGTGCAGACGACGAGGCATTCGTTCAGTGATGAGTATTTGGGCAAATCGTTCAGAACGATTCGTTCTGAGCTTCTTTCGAGAGCGGTGATTGTTGATCAGAACAGTCGCGGTGTCGCGATGGCAGTTCATAAACATTGTCAAAATTTCATCAGTTCCACAAGTTACTGATGTGTTTGTCGACTCTCAAATGAAACGGTGTGTAGGAGTTAGGTAGAGGTTTTTTATATTATAGTAAAATCTGGGCTGATAAAAGTAATGACAAGATTGACTTTAGTTCGTAATACTAAGTAAAGTAAGAAAGCATACGAGGAGAGAAGCTTTCTTACTCGTACTTATTGACTGTGTCAATAGTGCATCACTGACCCTTTCCAAAGCCTACTTCTCTCGCTACTCAGTTACAACAAACTAGTTATAATAGTTGTTTATTCATATTCCTACTGCAAATAAAAAATTTGTACCTTGTCTCAATGAGAAGGATAAAAATTTCTTGAAGTGTTACCAAGATTATTAACAATTTAACAACGAAAAGGTGCAGGCAGAAAATCTCCAGGAAGTTATTAATGTAGTTTGTGAATTTAATTAACGGTTTACATAAGCAAAGAATTTCCGTGAGGAATATTATATGTAGCTCGTAAGCTACATATTACATTATTTCAAACAGTGTTCTAAATTACGATTTAGAACACTGTTTGAGGTCGTTTTTGTTTCGAACAATTATTTATTTCAACAAGCACGGCATGCCATCTTTTATCCTTATTAATTTACGTACCTAATTTGTAATTAGAATTTAATCTATAAAAGTGACTTGAAGTGACTTAGGTATTTAAATTTACCTTTTGAGCCCGTCCAGACGTAGCTTTTTTTTCGGGTCGGTTCTATATGAAAATACACCCAGATTGAAGAGTTAGTACATTTATTATTGTACAATCAGTTTGTAGGATTTTTAAGGGCTTATAATTATTTTTGTAAAGATAAGCATCATCTGTCTATGTTTTACCTGCCTCTATGAAGGAATATATATGTGAGGATAGTTATTATATTCTGCAGTGATATCAGAGGAAAGGAATTGTGCGCATCTTTGCATAATGTTGTAAGGTACAACTAGACGTACATCCTACTTTCAAATATTTTAGATGTAGATATGACTTAGCGATGGATGTAGGTGTGCCTCATGGAAACTACTAAATTAAATAAATAATAATGAACTTGTATTAGTTTTATTATGAAAATTAACGTGGTATGGGCACATTATTAATAATAATTTACGGGTGACACTCACGTTCACGAAACTATAGTTGGACTACTCCAATTTAAACGTGAGTGTCACCCGTAAAATATTATTAATAACTATTAAATTATGAATCAATGTGAATGAAATGTATAACAGCACAATAATGCACTACTAAATTTCAATGGCGCAACCAACAACACACAAATGGTTTACGTAATAAAGACCTAATTGATACACATTCACAATAACAAACTAGCAATTTTTAGTCTTTGCTTCTCCTAAGCTTGATGTTCCTTGTGACGTCATGTATTGTGTTGTGTTTATGTATTGTAGTTTCTTCACCTCAAAAAATCATATAAATTTTATATTTTTTATTATATCAAAAAATATTAATTAGAAAACGCGTTGGCTCATAAAGCTTTTGTAAATGAATTTTATAGTTTATGTCTGTACATCTTTAATTGTTCATTCTTGTTAATAGCAGACTCCATTCAATTTACTTGGTCACAGTTAGCCAAACTGAAGTACAGGGTACCCCCAAGATTCAATCAACTATATTTACAAAAGGGCCATGAATTAATAATTGAATCAAGAGAGAAATAGCGTAAAACAACTTCGCAATTAACTATAATTCAGTTTATAACAAAAAAACTATCTTCAATTCTGATGTGTCGATGAAATTTATATGGGACCACACTGTAGCTTTACTGAACCCAACGCAAAAATAATTTTCCAAATCGATTTATCAATGACGTAGTTCTGAGGTAACACACATAAAAAAATACAATCGAATTGAAAACCTCCTTCTTTTTTTGAAGTCAGTTAAAAATGATTTGATCGTGCTACTATACCATCACTAGCGTTTTTGATCAGTGGAAACTGGCCTACGGACCTAATAAGATTAAAATCAAATATTTTTTTAGGAAGAGTTTTGATCTGTGTGCATAACAGACCTCAATTTCTTTATATCAAGAATTGAGCCGAATTTACATATGTACATATTTTCTTACTACCTTACTTTTAAAACTTATATTTTCAAGGGGTCTATAAAAACTAAACTTTGGGAAACCCCGCAATAAAGATGATCTCAAAGTTCCCAAACGGTTATGCTACCCGTGCGAACAGTCTCAAGGCACAACAATGGTTAAAAAACTCCTTCCACGCCAACGGACACAATCGAGCTTCGGAATCCGTTGGGTGACTCATAGGAAGGCTATGTATGCACTTACTATAGTAGCTCGAACGAAACTCACGTATTGTCACATGTCGTGGTGGAAACTTAAAAAAAAAAGGTTTTTATGTTAAACCAGTCGTGGTAGAGTTTCTTATATAGTTAAGGCTTGGTTTGCGTCATTCTAATTCTTTGTTAGCCTCGATTCGATCTAGTTGTAAGCAACTTTGACTCAAACCATTATGATTGGATCTTGTCAAAATATAAGTCTGGTTTCTGGTTGGTTATATAACCGTGATTTACCTAATAATATCATCATCATCAGCTTGTATCAGTTCATTGGACATATGCCTCTCCCATAGCACACCACTTAGCCCGATTTTCGGTTTTTGTTCTCCAGCCTCCAGCCTGAATACATCGTCGCTCCATCTAGTCACAGCCTAATAATATGATCTCGGAATATTATGATGTATGGTGGTTATGGCGAATGGTCTTCGACTTTTGCGTGAGTTTGTGACAAGTAGTAATGCTTTGTTTCAGCAGCTTTGCAAGTTGCGAGTTGACTCGAGTACTTCCACAATGTTTTACTTGTTCCAACTGTCGCGGACCGCAGATATTTGTTGCGCAAATATTTGTCAACTGCTGCGACAACTGAAGCACGTTAACCTTGCCTTATCTCTTTGCAGTTGAATGTAATCTGTCAGGTTCTCAAGAACATGCTTATCTTGTAATTTGCTATTTACTTAAGTAGATACCGAACTTCCAAGGAGGTTTGCTCTAAATTTTGAAATCAACATATTTTTTTACAACTTAAAGCATTTTTAAGACATTATGAATCGCATACCTTAAAGTAATATACGAGCTTATATAGTTTTTTTTTTACGCTTAATAGATCTATGTTTGGCCACCATCTTGCCTGATGTGAAGCGATGATGTGGCCTAAGATGGAGCACATAGATCTAGAGAGTGACGGCAGTTGAGCGGCTGCTCAGACCCGTCTCACCTATGGTTCACCGAACATTATCCCGAAACACGACTAGATCGCTTGACGACATGGCTTTGTTCGGTGGGTGGTGTTACAACCACGGCCAAAGCCTACCACTCCAAAAAATAGTTCATTCATATACATAATTTTAGCTAGTTAATATATAAATAATAAAAATTGGATTAAAGTTAATGTATAAAGTAAATTAGCTCCAACCGCCAATATATCTTATACAGTCATATACTATAGGATAGGATTTGATAGGAAACACAGCTATAACATAGCTATGTTTCCTATGATTTTATAGAAACCAAGAGATATTTACGTACCATTTCCAGTTGATGGTATATTTATTCCTAGAGATTTGTAATGAGTGAGTTCATGAATCAGCGGTAGGTAGGTATATATGTAGCCATAATATATAGACGCGTGAGTATCTGCAAACATTATCGAATCTTATCATATACTGACGTCAGCACGTTATTCAAATAGTTATAAATCAGGCATTGTTAGATCAATCACCTGATTGCCAAATCCCATTGAGGCATTCATTTAAGCTCTAAAGCTTTCGTGAGTCAGATTCGTTTCAAGGTGATCATCTCAAGAGAACCAGTCAGATTGTAGGACTTTGACCTACTGAGAACAGTTGATATTTCTTTGGATACTCAGGTAGGTTGCGAGAATGTTTATTGTGGCAAGGTTCTTACCTGTCTGATTTTATTTGGGGTTGTATGTAAGTATAGCCTTCTAAGAACTCGTTCAGGGTTACGAGACTTGGGGTGTCATCGCCCGTTTTGCGTGGTGACGTCATGCATGATGTTCCCAAAATTTTGTTTTTGTGTTTTTTCAAACCTGATAGTCACTTTTCAACCTGCATTATTTTGTCCCACGATTAGAGCCACAGTAGTCTGAGCGGGATCAATTTATATAATGAAGTGCTACTTAAACATGAGAACTGCACATATCTAGATCTTTGTAATTATATTTTTGAAAGTAGGTTTTGTCTGTGGATTTGATGTGTGCCATTATTTTAGCACATTGTTGAATGCACATGGTTCGGAGACCCTGCTGTGCTGTTATTTTAGACTTATTAATAAATCTCTTCACTTTCTTGTCCCTTCCTCTTCTATTCGTATTTATACGGATCCTTGTCGTTATTGCACTAACCAAAATTAATAAATACGCCCAACGATCACATACATAGGTCGTGGTCTAACTAGGATTTCTTATATCTAGGTAACCAGGAACTATGAGACCCACAATACCCAGACACGAAACAAATGCTTGTTTTTTCTTTCAGTGCACAAACATTTGTCCCGTCGCGGGAATCGAACCCACAACTTCGATGGTGTACGAGATTAGAGCCAACCTGCCCAACCACTACACCATAGAGGCTGTCAACTATATTATTTACGTCCACTGGAGGAAAACCCTGTCCACAACATTGATACCTTTTTCTGTGTGTCACGCAGGTAATAGGGAAATAACCTCAGTCAATATTTCCAATACGCTTTTAAATAACACTTAAGTTCTACCTTAATTGAAGTAAACCGCAAAATAATATAAAAGTAATACCTATGTATATGATTATGTATATAACTTACTTGCATTGCAAGTGAGTATAAGTTCAAGTGATTGTAAGTATTACTAACTTAATATATCATTTTGAAAAGTTAAAGGTGTTTTTGTAGAGGTCGCCTCGGGCTGAGTTTCGTGAGACCCGACGGTTGCATCTTCGCTTACCTACTTCGGAGCTTCGAAAGGTCGCGTGTTCGCGTTGTCAGGTAGAAACCGGTATTTGAAGATGTTAATATCTTTTGTTTTAAGCAAATATTCATTTAGCTTATTAGTGTGAATACCAATGACGATATAACCATTGATTTTATGCTCCTTGGTGAATACTGTTTTACCCAGTTTAATGTACTCGTACTTCTGGAGTTGTAAGTATCAAAAAATTTTATAACTTCATATGCGACACTGTATCGATTTCTAATGGAATCAGGCGTGACGTTGCTTAAATTTATTCAGTTACATTACATATTTTCATTGCCTTTTAGTTTTGTATCGACGTCGTTTATTTTACGATCCGAACGGAACTGAAATAATTATTATATTCATATACATAAATAGGTTTTTTTATGTTTTATGTTATTTCGTAAACGTATGTAGAAAGATAATTCTGGTGGATGATGATAGAGTATATGATAATTTTTTTCACTTAAGAAGTCAACTACTAACGAGAACCGTGTGGCGGCATCGGCATAGAATGGAAACAGACATTTGAATCAGCAAAAAGTATCTCTTTTCTCACGAAAACCGTCTTGGATTGGGGGCTTTTGGAGCTCCAATGACTGTGCATTGACTCATCCAGATGCAAGGTTTAATGTTTTAACTTGCGGTCATTAACTTCGGTTCATCAACTTTTTAATTGAAGCCTTCAAATTGGTTTCGGAAATATCATCAGAGACTTTTACACGTGCAATTTCCTTTATAATGAGGACTTTTTTATGAAATGCAATGACGTGAAGAGTAAGGTAAAATAATACAATACAATAACACTTTATTGCACACCAAATAACATAGACACAATTATGACACATAGTGACAAAGTTCTGGATGGTGCTGTTATTGTTATGGGTTGGCGTATTGCTTACCATCAGGCAAACGACCAGCTCGTCCCGTCATCCAGTTACATAAAAAAAAACATAGTAGACATAGACACATAATGAAAAATAAAATAAAAGTCACAAAATACATCATAGTTTTAAAACTTTGAATGGCACGGTCATAATAATGAAAGAAGTTTTGTATTGCACTCAACAAGATCCTCAAGAAGACCCTGTCCCTGTCTCCTGCTACCTCGTCAATCCACTTGACATAAGCAGATTGGACATTATAAACTAAAATTGTATCTAAAATGTTTACAACCGAGCCAGTTAAACTAATTAGTACTAATGAGTTGTTTATATTGAAACTCAATATAAGGATATCAGCGCAGCGCCTTGATTCTGGTTTCACTTCTCACTTATTTATTCCGTTTGTCTTGTTGTCAATATATCATTATATACCTGCTACTCGTACAACTTAGCGTAGGGACTTTTAACAAAACATTAAATTTAAACTATCCTAATCGCCAAAACCAATAAAGTTTATAAATAGAACATTCTACAATGCACTAAACACATATTTTAGTCAGTGCTAATATTGTTACCAGACGTGAGAATATTATTATTACGTGTTGATCCTTATATTTCAAGTTCACTCTTCCGATCGAAGGATTTAAGTCCTTGACTCCAATGACGTCAGCGTCATGCCAACTGACGTTTTGTAAAAAAAGTTGCAGGGATGCAGGAGTGCCAAACATTTTAGCAAATTTATTAACATTACTGTTTACTATCTGCGCCCTGCGGTTTCACCCGCCGTTTACCGGGATAAAAAGTAGCCTATGTGTTAATCCAGGGTATAAGCTATGTCCACACCAAATTTCATTAAAATCCATTCAGTAGTTTTTGCGTGAAAGAGTAACAAAGATACATCCATTCTTACAAACTTTCGCGTTTATAATACTAGTAGGATGATATTGCGATGGTGTGAGCAATTGTAAAAGTTAATCTATTGTAGCAAATTATGATTATTTTCAAAAACCTTTGTGGTATTAAAACTGCGACCTCGGCCTTCTACCGCTTCTTCATTACCATAAATCTAAGTCTAACTCACGCAACGCACTTTTTGCTAATGTAATTCAAGACATAACGACATATATTTTGATGAAACAGTTCAATTTTGGCAAGGCGAAACTAGTTTGTATTATAATATTCTTATGTTATTTTCGAAGTGACATTTATACGGTGTCAAGGTGATTCGAACCTCTTTAGTCCGGTAAACTGGTTATATATTAGAATGATTCGGCTTTAGGTGGCCCCTATTTATATTAATGAAGTTGTAATGGCCACCAAAAACAATATGCACATTCATCATTGTCATTAGCTTTCGGTGCCAGCTTATTTGGTCACTAGTATCTGGGACTATTGGTAGCATTGTGAAACTTTGCAGTTTACTACCTGTAACCTCTAACTTGATGGCGCCAGTGCTCTTCATGACGATAATCATTCATTCTTCCTACATACTATTTGGTGACAGATTATATCCTGCAAATTGATCCTGCAAATTGATTGCTGTCACTTAAATCTTCGTGCTGCTTTGGTTGCCATCTCTCCAGTTACTATTCATCAAGTGTTCCTTACAGTTCCTCATCACATGATCAGCTTACCGCAAAGACAATTAAACAACATTCACAATACCTAGTCATTGCATTCAATAAGCAGAAAAAAGGTATGCCTACATGTTTATTGGAGTGAATCTACAAATAATTGGAATGTAATTTACTTCGCAAATTTATTATATTTGGTATTGTATTAATGATTTCATTCGCGGGATCTTGAATGGATCGTGTAAGTCGAACCTAACAGGCTTTATTAACATATATTTATATAGCTAAATAACCTATCTTTACTCTGCTGCACAATATCCTCATAGGTATGTAGAAATGTTTATAAAGACAGTAGACATAATCAGCATTTTACGGATATGATAGTTCACAAGTACTCAAAGGTTTTGTAAATACTCAACGCAAACTTGAACTGCTATATTTACGAAAATATATATAATATTTACGAAAACAATAGCATACCAAACAATATTGGGATATTGGACGGCAATGAAGTTAAAAAATGTTTGTGTGACGGGCATATATATAATAAAAAAAATTCGGTAGAGTAACCTTGAAATCGCAATGTTCCCAACCCCTGACAAAGGATAGTGGGGTTCAGTTCAAGTCAGGTGTCCGCAAATGACCACTTGCTTTTGTGACTTTGACTACATGATCACTACTCGCTCGTAAGTCAATCATTTGCCTGACCATCTTAGGTGGTCCGTGATGGTGATTTGAGATACAGAAGGACTTGCAAGGACTCGGCCTCTGGCATCTCGGTGCAAGTGAAAATAAAATGCCTATGTATTTTAAGTACTACCTTTACCCATTGATCAGTTATACGATACGATAAATGATAAAACTTAACACAAAAAGTAATGCTTTTTTTATTTTTTAGGCAAGTTAAATTAACAGAGGCCCATAGAATATATACCTTACAGACTAACATAGGTATATACAAAAATATAAACATTTTTTTTTACGCTTAATATGTAGATATATGTTTGGCCACTATCTCGCCTGATGTGAAGCGATGATGTGGCCTAAGATGGAGCACATAGATCTAGAGAGAGACGGCAGTTGAGCGGCTGCCCGTCTCCCAGATGGTTCACCGAACATCGTTATTATTCTACTACACAACACAAAAAGGAATTGTTTTTGCCGACATTCCTTATAGCGGCGGTAGACTACCCCTGTTTGCCAAAAGTCTGGGATAAGGAACATCTTCGCATGTTCCGCTAGAACTGAAACCTAGAGCGCGTAGGTAGGACTTGAAATCTGTGGTCCTGGTCTGCTCCAGCCGCGACAAACTCGCTGACGGGTTTCTTAGGTGAACTCCGCTTTTGTTTTATGTGTAGATATAACTAATTATCGTATTTTGTAAATTGTCGGATTTTACCAGAAGATACTCTGATAGTAACGTAGTTACAAGTCTTCTTCTTAGCGAGTCGATCCTTCGGCTTTATAACAATTGGACCAGTACTCCGCCACAAGCACAGCATTGTCCGTGGCATTGTACAGGTCCTCGCGTGTACAGGTGGCGGGACACGCAGGGCAAGACAGAAGGTGTGCCGTAGTCTGGGGAGAGACACCACAATCGCATACACTATCCGAGCTGCACATGTTAGTTACAGTCTAGAGCGAGTGTGGCTCAGCAGGAACTCATGCGCCTTTCGATCAGACGCACCTGGGTTCGAATCCTGACGCGGCCCTGCAGCAATGACTTATAGTTAAGTGCAGATTTTGCTCTCGCTCTAAAACGGTGAAGGAAAACATCGTGATGAAACCCGCTTACGCGCTTTGGAGTGGTTGGCTCTGGCCGTGGGTGTAATCCCACCCACCGAACAAAGCCATGCCGTCAAGCGACCTAGTCGTGTTTCGGGATGATGTTCGGTGAACCATCGGGAGACGGGTCTGAGCAGCCGCTCAACTGCCGTCTCTCTCTAGATCTATGTGCTCCATCTTAGGCTACATCATCGCTTCACATCAGGCGAGATAGTGGCCAAACATAGATCTATTAAGCGTGAAAAAAAAAGTAAAACAAATACATGAATCACACTAAATTTATATCGGCTTATCGGCATAAGGTCCAAGTTAAGCCTAACCGTATTAATTTATGAGATGCTATCTATAAAGACGGCATCTTATCTTTGTTCCTTCTGTTAATGCCCATCATTAGAAGTATTTATGAATCTTGATAATAGAATTCACCGTTGATGAGTTATCGTGAATTGGGTACTTAAAATAACTAGAAATACGAGTAGCCTATATTGTGAACAATAGGTATAAATCATTGTATTAACAACTGGTTAGCCTCAGGCTGAAAAGCCGTCTTGACTTCCTAGTTTCCATGTGTTGAAAGCTCTGAGTTTAGGCATAATGATATTAATCTTATCCAAAAATCAAGAGCGAGTGGGAGCACGTGCGAATTTCGATCTGACGCAACCGAGTTCCAATACCGCTGGCCCGCACTACTGATTTTCTTAAGTCTGGCGCGGATTTAACACTGGCTCTAACAATGGTGAAGAAAAACATCGTGAGGAAACCAGCATGTCCAATAATTTATCACAATAATTCAAGGACATGTAACATCCACCAACCCGCACTGGACCAGCGTATGGATTATGGCCAGTATGGCTCTCTATGAGAGAAGGCCCGTGTCCCAGCAGTGGAAACGTGATGGGCTGATGATGATGATGATGATGATATTAATCCGGTAAAATTCTTAACTACTGCTTTTAAGAACCTTTGTTTTATAAATTAGTGAAAATTGTATCATATTTCTTCTAACCAATTCTTAATTAAGTTGAAAGTAGGCAAAAACCATAATTCCTTCCTTATTAGTAGGTACTGTAATACAATTGTTATTGTGTTATATTTTACTATATATGTTAGTCTGTAAGGTATATATGAGCCTCTCTTAATTTTACTTTGTTGTACTTTAATACTGCCTGATAAAAAAAAAAATAGTCTGCTTCAATTGCTTCTTTCTGTAAGTAATTTTAGCTGCAGTACAATTTTATTTGTCCGTAGAGTTTAAATAAATATCACTTCACATCAGTCGAGATAGTGGCCAAACATAGATCTACTATTAAGCGATAAAAAAAAAACAAAATCTTAATTTATGTAAGGCACACACACACTCACAGAGAGAGAAATGAAATGATATTTATTTGTAGGAAACACGGTCATAATAAAGTTTACAAAAGTTTTTAGAGTTCTGCGTGTCTCACCATTTCTGGCATACAAATTTTCATAATATTACATTATTTAAATTGATTGAAATAAAATGTCCCATGCATATAATTAGTACAGTAAATGTCAAAGATTAATTTAAAAAATACATAACCATTAAACATCAAATTAAATCAAATTGCCTTAATTATTCACACGCACAATATGTCAAATAAAAAAAAAAAATATATGTCCATAATGTCACTAGTCTTTGCAATTAAAAAAATCATTTAAATTATAAAAACAGTGATTGGCAAGCCATTCATGCAATTTATTTTTAAAGAAGTTTAGAGGCAGTTCTCTTATATGTCTAGGAATTTTGTTAAATATTTTAATAGTCATAACATTACAGTTTTTTTGACAAAGTGCGGTTTTACAGATGTACATTTTTAGTCGGGTGTGTGAGAGAGAGAGAGAGAGAGAGAGAGAGAGAGAGAGGGAATCATTTATTATGTCCAAACCCATAGGGCCTGTAGTAAGAAAGGTTTATATGTAGTTTTATAAATACGTATAGCTCTATGATCAAGTTCAAGAGAGTTATCATTTATCAGCTATGTTCGGCAGAAATTGCTCCAATTGTAAATGGTGCAATTTGCTAAGTAGCAACGTCCTTGCTTTCGAAAAATTCGAGAACCACTCACCTAGAAACGGAATAAGTTACGTTATGCTTCCTATTTTGAGATAGATACCTACATTGCAGTTTTGATGAATATTTACTGAAATGGCTAGATGTACAAAAACATCGATGGTTGGCTAATTTTGAGATAAGTCGAAGTAAAGTGTAATACTTATTTGGATCGTGGGTGGTCGTGGTCAGTTTCTTGTGTTTATTTCATAGACTATAGTTGCTTTAATTTCTTGCTAATTAATTTAGTAATGGTAATATAAGAATTGGGTTAGAAAATTACTGCAAGAAATCAATAAAATTCTTAACTATTACTTATTTGTTTGAAATTTAAACTAGTTCAAAAACTTCTTAAGTAAGGTAAGCGCGATAAATTCATGACCTATATAATAATTCTAAACAAAGTATGATATCTCTATACAAGTCTAGTTCTCTACCAGAGTAGAGTATGGGAAGGACTTTGACGATTATCCATCTTTTATTTATTCTCTGACTTCAGTAAAAGTAAATTTATTCAGCACTTACATTTTCTGTCGCCAGAATGAAGTAGTGATTGATTTTTTTAATACTACATACATAATTCTCTAGACTAAATCCATCCAAATCTTTTCAGGCGGACAATTATATGGTTTTTTTTTGTTTGAATGTAGATAGAAATTTCTATATGGCACAAACAAACTTGTAGGTAAATAGACGACGTGAATGCAAGTAAGCTTTATCTTATTAATATACAGGTTCAATAAAACATATTTTTCTCTCTTATAGTTTCGAAGGTCCCCATACTAACCCTTCTCGATGTTACACCCTGTATTCCAGCCATTTCATAATTATAAGCCACACCCATTAGTGCTAACGAACTATACTTTCTTGAACAGCTACATAAGGAAAAGCAGCTGTTAAAGATTGTTTTGGAAAGAAGTCCGATCGCAAAAAGTTGCATCATCGAGCCGCGAGCCAGCGACAGTGAAAACGCAGTTGCTTGCGCAACAGTGGGCGCAGATATGCGTGAAATTGTTGATATGCAATTGTGCATGCCGAGGAATTTTATCTTGCTTCTCGATGTTTATTGATAGTCTGAAACATAATGAAAGTATCTAGTGTAATTCCGCTAAATATTAGTTGTTAGAATAATGTACCTATGAGTGGGGGTAGATAGCAAATATAAAATAAATTAAAAATATGTAAATAAATATTAATTTCTAAACTTTTTTTAATAATAAATATGATAGTCAGTTTAATAATATAAGGTATAAAATGTATAAAAATTAACTTAGTAAATAATGTTAAATAAATTAAGAAAACCCTAAAACAAACCCTAACCTGATAAGCTAGCTGAAGAATAGCTTGCTTGGCATTTTAGAAAAAATTCCGCAACGTGACGCCTGATTCCATTAGATTGGTTTATTGATAGTTTTCCCAAAGAATACTAACTATTACGTTTTGCTAGCAGTAATGTTGTTTTCGTGGTTTGTCTGCTAATGTGAACGGCAGCTGTACTTAGGTTTAATATTCACAGAAAGCTAAACACACTACATCTTTGGATATATTGCGAGGTTTCTAACTGCACATATGAAATAAAGTCGCTATCCACGTCCTCATTTCTCTTTCTAAACTGCGCAACGGATTTTGATACGGTTTTCACTGTCATTTAGAGTTTTTGTTATAAGAGAAAATTCAATGTTTTGTAATGAAGTCGTCAAAAAAAACATCACATTAGTAAATTGCAACCGGGCAAAGCTGGGAGGCTGCTGTAGAGTACACTTGTTCTAGTACACATCTTGTTCCTGTTATTTGTGAGCTGCCAAAGCGCCTGTATTAAATATAACAGCAACGGATAAAACTATTTAAAGTATTTGCATATAGATTTTATTTAGGCGCAAAAAAATCTTATTTCCGTAAATTATTCTAAAGGCCCCTTATAGTTGTCGGGGTAGAATAATTAGGTATGCCGGAAGCCTTATTGGAGGGATCGAAAAAGCAAGACCTTTCCAACGTACCTCAGCGAAAGAACCAATACGTGTTACTATGTTCTCTTACTGTGCAATACTGTGGAAGTAATAAAATAAAACAATCCAATAAAATAAAGTCTTTATTATTTAATCATATCTGTTCTAAGTGCTATTCTAAGTATTCTATGTGCCGTAACCACCTCTGAATCGATGGTCCAGACTGCCGTAGGTGGGTCGGTACTTGGGCGTGCGCTGGCTCCAGGGACTCTGCCGGTTCTTGTAGCTGGAGCACGCGATCAGACTGTTCATGGCGGGCGGACGGGACCTTTCCACGCTGACGCCGCAGCGGCGACTGAAAGATAATTGCAATTTAGTTTTTTGTAATGTTTTTTTTTTATGTAACTTTTTTATGCGCCACCCAGAACCTTGTTTTGAAAAATCCTGCGCAGCACATCAATGCGCTCGTCTCCTTGAGACAATAATAGCTCTCAAGTCTCTTAATGCCCAGTAATTTAGCTTATTACTGGTGTATACTGTACCATTGCTGCAAAAAATTCTCCTATTTCTTTTTGAGTCTCGGTTCCCTGTCCACTGCAATTTACATTTCTGCTAAACTTAGTTGTTTGCTGTTTTGGTAAAGCAAGTTAGGTCATTTCATTTTATTATTTCAGCCCGTGTCCCGTGTCACTGCTGGGTATAGGCCTCCTCTCCCTCACGCTGATTTCCTACCCCCTTCACTATATCTTCGGACCGGTGGTCGGCCTACTTGTCTACGCTAGTCTCTCGGCCACAATTCTGTAACGCTCACAAATAGAAAATATAATAAGTTTTGTCATCTCACTTACTGTCCATCCTTCCCCGTATGGGCGTCGTAAGTAACGAGGTCCATCATCCCCGTTCTTTTCCCATCCGTTTCTTTAGAATCCCTATAATCAGCAAATAAAAAATTATTGAGAAGACGACCATGCTCGTACCTCTTTGGTCTAGGCGGCGGGAACTTGTCTCCTATGAGCACGCTCTCGTCCAGGGTTCCATCGATCTGAAGGAGGTCGCCGGCTGATACGGAGACGTCCATCTTGTACGAGCGATCGCAGGTCCACAGGAACAGTAGGACTAGTAAGCCCTGGAAATGAATGTCGCTTAGAACTAATTCTGAACTTTATTCGCAAAAAACTGATGACCTCATGGCATTAGTCCATAAAGAGTTCCAGGGATGTGGTATCTTGGGACGCGCGACTTGCCATTGGAAGCTTTAAAGAACCATGTTGTTGAGTCTTATTAGGTAAATACTGAATGAGAAGAAATGTCTTTAGTATAATTGCTGAAGGAAGCAATATTTTTCTACATAATATATTAACATGATAAGAATTTTTAATTTATTTACCACAACAATATGCAGAATAAAGATAAACAGCGTAGAGCTTCTGAAGCCAATAGAATCGAACAGCAGACCAGACACAGTCGGTCCTATGAAAGCGCCGAGAGCAAATGTTGACGTCCACATGCCGGAGACCAGGCCATACGTCTCGATGGAGTTGGGCAGACCACTTGCACTGGAAAGTGAGTAAAATATTTATGAGTCAGCTTCATCCTCAGGAAGTTGGGACAGGTATCAATGAATGTCGTATGCGTCTTAGCTGTTTTCAGAAAACCCTTGATGCACGTTAAGCATCTTAAGAATCTATTGCTTGATACAAAATTAGAAGTTTGGATATGAAAGGACATAAGATGTTTACAAATTATATACCTGTACCATTGTATAGAAACGAGCAATTTTATTGTACTTACATGGCAGTACCTAGAGCGTCGGAGAAAGATGCTACAAGTTGGCTGCCTAAGCCCATTCCGTGGAGTATCAGGCCACAAATTGTTACCCACATAACCCTGAAATTAGAAATTTAAGCAGTGATTATTTGCAGCATTAGGTGTTCGTATATTGTTTTGAAATAAATTAATTGTGTTGATGATTGATTGAGTGATAATACCTTCTTGTATACACATAATATAACGAAAGATAAATAAATATATAACTTAAAACTTAAATAGTGCTGTGGGCGGTCGAACCGCTAAAAAGAGTATTCTTGTGATTATACCTATTTGTTTAAAAAACATAATAGAAAAATGTAATAATAATAGTTAAGAACAAATGATTAATGCACTGCTTGAATTCTATGTTTTGAGTTTCCTTAGACTTAAGTACCTAGTTGATGCATGCTTACTGTTTTAAATTTATAAGTTTATAATAAGTTCTCTTCATAAGCAAAATTGTAATTTCTTAAAGAGAATAAATGTTCTTTAAACCGAAATAATGTGTTTTCTTTGTCCGTCAGCTTAGGAGCAACCTGCATTTTTAGTGAATAAAGAATTGATACTTCACAAGTCAATCTCAATATTACTTTTATCTATTCTGTGCTTATACCTATATACATACGTAAACATACTTTCGCGCAGGCACCATCGGATATGACAAACTATCAGGGTGATGACCATGGCAATTTTAATTCAATGTAGTAAGCTTTATAAGACCAGGGGTTCTCCCTTCAACTCAATTTCCAAGGTAGTGTTGGTTCTTACGTGGGCATGTCGAAGAAAGGCGCAGGGCCAATCAGCAGAAACGCGCCAGCAACGAACATGCAGCCAATGACGGTGACGTATTTCGGCTTCACACCAGGCCGATCACATAACCAGCCCCAACCAGGCGCGGAGACTGCGTAGATCCCACCGTTGATCACGAACATCAGACCCAGGACCATGGGGGAGAACTTGAACTGAGGGAAAAAACATTATAGAAAGATTATAAAAAGAGATTATAAAATTAAAGAAGGAATTTGATTAAAAACCCTTAAACGAAAAGAACTGATGTCATAGAAGTGACAGATATATAATGCAGATAAGCACTTTTGAGATCAAAAGGTGCAATCAAACTGTTGGGGATAACGTAACCAATTTTAGTATTTGAGTTTGTTATCGGTCTGCAAAGCTCACAAGAGACTTTTGCTTTAAGATTTTGTTTAGGACACTTTATAATATAAACTGGAAATACAATTTTGTTAAATTAATGGTTCTTGTTTTGTTAGATTATATTATGATCCTGTTTAATAACATAGCTAGGAAAAAGATTTCCTCTTTCAACCGAACCCGATTCAAGGCCTTGTGAAACTAAGACCTTATTGTTTGTCGCGACGTTTTTGAACATAAGTACTTAAAGTATCAGGCACGTATTTGAAGAGTTACCTGTCGTAAATGTGGTTCCAGAGTAGCCTGCAAGAAGCCGATGCTCATACTGGTGGATATGATACTGATGGCCGACAGCAGCACGCCGGGGATCCTGAGCAGCGTGAACATTGTCGCTGCAATAAGTGTATACCAGGCAGGTCATCATAAAGTACAAGGTGAAATTCTATAAGAAATTGCAAAAAACCCTAGTCTGAAACTTATTGTTTATGTCCTAAGGGCAATAAGTTTGCTATCAAATAATAAACATTTTAAAACTTATATGTAGATAAAAAGAGCTACTATAATTCGCCGATTATTATTATGTAAGATATTTTATTACTGTAATAAAGAAATGAATTATTCTTAAATTATTTTAAACTTAAAGATGTTTAGGGGAAATAAACTAATAAGCAACTCACTTCCAGTCGGCCTCAGATCCTCATCATCGTGGTTCTTCGGCAGCGCCACGCAGCTCATCACAGCAGCGCAAAACAGTGCTGATCCCAGGACAGCAAACGGAAGGGAGTAGCCTCCCAGTCCGTAAAGAGCTCCGCCCAGAGTTGGACCGACAATGAGACCCAGGCCGAAGAATGTTTCTAAGGACGCCTGGACGAAAAAAATAGTATTACTCCAGCGCTAATGTATTATTTTTCGCGTTGTTGTTGTAGAATTCTTACTTATAAAGTCCATCCATACAAGGATTGATAAGCATATGTCAGTCCACTAGTAGACAAACATAGGCTTCTTTTCTATAGAGCACACCACTAGCAAAGAAAACTAACTATTACTTACGTACCACTAGGCTCAATATTCGGCTTTCTTTCTCTACGTCTGCGAATCATACGTCACCGCCAGATATCCTGTATCGTCGCAGTGGATATCATTTGTTTATATTTATGCTGTTCTTTTGGTTTTATTTAATCCAAACAACTCAAAAGTTGTCAGACTTGAGCAAACGTAAAAAGATTTGTCAAAGTGATTTGCTAGTGGACTTTGCAAAAACCAGAGCTCAAGCTACATGACTTTGCTATGAAGAAATATGAAGGGTACGTATCGATAACAATTATATGGCGTTGGCTCCTTCCAGATCGATCAAATGCTCGGCGTTATGTGACCGTCCACTCTGTTTTCGATGATGTTTGATTCTAGCAGAAACACTCACAAACATAACAGCTACGTTGTTGGGGAACTCCTTGGCGATGATAGCGAAGGAAGCGGTAAGGAAGGCCGCGTTACCCATCGCCTCTACTATACGGATGACAAAGCTCAGGGTTATGAACGGGATGTGGCCTTCTACTTTGTCGAGCAATCTGTAGGACAAAACAAAATACGGTTCTCATTGTTACTCAAATAGTTTTTATGAGATATAATAATAATAATAATAAATGAGGCGGAACTGGCAGGTGTCGAAGTCTCATATCATAGACCGGTTCTCATCCATTAAAAAATTCACCTTAATGCCCAATCATAAGTAATTTCCATATATCCAATAATAGTCCTCGCACTTATCGGGGGCTGTCTTTGGTTGCTTGAAATAATGTGTTTAATATCGCATTACAAGAAGTGAAGTGCAATATCGAACTCTTAAAATTTAAATTTTATTAATAAACAATTATGTACACATATACACTGTGATAAAAACTGAACTAACCTCCAATAAAGTTAAAAAAATGAAATTGCTTGAAATTGATTGAATCTACTTAATGATGCCCCCGATAAGTGTTGCCCATTACATATCTAGATTAAATAAAAGCCTCTATGTGTGGGACTCATGTCCCCGCGCAAGCCTTCCCAAGAACCGGGTGTATAACCCGTGAGATAGAGCGCCATAATAATAATAATAAATAAATAAATACGCTCAACGATCACATACACAGATCCTAGGCCCTAACTAAGATTATCTGTATCTACGGATCCAGGAACTATGATGACCATGGTACCACAACACCCAGACACGAAACAAATGCTTGCGCTTTTTTTTTACCCCTGAAGTAAAACGGAGCTTTTTGCGGCGAAGGTAAAAAAAGTGTTTTAAGTTGACCACTTTGTGTCTGTCTCACCGGCACAGTAGCTCTTAAACGGGTGAATCGATTTGAATGCGGTTTTTTTATTTTAAAGCAGATTTTCTAGCGGTGGTTCTCAGACATGTTTTATTGTGCCAGGGGGTTTTAAATTTATCGTTATCAGCGCACAAACATTTGTCTCGTCGCGGGAATCGAACCGTTACATCAGTCGTGTATGAGATTTGAGCCAACCTGCCCAACCACAACACCACAGAGGCTTTGAGGTATGTATCCTGCTGCTAGTTTCTGGACTGATTTTGAAAGGCTTTGACTTAATGAAATAAAGAACTGATACTACGACTTTACTGCAGTTCTATAAGACAGTTGCACGGCTGCCTACTAACGTGCACTGCCGTGATATTTAATGCAATTAAACTCTTCCAAGGTTTCAGTATTCACTGTCACACAAATATGTCGACTTTGATTGTCTTGTGCTAAACATATTTCACAACATTTAACTAGTCATGTCGTAAAACTATGTAAAACACAATTATAAATATATCTGCTTGGGAAAATTGCGAAAGATCAGACCTTGGCGGGAATCAGGCCCGGCCAAATTTGTGAAAGATACGAAACATTGTCTATTTTTAATTCAAAATATTTGGTGTTGTAGTTGCTACATACATTTTAGAGTTTTATTTATTTTTTCTATGTCCTTATTAACTAGCTGCTAAGAGTGCTGTCGGAGAATGATGGCATCGATGGTCAATTCTTTATATTTAACGGGGCTCGATGTTACCATGGGTCAATTACCACCAACGTGAATGCGGCCGCGGGCCTTCCGGTGCCATTCCAGTGGCAATCGATTGTTGTCTGGATTTTTAACTTACCCAAACAAAATTGCACATGTTCCCGTGGTGAGTATGCCTCCATTGAATAGCAGTTTAGGTCCTATCCTGTTGAGATGTGCGCCGTAAATGGGACTGACTAGGAACACCACCAGCTCGAAAACTCCGAACACCAGCCCGTACTCCGTCGCTGAGCATCCTTTCCTCTCTGCCTGAAATGAAAGGAGAATTCTTCAAATATATACGGTCCTATAATAAAGACGTGTAATTTTACTCCGCCACAATGAGTCCTGCTAATATTATCAATGCAAAAGTCTGTGTGTTTATTACCACTTACTTCCATAACAACTTAACCGATTTTATGAAATTTTATATATAAGTAGGTACTATACCTACTCGTATATAGCTCCTGGAATAGAAATTTTCATCCCGGAAAAACCAACAGTTGGTAAGGGAAGAACTATAAACCGAATTGTAAGCGGGCGGAGTCGCGGATGTCGGCTAGCTGTCGGTAGTATTTTCATAAAAAGTAACAGGTTTTCTCTAGATATAGGCAAGAATTAAAAGTTCTTTTGTAAATTACGAAATATACCCTGAATAATAATTTAATTTTATCACTTCATACATATTATTAGGAATATTTTTTGTAATGTTTTATTAATTATTGAGGTAAAGTTTGAGGTCGAGCGAGTGTGGCTCAGTGGGAGAACGTGCGACTTTCGATCCGACGCACCTGAGTTCGAATCCCACTGGCCCCGCACAACTGATGATTTTCTTAGGTTATGTGCGGATCTAACACACGCTCTAAAAACGGTGAAGGAAAACATCGTGAGGAAACCGGCATTTCCAAGAATTTATCACAAAAATTCAAAGACATCAACCCGCACTGGGCTAGCGTGGTGGATTAAGGCCCATACTCTCTCTATGAGAGAAGGTCCGTTCCCCGTCCGTAGTGGGAACGTGATGCGCTGATGATGATGATGAGGTAAAATTATATTCATCATTATCGTACTCAGCGTCAATCGAAAGAATACATTTTGCTACCGTGTTAAAATCACTAGTTTGACACTTGCTTTTCTCAAATACCGAGTTACTGAAAACATTATTGGGACATGGCACTAAAAGTACTTATAATTAAGGCTGACTGTACATTACGATGAACTTGACAAAGTGATAACAAGTGCTCACAATGAGATAGATAATGCGACAAGACATTCAACAATCTTGACCCTAATCGCAGATTAAGCACTGCCAGGGTGCCAACAATAACGGCGATCAATAGATCAATTTGACGTTCATAAGTGCGTCTGTGACGACAAAATTGAATAAAGAACTATTGATTGATTGAAAAAAAAACAAGTAATTTGATGTTTCTTGTTTTTTATATATATATATATATATATATATATAATAAATAATAATTTCATAGAACATAAGCTACTATATATATATATATATATATATATATAGTAGCTTATGTTCTATGAAATTAGGCATGAATAAAAAACAAGAAACATCAAATTACTTGTTTTTTATTATAAATATATTTTTATTATATATATATATATATATATCATTAGCCTCTGTGGTGTAGTGGTTGGGCAGGTTGGCTCAAACAACATACAACATTGAGATAGCGGGTTCGATTTCTGTGACGGGACAAATGTTTGTACACAGAAAAAAAAGTTCAGGCATTTGTATCGTGTTTGGGTATTGTAGGACCATGGTCCTCGTAGTTATCGGTTCTCTAGATACAGGGAATCCTAGTTAGCAGCCGGGATCGTTGGGCTTTAAAATAAAATATAATAAATAAATACCAAGCATGAGTTTATTGGGTCATACACAAAGCAAAGAACTAATGTACGACTTACGAGTTATAGGGGATCGGTCAGTAATCGAAAAATATCCAAAATGCAGTTAAAACGAATGTTTGTCGACTCCGAAAGATCACTCAATCAATATTTTTGTAAAATAATATTTTTTTTTTAAATCAATAAATAAAATCTAATAAGTCTGTAATTTTTTATCCGTTCCGAAACACCAACATAGTGCATGACGTCATTTCAAAGTACATACCGAGTGCAAAGCTTGTCTTTATTTTATATTTTTGATTTTTATCTAAATCAAAATGTGTTTTTCATGCCATGACGTAAAATCCTTAAAATTCACAAAAACGTATAAACCACTTTGCAAGCTTACTTTCGTAGATCTTGTCGTTTCGTTTGCCAGCGTGTGACGTCATACTTGAGGTGACTTTTGCGCGGCAATATTTGAAACATAACATTTAAACATAGTTTCAGGTACTTTTAGGACTTTATTTAATTATAATAATATTTTTCATGGCTGTGTAAATTCATTATAGTTAATATTATGTAATGCCTGAGTCATTTGAAATACACAAGTAAGTATAGTCAACTGTTACATAGTGAGAAAGTCGTATGTGTAGTAATTAATTCCACGGACTATCGCTCAGGATCATGACCTTTTATTAAATGAAACGCGTTTACACAATGTGCTAAATTTAAAAAAAAATATTAGTTGATCTAACTGATCATTGAGTTGTGTTCCGCACACAAGTAAGGTGTTTTTCTTGGCGTCATAATGCTTTTTAATTGGATCTACGGAACAGAAGACCGAGTACCGTTATATTTATAACTAAAGATAAGGAATAACTACCTCTTTGTGTCATTACTCTGAGCTCTTTTCGGTCTTCTGTTCCGTCATTCATTGTCAATCATTTTTATAAATTGCTTGTGTGCGTGCACCTAAGTGCGTCCATCCTGACCTTCCACGACTTTGACCCGATCAATTTTGCAATAGCACTATTTAATAAGTCATTTATTTAAGAAAGAATTACCAGACAATACATTTAAGTATATCCGTTATTCAAACATTACACTGTAAATACAAAAGTCCAAAAGTTATAACACAAAAATAAATTATTTTTCAAAAAAAACTAAACCGACTTCAAAACCACAAAGGGCACTCAAAAGTAAAAAATAAATTAATATAATTATCATAAGCGCTACCCACTCATATATTTGAAGTCGGTGCCAGCCAAGTGTAATAGGTAGCAGATAAATACTATGTATATAGTAAGTACTACTTGTAGCTAGTAACTATCTACTACCTTATATTATTAAATACTATGTATATAGTAAGTACTACTTGTAGGTAGTATCTATCTACTACCTTTTAGACTTGGCTGGCACCGACTTCAAATATATGAGTGGGTAGCGCTTATGATAATTATATTAATTTATTTTTTACTTTTGAGTGCCCTTTGTGGTTTTGAAGTCGGTTTAGTTTTTTTTGAAAAATAATTTATTTTAACCTTTTTAGTGAAAAACAAGTTTTAATTAAATTAATTCAAAAAGTTTTTAAAGACAAGCTTTTATGATCTAGAAACCACATCATGACGAAGTTTAAAACGGGCTATCACAATTAAATGCATGTACAAAAAAATTTCATGTCTGTCCTATATCTCTGTTGAAGAGTTCCCTCGCCGGAAGTCAATCCTGGGTGTATCTACCATGTCATGATGGAATTTAGAACAGGCTATTATGGTTAAATCCATTTACGAAATGTTGTGTCTGTACTATTCACCGTTGAGGAGTTCCCTCACCGGAAGTCAACCCTGGGTGAAGCAGGTGAAGCAGTCGAATACAAACCTCCACCTTTAGAAAGTTGGTTACGAAAAAAACAAGAACCGACTTGAAGATTAAACTTATATTTTTTGTTTTTGCTATTTTTTTAAAAAACTACTGAATGAATTTCGATAAAATTTATATGGGACCACCTTTGAAGTATTACCTACCAATCAAAAAAAGAATGATCGAAATCAATGCATAATTGACGGAGTAATCGCGTAACAAACACACAAAAAAAAAATAAAAAAAAAATAAAAAAAAAAAAACATACCGTCGAATTGTAAACCTCCTCCTTTTTGAAGTCGGTTAAAAAGAACACAACATCAATAAATACAAAGGAAAGAAAAGGTTTCGACTCAACATAAACTCAAGCTCTGGTTTTCAGTCGAAACCCTAGCCCGTGACATCACACGTAGAGAATTCTTCCTATTTAAGCCACAGAATAATTAATAGTCCAGTATCTACGCGCGCAGTCATCCCGTTATCCCACGGGAACTTTGCTTTTCTTCGGGTGAAATGTAGTTTAAAATGGGAAAAAATATAATGAGCATCAAAATAATCTTTGAGATCCCAGACACTTCTGTCCAAAAATTGTATCGGCAGATCAATTTTAGTAAATGACTAACGCTCTTACCCCTAGAGTGTATATACGCGCGGAGCCAGAAGCTCGCGAAGGAGGTTCTGATTGAAGCGAGTCAACGAGGTCGAGTAGAGCGAAGGGGGGAGGTGGCGAGCAAAGCGAGCCGGCGCCGCCGCCGGCGGCTTTCGCAAAGGAGCGAAGGTCAAGTAGGGGAAGCGACATGAAGGGGTGACAAGTTAGATTTCTGGTGGAGGCGTCTTTGGTGATCATTTACTATTTTAGGTGATCATTTACTATTTTTGGTGATTAAATTTTTTTTATTTGGTGATATTTTGTTTGGTGATCATTTACTTTTTTGGGAATGTTAAGTGATTTTTTGCCGTTACATTTTACTATATCTGGTGGTCAGTTTAACATAAGCCAGTTTAAAATAGTAGATTTTACCTACCTATAGTACCTATCTACAAGTATACTTGTATGTTAGCCAATATTGGTATCGGGTCATGAACCAAATTATATTGTATCATTCTAGAACGAGCTTGTCGTTGATAAGATTGTTGCATCTCGTCGTGTTCCTAATAAATGTCATTATAATTGTGTGTGAACTATGGATAGGTTAGAACGATTAAAATGGCGAATAGAGTAGTAATATCGTTGTAGATATAATCAACTGTGACAAGGACGGAGGAGGGGTCAAAAAATCCCGAAGTTATTGTGACGTACTCTATGGATGACCCCTAATATCGTATCGTAGTTTTCATCGCTAGTCTCTCGTATGCGAAAAGCCGTCTGGGTGGGTACCACTGCTTTGCCAGTTATTCTGCCACCAACCAGTAGTGCGCAAGCATTACTGTGTTCCGGTTTGAAGAGCATTGTAGCCAGCGAAATTACTGGGCATATGAGACTTAATATCTGATGTCTCGGGGTGATGAGCGCATTCCAGTGCTACGCAGTGCTTTTTATGCCATTAAAAGTTCTGGGTGGCAGGCGCTGCAATTGTTATGGGCAGGCGTGGCTCTTACCATCAGGCAAACGACCAGCTCGTCTCATCACCTAGTTTCATATTGCAATAAAGAAGGTTTGTATAGGGTTATCCTATAGAACAGTTGCCAAAGCCATTAATTTAATTCATATTCAAGAAAAGCAAATGTTATTTACGGCTTCAGCGCTCCGTTTATCGTCAATCGTCGTTAATCGAAAAACAAGCTGATCTTAACGTCATCTACTCGCATGATCATTAGCCCTGTATTTCTATATCCCTGTATAATCATCATCTTCAGCCCATCACGTTCCCACTGCTGGGACACAGACCTTCTCTCATAGAGAGAGTATGGGCCATAATCCATCCACGCTGGCCCTGTGCGGGTTGGTGGATGTCACATGTCCTAGAATTTTTGTGATTAATTCTTGGACATGCCGGTTTCCTTATGATGTTTTCCTTCACCGTTTTTAGAGAGTGTGTTAAATCCGCACATAACTGAAAGTGCGGGGCCAGCGAGATTTGAACTCGGGTGCGTCGGATCGGAAGTCGCACATGGTCTCACTGAGCCACACTCGCTTTTTTGTATTTCTATAATACTACCGCCCTTATTTTGATGTGATCTCAGTTGTAACCTTTTTTTTACACTTAATAGATCTATGTTTGGCCACTATCTCGCTTGATGTGAAGCGATGATGTGGCCTAAGATGGAGCACATAGATCTAGAGAGAGACGGCAGTTGAGCGGCTGCTCAGACCCGTCTTCCCGATGGTTCACCGAACATCATCCCGAAACACGACTAGGTCGCTTGACGGCATGGCTTTGTTCGGTGGGTGGTATTACAACCACGGCCAGAGCCAACCCCTTCCAAAGCACGTAAGCGGTAACCTCGCACCGGAAATCTTTAAAATGAATCCTATATATATTAATGTATATGTATGTGTATTACATTTTAAAAGTATTGTATGTATTTAGATTATTTACTATTTTATTAGTGTGTGTTTTATGTAACTGGTTTATGTATGTGCATTAAGATATTGAAAACTACCGTCTGGCGTAATTCCTGTCTCTGCAAGGTTGTCTGGAAGAGATCGCTTTTAGCGATAACACCGCCAATTGTTACACTATAAATAAGCTGTTATTGTTACTTTTTAATTATGTGTGTGTTTCAATAAAGAGTTTTTTCATTTCATGTTTCATTATCATTTCCTAAAACGTGATTGCCAAGTGAAATATCACAGCAGTTATATCACAGTGCCTGGTGATTGTCCACAGAGCTGATACCCGGGGTTATCGAACACTACCAGACGTTTAGCGATAATGGCGGCAACATGCGAACATTACGATAGGAGATACCTACACTAAGTACCTTTAAATACTGATCCGATTTGTACGAAGCTTTTATGAAGGTAAGGCGAAAAAATCATTTCGCGTTCCCTGATGGAATAAGTTATTGCATGAATTATTTCATATCGGTTCCCCCGCAACCGGGTAGGTTACCTATACATATATATAGAAGGTATGGCAAAACTTTAAGAACTCACTTAACTACCTCGGATGGTGGAAATACTTGCACATGTGCAATTATATGAATGTATGAATGTATTATTAGAAAAGGTGCACCTTTTCTTTAGTGTCTTAGGGGAATTTCTTATATTCTTATATTCTTTATTGTACACAAAAAAATTTACATCGATGATTTATAAAATATATGTACAAAGGCGAGCTTAACCCTAAAAAGAGTTTTCTTCCAGCAAACCCTTGAGGAAAGAGAACTGTCACATGAGCAAATAGGTTTCAGTGTACGGTTACGGAATTTATGAGTTTCTGTTCGTGCTTACCGCGCAGATTTAGGCAATAGCGAAACAAAGTTTAATTGCAAGAATTTTAACAAACCTACTAATTTTTTTTACATAAATTATATTATCAAATTACGAAAATGCTAAGCAACACACCTACCCAACTACCTTTATTGATTTGATTGTAAGAGGACCTTTATTTAGGCTGTCTAATAAATAATAAAAAGAAATTGTTAGGCTAGACTAGGCTAGAAATTGTTAGGTTAGACCGTAATTATAAAAAAAAATTGTATAGAAGTAGTCATCACAAAAAAAGAAAATCTATGGACACCAGTTAAAAGGTGGTCCCGTTTAAAAAGGTATAGATTTTCTTTTTGAATTTTCTTAAAACAAACTATTTGATTTGGTGAGGTACTTTGTTGGATAAATTTATTAAATAAAATAATAATTATAAATAATTAATTGAGAAGTTTCATTTTTCAGGCTGAATAAACCTTTTTTTTAAAATCCAAATATGCTGCTTTTTATATTCAAAAATACACCTGATGTTTTTTAAGTACAAAACTTCCTTAAGCTTAAAGCGTTTCTTGTATTGAAAGAAAAGGTCCCGAATTCAAACCCCGGATGTGCGGCGTAATATTTTGCATGCCTAAAAAGTTTGTTAAACTAAAGGCAAGCATGTGTTATTGCTTAAAAAAACAGAAATAATGTTGTTCATATTAAAAAAAACTGCTCTTACCTCTTGTGGATAAAAGGGTGCTTGTAGAGCAACACATATCGCGTTACAAAAATCTGCTATCGAAATCACGATTATTGTCAACCACTGTCTCCGGGAATAATTAAAACCCATTTTTAATTATTATACAATAGTCCCAGCAATTTAAAATGTATTATATGCAACAAATTTTTAATTTTTATTTTAACATGGCAATTTTGTCTTCAAACAAAAAAAAATCACTATTTAGCCACTTTGTGTGAGATTTGTTCTGAACGCGGTCCCAAAAGTAACTGACAGTAATTATTCTGGATTGATTCTGTACCACTACAAGTACATAATTTATAAACTATCTTTATCGATTGAACTTTGACTGTTTTCCTTTCGCTATCATACGTTGCTGCTTATGTACTAGAGCTTATTTATAAGTCAGCCTAAGATAGGAACATAGCAGGCATTGGGAAGCAAAATCCAGAAGATTCCTCTCAAACCAAGGTTGCTAAGAATAAGGGAGGAGAAGTAATGACCGCGAGAGAGATAATGAGACGAAAATATATATTGGCGATAAGGGTAATTAATATAACAAAAATATTATAATTTAAGAAGCACTGTAAATGATACTTATAAGCTGTTGATAATCATTTCGTAGCCCCACCATAAATATATCTTAGAAAGAAAAAAAGGAAATAAAGAATTTTTTTGACAAAAACACAATATGGAGAAAACCTAATACTGAAAACGAATAAACAAGGAAAAAAGTTAATAGATACATAATACAAATAATTAAAATTTTTGTCGAAAAATATATTTTTCAAGACAAGCTTTGAGCAAATTCGTAATCGGAAACGCGAGCAGACTAAAACATGAGTAGTTTATGATTACCCCTCAAGGAGTTACATTGCCCACCTTCCGTCTCCATCATCAGATCAGCTGGCTGTCACCATATGATTGCAGTCATCAGACGTGGTTCTGATTCAGCTTACAAGATTTGACTCAAACACATATACAAAGATTGCCAGTTAAAATATAATAATCATAATAAAAATAAAATAATAATAAAAGCTTGTAACAAATACAGACAAAGAAACAGAAACAGGGGTACAGTGCCAAATAGGATTTTGGCTAAACACAGATGTTCACATTAATTGACACCAAATGCTGGTTTTCGGTACAGACTAGTTAGGGAAAGCTTTTTCAGCAACCCAAGGCGTTTTTTTTTGTACTGGAACTGATTGACGAGACGAGCTGATCGTTTGCCTGATGGTAAGCAATGCGCTAGCTCATAACAACAGCACCACTGCACCACCCAGAACTTACAAAATCCTGCGCGGCGCTGGGTGAAAACCAAGGGTAAAACAGCGGGGCGCAGCTAGACTACTATTCGTAAAAAATAACCGGCCAAGTGCGAGTCGGACTCGCGCACGAAGGGTTCCGTACCATTATCTATAAAAACGGCAAAAAATCACGTGTGTTGTATGGGAGCCCCCTTAAATATTTATTTTATTCTGTTTTTTATTATTTGTTGTTATAGCGGCAACCGAAATACATCATGATCTGTGAAAATTCCAACTGTCTAATTATCACGGTTCATGAGATACAGCCTGGTGACGGACAGACAGACAGACGGACAGCGGAGTCTTAGTAATTGGATCCCATTTTATCCTTTGGGTACGGAACCCTAGAAAAGAGAGAAGAAAGAGTTGCTAGATAATCTGCTTTTGAAAGATTTGAGCAAAAAAGACTAAGGTAAGTTACATGTACTTCATTCACTACCTACTTATAAAGTTTATCTGTAATATGTTTCTTTTATGGTACTGCGTATACAATTAGATTTTTTATTGTTTTGTATTGTATTGTATGGTGCCATAATTGATTTCAGGCAAAACATCCTAACCTACATGTACATGTAGCTTCAAAGTCCAAGGTCAAATATCGATGAAATTTTAATAGGACCACTTCGTAGCTATACTGAATCCAATGCAAAAAGATTTTTCCGGTTCATGAATGACGGAGTTCTGAGGTAACAAACATAAAAAAAATACAATCGAATAGAGAACCTTCTCCTTTTTTGAAGTCGGTTAAAAATACTATACGTATTGTAGTAAACATGAACAAAAGTCACGCTTTGCCGTAATTTTAGAGCACACTTCCTAGGAAAACTGCAATTTCACAACTGTCCCCTTTGTTCCACTCCAGGCACTGTCATCTCGATGACATAACGCTGCCAGGCGACCATTGCCCCTTTACCTAGCTACTATCTGTTTACCTGCGCACCGCCCAGAAAATTAGACCTGTCACGGACATGTGTCCTACTCCCTAATACTTATTAGTAAATAGTTTTATGGTGGGAGCACCATGAGGGATGACGAAAATCGCGCGCGAATAAAACACATTGCCCCTTGCTTTCACTTCAAAGTTAAAACTACATGAGAAGAGCCCGTCAGAGCGGCCCGACCACGCGCCTATTGCCTCCTAAAACCGCACTACGACGGACGCGGCCGAAAACGAACACTCATAAAAAAAAACATAAAAATAAAATAATTTTTATTATTTTTAAAATTCGAATTTGTTAGTTATTTCTAACCAGTGACTCGAACTGTGATATCGAAATGAATAGTTTGTAATTTAGACATTTAAAAATTTCGTGTTCCTTTTTCGAATTGAATTTTTTTTTTAATATGAAAATGGCGGATCGTTGCATATTTTCGCTTGTGATATTTTGTATTTCTGTTATTTGTGACAAAGGAGAGGCGGCTAAGAGCGACAACGCACTAATTGCACGTAAGTTTATTATTTTTATTATAATACAATACAATACAATAACACTTTATTGCACACCAAATAAACACACAACACAAAAAAAAAAACAAAAAGAGAAATAATAACCATAGAAATTATAACAATTTTGTTATGTTAACAAAGTGACAATTTTTTTTTAGATACAATGGCGTTTAAAATAAAGGGTAAATCTTTGCCCAGTTGTGGAAAAACAAAGGAATTACAATAATCAATTAATTAATTTAAATTAATTAGTAACGAATGCAACTATACTGCGTATCTTAAAATGATAGTCATGATAGACTTTTCTTATTCCTAGCGATAAAACAACTTATCCACGAATAGTAATTAATAATGGCATGTTTCAATAAAGTATTGATCTATGCACTTTCATTATCTAAGCAATAGATCAATGAAAGGGCATAGAGCTGAGTAGATTTGAGGGTATCGCACGCTTTGTAGGTAATTTAAAATTGATTATACGTTCAACATTTTACTTATCACATACACATTGTTATTTTTTACCGCTAATAGATCTATGTTTGGCCACTATCTCGCCTAATGTGAAGCGATGATGTGGCCTAATATGGAGCACATAGATCTAGAGAGAGACGGCAGTTGAGCGGCTGCTCAGACCCGTCTCCCCGATGGTTCACCGAACATCATCCCGAAACACGAGTAGGTCGCTTGACGGCATGGCTTTGTTCGGTGGGTGGTATTACAACCACGGCCAGAGCCTACCACTCCAAAGCGCGTAAACGGGTCGTGTTTCGGGATGATGTTTCGGTGAACCATCGGGGAGACGGGTCTGAGCAGCCGCTCAACTGCCGACTCTCTCTAGATCTATGTGCTCCATCTTAGGCCACATCATCGCTTCACATCAGGCCAGATAGTGGCCAAACATAGATCTATTAAGTGTAAAAAATAATAATAATAATAATAATTCTGATATTTTTTATCTGTTCCGAAACACCAACAGAGTGCATGACGTCATTTCAAAGTAAATACCGTGTGCGAAGCTTGTTTATTTTATATTTTTGCCTTTTATCTAAATCAAAACGATATGCTTTTCATTCCATGACGACCCTAAAGTCCTTAAACTTCACAAAACGTATAAATCATTTTACAAGTTTGCTTTTGTAGAGCTTGTCGTTTCGTTTGCTTTCTTATGACGTCATTTGAAACAACATTTAAACAGTTTTAGGTATTTTTAGGGCTTTATTTAATTAAAATACTATTATATACATTATGGTTATTTTAAACACTTTCTGTTGTCCGCTCCCCATTGCAACTTATTACCTAGAGTAATTAAGACGTAGATGACAACTAATCATGCACACGCCCTTTTAAATTTTGGTACATTGGTCTTCAAATATTAACATAGACTAATTGACGAAACAGACTGTCGGCATAAGTGTCATAGAATACATAAACTACGCACACAGAAGAGTGACATAATCCTATCACATTTCAAGATATGCCTACCTACGATTGCGGCCGCAGCGGCAGTTAAAAAGTTCTTGGGCAACACGTGGAATGTCATAAATATAGCAATATCTACAGCAGTTTATTATTTTAAATTTATTTTAAAGTTTGTTGCTATACAATAATATTTTTAAGTATAATACGTTTTACAATATGGGGAGTAACACGTCATAAAACACACTAAGGCTTATGACGTCAAACTGGAGTAATCTAAACGTAAACGTAACTTACTCGTTCTAGGTCTCGTATGCGGGAGGCCGTTTAGGTAGGTACCACAGCTTTGCCAGTTATTCTGCCGTCAAGTAGTAGTGCGCAAGAATTACTGTGTTTCGGGTTGAAGAACATTGTAGCCAGTGAAATCACTACGCATATGAGACCTAATATCTGATGTCTCGGGGTTATGAGCGCAATGCAGTGCTACGTAGTGCTTTTATGCTATTAAAAGATCTGGGTGGTGCTGTCGCAGTCGCTCAGTGAGCTAGTCGCTCAGCAAGCTAGTCGCTCAGCGAGCTATGGAGGAGGCTATGCTCAAAGTTTTTCTGAAAGATAAAATCCGCAATGAGGTAATCCGACAGAGAACCAAAGTAATTGACATAGCCCATAGAATTAGCAAGCTGAAGTAGCAATGGGCTGGTCACATCTCTCGAAGGACGAATAACCATAGGAGTAGACGTGTCCTTGAGTGGAGACCGCGAATCGGCAAGCGTAGTGTAGGACGCCCACCGGCCAGGTGGAGCGACGACCTGCGAAAGGCGGCTGGAGAAGAAACTGACCGGGCTCAGTGGCGTTCATTGGGGTGGCGCTGCAATTGTTATGGCCAGGCGTGGCGCTTACCATTAGGCTTGCTCATCTCATCACTCACTTCCATAAAAAACAATTTTGAATGAAGACTGACACCTAGTGCAATGGACATCATTAATTAATTAGTTATCATTAATTAAAGTATGATGCTAATTTTGAAAAAGCTAGCGATTTAATTGAAATGAAATGAAATTCCTGATGTACCTATTCTATATCCTTTTCCAGGATCTCAAGTACATACATACCTATAAAAATCAGTTCAGTAGCTTCACATTGAGTAACAAACATAAATCCATCTAATCATCTATCCATCCATACATCCATCCTCACAAACTGTCGCGTTTATAATATTAGAAAGATAATAAACACATTTTTTTTAACTTTTATATTTGTCACCTCCGTCATACATGACCCGATTTGGAAAATTCTTTTTGCGTTGCGAAGTGGTCCCATATAAATTTCATCGATATTTGACCTTGGACTTCGAAGATACATTGAAGTCGGTGTTTTTGTTTGATAAAACATATACTTGAAACTTTTCTTGAGAAATATGTACAAAACTGACATAACTGACCTTTTGCATCGCTATTCTCATGCACAAAGAACATTATAATAATCTTCACAATGTCAAATGAAATGAATATTGTCATTAAAGTCATAGTTTGCGATGTTTTGAAATACTCAGAGGATAAGATCTCAGTTCCATGAATTTATTGTGTAACTTATTGCTACTATAATTTTTAACCGACCGGTTTTTTTTTTAAAGGATGAGGTTCTCTATTCGAATGTATTTTTTATGTTTGTAACCGATTTTTGTTTCTTTTTGCGTTGGGACATATTCTATGGTTGGGATCAGTTTAGCTACAAGATGGTCTCATATAAATTTCATCGATATTCGACCTCGGACTTCGAAGATACATCAGAATTGATGGCGGTTTTTTTTGAAAAGCGCAATGCAGTACTTTTATGGTACACTGCAATTGTTATAGACAGGCGTGTCGTATATCATCATGCGAACGACTTGCTCGCATTACTCAGCTTCATAAAAAAAAATTATGTAAGCTAAAGTGTTTACGCGATTACTAATGCAGCCTATCCATGGCTGGAGTCCATGTTGACAACTAGCATGCTAATTATGCTAAAGCTGTGTTTACTCACAGATTAGTTGTTTCCTTAGCATTGGCATAACAATGGTATAATATGGGATTTTCGCAGGCAGCGCGCGTTGGGTCAATAATGACCATCTTTGTCTCTCTGCAATTAGAAGATTATAGCTATCGGTGTCAAGGTTGTACGAATTTGTTCCGTTTACAAAACTAATGGTCATGGTAGGTTAAGTGATGCTGTAAATTTTTATAATTCTTGATATTAGTTTTCAACCGACTTCAAAAAAGGAGAAGGTTCTATATTCGACGGTATGTTTTTTTAATTTATTTTTTGTATGTTTGTTACGCGTTTACTCCGCCAATTATGATTTTAATTTTTTTTTTTTGTAGGTCATACTTCAGAGGTTGTCCCTTATGAATTTTATTGAAATTGATACAGTGCTTTTTGAAAAAATTACAAAAACAAAAAATAAAAGTTTAGTCTTGAAGTCAGTTCTTGTTTTTTTTTCTAAAAATTAATTACTTTTAAATAAATACGCCTAACGATCACATAAATAGATCCTGGCCCCTAGAATTCCCTGTATCTAGGGAAACAGGAACTACGAGGACCGCCGTGGTCCCATTACATTCAAACACGATGCTTGCGCTTCTTTTCCTGTGCACAAATATTTGTCCCGTATCGGGAATCGAACCCGCAACTTCGGTGGCCAACCCGCCCAACTACTACACCACAGAGGTTGATAGTGTTGTTTTCTTACGGTTACGGCTTAGGTACCTAAGCATATCTTACAAAACTGTATCCGATGTTATTAATCCTACGTCCTGCTCATATTTTAAATGCGAAAGTTTATGAGAATGGATGTATGGATGTTTGGATAGACGTTCGTTAAAAATACTGAAAATCTCCTAAACGGATTTTGATGAATATATAGGATACTTACTCGTAAAATTATCCACCTGGGAGATACCGCGGGTTTTAACAAATTGTTTATAAATAGGTAAGCCTTCCTCTTAGCCATGCCGTTCTCAACTGGTGTAACAAAACAGTAGGTACAAAGCAGATTCTCCTTCTTCTTCTTCCCACGGGTGTGTGGCCAACCATGGTGTCGGAGTTTTTAGACCCGCCGACGGCCTCTGACATGGCCTAACGACTGTCCCAACTCAACAAACAGGACCGATGGCTTAACGTGCACTCCAAAGCGCGGTAGCGCTCAGATGTAAACCACACAAACCACCACAAAGAGTCTCGTTTAAAAATAGAATTATATAATCTATTGTTTAGAAAAAAGGAGGAGGCTCTCAATTGGACTGTATTTTTTTCAATTTTTTTACCTCAGTACTCCGTCTTTTATAAACATTTGGAAAATTCTTCAGGTTCAGTAGGTAGGTATAGCTTCAATATGGTCTCATATAAATTTCATCGCTATTTGACCTTGAACTTCGAACATACATCAGAATAGAACTCGGTTTTTTTGTTTTAAAATGTATACTCGTTAAATAACTTTTTGTGGTGTGATGACGCATTAGCGGGCTCTCCTTTGAAGAATTATGGCAAACATTGCTCTTTGATTTTTGTGTTTACAAGACAGTTTTAGCTTGAAAAATAAATTGAACAGTATATGTTATTAACATAAGTATGAATATTTGTATGCCGGTCTGTTCCTCTATTTACCTACATCAGAACACATTAACTTGGCAAACTTGACCTTGAATTCTCGGTAAGAACAAAGAAAAACTTAATGCGCCTGCTAAGAATACATAGTACTCCTCAGCCCACGATGCATATTATACGGTAATATACCTCTGTATAAACGTCGCCGACATAGCTCACAAGATTAGCAAGCTGAAGTGGCAGTGGGCTGGTTACGACTCTCGAAGGACGGACTGTTGGAGTAGACGTGTTCTTGAGTGGAGACCGTGGATTGGCAAACGTAGTGTAGGACGCCCATTGGCCAGGTGGAGCGACGACCTGTGTAAGGCGGCTGGCAGAAACTGGATGAGAAGAGCCGAAGACATCGTCAGTGCATCTCCCAATCAACGCCAATACTATGTCTATGTCAATACTATGTATGGTATGTCTAGCAGTGGACGACTACAGGCCGATGATGAACCTTTTTGTGTAAATAGCTCCTAGATCTAGAGATTTCGAGACTCGTTGGCTGTATTTTAATTAGCCATGATAGTTATCTTATTGTCATGTTAACAATAGCGTGTTCCGCGAATGAAATTCGCACATAGCAAGAAAATCAGTGGTGCGGTGCCAGCGAAATTCGAACATGGGTGCGTCGGATCGAAAGTCGCTCGTGCTCCCCCCGTTTTAATCATCATGTATGTTATTTTATTTACCTATGTTTTATATATGTTATTTTATGGCTGCCAGGCTCAAGTGGGATTGGGCGGGTCACATAAGCCGTATGCATCCAGATCGGTGGGCAAAAGTCACAACGGAATGGGTGCCTGAAGATGGAAGACGGCGCCCAGGCCGGCCCAAAAGAAGATGGAGGGACGATCTGGATGCATACCAAGAAGGTTGGTGTGAGGTGGCGCAGGATAGAGACGGCTGGAGAGACTTGGGGGAGACCTTTGCCCAGCAGTGGGACAGCATAGGTTAATATATATATTATGTCCGCCCATTGTACTTTAGTTTAAAATTGTCTTCTTATACCTATTGATTATTTTTGTTTTTATTGTATTGTAGTTACTAAAAATTGAAAACCATCATCCTTGTATTTAGGTATATGTTATTTCTTTCCATGCACCAATGTCTGGAAGAGATCGCTTTAAGCTATAAGATCGCCCATTGTGACATTTTAGTTATTTATACTGTTTCTGTGTATTGAAAATACACACACATAAAATTATTAAATTATTGTGATGGTGTTTCATTAGGCTAGTAATAATAAATCAAAATGAGAACTTAGTCTAGAATTGAGGAGAGTTTCAAGTCTTGAAACTAAATTCATGAATCACTCAAGTAAACATCGGCATCATCATCATCATCATCAGCCTTAGTTTCAAGTTACGTTTATCAAACAAAGCTTGACTTGAAACTCTTCCTGATTCTCGACTCAGGTCTGATTTTAGTTTATAAATACAAGCCTTAATCAGTCATCGTTTCCATGAATCCGTTGCTCAGCTTACCCTTGGGTTGACAATGAACGCTAAATCGGACGGACGGACAACTGACTATCAAAACCATGAAGTATGTAGTAGTCACATCTCTTCTCGGCCAAATATGTGTATCAGAGCCTTGTGCGTCTATTTCTATGGACTATAATTTTTATATGGTCATCCAAAGCGTGGATAGAATACTATGATCATACTTCAAACTTCTTGAATATTAAGATGGTACAAGGAAAATGAATTGAATTTGTTGGGCAAGACAACGTACTATTGGGTGGTTTTATCGTTCTACTACTACTAGCTGCGCCCCGCGGTATCACCCACGGTTTTCCGGGATAAAAAGTAGCCTTTTCCAGGACCTAATGTACTTACATACCAAATTTCATCAAAGGAATTTAAAAGAAATGAAATGAAATCTTTATTTGCAATCATCATCATCATCATCATCAGCCCATCACGTTCCCACTGCTGGGATACGGGCCTTCTCTCATAGAGAGAGAATGGGCCATAATCCACCACGCTGGCCCAGTGCGGGTTGGTGGATGTCACATGTCCTTGACTTTATGTGCAATATTAGTGTTTTCTGTGGCCCTTTTCAACAAATCCTGTATACTGTTGACTCTAAACAATTCACCGTAAAAACCCCCGGCAATTTCAGCTGCTACGTTTTCCGTGGGCGCTGCGGGTGGCGCAGGCGCAGCCTTGACACCGCACGTTGCGTCAACGTTTGCGAAACGCAGTGTTTCGTAGTGACCTCACGAATTACTCCCTTATTTATTATGAGCCTTGGCCATTAGTTATAGATGATAGGATCTGCTGTTTCTAGACAAGGAATACTAATCTCGATTCGACGATACATTTTGAAAAGTAAAAATTAATGCAACAGATCTCATTTGTTTTTATGGTCCTAAAAAAACTACAATATTTTTACTTTGCTACCTAATCAAAAACCTGATTTTTAAATATCATTGCGGTCTCATACAAATCTACGTTCATAGACTTGATTCTTAACAATATAACAAAACGTAGTGATGATTTATTAGTTTATTGTAAAGACCCTTATGTACTACTAAATAATAAAACACTTCTCCATCTCAATATACAAGTATCTGTCATCAAATAATTCACGTAGGTATGCGTAGATACCTGCATAGTATTGGAGTTCATAACAAAGGTTTTCCTCTAAGATTTTAGATTAATCAACTGGATGATTAATTCTGAACTAAGCTATAAAGTATATACCAGTTCTTGTTACAACAGCTGATGGTCATCATTATTCTGTTCACGATATCATGTGTGAGATACTCCCTTGGTGCCTATAGGTAGGCACATATATTGTATAGATAGATGTATAGATAAACTGATGGGCCTTTGTTTTGTTTGAGCGTCAAGCACTTTCTTATTGGACAACAATCCTCATTTTTACAGCTAATAATATGAATAATAAAGTTATATATGACTAGCCCCGCGGTTTCAACCGCGGTTTCCCGAGATAAAAGTAGCCTATGTGCTATTCCAAGTCCTAAAGTATCTACATACCAAATTTCATCAAAATCGGTTCAGTAGTTTTTGCTTGAAAGAGTAACAAACATACATTTTACAAACTCGCGTTTATAATATTAGTAAGGATATACTTACTGAAACTATCTTTACGTACTATTATAATTATTAAACTCTTTATTTCAGGCAATATTAAAGTACAACAAAGTAAAATTAACAGAGGCCCATAAAATATATACCTTACAGACTAACATACATACAAAAATATAAAATCACATTAAATAAACCGCACTCACTACTTCACAGGGTTCAAAAATTTCGCCTATGAAACTATGTTCTATCCACATAAATACATTTGATAGCCACGATTCTGAAACCGGAGATAACGTTTTTAATTACTGTAACTTATATACTCATAATAATAATTGTAGTTCCTCATCTAGCACTAAAATTTACATATTACTAATTAAAATAACTAAAAACAACGCAACGATCCAGTAACAACACATTGCGTGAGTGTTGCAAGTGTCGAAACACTGCTGATCTCATCAACCACGTAATTAGTGGGGTAAATAGCCCATGGTGAAACTAAGAAGGGCAGGCAGCCCGCAGGTAGTGGTTACCAATGTTGGCTACATGCCTGAGCGTTTTGAAAGTGATCCAGATCACTGAAGTTCAAAGTTTTTTATTCAATTTCTTATTTTTTATCGCACTACATTGCCTTTCCTTTTGTTACTGGTTTCTAAAGTTTAAAGTTCTTTATTCAATTTTGGCACCACAGACCCACTTATGAACGTCAATTATTACAATGACTCTACCACAGTATCGGAAAAATAACCATTACCCAGAAGATGGGGCAAGAAACTGAGTGGCATTTTTTAGAACTTTTGTTACAATATGTTTGTTTTTGACCATATTAAAAGCAGTAGTGTGCATTACTGTCTTCCGGGAATTGTAGCCAGCAAAATTACTGGGCATATGAGACTTAATATTTGATGTCTCGGAGTGATAAGTGCAATGCAGCAATTGTTATGAGCACTGCAATTGTTATGAGTAGTCGTGGCGCTTACCATCAGGTGAACGACTCGCTCGTCTCATCATCAAAGCATCAAAGCTTTTGCTGGGTGAAACTTCTTTTATTTGTAAGCTGCCCTTTTGCTACCTTAATGAGAAATAAATGTAAAGTTATGTATGTGTTAACGGGCGTGTTTATTTGAATGATAGGATCCGCCAACGGTTTTTATACCACTTTCCGAAGAAAGCCATGTCATCAAGCAACCTAGCGTGTTTCGAGATGAGGTTCATTTCGTTTCTTCTTGTTTCAATGGCATTTGTGGAGTTGCCATATCACAATATTATTTCTGCCTTATACTTTTTTTTGGTGTTCGTGATGTCATGGACAGGGCTCCAATTGAAAATCAGTGCTAAGGTACTAAAAAATACCTTAGCATATACTGAGTCAAAACCTTTTCTTGACATTGCGCAACATTTCACCGTGTAGTATTTATTGTGTTTGTTTTGTCTTTATTTTAGTATGTGCAGTGTTATGTTGTGTGATGTCCTGATTAAATGTTTTTTCTTTCTTTATTTCTTTCTTTTTCGGTGAACCATCAGGAAGACTTGCCTGAACGATCGCTCAACTACCGTGTTCCTCTAAATCTATGTGCTCTATCTTCAGCCACATCCTCGTTTATAACAGGCGAGATAGGGACGAAGCATAGATCTATGTATAAGCGATTAAAATTTCGTTGTAAATCTTGCTCCAAGTCTTCCCGTTGCAATACCAAGCTATGTGGAAACTTTACCATTAGGGCTAAGCCTCGAGCGATGTTTCCTGATCGCTATTCCTAGCCTTTTTCACTGACTGCATGGAATATTTCCATTTTCGTAGAGAAATTGTTCTTCACCAGCTTGTACTTTAAACGGTTTCTTTGAAATTCAAAATGAAGACCTGTTTAAGAATTTATATTAACGAAAAGAAAAGAAGTGAGCCATTCGATAAAGTTCAAGTGTAAGGTCATTTGGAGTTCAATGATCTAACTGTAATTTAATAACTTCAAGTTTAATGTACTCTACACCTCTACAATTGGGATTATTTTAAAACTTTATGGTTAAAGTAACATACGTAGGGATTTCAATTTTCCGACAGTTTTTTTTTACACAGCAATACCAAAAGACCTTTACTGAATCCCAAGATGAGAATAAAAGGTGCAAGCTGTAACATTCTAATACATTCTTGATGGGAATATGAGAAAATTGAGCAAACCAGGTGATCGGAACCAGGCCAACGCAATTCGGCTGTTGTATAACCAGCTTATGTAAGACTTGACCTTGTGCAAGAGCTGATTGCGTTCAAGTTCAACACGACATTAGCATAATGAGCTGGTTAGTGCGCTAACAGTTGTTGTCAAATTTTATCGTCATTATATATGCAAATATTGATGACTTAATAATTAATTACTATCGAGTTAGATATGCTTTCAGGACTTTGACGACAAACTGACTTGTTTTGGTTTCAATAACATAAGATCCAAACTTTGGATTATCACCTAGATTGTTCTCTATCAATTTACTAGCTAGTCTTTACTAGCTAGAGCAACAATAAGTTCATGAATCTGATTTATTTTGTTTATAGGTGTGTATACAATTGCACCCAAAATATCATTAATGATTATTATCAATATCTGTTAGAATTTCTTGGTGCTATCTTCTCTAGCGGGTGCATTGCCGAAGCATTGGTAGATTCGTTTTCGTATTTCTTTTCTGGGCCCGAACTTCAATTTGTTTATAGGATAAACATGCAAAGTAATGTTAACTCAAGTTTATTTTTAACATATTTTTAATTTGTATTATATGTGTTTTCAGCGTTTAAAAGTGCATATTTGTGCCTATTTAATAAATGTTTTTTTACTTTGACTTTGTCACGTAGTAGGTACATCTCGGTCTCGTCCACAATGCGATACTGAATTGTTCCGAAGTGTTCGTGTTGGTACTGCACTTGTAATAAGCCACTCCACCCAGTAAGAAGTGGTCAACCTTACTTTATTACTTCACTAAAAGACTCTACAGTGACATTAGCATCATCACAAAATAGATTTTGTGGCATCACAGACGGACACTTACCTTCTAACTTATCTAACGTTACCAACCACCTTGACCCACAGACCTTGGTCAGATTGGTATTTAGTCACGGTATTATACCACTTATGTACATATCCATAATCTTAATATTTTATCGCAATTATACAATACATATGTATGCTCTTCTACATAATACGATTATTCAAAAAACACGCGATTTGCCAACGTGTCCTTGGACTAATATCAGATTTCACTTTTGCCATTAACGCAGGCGGTCATCGACTTTGCGTCACCTTGTCGCCATTGGTTCGCTTACCCACGCACTGGTTTACCTACTTTGCTCCTTATGTAACTTGCGTCGATTTGCACGTGGTACCTCCGAAGCTTATTTTGAGTTAATATGACTCATATGGTCATATTTAACTCAAATTTCAAATTAATTATTATAATTATTTCAAAATAAGCTTCGGAGCTTTCTTATCTTTTGTTATGCATCTGAGCAATGAGACGAGCATATCATTCACCTTATGGTAAGCGTCACGCTTGCCAACAATTGCAGTGGTACCCAGAAATTTTAACACCATGCAAAATACTGCGTACCATTGCATTGCGCTCGTCACCTCGGCTACAATGCCTTTTAAAGTTCACTGCCTTTAAACTGGAACACAGTAATGCTTGCGCACTAATGCTTGCCGGAAAAGCGGTTGCTCTCAAAGATAACTCGTAATCGGTATTTGTCTGTGGAATCGTCCAAATATTCTACTCAAAGTCCAAATCCCAATCACGATCGCCAAAAATAATCGGTGTCGCAGTTTTGAAAGAAGAAGTGAAATAACTATTAAAAATGCCCGATCAGTTAATATTATATAAATCTAGTATTTTGACGCGTGCGCGAGCTGCTAAAGCAGAATAGATCTCATATCTCCCCGATCGGTGAACCATCGGGAAGACGGGTCTGAGCAGCCGCTCAACTGCCGTCTCTCTCTAGATCTATGTGCTCCATCTTAGGCCACATCATCGCTTCACATCAGGCGAGATAGTGGCCAAACATAGATCTTTTAAGGGAAAAAAAGCACTTTAATTTTTTTTTCAGTTTGGTGTTTGAGTTATCCAATTCTACTGGTATTTATTACCTATGCACAAAAACACAGGTATATTTCTATTATTGAAATTTGATATTTTTGACAAATTTATGATTTTAACCTTTTGTAAAAGCGTCTTAGACTCAAGTCAGTTACTTTAAACCTGCAATAGCGTAGGTACATTGTCTACTAATCTCGAACAACGTTGTGTCGACATTCAGTTGAGCTTGTAATTTCAAACCTGTCGGTTGAAGCACGTACCTATGCTTAAGGCTCATTTGACGAGTACCGTTTATGCACAAGCCTAACAAATAACAAGGAGCAACCTAGCTATTTCGAAAGCCAGAAGCCTTTCATAACGCATAAGAATTCCTATTTAACAAATCGCAATTTCTTTAGTTTATATAGAATACGCTAACATCATAAGTATCTCTATCGAGCGAGTTTGGCTCAGTGGGAGCTCGTGCGACTTTCGATCCGACGCACCCGAGTTCGAATCCCGTTGGCCCCGCACCACTGACTTTCTTAAGTTATGTGCGGATTTTAACACTCGCTCTAAAACGGTGAAGGAAAACATCGTGAGGAAACCGGCATGTCCAAGAATTTTCCACATAAAGTCAAGGACATGTGACATCCACCAACCCGCACTGGGCCAGCGTGGTGGATTATGGCCCATTCTCTCTCTATGAGAGAAGGCCCGTGTCCCAGCAGTGGGAACGTGATGGGCTGATGATGATGATGATGATGATAAATATCTTACTAGGTTATAATGGATTCAAAATAGCTACGGCTCCCGGTTTCACCCACGGTTTACCGGGATAACAAATTCGCCTAAGTCCTTTTTCTACCTAAAGAACCTACATACCAAATTTTATCAAAGCCCGTTCAGTAGTGTTTGCGTGATTGAGTAACAATCATCCATCAAGCCATCTATCCTCACAAACTTACGCATTTATAGTATTACATAGTAGGATAAGGCATTTGTTTAGATTAATTATCTATTATAACTATGGAAGTTTGCGGTACACATTTGTCCTTATCAATCTAGCTTTTTTTTGGCTTTGTCCCTGATTCCGAATATGTCACCCTGGTTAATACAAAATATTAATAATCACATCTAATTTCTTTCGTCTGCTAGTAATTTTATACTTTTAGCAGAGTGGATCTGCCAATAAGCTAGTTTTAGAAAGCGTCTGTGGTGTAGTGGTTGAACAGGTCAGATCATCATAACTCATACGCCACGTAGGTTGCGGGTTCGATTCCCGCTACAGGAAACATTTTGTAAAAAATTGCAAGTCTTTGTTCATGGCCCTTGTAGTTCCTGAGGGCCTACTCCGAGTTGCTTTCGTTCGTTCGTTCGTTCGGACTAAAAGAGACACTCATATGCCTGTTGTATAGCGCTGTTCCTTTCATCCGACAGACGAAAATCGTAATTACTTTTTCAGAGTAAGGCCCCTGGTTCCCTAGACACAGGGAATCCCAGTTAGGGATTAGGATCTATATTAGTGATCGTTGGGTATTATAAAAACACTATACATTTTACCAAAAATAAACCGACTTCAATGTATCTTCGAAGTCCAAGGTCAAATATCGATGAAATGTATATGGGACCACTTCGTAGCTATACTGAACCTAACGTTAAAATAATTTTCCAAATCGGTTTATAAATGACTGAGTTCTGAGGTAACAAACACAAAAAAAAAAGTTACAATGGACTTCTACAATCTCTTCCTTTTTGAATTCGGTTAAAAAATAAAGCAGTTTGAGAGAGATTTTCGGGTGTACCATAAATTTAGTCTCATCATCAGCCGGAAGACGTCCACTGCTGAACATAGGCCTCCCCCATAGATCGCCACAACGAGCGGTTGCTCGCTGTATGCATCCAGCGGCTCCCCGCGACTCTTACCAGGTTGTCGGTCCACCTTGTGGGGGGCCCTCCTACGCTCCGCCTTCCGGTCCGTGGTCGCCACTCGAGAACCTTTTTTCCCCAACGGTTATCGGTTCTACCAGCTATATGGCGGCCCATTGCCACTTCAACTTGCTCATTTTGAGAGCTATGTCGGTTACCTATGTTCTTTTGCGGATTTTCACATTCCGGATCTCCGCATCTCTTCCGGATCTCGCAAAGAAATCCCAAGCATAGCTCTCTTCATAGCTCTTTGAGTGACTTTGAGCTTATGAATCAGGCCAATAGTCAAAGAAGTTTAAAGTTAGTCTATTAATGTTCATTAGCAAAAATATTTTCTTTTTTCAGCGGAATACATTCTACCATGCAGCCAAAGCGATCCCCAACTGGACAACTGCATCAAGAACTCGTTCAACCACCTGCGGCCGTACCTGGCCAAAGGTCTGCCAGATCTTGGGGTCCCGCCTGTGGAACCCTTGTTGATCGACCGCCTGGTGATGGAGAACTCCGCCGGCCCTGTCAGGGTGACAGCGGCCTTCAGTAACATCACAGTTATTGGGCCTAGCAACTACACCATCACTAAAATTAGGTGCGTATGTGGTCTCTAAACCTTGGTCTTTATTTTTATTAACTCCCGACGCAAAAGGGATGAGTTTTATAAGTTTGACTGCTATGTGTGTCTGTCTGTGGCACCGTAGCTCTTTGGATGCAGTTTTTTTATTTGAAAGCATGTTTTCTAGCTGTCGTTCTTAGACATGTTTTATCAAAATTGGTTTAGCACTTTTTTACTTTTTATAGGTTTTTTGTGTCGGGGGTTTTTAAATATTATAAATGATATCATTAATCTTACTGCATATTATTTAAATAGTAACAAAGTAGCGTAACTACTTAATTTTACGTTTGTAGTTAGAGCGGGCAATGGAGGACATAGGCAACTTCTTATCTAAAAAAAATTACACCGCTTAAGAGCAGCCGTGGACGGAGAATAAAAAAGTTATTCCTTCTGTCCAGACATGAAAAGGTTGGCAATACCATTAGGCAACATCGCTATTATTGTGAGACCTTGTAACTGCGCCATCACAAAGATTAGAGTACCTAGCAATATACAAGTATTTTAGTGACTCTAGGTTGGCAGGTATTCTATATATGTAGAGGTAAGAAAACTGACGAAACTTAATGACAATGATGGGAAATGTAACCGATCCAATGTCATAGCCAGGTTAAGTAACACCACCGCTTTGATTTTGATGTGCAGGTCAAAAGTCATCCTTTCTGTATTATTTACCAATGATTGCGGGAAGAATGATATAATATCTGTACCATCACGTTTTATTGCAATCAGTTCGGCAATTATTGTACCTACCATATTTGTTACGGGACGGCCAAATTCTAAAAGAAAGCGTGAACTGCAGCATTAATATCGGGGTCAAGTCATCGTCATTGGTGTCGCCCGACGCGACGATTGCCAATCAATATAAAATTTGTAAAATTTTGCAACTACCCGTCAAGTTCAAGCCTCGACGTTTGCCCAACATTTCATAATTGTACGGCGGCATCTTCAATGTATACTTTTAAGGTGAACTATGACTACGCATTAGTGAAGCGTCTGCAATTTTTATATTTTAGATTAAGCAAGATCAAAATAAATGTTTGTATAATATTAAAATTTACTACAAGTTAAAAAAAATTCAATGTTGTACACAATACACTCGAATGCTCGGACACTCTAAAATTACCAGAGAATGTTTCGTCAACATTGCTGGCTGAATTTCTTGGATAATGATCCATATTCTACCGGCGATCTTGACAAGCAGGAATAAAATCAGGACATAGTTTTGGATGAAGCAAAGAGTTGCAACAGTTGCTAAGGTATGTAGGTAAATTCATTAAATTCAGTTATGGAACTCTATTATGGTGTAACATAGGTATAATCTCACGGTTTGAAATTACCACAATAGAATTTGCGTGGTTTGTGGCAAAGTAAGCTAAAATGACTAAGCTAGGTGGCAAATTAGATTGCAACACTTTATAAAATTAACAAGTACTTGTCATCAATCTTCATTTTGTGGTTTCGAACCTTGGAAATAATCGTAGGTGACTGTGGTCAAATATCTAAAACACGTCATGCGTTAGTTCAATGAAACCAATTTACTCCAGTGTTGAAACAATTTTAATGAAAAACACCGCTCGTTTGTCATGGAACACAATGATAAACTCGATATTTCTCAATTTCAGATCAGACTTGAGGAAACTACGAATCGACATGGGGCTGGTGCTCCCTAGAATCGAGATCACAGGCCGGTACGAAGTATCGGGACAGGTGCTTCTCTTCCCTGTAAGGTCGCAGGGAGACTTCTGGGCTGCGTTCAGTAAGTATTACCTCTTAGGATCCAGACTTAACTTAGATAAGCTGCGTAGCGACCTGCACCTCGTACTCCCAAGATCTACGAGTCTACGAGATTTTCATCATCTCAGGGACTCGTCGCTGCGGTAAGCTAGTATATTGACTCTTGGGTTCTGTTTTTACAACAGATCTTAAGAAGCTGTTTGTTCAAGATTAATTCATTTGTTTATCACGCTGTGACGTGGTCTACATAAGTGAAAATCATTTAATTCCATCTGTTGTACGTTTTGCATAGGAGCACGTGATTAGCTGAATATCTAATTATTCAGATCCCTCGAGTAGGTATTTCAATTAATCATCACTGATTTACGGATATTGTCGTGTTAATTGTATCTTCAATTTTTGATTAAAAAATAGTGAATTATCCCATACAAAACAGTCCCATTTACAGGTTGAGGTGTGATTTCCAAAACATCGCCCATTTCCCCATTTTACCCTTATGTACATTTCGCAAAAGAATTGTATTGCATTTTGTTTGCTGAGTCCCACTGTTGGGCAAAGATTTTCCTCTCCTTTTCATTGTCCGCGATTTTTTCCCGTTTTAACCATTTATTTTCAAAGGTATCACGGTTGTCCCGTCGCTCTTTATATAGAAGTAGAACAAATGAATTTATTAAATTACTCCTTTTAGTGATACCCGGCTGGCTTAGCGGTGTGTGGAGCAAACAAATGAAAATACGACACTTATACAATAACGCAATTGTATTTAGAAAAGTCCTTATGCTCACAAAACAACACTTATGAGTTAGTAATCCACCTAAAAGTTAATTATTAACAAAAACATCTGTGTGACGCTCCCCCGCGTGAGGGCGCTAGCTACACCCGAAACGTGGGATGCGGCAACGCTTCTTGGCCTCGTATGTGCAGGCGCGGGCGATTTTAAGCTCTACGAGGGACGGCGCGCTACATCCTAAGTTCACCTAAACACGCGCGTCTGGTGTTGCATTTTTCATGGGGAAGACTACTGTTTTCCATTAGGAACGTTGTTTTGGTTTGTCATTCTTTTATATTATAAACCCTACATTTCCTTTTCCAGTGGACGTGGCAGCCATCGCCAAGATCTTCGGCAAGGAAATTGAGCGGGACAGCATCAAATACATGGAGGCGCAGCGTATGCTCGTCGATTTCAAGCTCAGGAGCTCACGGTTCAAGGTGCGGGACACCGTAAACCACGGCAGCGTCATTGGTGAGTTTTCTTGCCTTGTGGCAATTCTGCTTCTATATATAAGTTGAAAAATAGCCATTGAGGATGTCGGGCTTTGTCGTGGGAAGGATCGAGCAGTGAAAAGAAAGGGAATACCTGCTCAAAGCCCTTGGTAGCGGTTTTTAAACAAGTAACAAAAAATGTTATACTATGATGATTAATAAAACGCATCCCTGAATGAGATCAGAAAAACCGTTCAAATTACAGTATAATGTTCCAATGTAACTCAAAGCTAAAGTTGTTTAAGACGGGATATTTTTTAAATAAAGACCTTCAAATAAGCCATCAGATCACAGTCTTAAACAGAAACCACCAACTATCTGGGATGCGATTCTTGAATCTCACCAGTAATCTTGAAACTGGAACGCAATGAAAATATGTAGTGTAATCCCGCTACATATTTTCATTGCGTTTCAGTTTTGAAATGAATTTTCGCAACGTCACGCCTAATTCCATTGCATTAGTAATCTTGAAATTAAAAATGACAAAGCAATCGCTGTGATGTGTGGTGTTTTTGAATACGAGTGAGAGGGAGCACTTGTAATTGATATCACCGGTGACTATTATTGTCACCAGTTCTAGAATCGCCCCCCTAAGCACTTGATTCAAGCAACCCACCTCAATACCTTCTCTTCATTCTGAAATGAAATAAATGAAATAAGTTTATTGTGGCATTCTGTTCCCAGGAGAGGCAATGAACCAGTTCTTAAACAACAACGCGGCGGAGATCATCGAGGAGATGCGTCCCGCCGCCTCCGTCTCCATCGCCAAGCACTTCCAGTCCTTCATCAACTCAGCTTTCACGAAGATTCCCATGGACGTCTGGCTCAAACCCTAAGTAAAGATCACTACCTTCAGTGAAGGTGAGAAACACCTGGTGATCTTTTCTTCTCACCATTTGATATTTGATTTATAATTTTGAGTTTCAATGATACTTTGAATGACTGTAAGGATCTTTCCTACCTCCATGATTTTAGTGAACATTTTCATTGTGTTAGAAACAATTTTAAATTCATTTTTTTAATTCTACTGATTATCCGAAATGTTGTAAAACTTATCAAGCTGATAAACTAACACAAAACTTCCACCGATTTAAAAATAAACGACACTAACGACATTAAGGTAAATGTTGAATTTAATATTGCAATTATTGTTTGAATTATTGCAATGATAATCTTACTAAGTCACTTGGACTTCATATTTAAATATGGAGATCTTGATGATGCTCAACTGAATTTATTTTCTTAATACTGCAGTTCAAGCTATTTTAATTCCTATTTCAATGAAGCTAACGTAGGTATCTGATTTATAGATATTGAAAAACTATGAGCAGTTCTACAGTAAGATTCCAAAATAAGCAACAGCAAGTACAAAAAGTTATAATAATCATGTGTGTGCAGGCAATGATTGTGTGCGTTTAAGCTCATTTTTAGTAAATTGTTTTTGAAAACGAATTGTTAAGGTGTTTCAAAATATACCTTAGTTTAATCAATTTGTAAATTATGTCACCCTTTTAAGGGCATCGTAGCTTTAAGTTTTATTTATTTAAGTTACCAGTGAATTGTCAAAATTATATCCTAGAGTTAAGTTGTTTTCATTAGTAAGAATGATGTGATGTCTAATATTTAGCATGTTTCAAAAACTATTAAAATTAATATACCAAAACTTTGTTTAGTTTAAAGTAATATTTTATAACTTTCCAAAGGCTGCCGTTTAAGAAAGTCACATAGTAAAAGGAGTAAAACATAATAACTTGAAAAATACTAGCTAAAGAAACCAATAGTCGAGTAATAAGTTGAGATCCAGTAATGCATTAAAATAAAACTCGTTGCTTTACGATTTATTGACTTTACTATCATCTTCACCAGCTTATTTAGGTAGGTACTGTTTGTTATATTACTACAATAAATTATTAGAAACCTAAGTATTTACATTTTAGTTTATAAACATATTTTTCTGAATGTCTAAACGCTACTCTATGAAGAAAGAATATCATCAGCGTTGAGGGTTGAAAAGGTGTGGTCTGCTAAAGGCTTGAGGAAGTCACGCAGAGCACCTTCCATCGGAGTCTGGAGCTCTTTGGACAACTTCTCCCAATTCTCGTTTAAAAACGTATTCATGGCATCTCCTGCAATAAAAATAAATGTGTATAGTAAATAATATATATCAAATGTATTTCTTTGTCGATACGGACTGTGAGGAAAACATCGTGAAGAAACCGACATGTCCTAGAATCAAAACAAGCCAACCAATTTGAACAAGCGTCAATGCGCCTACGTGATATTTTATGGCCCATGAGAGAGAAGGCCTGTGTCCAAGCAGTGGAAACTAAAGAGGCTAATGATGATAAGTAATGCGTGTAATTTCTTTGGTTAGCCATCGTAGTGATAGAAACTGTTTCACGGTGCAAGTAGACATCACAAAGAACAAGTTACACGATCACTTATCATCAAGAAGTCAACAGTTCACTAACCTACTCGTACATCACTTGTGTACAGAGCATAGATTACATGGAGAGCTCTGCTGATCAGCCTTTTTACCTTGAAATATCACTACTACCGGGCGAAATAATTGAAAAATGAGAACTACTTGAACATAGTATAAATGCGGGGATATACCTACTCACATTGACAAACCAAGCAAATTTTCCATGAGTGAGGGGGCCTTGTACGTGCTGTGAAGTGTAGCCTTTGGCTCTTACCAAGATGGCTATCTCCTCCAAAAAGATTCGACAGCTGCACTGAAGCGTATCTTACTAGGAATTTCACGTCCAGATCTTCGCAGGAGAGAGCGTCTACGTCATTATTTCGAGGCAGCTTGCTTAGTTGTATAGTAAAATAGGCATTTGGCCCTTACCTAGGTCGCTATCTTTTCCGAAAAGATTCTTCAGCTGCAATGAAGCGTATCCTACTAGGAATTTCACGTCCAGATCTTCGCAGATGAGAGCGTCTACGTCATTATTTCGAGGCAGCTTGCTTGGCAGTATAATCAAATAGGCCTTTGGCCCTTACCTAGGTCGCTATCTCCTCCAAAGAGATTCTCCAGTTGCACAGAAGCGTATGCCACGTGGAACTTCACGTCGAGATCCTCGCAGGTGAGAGCGTCTACGTCATTTTCTCGAGGCAATCTACCCAGCTGAATGGTCACTATGGCGTCTATGTCCCCTAAAAAATAAAACAACAAGATACTATTAATAAAATGTCGATTAAATTTTTCCGGTGTGGTATCATATACAAATACAATTAGGATGGTATCGGTTGCCTTTTGACTTTTTATCTTAATTGCTTGATTTGATATAAAAACAAACTCAATGAAGGTCAGAGAATATACGTAACAAGTTATATCTAAGGAACGTTTTTTTACCCTGATGAAAATGTTACATTTCCTACAAATTATTTTGTTCTTATAGATCTTTGTGTGGCCTCTATCTTTGACTAATGTTAAGCGACAATGACCCCTTTCCCTTATGGTTCGCCAAACGTCATTCCATATCTAAAAAACGCGTAATCTTACCGTATTCAGAGGTAAACTGCCCGTCCCCTTCGATAGGCAGCATCAGGAGCTGTCCGGACAACTTGTAGTTTCCCTTCATCCGCAGTTCCGGGATGTACAAATTTACTATCACTCGATGGCTGGCAGAATCGACGCTGAAACCAAGCACGTTTTGTTTGAACAAATTTAAGGGGACCTATTGCTTCATCAGCAGAAACAATTTAAAGTTGTCGGTAGGCAGACACATTTCCCAAGATGACAAACACAATACAGTATATAAATATTAGTATGTACCTATTGCAAAGTAAATGCCTGAGCAAAAGGTGTGAAGCACTTAATGCGCAAGCGTTGCCATAATATTATTTAAAAACGTTCAAAATCATCTACGGTATAACAAAATAGTGGTCAAACGCAAGCCTATAATGTAAAAAAAAAATAAAAAAAAACACTGTTTTCTTGCCACAAAATTGTTTAAAAAGCGTTGCAGAATTTTATACGATACATATCACTGTGCTTTTTTAATGTAAGGGTTGACCTCATTACGTCTTACATCACGTTACATCATGATTAATTTTTTTTGTTATAGAATGTATTAGCGCATGCTAAGCGAAAATCTGAAGATTTTAAATAATTAGGAAGAAAAAATAATGTTGCTCGGGCAGGGATCGATCCAGCGTCTTCGGAATACCGTCCCGTACCGTGGTCAATGTGAACATAGACGACAGATGACGTAAAATCGTCCCCTTAAAACAATAATAAGATAGAAGCTGGTTGCTCTAACAGTTAGTGGTTAAGGCATTGGGATGGTATTCCGAAGACGCAGGTTCGATCCCTATCCGAGCAATATCATTTTTCTTCATTTTACTTTTTTTTTTATTTTTTATATATATTCTTACAAGTATGACCATTTAGTTAGACCATGTCCCACAGTGTAACAATATCTAAGGATACTTACTCCACATCTTTTACTCTCATGGTAGACGGCCCGCTGACGGTGACGTCAGAGTACGATGACGTCACTGAAATGGGCCCGGAGGACTGTTGGACGGTGAGGGATGGCACGTGTAAAGGTTCGCAGGGTGGCACGCCGTATTCTGGGACTCCTAGATATGACATAGTATTTAGTTTTAGTTTTACTTATTTCGTACATGATACCACATTATTATGGATCTAGATAATAATGGGGTAATTACATCCAGCGCTTTTTCGGTTATTTCACAAATATTTTTTTATTTTTAACCGATCTCAAAAACAGGAGGAGGTTCTAATTTCGTTTGTATTTTTTATGCTTTTTACCATAGAACTCCGTCATTTATAAACCGATTTGGCAAATTTTGCATTGGGTTCAGTATAGCTACAAGGCGGTCCCACATAAATTTCATCGATATTCGACCTTGGACTTCGAAGATATCACATTACGCGCTTACCAACAGGCGAACGACCTCCTCGTCAATGAGTTAAAAAAAAACTTAATAATAAAATTTTATCTTATCTTAATCTAATTTATAGATTAGTCATTGCATTTTATAAAAATAAAATAAAATGAAAAATAAACTAATTAATAAAATTTAATCTTATCTTAATCTAAGTTATAGATTAGTCATAGCAATTTAAAAAATAAGATAAAATTAAAAAACAAATCTTAATAATAAAATTTTATCTTATTTTAATCTAATTTATAGATTAGTCATTGCATTTTATAAAAATAAAATAAAATGAAAAAAACTAATTTAACCTTATCTTAATCTAAGTTATGGATTAGTCATTGCATTTTATAAAAATAGAATAAAATGATTACCTGAGGCAAGTTCCGGAATGTAGGCGTTCAGCGCATCTCGAAGACACCGTCCAAGAGCTTTATCTTCTCTTGGACACACGAACCCTCCAACTAGACACGAATTATAAATTCACACAAATTACAAATGGTTTAATGGTTGGGCGAGTCAGCCTATCTCATACACCGTGGAGGTTGCGTGTTTGATTTCCATTACGAGACAGAAAAAAACGCAAGTATATGTTTCTTGTCTGCGTGTTGTGGGACTGTGGTTTTCATAGTTCCTGGTTCCCATACAGGGATTCTAGTTAGGGGTCAGGATCTATTTTGTGATTAGGGACTATGTTAAAAAAATTATAAAAAATAATAAGTTAACTAAAAGTACGATATACTAGAATTTTCTTACTGAATGCTCTTAGCTATAAAGATTGGTGTCGCAGATGCTAGTGTAGATATTTTACATACATAACACACAACATAACATAGGAACCTCTCGCCAATAAAACTGTTAGTATGTAACAGTTTTATTTTGAACTGGCTGACCCGACAGACGTTGTTCTGTCTTAACTACCAACTGTCAAACAACTGACAGCTATGTCAAAGGCCATAAGTTTACATTAGAAAAGTTAGTATGGTCGTTAAATTTTCTAATGTTCCGTGCAACTTCCTTATTTTTTTCTTTCATAAGAACCTTCTTCTAACAATAACATACACAATAAAAAAGAGTTAGCGAAATAGGTCCAGCTGTTCACGCGTGATGCCGGCCGTTACCAAGGGAAATAGGGATTCATTATAATGAATATAATAGGGAATCATAATATAATAATAATGTATAATAATCTCCAAAATGTGTTGCCCTTTTCATATCTAAATTAAATGCTCTAAGAGGCTCTGTCTAACGTGTTGGACTCATGTCCCCGCGCAAGCCTTCCAAAGGACCGGGTGTATAATGATCCGTGAGAAAGAGCGACATATAATAATAGATGCAATAATTTCCTTGGTAAAGGACTTGAAAGCTATGTAACTATATTGCTTATTTGGATATATCGGATAGTTTTTCTACTACGTATTATTCCACGCACGTGAGTGATATTGATAACCGTGTGAATTTGCGTAGTACTTAAATAATAAAAAACGTGTACCGATTATCCAGGGGTCAGAAGTCATAGTCTGAACAATATACATAAGTATGTTTTTACTTACAATTGATAAAACCATTTTCGGCGCCAACGTTGATAACACAGAAAGAACAACAGAGCAAGAATAATTTCCACATTTTGATCAGAACATAAAAAAATTATTAAAACGTTTTCTTGGAGATTTTTACTTAAATATCAATTGAGACGTGATGACGGAAACTATTGTTAATCTATGACATCTTATCAAGATCCGGACGTGGCTTTGGGAATTTAACTTTTATCAATTTGATGCTTAGATGATTTCATCTGCCACCTAGGTAGCATTGTCTGTTTTATATTTGTAATACTTTACACTCACGAACCCAAAATTATAAGAAGAAGCGAGCGTGGCTTAGTGGGAAAACGTGCGACTTTCGATGCGAAGCACCCGAGTTCGAATCCCGCTGGCCTCGCACCACTGACTTTCTTAAGTTATGTGCGGATTTACTCGTTCTAAAAACGGTGAAGGACACCGTCGTGAGGGACCGGCTTGTCCAAGAATTTATCACAAAAAGTCAAGGACATGTGAAATCCATCAACCCGCGCTAGGCCAGCGTGGTGGATTAGGGCCCGTACTCTCTCTACGAGGGAAGGCCTGAGTCCAGCAGTGGGAACGTAATGGGCTGGTGACGATGAACTCAAAAACGATGAAGGACACCTTCGTGAGGAAAAACGTATGTCATAGAAATACAAAATGTGTCAAAGGCCAAGCGGCACCGAGTCCGCCTGGTGGGTGGACTGGCTTATATTTTCTAGCTGAGAAAAGTGTGTTTACCAGAAGTAGAGCCTGATAACAGTGATAGTGATTACTCTGTCTGTCTTAAAGTTTTAGAACTATGCTTATTGGAAAATGTAAATCTATCTACCATACTATCAGAACAAAGAGGCTTTGTCATAATTACAGGTTACATGCGCTTAAATTGTCATTGAGTTACAGGAAGTAATTTATTTATTTATAGCCTGTGTCAGATTCTTCTTTAATTATGTTCGCTGTTTTATTTTCATTTGTTTAGTCTTGAAACTGTGTGCCTTTGGCAAAAGCCTCCTCCCTTCCAACCTTCTCTTTCCCGTGCCAGTGCGGGCCATGTTTTGCCGGCTGTTTTGACGATCTCGTCATCCCATCTTTAAAATTACAGGAAGTAAGCTTGCCTTAAAATAGTAGCATTATCGACTCTTCAACCATCTACTTAATTAATATGAATTAAAACCAATGAAAGTTGATGACAATGCAATTTGCATGCTTGAAAGCGTCGAGCCCTGAGGTCTACAACCTAAAAAGCCTTATACAGACGTTACCATACACTTTATTTGCTTTGAAATAGAGTTTCTAATAGCTTGTATTCTTGATAGTACCGTCAACAAAATGTCGTAAGTGTATTACCAACAATGATGTAACAACATAGGCTGCTGACCATAGCAGTTGCGGAACATTGACACACTTTAGACTTTCTTTAGGTATTATTACACAACTTCTTATAGCTCTTAATGTCAAGAAAATAAAGTTGAATATGTGTTGTAAAGGCACATGGCACAGTTTCCACGTTCATGGGCGTTTTCTGGTGAACAACCCAGTTTTGAGCAGTTCGCCTTGAAATGATTCTCTAGTTTTAACAATGTAAACATCATAGCCATTGCTTCATATGTACATGAAATTCAGTATGTACCTACATGATCTTCATTAAGAAAGATTGTCTTATGTATAGGAAATTTCTTTAATACTGCCGTTTTAAAAGAATTTCCTATGGTCAACTTGGAAGGTACGTTAGGAAAGACCATCTCTGAAGGTGCGTTACATAGGGAAGAGCAACTCGGAAGGTAAGTTACTTAGGGAAGACCATCTTGGAAAGTATGTGCTTGACAAAACTTGTTAGTGATTTCCTCCATCACCATAGCCAATGCCGTCTCCACCGCCGCTCCGGCTGCACCACCTTGGTGATGTTTGTAGAATGATGCTCACTATGTGGTCGGAGATCAAGGTGAAGGTGGAATGCTGCAGTCATCTCTGGGACGGCTCGGCTAAGTATCAGCTCGAAGCCTTGGAGTCCAGGGAAAGGCGGGCAAAAAAACTTATTGGTAACGATGCGTTGGTTGAAGCTAAGCTTCAGTCTCGAGCATCCACGTAAAGTTGCCAGCCTGTCGGTATTTTACAGGATACATCACGGAGAGTGTGCGATGGAATTACACGAATAAATTACTCCATCTCTTTTCTACCATCGGACAACAAGATATACCTACGGAAACTCGGCATCCGTTTATGGTTGACAATCCTCCAGCGAGAACAAAGCGTTTCGCTTTCAACTTTGATAATGCGAACAGGTAAGGAATGGAATAATACCAGCGACTCTGTGTCCCGAGTCCTATAATCTAGGTGTCTTCATGTCCAGAGTGAATCGGTATCTCCTAGGCAAGTATGATCCATCGTCGACCGCGTCATCATTTTATATCAGGTGAGATTGCGGTCAAATGCTTGCCAATCTCGTTATAAAAAAGGTGATGGCGATCAGATAAAAATCAAACAAGGTTTTTAAAAACAATAATATAAAAGATTATAATTGTATTACAAGAATATGCAACGACTATCTACTAAGTAATTATAATTACAAAATAACGAATAAATTAAAATAAATAGCTTACAAAGTAACGGCAGTCAATCCGTTTATTTACATAATGAAGTATCTTTACAAATTTCAAAATCTGTTTACTCTACCTCACTCATTTCTTGTCATGGTTGAGTAGGTATTAAAATACAAAATGCATTTTAACATTGTTTGAAGCATTTGGCATAGTTACAACTACGACAGCAAGCGTGCAGTATAACTTATATTAGACAGTATAACAATAATATATACACTGAATATTCCACAGAACAAAACACTATCGCTGCATAATACTAGTAAAACCCGGGTAGCTCCCAACGGATCCTACAAATCGAATCGAATGTGTCGCATCTAATCCCGGATAATACTATTTTGAGCTCCTAACGAAACCCACTCAAATTTTATTTTAAAAACTTATCAAAATTTTCTTTTGTTTTTTTGTTGTTGAAAGTCCCAGCTCGTTCAACTTTCAACTTCATAAGTTTTACAGAGCATGTCTTTTTTAAATGTTCTGTACTTAACTTTTATTACCCGAGAACACATTTTGAAATCTAAAACAAGTATCAAACAGTAACGATCCTTTGCGAGTTAGTTAGGGAAGACCATCTCGGAAGGTACGTTATAGAAAACCATCTCGGAAGGGACGTTACATAGGCAAGAGCATGTTGGAAGGTAAGTTACTTAGGGAAGACCATCTCGGAAGGTATGTGCTTGAGAAACTTGTTAGCGATGTCTTCGAGCACCATAGCCAATGCCGTCTCCACTGCTGGCTGCACCTCCTTAGCGATGTCTGTCGAATGCATGCTCACGATGTGGTCGGTGATCATTTCTGTGAAAATCGTATGAAATCCCACAAATGAGAAAATCCTTAGGTATGGTAACACTTTTTTTGGCAATGTAACGATAAGAAACAAGTGACGATTATTTCAAACAAAACATTGACTTATATTAATAAACTATATTTTATAAAGAAATTGATATTAATTTTCACTATAATACTATTTCTATAATATTATTACATTCGTCTTATATTTTTTTTAAATATTCAATTGGTTTTGACATGTTTTAATATAACGCACAAATAGTCTTTCTCTCTCCTAATTGCTGCGACCAACAGGGCCTGTATTTTTTTTTTTATGTAATTGCATGACGAGACGAGCTGGTCGTTTGCCTGATGGTAAGCAATAGATACGCCAACCCACAACAATAACAGCACCATCCAGGACTTTGTTTTGCAAAATCCTGCACGGCGCTGCACTGCGTTCGTCACCCTGAGACAATTAGCTGTCGAGTCTCATAATGCCCAGTAATTTCGCTGGCTACAATGCTCTTCAAACCGGAACACGGTAATGCTTGCGCACTACTGCTTGGCAGCTGAATAACTGGCAAAGCGGTGGTACCCACCCAGACGGCCTCTCGCATACGAGAAACCTACCACCAGAAAAAATATGTAATGTACTGTAAGGCAGTTAAATGAACTGCCATCTAATTACATTATAGAATGAAATGAAAAATTGAATTGAATTGAACTAAAGAACTGGCAGAAGTTACTACGTTCCTCCTTGAAACTTGTCTTGGTCATTGATACTTCACTTCAGTGTAGAAGATAACAAACCGAAAAATCATCTCTTTGTACGATATGGTAAGACTCTGGGAGACGGGAGTGACGAAAAATCATTAATGACCAATAATTAGATGATAAACTAGATTTTCCAGATGTCAAGGTGTGTGAATGAAGACTACATTAAGAACTTTCCCTAATACTATACCTATTGGCACATATCTAATGCGTAAATAGTTCTGTAAGATAAGTCAACGGGTTGGAGCATTTGAGCTATCTAAAGGCCTTTAATGGTCTATGGGTTATCCAATTGCTTCTCCTTGTAAGTAGTTAGTTTAGTTTTAGTAAGTAAAGTGTAGAGTTGTTTTAAGAAAAAAGGCATCGTTTAAAAAAAGTCAATAGGAAAATGCTAAAAGTGCCTTGCTCTACCTATTTATAAAATGGGTTTTTTATTTATTAGTGGGGTGATGTATGTTGATATAAGTATGTTTATTACAAAAACTAAAATAGTCCAGAAACGCTCTATTTCAAAAGTAAACAAAACATATTTTAATATTTATTGGCGCTGGCCATTAGGCAGATTTTGCTATGGGTTTTATTGCAAACAATAGCTCAGCATTTGAAAGATCTTACCCATTTCCCCAGTAGTTGAGTGAGCTTCCGTGAGGTCGGCTTTGACTGGTCCTGTGCACTGCAGCTTCACTGTAGCATCACGGATGACCATCCTTTTGTGAACCCTCGCACCTAGAGCTTCAAGAGCTGCAGTGCACTTTGCTGGAGAAAAGAGAAAAATAAATATCACTACAATACTACTGTATCTAACAGCCTCTGTGGGGTATTGGTTGAGCAGGTTGGCCCATATTCCATATTATTTCATATCATCGATTCCCGCGACGGGACAAATGTTTGTGCATCGAAAAAAAAGCGCAAGCATTTGTTTCGTGTGTGATTTTTGTGAAACCACGAGAAACGGGGAATCCTATTTAGGGGCCTGGGGGCCTACTCGGAGTTGCTTTCGTTCGTTCATTCGTTCGGACTAAAAGAGACACTCTTATGCCTGTTCCCTTTCATACGACGGAACGATGATTGTAATTACGATTCAGAGTAAGACCCCAGGATCTATGTATGTGATCGTTGGGCGTATTTATTTATGTTTTGAGATAGCAGTAAAAAATAATGTTTCTACAAACATAATAATAAGGCAGCTGATAATGACTATAAAAATATATTTATACATAATATTTTTATTAAATTATATAACTAATTATAAGTTCATGTCCATGTTTAATTGTCCATGTCCATGACCTAGATAAATGGTCTACACGGACAGCACGTGACCACGTGAGCAACAGAATTTGTTGCCTGACAAAATAATCAAAGCAAACTCGACTTACAGCAAATACAATAATGTGAGATTAAGCTTCTACATTCATTTGAAAACTTTTTTATTGGATGTATTAGAGCATGCTAGGCGAAAAGAAAAACAAGAGCGAAGACGCAGGTTCGTCCTTGCCCGAGAAATATCATTGTTCTTCTTCCTAATAATTTAAATTTTAATAACTTACTGAAGTTAGCAGCCATTTTCCCAGTGGATTCGACTGGCAGCATCTGAAACTCTCCTAGCACCACGTAGTCGCCTGACATTTGGAGCTGAGGCAGACTGATGTTGGCTGTTACCTTCATATCTTCGGGGTAAACACTGGAACCAAAGATTTAAGGTCATTATCAATATGGTATGCAACCAGCAAGAAACTTGCACCGTCTAAATAGGCCTTGTGTTTTACTCTTCTGAAATCTATCACTATGATTTTAGAACAGCAAACTAAATGACTTACTGTAAATTATTCTACTATAGGTAGGTACACTTTATTGTCTGTCTTGTGTCTTTATTGACTTTATTGACGTAAATAAAAATAATATTTTTAATGGATTTGGGCATCACCCAAATCCATTAAAAATATTATTTTAGTAATATTAATAATAGATAAGCACGTCGTTCCCCTGATCGTGAGCGCCACGCCTGCCCATAACAATTTATAAGTTTGTGAGGATGAGATGTTCGTATCACGTAAAAACTATTACTGGACGGATTTTGATGAAATTTGTAATTATTTAGGTACTAGAATGGGACGTAGGATACTTTTTATCCTGGAAGATTGTCCATATGGATGTAATTAAGGAGAGCAGCTATATAGTCTATCATAGAGTATAAAAATCTAGAAATTTTGAACTTCCTGGTGGAAGTCTATGGAGAATAACCCACAAGTTTTACCATCGGCTAAAGCTATGATTTGTTAATGGCATGGACCTATTAAATTAATGTCCTATTAAAATTGCTGATACCTATCAGATATTTTATTTAAATTATATTATCATGTCAGGCGTAATTTAAAGCGCCTTAGCCAAGTCAATGAGCGAAGCGTCTTGGGCGCTTTATACAATGGTATCCAGAGTAATTAAATAAATACGCCCAACAATCACATACATAGATACTGACCCTTAACTAGGATTCCCTGTATCTAGGGAACCAGGAAATACGAAGACCCACAACACCCAGACACGAAGCAAATGTTTGCGCTTTTTTTTCTGTTCAAAAAAATTTGTCCCGTCGCAGTAATCGAACCCGCAACCTCAGTGACGTATGAGATTTTAGCCAACCTGCCCAACCACTACACCGAACTAAAATTAAGTAATTAGGTTAGTTTCTTAATTATTAAATCATACGGGAATGGCATAGATGCTGAGCGACTTACAGTTTCTAAAAATTATAAAGAATAATATCTAGATCTAGATCCTCTCTCTCTAGATCTATGTGCTCATCAGGCGAGATAATGGCCAAACATAGATCTAAAAAGAGTAAAAAAATAAAAGAATGAAAACATCATCACTACATTTCCTCGTTTCCTATAGCAATAACATTCAATAATTGGGAACTTACTCCAAATTATTAAACGTATAATTGGTCAACCCCTTCAGCAACACGTCGGAGAGCCACGCGTCGTACTTGAAGCCGTTCTTTGGCATGTTGTGCTGCCGGAGCCTGATGCTGGGCACCTTCAGCGGCTCCAGCGGCTGGATGTTCAGGGAGGGCACTCCCTGCGCGAGGAGATGCCTGGCTTGTTCCGCGACGCGCTGGACGCAACCGGCCACGTTGGGGTCGCTGTAGTGGCAGACCAATGTGCGTGCTGACATAGGAAAGGACCATGGAATTAGAAAAGACTTACATTTTAAGCTCCTTGGAGAGGACCTCGTTAGAGAGTATTATTTTTTAACCCCCGACACAAAATGGAGATGTGTTAAAAGTTTGTCTACTATGTGTGTCTGTCTATGGTACCGTAGATTTAAACAGGTGAACAGATTTGGATGGGGTTTTTTATTTAATAGCAGGTTTTCTAGCGGTGGTTCTTAGACATGTTTTATCAAAATCCGTAAAGCCGTTTTTTACTTTTTACAGGTTTTTTGTGTCAGGGTGTTTTTAAATTTTAGTTTATGTTCTCGTCTATGGAGAGGACTCAGAAAACTGACTGGGTCTGCGTTTGACCACGATCTCACCTGATGGGAAGCGACGATGTGGTCGAAGATGTAGCGCGCTTGCCTAGTAAATACTTGTTTACTCTTGATTTAAAGGCACCCAGATTGTATTTATGTGGAAACAGACGACGGCCAGGTGTATATAGTGAAGTTTGACTGTTATAGTAAATGTTCGCCTTGATTTTTCTTTCTTGTTTTAAAGTTTATGGTAGTCAAATAAATGTTCTTTCTTTTTAGTGGTTTTTTTACGCTTAATAGATCTATGTTTGGCGACTATTTCGCCCAAAGACAAATTATTAAATTTTATCTTTGATCCCGCCTAATGTGAAGCAATGATGTGGCCTAAGATGGAGCACATAGATCTAGAGAGAGACGGCAGTTGAGCGGCTGCTCAGACCCGTCTCCCCGATCGTTCACTGAACATCATCCCGAAACATGACTAGGTCGCTTGACGGCATGGCTTTGTTCGGTGGGTGGTATTACAACCACGGCTAGAGCCACCACAACCACTACAAAGCGAGTAAGCGGATTTCACCACAATGTTTTCCTTCACCGTTTTAGAGCGAGCGTGCAAAATCTGCATTTAACTATAAGTCATTGGTGCAGGACCGAGTCGAGATTCGAACCCAGGTGCGTCGGATCGAAAGGCGCAAGAGTTCCCGCTAAGCCACACTTGCTCTTAATCTTAGTGATGGAGCAGGTCGGCTCACGTAGGGTGCGATTTTCAATTGTGAAATTAAAATAAGCATTATTTCGTCTAGCCACAGTTCTTGTTCGCAATTTCTGTTTTTTTATAATATTTAATAAGAATTTAGAATAATTATTAATTTATGATAAACTAGCTGCTCTCCGCGGTTTCACCCGCGATTTCCCGGGATAAAAAGTAGCCTATGTGCTATTCCAAGTCCTAAAGTACCTACATACCAATTTCATCAAAATCGGCTCGGTAGTTTTTGCGTGAAAGAGTAATAAACATACATCCATACATTCTTACAAACCTTTGCGTTTATAATATTATAGTAGGATTTTAATTCAATGAATGTAGAGGAACAAAAGTGACTGTGGTACAAAAATGGTACATTAACTTACACAAAATAACGTCACGCTTTATGATACAGAGTACTTCCGAGTACCTAGGTATTAGGAAATAACCTGGATTATGTAATGATGTGGAAGAAAAATATTTTCTGATTGAAGATGAAGAGAGAAATTGACTACATAATAATATCAATATATTCAAATTTCAGAAGTCTTGAACTTACAAATTCCATCCTGGTTTTTCTCCTCAGTTGACGTGTGATTCACAAGCCTCCGCCCAAGAGCACTGTTCATACACACACCGACCATCAAAAACTTTAACAACATTGACCACATTTTTAATAAATTAAAATAAATAAGTAAATAATAAACAGGTACAGTAAGACTGTACCATCGAACTAGATCTAAGAGATGAAATTAAAAAATATGTCTTATAAAAGGATAGCTAAGAACTGGTCGACATAGAACGCCATAAATGGTTGCAAAAAACCTCGGTGGTGAGATCTAAGGACAACAACAACAACAACACGCATTTATGTACTATTTTTTTTTAAATCTGCCCAGTTCTCCCATTTTGCTACAGGTGTAACTTTTTGGTCGTAAGTGTATTAAATACTAATTAAAAGTACTATCGGTTACAGATGTTATGTACCTACTCAGTGTTTACTCGTGGTAGGTCACTTGTGTGCGGCCTTCTCGTCTGGGTACCTAGACTACCTAGGTATCACCGCTTTCCCAGTTATTTTGCCGCCGAGCAATAGTGCGCAATTTTATGTTACTGAGTTGAGCTAGTTGTTCGTCTGATATTAAGCGCCACGCCTGCTTATAACAATTGCAGTGCCACCCCGAACATTTAATATCATATAAGCACTGCCTAGCACTGTATTGCGCTCATCACCCCGAGACATGAGATATTTAGTCTCATATGCCCAGTAATTTAGCTGGCTGCAATGCCCTTCTAACCGGAACACAGTAATGCTTGCGCACTACTGCTTGGCGGCAGACGGATTCTCGGATATGAAAAAGCTACCACCAGTGTGTATAGTTTCGGATGTTTCCGTAAGTTTGAAAGTACCTTTAATTACCTGAGTCAAAGCTTAGGAAGGAATGCCATTGCAATGAGTATCTCTTTTAAATGCCATTTAAATCTGCCATTCAAGTCACTGCTCTCCATGGAAAAATTCCTATAGTTTCAATTAAGACAGATAAAGTAATGTGCCTATGTAAATAACCTTTCACTTTTAAATGTGATGGAAATATACATAAACATAAATCTCTATAGGTCTATAGGTAGGTATATCTAAAAGGACTACAGTCCGACCTCACATTTTACGACACCAGTTCTCTCGGTCTTGCATTCACATCCTTATAGTGACAGCTTCCTTATGCATATTAGGTAAGGAATGGAATTATATTCAATTAACCTACGTTTACTTTACTATGAGGTGACATAAATAACCGTGCTAGTATCTAGCAACGTTAGTATTCACACAACTGATTGTAATAGTGGTGTAGGTCCGTTGTCCCCATAAGCCGTGTCACCTTTGAACGGGGACAGCGTTACTTTAATAAAATATTTAAAATAAGTCCCGTTGTCCCCTTACTCTGTTTCCGTTGTTATACTCGTAGTAAAGTAATTTTTATATGGAATAACTAATTTCTGGCGCTTCGCTCGTTTCGCTCGCTCGGCTCGTTATGTTCACAGTTCTAACATAACCTAATCTAGTGGCTGTATCTTCATAAAGGGGACAATGGTACGCAAATTTAATGACGTCCTGTTGTCCCCGTAACGGGGTCAAAGCCTACGGGAACAACGGACCTACACTGTAATAGTGACAATTTATAAGGATTTGGCGGGCGGCTGGTGCAGTCCACTCGTGATCAAAATGGTGGCGTGTATTTTGCCCATAGAATCAGCCTCGCTAGGCGACGCCGCCAGCATTTTGGGCACGTTTCCGGACGACGGGTATCGAACGACGAAGGGTTGAATTATCTGTAGGTCATTGAGTTGACTCAAACAATACCCGTATGGTACGTATAATGTTCATTTAGTTTAGTTTCCTTTAATTTAGTTTTAATTTATTTAGCCTGCTCTAAGTGTTTTTATAAATCGTTTTTATATTTCGTATATTTTAGCGCGATGTGTAAATTATTTTACCTACATAGAACAGAAACGCGTCAGCCCATTACGTTCCCACTGCTGGAACACGGGGCTTCTCTCATAGAGAGAGTATGGGCCATAATCCGCCAATTGAGCTCAGTGCGGGTGGGTGGTAGTTACATGTCCTTGATTTCTTTAAATTAATTCTTGGACATGCCGGTTTCCTCACGATGTTTTACGTCACCGTTTTTAGAACCTACCTATAGACTATCCAACTAAGATTGACAGCCTCCGTGGTGTAGTAGTTGGGAAGGTTGGCTCAAATCACATACACAATTGAGGTGGCGCATGGCGGGTTCGATTACCGCGACGAAACAAATGTTTGTGCTTAGAAAAAATAAACGCAAGCATTTGTTTCGGGTCTGAGTGTTGTGGGACCACGGTCTTCGTAGTTCCTGGTTCCCTAGATACAGAGAATCCTATTCAGGGGCTATCTATGTTTAAGATCACCGGTCGTATTTTTTTATTATTATTATTTATTTATCCAAGAGATACTAACCATAATATGTTCGATCTTCCCAAGGAATAATCAGGAATTCAAATCAAAGGAAACCATTACCAGTATTAATGTCAATGGAAGAAGTCACGAGGTAAATAAATAATTAAAACACAAAATACAAAAATTCTTATTATATTAAATAGATACTTAACCTAATATTTACAGACTTATCGAATTCAATATTTTTTTCCAATTTAGAATAGTATGTACGTACATACATGAGGTCTTTCTTCACCTCAATTTGAGTTTTTGTTCAAGGAGTTACTACAGACACTTTTGTATGCATAGCGCGAAAAAATCTGCATGGACACGATCCAAGTTGGAACTAACCATTTCCTGATTATTTTTTATGGAATTCAACAACCAGACGACAAGCGCCACGCTAGGAATAGCGCAATGACCCTTGAGACATCAGATATTGAGTCTCATATGCCCAATAATTTCGCTGGCTACAATGTTTTTCAAACCGGAACACAGTAATGATTATTGAATGTCATTAGTCAAGACAAAGCTCAGCGCTCAGAGAAAGAACGCTCAACGTCATGTCGTCATTGAATCCATTATGTTCAGAAAGATTTAGTCATGCCACACTTTCAATAGTCTAAACTAAAAACATTTGAATCTTCTACTAGTAATGGATTAACTAGCATTCGGATCATGAATAAGCTGCTAAATTTATATTAGCATTAATCAAATTATTTGTAGTTGTGAAATTCGATGAATGCAAAAATTCATCGCTTAGCTCACGTCGTATGGCAGCAAGCGGCGGTCTGCTACTGCTAATGCTGTTGCGAATGCGAATCAACGAGGAGTGTCCCGTTCCCCTGCCTGCTCGTCTGCACGTTTTTCAAGGCTGATTTTTAAATTCACTTTGTAACGAATTAACTGTTAAATGTTGTTTTGCATGATGTTGTAACTCATCGAGTCCTTTCATTTGAGGCCAAACACGAAGGATCTATGCCCAGTAGTTCAATTTCATTTATAAATAATTTCATAATACACGTTATTTTATAATGAAATTTTGCACGAAATTGTGAATTCACAACTGTGAAATTAATTATTAGCATTAAGCATCGCAATAGTATGTAAAATGCTAACCTGCCATATTTCGCCTGCTAATAAAATAACGAAAAATTGCAATAACTTCCATTACTAGTAAGTACACATATGCTTTTAGTTAGCCTCGATACGGCGAATGTTAGTTGTTTCTTATATTCTTCTTAATTATGTTATTCTACTCTCACTGGTTTCCTACCCCCTAGACCGTTTTAAAAGGAAATTCCCTTCATCTTCAACCGTCACTGAGGAGTTCATTTAAAGGCAAGCTGCCAAAGATCTTGTTGAGGAAGGTCTTAACGACAGCGGCGCTGGTCTCCTCGATCAGAGGAGTCAGGATGTCGAAAACCGTTCCTGGACTCGCGTTGAAGAACGTCGCCGCTGAAGCCGCTGGAAAATTAAGGAACTCGGTTAAATGGAGTAATAAACTTTTGATACACATACTTGTCAATTTCGGTATCATCACAGAATAATAAATAGTTTGTGTCGTGACGAATGTTTTACTTTACTTTCATGAACAGGCCTGAAGTGTGCTGCTTGGAAATATTTTTTCTAGGTTGAACTGAATTTTCAAGCCCAATACAGTTACATACAGATCTATGTATTAGAATTTTGTGAACTCTATAAGATTTAGAGGTTCTTGCATAAGTTGGCTTTGGTATTAATTTATCTTTGTGTTCTGAATAAGACTTTCGCAGGCTTTGTCGCCACCCCTTCGGAGAAATCTGTTTCTTATGTACCTACACCAGAAAGCATAATAATATAGTGTCTCATAAATGTTACCATTTTGAAATACAAGTAAAATTATTGCTTTCAACACCGCATGAACCTTACTAGCAAGCCGTCTCTCAGCGCCGTCAATTTGATGTGTTTTTAATACTATTCACTTTTCATTTTAAAATATAAGATAATTTATTTTATTTATTGTCTTCAACTCCTTCCAAAACTTACCAGCGAGCGGTCTCTCAGCGCCGTCGAAGGCGATACGTCCGTTTCCGATCTTGATCTTCGTGATGATCTTGTCGGCCTGGAGGTACTCTACGCCATCCTTCACGACAGGCTTCGCATTGCCCTTGGCCACTACTGTGATACCAGCTGGAAAAATAATTTCAGGAATAAATAAAATGGCTCTATATAATCACGCACACTCTAGGTCTAGGTCATATCATAATATTTGGAATGCTGGAAATACTAATTCAATCATTGTAAGTACCTATCATAAGCTATATAACGCTTTAAACCTGGAAAACGAACAAACATGACGTCGGAAAGTTTAAGATTGTTGGTTTACTCTATTAAGTAAGTTTTTTCTAATCAAATTGAAGTGGGAATATAAGTGGGCGTAATTTAAGTCCATTAAGTTTCCACGGGAGACGGGCCTTCCCTCAGAGAGAGTATGGGCCTTAATCCACTACTCTGTTCCGGTGCGGGTTGGTGAACATCGCATGTCCTTAAATGTTGTCGCCATTTTAGAGAGAGCTCATATTTAAAGAAAGCGGAATTCGAACTCTGGTGCGTCGGATCAAAAGTCTGACGAGTTCCCGCTAAGCCACACTAGCTCTACATTCATAAATATTTAATATAAATCTTCTGAGTAATTTATAGATTTTGAATTTACATAACTATTGAGCCTGTAATAGGTCTAATGTATTCGGCTGTGGCATGAAACTACTAACCAGGTTGACTGCCTGGCTTGCGACATTGTTGTTCGAAATGCATTTATTGTAAGTAACTGGACTTGCAATACTTAGCCAGGCTTAAAGGTTATTAACGGTGACTCAGAAAATATACAATGCAATAACGCCCACTATCTCTTCTCGAAAAAAGTCAAGATTCCACGTCTATTTCTTGTTTTTTTAACCCTTGATGCAAAAAGAAGGGGTGTTATAAGTTTGACCACTATGTGTGTCCGTCTGTGGCACCGTAGCTCTAAAACGGGTGAACTGATTTGAAAGCAGGTTTTCTAGCGGTGGTCTTTAAATATGTTTATCAAAATCGGTTCAACTGTTTTTTTATTTTTTACAGGATTTTTGTGACTGTGTGGTTTTTTAAATTTCAGTTTACTGAAATTGGTTATTAGAGCTTATATGAATTTCTTAATATTTTATTTCTGTTGGTGTTAAGCGATGATGTGGCCGAAGATGGAGCACATTACTCTAAAGGAAGACGACAGTTAAACGACTTTTAAGACCGTTGCCTGATAGTTCACAGATCATCGTCCCAAAACACGACTAAACTTACTGAAGTTGCCGCGAAGATGGCCTTTGCCGTTGATGTCTAAGTTCAACAGTCTGGATCCCCTCACGTCGTAGTCGGCGAACACGGCCAGCTTGGGGAGGAACAGCTTCACCTCGCCCACGTATTTGTTGTTCAGGTTCAATCTGAAAAACGTATCAGAGATTTTGTAAACACATAGCCAATAAGAATAATAAACTTTTAGAAAGAAACAAAAACTGACTTCAAGACTAAACTTATATTTTTTGTTTTTGTCGTCAGTCAATGTCAAAATATATGGGACCACCTCTGAAGTATGACCTACCAAACAAAAAAAGAATCATTAAAATCAATTCATAATTGGCGGAATAATCGCGTAACAAACATCCAAAAACAAAAACATATAAAAAAGAAAAAAAAAAACTTTCGAAGTCGGTTACAAAGAAAAAGAAATTATTTACTAAGACGGAGTTCTCACCCGCGTCTATCGAAATATTGTTCAGACACCTTAAAAGACTTTAACCAATTGGGGTATCATATCAGAGTAACTTGATCTTCGTGCAAAACGATACAAAGAATAGGAGTTTGTTTGCTCAAGCAGGTACCTTATAATTGACCTATAGCCAGTAGTGGCACATGCAGTCTTATCTATATAATAGATAGATATAAAAATGTGGTAGAGGGCTGTGAAACTGTGTGGATAATTTTATTTTTTGTAAGAATGGCAACTTATATGTAAAACATGATTTCATTATTTCTGCTCAAGCCTTTTGTGTGAAGACCGCCACCACAACTTACTTCCCCACTGCCAATGTCACCCGGAAGCGAAGAATTGAGTGAGTGGATCTCAGTTTTGTGTTGATTTAAAATTAAAATATCAGTATTAAAAGTAATCTTATAAAAAAATTACGCAATGACATCTAGATATCCTTGAACTGAATCATCAAATACTTTCACAAAAAAAAAATATCTACTTGACCAATACTCTTGGTTCAATTTACAATAACATACTTGTACTTGTTGTAATAATTATTAACAAGTAAAACAAGCCATAATCCCCCAAACCTTTACGTCTGAAGTTCAAGGACCACTTTCAAATTTTCAACATGACAAACAAGTCGTTAAGCACAACAGAGCCCCAATTCACTATGACAACTTGGCGATTCCTTGCTCCGAAATCACGTCGATTCCTTCATTAATAAACAACGAATCTGCGAAATTTGTAACCTCTACGACGCGTCATAGACAATACAAATTTCGCAGATGTAAGTAATCAACGTGAAATCAAGGAATCGACGTGATTTCGAAGCAAGAATCGCTAACTTGTTATAGTGAATTTGGGCCCAGGTGAGTGTCGGCGGTCAAACGCAAGCCAACTAATAAAAAAGTAGTTTTTGTAGGTTATTTACATTATTTGTCACAAATCTCGACAAAATACAAAAACAACATCTACAACCATGAGTTTTATGAGTTTTATTCCATAAAAATATCTACTTATACCTAGCCATCTAGGAGTAAACATAATTAGTTACTGTACCGTATCTATACGGTTCGGGATGATGTTCGGTGAACCATCGGGGAGACGGGTCTGAGCAGCCGCTCAACTGCCGTCTCTCTCTAGATCTATGTGCTTCATCTTAGGCCACATCATCACATCACATCAGGCGAGATAGTGGCCAAACATGGATCTATTAAGCGTAAAAAAAATGTGATGAACGTACCTCAACTTATCAATTCTGAAGTGACTTCCACCGAACGCCTTCGCTTCCTTGATCGTAGCCTTCAGCTTGAGATTGGGAGCGGTTCTGTCCAGTTTCAGGGTAGGCACTATGAAGGGATCCAGAGCCGGGATGTAGATCTCAGGGATCCCTGCTTTGAGCTGCGGCCGCATTGCCTCAATGCCATCTAGGAGGCATTTTTCTATGTCAGGGTCGCTACGTTTGCATGTTGGGAAGAAGTCCGCTGAAATATACAAGAATCGTATATTATTTTTACGAACTTGGTACCTAGCTAGTAACTTGGTATAAAGTGCTTAGGAAGAGAGTGAGAAGGCGTCATATCAGAATCAGAATTTTATTGACCACTGTTTTGCCACGGCAGCTGTTGCCTGCGACTTCGTTCGCGTGGTCTATAGTTTAACGCTGATGTAGACATTTTTGAAAACATAAAAAAAAAACAAATAAAACAATAATATTCTTGTGTTATCAGCAGTTCAGCTAAGCTTTTTAGAACAGGAAAGAAGGGATTGTTTATGATGACAGGCGGAATAATTGGTAAGTGATGAAAATAGTGGAAATAGGGGATAAAATATATTTATAGATATATCTACATTAATGGGGCCTGTCATATTCAGGTGGGTTACAATTATCTGTTCAAGTTTATTATAATACAAATTTATATGTGTATAAAATAAATGTTATCCATAAGTTCGTTATCCGTGAGATGTATGTAGACCCTATTGGAGATATCAGAATTGTATTCATTACCGTCCTTGTAGGTGCTTATAGGTACCATAAACAGTTCTCTATAAAAAATATGTGGAACTGAGTAGACGTGCAAGTCGTTCGCCTGATGATAAGCGCCACGCCTGTCCATAACAATTGCAGTGTCACCCAGAACTTTTAATAGCTAAAAAGCACTGCGTAGCACTGCATTGCGCTCATTACCCCGAGCGCATCAGCTGTTAAATTTCTTATTTGTGCCCAGTAATTTCGCTGGCTACAAAAATAGGCGTAACATAACAGCTTTCCTCGTCTTGCATAAACCTGTGTCGAAGGTAGTTATCAATACTTCCTGATTTGTGACACTATTCTTACATACCTACATATTATAAGTAGGTAAGTACTGTAAGTAGGTACTACATAATGCATATGGAAACTCCTATTAAGGCAACAGTGAACGGAAACAGCCTTGTACCCTATTGCATTTCCTTTGGAAGTGTCCACTACAATTTTATGAATATACGACTATACGTACTTCCATGGATTACTTGACTAGTTAATTATAACCTAGGCTAGACACAAGGCCTTTATTACCAAGGCATAAAGATCAAAATGCCTGTCAATATGAATGTCGGCGTTTGCCTACATAACCGATGAAGTGAGTAATTCGTCCCAGATTAAATCGACAGGTTTGGTTAACGTTTAAGGTAAACTTGTTGGTATAAGCAGATAACTGCAGTGGTTAAGGAAAATGTATGAGAAAATCACCTCTTAAAAGTTCAAGAAAATCAGCATAACTAGGTACAGATACCTATATAGGTAGGTCTCTTGTATGCCTTGCTTTGCCAATTATTCTGCCACCAAGCAGTAGTGCGCAAACATTACTGTGTTCCGGTTTGAAGGGCATTGTAACCAGTGAAGTGGTCATATAAGATTTAATATCTGATGTCTTGGGGTGATGAGCGCAATGCAGTGCTACGCAGTACTTTTTACGGTAACAAAAGTTCTGGGTGGCATTGCAATTGTTATGGGCAGGCGTGCGCTTATTTTAACCGACTTCAAAAAAAAGAAAAAGGTTCTCTGTTTGATTGTATTTCTTTTATGTTTGTTACCTCAGAACTTCGTCATTTATGAACCGATTTGAAAAATTAATTTTGCGTTGGGTTCAGTATAGCTACGAAGTGGTCCCATACAAATTTCATAGATATTTGACCTTGGACTTCAAAGATACATGAAGTCGGTTATTGTTTTTTTGTAAACATTAATTATTTCTAAAAACTTATTATCAGGCTGTAATGATCCTAACCTACCTACCTACTTTTTATATATATTACTCTCTACTCCTATCTTGAGTTACTACTGAACCTAATTATAACATTCCTAACTAGCCTAGCCTAATCCTAGCAAATAAATAACAACCACTTAATACTACCTCTGCCTCATACCTACTTAATAAAATTTCACTAATAATATAAACTCTAACATTTATACCCTCATTATTCTACTCCAGAATTATTATGATTTGATTTATGTTTGGCCAATGTGATCATATAGTAATTAGAATCCTTTATACGTTGTGATACCGAAATAATCCATGATCTTTTAAGGTAATTAAAACAATTCATAACTAGCCCTAATAACTAAATTTAATATCCTGTATTATTATAAATATGAGTATCTCTCCTAGGTATTGTTACACTCTCAGTCATACTAATTTGTATTTAAAGGGATAATTTTGAATAAACAACATTAGTTAAGCAAAAGGAAATCTATTAAACATGGATATATATTTGTAATGAAAAGTTTAAAAGATTATTTAGAAATTGACATTCTACATTTGAGAAATAAATGAATTTAATTTAATATAGAATAGTCTCGACAAAGGTTACAGCACCATCCATCCGCTGTTAACAGTGAATCTCGTCCCTGACTGGATAATTCTCCTTCGAGACTGTTCTCGGAGGTCCATGTACCTCAATCATTGGGAATTCATAAATGTTATTAATGTACTGTCTAGTCTGTCAGTTAAAATAGTTCTACAAAAAGGACAAGAGGACATTTTCTTTTAGCAAAAGTATGTCAGTCAGTTCGTTCCTAACCACACATCCATACAAGTTACTTTACTAGGTATTTAACAAATAAAACTTTCGCTACTCAGAGACAGAGCGCAGACATGGTACTCCACTCCAAGTACCATCCTTCATGTTCATCCATCATCTAGTTCATTTCGAGACTTCCTCAAACTAGATTTAGTTTAAGAGAGTCTCTATTTAGGGCTATACAAATGCCCATCAACTTTGTTAGAATTGAACTAATGCCTAAGAATTATAATAACTATGAATATTCCTAAACTAGGTAAACTTCCTGTTCATATAAAATCTACTCCTGATAGTAATTTATCAGAGTAAAAGGTAAGTTCGTACTTTTAATCAAGTCTCCATAGGTAATTACCAAAGTAATATTATACCGCTGAGATAAGTATTCCATTTAGTCAGAATAATCCAACTCTACAAACATAGATATTAACAGTACCTAATTTGTACCAGCCATGATAATAAGTAAAATATTATTTCAATTCAATGGTGTAGGATTTAGTTATCCAAAATAATGATTCATTCACTTATCAGTCCTGTTTCTCAGGAAGAATCTGAATTAGACATTCAAGTTAAATGTAATAGTAGATTTAGACAGTGACTAATAAAATAGTATCTGCCACTTTAATAAGTGAAACAGAACCATATAACCAACTTGGCAAGTATGTCTAAAAGTACCATATGTGCTTAGTTTCTCTTGTTTAAGAAATTCGATGCTTATGGTAGACCTGGTCAGTGACTACAATAATAGTGTCTCTAATCCGTCTGGTATAGAGTTCACACTATAGGCTGCTTTTTGCTCACCTAGTTTAACCGAAATGTACCACTTGCACTTTTCTTTGAAGAGTCAAAATCTGAATTATTTATAATTTTATCTTTTCAGCTTTCAACCTTTAAAACATTGATCTGAGTCAATAAAAGAATCACTATCTGTCAATAGTTTTATTTTAAAGTGTATATTCACCCAAATTGGAAAAGGATTATTGTTAATTAGCAATAGTTTTATCCATATTTCCTATTTCCCTCGGCAATCCTGAAAAGTCCTAATAACCTATGTTTCCTAAGTGTTCCTATCCATCTAAAAGTCTCCTAAAATGTAGTTACTTACCAATCCTGAAAAGTCCCTATTTGTTTACTTTCCCTAAAACGTTTCCTATCCACCTAACTTCCCTAAAACCCTACTTTCTACCCTAAATATATTCCTAATCTATCTAAAAGTCCTAGCTAATAACAAATCTAGGGATAAATCCCACATTTACATTTAAACGTGTAAGTTTTCACGGTGTAATGAAAACCCCCCTATAGAAGACGCTTTCCGTAGCCACAGAAATTGTCACCTGACTATTCTAACGACGGGATTGAGAAGGTATCTCGACTAATCCTATCACCTGTGTGTTTAGTTTCCTTACCCAGGACCGAAGTCGGATGGGCTTGGAAACAGGACAGAGACATAAAAGGAAATAAATAAATATATAAATAAAGACCAAATCCAATGACTCTGTTCATAGTAAGGCAAGTGTGTTACCACATGGATTCACTTCGACGAGCCCCTTGCCCTCAGATAAACAGAATGCATTAGAAATGAGAGACTGATTAGTCGAAAAGCATCAATCGACTGCTTGCTCGTCTCAGGCAAGCCCCTTCCGTTAGGAAGTTGAACCAAGGAGAAACCATTTAACACCGCAAGGCGGTACCCCTTTGGCCATGACACTTCGTCATGTGTGTTCTGTGATCAAACAACTAAGCTCTTAAACCACAAGCCGCGTTTTCCCTAGTAATAAAAAAAACCCACTAAAGAAAACTTCTGTACACTGCCATCGCTATAACACTAAGAATCCATTATCCGAACCCCAGAACCCACAAAGGACTGCATCACAATCCCCTATAGACTCCAAAACCCAAACAATAAATCCTTTAAACAACACTAAAAATTGTAAATTAAACTCACTGAAATTAAATTAATTAACTATGGCAAACTCAGAAATCTTCCCTAGTAAACCCACCAACTAATATCGGGAGCCCAGCCACTCAAACACAGAGAGCGCCAACAAGAACAAGTGATAGAACAAGTCCTTGAACAAGTGCCCCAGTGAACCCTTGCTTCCCTTTATATAGCTTTTTGAGTCGCCACATCAGCGAAATCCTAGTACATCCTGCCACATCCTTTTCTCGTACACTAAAATCTTCTGTAACTCCTACGTGTTTAAATCGATAATCCTGCATTCTACATTAATAACTGGTACATTGAGCGACATTTCCATTTTTACCAATCAAGATTAACTATCATCTCTCATGTATTTAAGTCATTATTCCTCCATCCTTACGTTAGCGTTTTAGGCCCTTTTAGAATTTATTAATTTCCGCGCATGCGTACTAACTACTGCGCATGCGTAGTAACCATCAACTGCGCTTCATCGCCCCGCCCACTTTAATTTGTTTAAATGTTTATTCTGAATATTGTTCAACAGTAGTGTGCAAACTTGCTCACTTTTTCCAATTAGCTATACTAAAATAACTTTATATTTGTCCTGCTGAAAACCTTTCTCTGTTGATATAAGTATCTCAAATTATTGTTCGAATAATACTAAGCTAAAGGTTATAATTCTGTACTATGTAGATTAATTTTTAATGATATTCCTTTATTTTATGAAATTTAATTCTCATTATTCTTACGCATACTCTATTAACTATATTCCTATGCCTTTATTTATTTAATTACATTAATTAATGCTACTCCTCATCTGTTAAAGATTCTGAAACGTTTATTACATAACCAAACAAGATAATCATTTATTTATTTGTGAAATGGACAATCAGGTTAAATGAACCTGACTTGTCACAATCAACCCCCAAAATTTACGCAGGTGTTTTCCTTAAAACCCGTAGAAAATTTTCCCCTTATATTAAAAAAAATTCTCAAATAAATAAGTTTTAATTGACTCACAATGATTTCCTTCCAGCCATTACTAATCATTAAAATAAATATGATCAAATTTAACTGAATATGTAACTTATGAAAGTGCAAAGAATTAGAAGAATTCACAATTTAATTACACCCAACCCCCCTTTTGTAATAAACTAACTTAACCCATAGTTAAACCTATTCTTTATAAGTATCTGAATTTACAAACAATCTAACCTGTTGTCCTTGTTTTCAAATTTTTATGCCAATTTTGTGTGGTGTGTTTTTAAACCAAACCAGATGTAACCATCACAAGAGCAAATTCTCTCAGTTTATAACATATTAATCATGTTTAATCATTGCTTTCACAAGGACAATATAGCTTCCGCCAGGGAAATCTGAGTTGTGAGTTCAAACCAATCCTAGTGATTTAATATGAAATTTTCCAAGCTAAACAACTTTTCTTTAGCCGGGAACGTTTTCACACATCCCTCAGAAACTATATTTCTTTAATAGCTTGAGCCATGACTTTCCATTGATCGCTAAGCTCCACCAAGAAATTCCCCCTCTATAATAATTACCTCTCCTTTGGTGCTTGAATAGTGTTCTTAAAGAAATGTTAGCTTCTTGTGTAGTAAAGAAGATTTTATAAGGTCCCAGCCATGCACTGATTATAATCCTGTCTTCTGACCTAACCTAACACATATTTCATCTCATAAAATCTTCCACTTTGCATAGTGTTGTGTATTTGAACCCAAAAGACAACAAGCTGTCTCCAATTTATAATCCGCCAAATCATTAGGGCCCCTTTCATACCAAAATATGTCAAAAGTCATTAGTAGTCATATGTAAATTTGTAATGTCTAAAATTTCAATTAATTCCTTTCAGAGCCGCCTCTCATTGCGAAACTTTCCACCTGTAATGACTTAGACAGAATCTTTATTAATTGGAAACACGACCGTATCGATTAACCCCTGATTTACAATTTCCTTCACTAATCTGTAGATATAAATAACACTACTGAATGTCAACAAACCCCGGCTTTAATTTACATACCAAAACCAGCCCCGTCTAGAAAAATCCTATACGCCCTCACAAATCACATTAAGTTAACTAGCAAAATCCTAACTGACCTTCCTTGAGCCACCAATGCATAGTTTAATTCTAAATTCACCCATTTAAACACCTTTTTAACTAAAAAACAAATAAATCTCTCTTGTATATCCCCTTTTTTTTTTTTTTTTACGCACAGATTAAGCACACATTATTTTTAGGGTGCGTTCAGTGCCGAACCCAACAATTATTACGCTCCGTTCACCACGACCAAAATGAGACTATCCACTTCACCTAATCTCTAACTCCTACTGTTTTACCCTAAAATCTAATTGTATAACCACTAATGATTTACCTTAATATCGAATATAAATTTATAATTAGTTTAATTTTCCTTGACCTTTAGCCTATAAAATTAACTATAATATAGCTAATGACGTCTAACAACATTATTCCAACAAGTACTCATATTTTTGCCACACCAAGAACGTTTTTCTTTCTTTCTTTTTTCCTTCCTTTTTTTTTTCTATGCAAACTAATTCAATCAAAACATATGCAGATATTGAACGCATCCCTGTTTGACAAGTGACATAAGGAAAATTATGAGCCTATTGCCACAACTCAAAAATATCGCTCACTTTTACTGCCATAGATTAAAACTCCTTATTTTATTTTATCATCGCCGAATATCGATTTTCATATTCCCTATTTGTTTCCGAATTTCAATGAAATTTATAGTTTCCTATAGTTAAATAAAACAAATTAAATATATATACATAGATAACAATGAATTTTAATTAACAGTAATTAACCTGCCTTAGCTTACACACTAAGTATCCAAAAGGTATGCCTAGTCGTTGTGTACTCGATTCTGTGGTAAAATATTTAAACTCGATTCTATTCTGTTCCCGCCTTTTGTCTATGTCAATTGATTCTATTTTTTTGAATTCCTTAAAATTTGTGACGCAGCCTCCCAGCAAACATCAAATACCCAAAATTATTCAGTGTCTGGAAAACCAAACCATCACACAGCCCCAACAATCACCCAGCTCAATCACAAAGGATCACCTCTCTTTATTACTTCTTTCTTTCATGTCTTCTCCCACCTTCATCATGTCATCTTCCGACAAACTCATTCACAAATATCCCTGTCTCTGGGATCCTCAACATCCGGATTTCAGAGACAGGACCATCCGTTCTAACTGTCTCATCAAACTCACCTCTGACTTCAATAAGCTCTCTATTTATCCTCTTTCCCCTAATGATATTCGCCGTAAACTTAAAGCATACATCACCAAACTTCGCCGTCGCGCCAAAACTCTTTCCGTAAGTACCTTACTACTTTCTTACTTATTTTACCTACCAAATTCCCAATTATAATTACTTTATCTAATACACTCCCTGTTACCGCTTATTTTTTTTTCAGAAACTTCCCTCTTCAAACCCGGTTCCCGAGTCCTCCAGTTCTAATCAACTTTCCCTACCTCCTCCTATTTTTCCTCTTCCTTCAACTTCTTTTACTGAACTTCCGTCTCCCTCTTCTCCTACAACTTCCTCTTCTGTATTCGAAGAACTTTCTCAGCTCTCTCCCACGAAAAAAAAACTTGTCACTCCTCTTCTCAAAACTATCCTGTCTCTTTCTCAAAATAACCTCATCAATGAACACACCACTATCTCCCTCTGCCCTATTTCTACCCACTGTTCTTCCTCTCATCACCCTACTACCTCCAATACTACTTCTCTCCCCCAACCCCCTCTTCCTTCTCCTGACGTAAGTGTTTTAAATTTTCTTCCTATATGTAATTTGATTAACTTTGTTTCTTCCCTGATACTAATGAACTCTTGCATTTTTCAGATTACTTCTCCCATTCACCTGGACTTCAACGACTTGCTCGACGATATTGACGCCTACCTTTCCTAATTCGTAAGTTCCTTGTCCTTTTTAATAGTATGTTAAATATTTTTTTTTTTTTCTAATCTCACTAACTTAAATTCTAATGCTAGTTTCAAAAGTTTTTTTTTTTTTGTGAAAGGCCGCCACACACCCCTCTACCTAAATTTACGCATTGTACTAATAATGGAAAGACTTGTAGTTTTTTTTTTTTTTTTTTTATAACAAATATCAGTTCTTTCTTTTACTTTGCAAAAAAGGTTCTTTCGTAAATTTAAGTAGGCCTTCCCCTTACCTCCTTTATTTTACAATTATCATTTACTGAACATTTATTTAATAAATCTATTCTATTCCTCTATTACATTTTTATCTCCAAATATTATACTAAACAATATGGCTTCGTTTTTTTTTTTTTATAAACCTTACCACTTAAATAACAATAAATGAATTTTAAATGAAATTAAGTTCCACTAACATGACCTAAAGCTTTACTAACACAACAATGGATCTTTATTCGTAAAATAAAATGTTTTATTATTACCATAAGACTACTTTAACAATTATACTTTTATTGCGACGTGTTCTTTTTTATACGTATAAGGATTTTAAACTTAAATAACTTCTTAATGTAGGTAAAACTGAACAACCAACTTATACATCAATTATATGTAATTCATAACAATTTATCCTATTCCTTATTTACTTCCCGAGCCAACTTCCCTCTTCACATCTAAATAGACCTAGATTATATTGTTTTTGCTATTCCTGATAATACTTTGATAGATGTATTGTATTAAACTTCCCTCTTACTTGTTTAGTACTAGGATCAATTAGAACATAAACGTTTTTATAAGGATTTGCTGCTATGGTATACGGTCCTTCATACAACGCCTCAAATTTTTTTGTTAGCTTCTGTGTTGCATCAGATTTGTTTAATTTCCTAATTTTAACTAAATCTCCTATCTGAAATTGAATAGTTCGGAATTTTTTGTTAAATTTCGCCTGCCGCTTCTCCCCTGCTCTTTGCAAATTACTTCTAACTTCCTCCCTAACCCGTCCTACTTCTAGCTTATCCTCTACTCCTTTTATCTCCTTATCAAATGTTAACTGAGTGGTTTTTCCATACATGATTTCACTAGGAGTATATCTTGTGCTCTCATGAAAGGTATTATTATATAGCAACTCTATTTTAGGTAACATAGTAGTCCAACCTTTATGATTATTTCTACAATATGTTCTAAACAGTCGTCCCAACTCCTTGTTTACTCTTTCAGTTGTATTAGGACGTGGATTCCTAACTGTAGTGTATAATACTTTTACTCCAGCTTGTCTCATGCTCTCCTTCCAACTTTTACTAGCAAATTGCGTACCATTGTCTGACATTATAGCCTTTGGCTTTATAATATCAAAGAATCTCTTTGTCTTGCCTATTACTGCTCTACTTGTTGCTTTACTTAACCCATACAATTTTACAAATTTACTAAAAGAATCTTGAATCACCAAAATATATTGCATACCAAAAATGCCTGCTGGTAATGGTCCATATAAATCAATCATAACTATCTCTCCTATCTCTCTAGTGATTATTGAACAACAGGGTCCCACATTTTTCACCGTATCACTTTTAGTTATTTGACATTCATAACATACCCTTACTATCTGCCTTACTAGTTTGTTAATCCCTCTCCAATAAAATCTATCCCTTACATATTTTATTACCTTGAACACCCCTTGATGACCCATTTCTATGTGAACCTGCTTAATTATTTCGCTTCTCAGGACGCTTGGAGCATAAATAACTCTCTTTGACGCGGTCTGTACAGGGATAAAATATAAAATCCCATCTACTACTTCACATTTATCTACAATTCGACTTAACTTATCTTCCTGTCCTCCTCCCACTCTTAATCTTTCTAAAATTTTACTAATTTCAGCATCTTCCTTTTGCAATTTTTCCATACTTCTCATTTTCTCTAATAAATCTCTATTTTCTTTTATTTCGGTATATAATATCTCTGGCACTCTAACTCTATCTTCTTGAAATAATTCTCCCTTTGGCGGATACCTAGACAAAATGTCTGCTATAACATTTTCTTTCCCCTTTATGTGTTGCACCTCATATTGAAAATGTTCTAAATAATTAATCCATCGTGTCACCCGCGCATTATATAATTTCCAATTTTTAACAAAGGTCAATGCTTTATGATCCGTTTTAATTATTACCCTAGCTCCTCTCAAATATGTTTCAAATTTTTCTAAACAACATATTACGGCATAAAATTCTTGCTCTGTCACTGTCCAATTTAACTGTGCTCCCCTTAAAGCTTTACTATAAAACCCTAATATTTTTATATCTCCCTCTTCATCTAACTGATACAAATAGCCGGCCATACCTACCCCTGAACTATCTGTCTGTAAATAATATGGTTTGTTAAAGTCTGGATGATGCAACATAATAGTATCTACGAACAATTCCTTAACTTTCTCAAATGCACACTGCTCAGCTTCTCCCCAACGCCACACTATCCCTTTCTTTAGTAACTCGCATAGCGGTTGAATATGAAAACTAAAATTCTTTATGAATCTTCTATAAAAATTGCACAGCCCTAAAAAAGCTCTAACTTGTTTTAACTTTTTTGGCACCGGAAATTCTTGTATTGCTTTTACCTTTTCTAAATCCGTTTTAAGCCCATCCGTTGAAATGATATACCCTAACATTTTAACTTCTTTGCAAAAGAATTCGCACTTCTTAATGTTACAAGTCAATCCTGCTCTCTTCAATTTTCCTAGCACTGTGTCTAAATGCTCTAGATGTTCATCAAAAGTTCCTGTAGTAATAATAGCCAAATCATCTAAATAATTCACACAATACTCCCGTACTTCATGACCTAATATAACATCCATCGCTCTACTGAAACTTCCTACTGACGTCTTCAATCCTTGTGGCAGTACATTATATACGTATGACTTTCCATTGAATGTAAACCCTGTATATTGCTTACTAGATTCAGATATAGGTATTTGAAAATAAGCGTTATTAAAATCGATTATACTTATAAAATTCGCCCCATGAAATGAATTCATTACATCAATTTGCATTGGTGGTTTTTCAGTTTCTGATATCATATATTTATTTATTTCCCTAGCATCTAATAAAACTCGGATAGAACCATCCCTTTTCAAGGTAAAAGTTAATGGACTACAATATGGTGTTGAAGATCTACTAATTATTTTTAATTCCTCCATCTCTCTTAATTTTTCCTCTACCTTCCCTCTATATGCATACGGCACGGGATAAGTTTTCTTGACTATCGGTACATGACTTTCCATAATGATCTTATGCTCATAACAATTTGCTCTCCCCAATTTAGAAGAAAACACACTTTCATACTTAACAAATAATTCTTCTAACTTCCTTTTATCTTCATTTTTCAAAGTTACCCCTATTTTTAAATCCTGCAAACTTACTTTCTCTTCACTAGTTATCTCTCTGCATAAATCATCACTCTCCTCAGTTCTACTTATAATTTCGCGTTCGTAAAAATTTATTAATTGCTTATTACCACCTTGGTTTATTAAAATTCCCTTTCCCTCTCTGCTTAAATTAATTATTATTTCATTTTGTTTCAACCAATCAAAACCTAATATCAATTGATTTGCTAGTCCTGGAACTATTAAAAATCCGGTGTCAATCTTTACTAACCCTATCTTCAACGGCAACAAAACAATATTACGAATTTCCGCACTTTTCTGACCTACTGCTGTCCTTATTTGCAAAGGTTTTATGGGCATATTTGGTATTTGTGGATTTATAAGTTTTAATTCCTCCCAAAATTCCTCTGATATACAAGTAATGTCGCTTCCAGTATCAATCAAACCTATTATCGCAAGATCAAAAATTTGAATTTCTATTTCTGATTTAAATGTAACCTGACTATTCTCTTCCAATTCGTTTTCCTCAAACACAGAAGTAACTACATCTCCCAACTCCCTATATTCTAATTCAATTTGTTCTATTTTTAATTTTAATACTTCAACTATCTGTTCGGGGACCAACATTTCTTTAACCCTGCTTACTTGGTAACCTAACCCCTCAGTTTGTTGACGCTCCAAAATACTAATTTTAATTGGTACTTTAAGTCCTTTGTCACCTTTCCCTAAGATTTGCCCTGGTTCCCATCCCATTTTCCGCATTATATTTAATGATGTGTTCCCTAATAAGGAAGCTGATTCGGGAACGTAACCTTCAGCCTCCCCTAGTTTAACTCTACGCTCTGAACATTATCTAGCTCATTAGTTTGTATATTATTAACATTCCTCTTTTGGACCGCTTCTGGTTTCTGCCATTTTTTATAATTTTGTTGAAATCCTCTTTTCCGCTTCTCAAACTCTTGACTTTGTGTCGACGAAGAATAACCTGGTGTCTCTTGTTTATTTATATCATCCAAATTCCTAAGAAATTCTGCGGTTTCTATAATAGTATTCGTTTTCGCAGTCGCCCAAATTTGTTGAACGTGCTTTGGGTAATGTCTCATCATATCAGCAATCAATTGCTTCTCTGGTATATTACAAGAAAGCATTTGAACTCTGCCAACAAAATGTAAGAAATAATTCAACATAGAAGGATTCTTTTGTCGATCCCATCTACCTTGCACCAAACTCCGCCTGAGTTCATTCTGTTCACTTTCACCCCAAAAAGTTGTTAAAAAGTCAGTCTTAAAATCTTCAATTCCTGTCCATCTCCTCTTATACACTCGCGCCCAATCCCTGGCTTCTCCAACTAGGCAATCCTGTATTAGATCGATGTCTTTCCCTTCCTTTGTCGCCCTTTTTAAATAATTTTCTAAATCCTCTAAAAATGTTACTGGATGTATTGTTGCATCGCCTCCAAACTTAGGCTTCTCTAAGGAAATATTTCTCACATTATAAATTATATTTCTATATTCTTCAACTGGTAGTTCCTTTTCCTTCACTTTATCAATTGTCTGTAAGTTACTTTCCTTATTGTTATGCACTGGTTGCTTTACCGAATCTTCTATACAAAAACTTTGCCCTTCTCTTGTTGTAATTCCTCCATTTAAACTCAGAGGAGTTTCTAAATTTCTTAAGGTTGTCTTAGTGGTTCGAACATCATCACTTAATTCATTTAATTTGCTTGCTAATGTGCCTATAGCTCGCCTAATCATACGATAAGCTAATCCTGTTCCTTTTCCTCTATCGCCCTTTGCTTTAGATCTTGTTACTGTAGACAACTGGCGTCTCGGTGATACATGGCTTCTTCTAGTTTCCTCTTGTATATATAATTCCTCCTCTACTCTCACATTCGAATCTTCAGTACTAATTACTGTTTCCTGTTCTCTAAATCTAGCCGGTGCTTTTCGTTTTCGTTTTGGTGTTGAAACTTTCATGCCTCCTCTTTTTTATTAACTTTTAATTTAAATTACTCTTTTTTTTCTTTTACAATTTTACCCTTTTTTATATTTTTATTTTATACTTTTCTTAAAGTTAAATACTTTTGCAACTCATTCGTGTTTAGCTCTGTAACAAAATTTTATAACTTATTTTAACTTGACTAAATACTTGTATCTCAAAACTCCCTTAAAACCTCTATACTTCAAATCAATGCAACCGTCAATGTCACTGTCACTCCATTACTGTCACACAACAACACACAAACTCTATGTTAGACTATGATCTGAACAAATTACTCAAACAAACAATAAAAAACTTTCTAAGTTCCTTCCTTAATTCTTCCTTTCCAGACTTCCCATCATTCCCTAGTTCCAAAACATAATCCAAACACCCAAGAATCCGCAATCAACCATGCCATTGATCGCTTGCAAGTGCACCCGTCACACCAAAACTGATCAAGGATCCCCTGAAGTCTATATAGCAATGAACCTCTCAAACTGCATATTACCAGGTATTTATAACTATTATTATTAACCCTTATTTACCGTATCTAAGACTAGTGACTCATTATATAACTCGCTTTTAAAATAACCTATAAACAAATAGTTTCCACTCGTTATGCCTAACTTATAAACCCCTTAATGTATAAAGTCTTTAGCCTAACCTAAATCTAACAAATAGTACTTCTTTTTCCAGATGTTGTTACCACTAACTACTACAACTCATCTCTGACTTCATGGAACATCAGACCCCAAGAAAACAGACTTTTACCACCGAATATCTCCTGTTTATACAGCTCAACTACAACTCTTAAGGAAGCATTTTTATTCACTAATAAGGTAACAAATTCCCACTTTACATTTCTAACACATTTTTCAACAATCATTCATCAAACAATCTAACTTGCAACTCTATTTATATCTTTTATATATTTCAGATTGGGCCAACTCAACGCTACACCAACGGCTCAACAAGTCTCTAAACTAATTTCAGCTCACCCCTGCCAGTAGAGAAACTAATTCATTCGTTCTGTTTGTTATTAATTATCATAAATAAAATCCTTTTTTTTTTTTTTCAAATATATAAATAAAATAAAATAACTAGGATAAATAATAAGATCCTACTAGAACTGTTTTAAACCTCTCCTATTTCACGACAACAAATTGTACAAGAGTTAATCTCTTGTACTGTTACTTAAGATCAAATCATAACATTCTAGAACACTTTGCCACTGCTTATAACCATCAATCCTATCCAAAACCAACCTACTTCCTACACAATTATCCTAGGTTATTACTACAGTCCCATATTATACAGCAGTAACTCATCCTACTCATTCTAGACAAAAGCAACCAAATGTACCCAAACATCTTAATCCTAATCATGTCGGCTCCTATTATAATATCCTTGTCACTCGGCACCTAATTGTACCATCCCTAGTTATAGGCACCAAATTGTAATGATCCTAACCTACCTACCTACTTTTTATATATATTACTCTCTACTCCTATCTTGAGTTACTACTGAACCTAATTATAACATTCCTAACTAGCCTAGCCTAATCCTAGCAAATAAATAACAACCACTTAATACTACCTCTGCCTCATACCTACTTAATAAAATTTCACTAATAATATAAACTCTAACATTTATACCCTCATTATTCTACTCCAGAATTATTATGATTTGATTTATGTTTGGCCAATGTGATCATATAGTAATTAGAATCCTTTATACGTTGTGATACCGAAATAATCCATGATCTTTTAAGGTAATTAAAACAATTCATAACTAGCCCTAATAACTAAATTTAATATCCTGTATTATTATAAATATGAGTATCTCTCCTAGGTATTGTTACACTCTCAGTCATACTAATTTGTATTTAAAGGGATAATTTTGAATAAACAACATTAGTTAAGCAAAAGGAAATCTATTAAACATGGATATATATTTGTAATGAAAAGTTTAAAAGATTATTTAGAAATTGACATTCTACATTTGAGAAATAAATGAATTTAATTTAATATAGAATAGTCTCGACAAAGGTTACAGCACCATCCATCCGCTGTTAACAGTGAATCTCGTCCCTGACTGGATAATTCTCCTTCGAGACTGTTCTCGGAGGTCCATGTACCTCAATCATTGGGAATTCATAAATGTTATTAATGTACTGTCTAGTCTGTCAGTTAAAATAGTTCTACAAAAAGGACAAGAGGACATTTTCTTTTAGCAAAAGTATGTCAGTCAGTTCGTTCCTAACCACACATCCATACAAGTTACTTTACTAGGTATTTAACAAATAAAACTTTCGCTACTCAGAGACAGAGCGCAGACATGGTACTCCACTCCAAGTACCATCCTTCATGTTCATCCATCATCTAGTTCATTTCGAGACTTCCTCAAACTAGATTTAGTTTAAGAGAGTCTCTATTTAGGGCTATACAAATGCCCATCAACTTTGTTAGAATTGAACTAATGCCTAAGAATTATAATAACTATGAATATTCCTAAACTAGGTAAACTTCCTGTTCATATAAAATCTACTCCTGATAGTAATTTATCAGAGTAAAAGGTAAGTTCGTACTTTTAATCAAGTCTCCATAGGTAATTACCAAAGTAATATTATACCGCTGAGATAAGTATTCCATTTAGTCAGAATAATCCAACTCTACAAACATAGATATTAACAGTACCTAATTTGTACCAGCCATGATAATAAGTAAAATATTATTTCAATTCAATGGTGTAGGATTTAGTTATCCAAAATAATGATTCATTCACTTATCAGTCCTGTTTCTCAGGAAGAATCTGAATTAGACATTCAAGTTAAATGTAATAGTAGATTTAGACAGTGACTAATAAAATAGTATCTGCCACTTTAATAAGTGAAACAGAACCATATAACCAACTTGGCAAGTATGTCTAAAAGTACCATATGTGCTTAGTTTCTCTTGTTTAAGAAATTCGATGCTTATGGTAGACCTGGTCAGTGACTACAATAATAGTGTCTCTAATCCGTCTGGTATAGAGTTCACACTATAGGCTGCTTTTTGCTCACCTAGTTTAACCGAAATGTACCACTTGCACTTTTCTTTGAAGAGTCAAAATCTGAATTATTTATAATTTTATCTTTTCAGCTTTCAACCTTTAAAACATTGATCTGAGTCAATAAAAGAATCACTATCTGTCAATAGTTTTATTTTAAAGTGTATATTCACCCAAATTGGAAAAGGATTATTGTTAATTAGCAATAGTTTTATCCATATTTCCTATTTCCCTCGGCAATCCTGAAAAGTCCTAATAACCTATGTTTCCTAAGTGTTCCTATCCATCTAAAAGTCTCCTAAAATGTAGTTACTTACCAATCCTGAAAAGTCCCTATTTGTTTACTTTCCCTAAAACGTTTCCTATCCACCTAACTTCCCTAAAACCCTACTTTCTACCCTAAATATATTCCTAATCTATCTAAAAGTCCTAGCTAATAACAAATCTAGGGATAAATCCCACATTTACATTTAAACGTGTAAGTTTTCACGGTGTAATGAAAACCCCCCTATAGAAGACGCTTTCCGTAGCCACAGAAATTGTCACCTGACTATTCTAACGACGGGATTGAGAAGGTATCTCGACTAATCCTATCACCTGTGTGTTTAGTTTCCTTACCCAGGACCGAAGTCGGATGGGCTTGGAAACAGGACAGAGACATAAAAGGAAATAAATAAATATATAAATAAAGACCAAATCCAATGACTCTGTTCATAGTAAGGCAAGTGTGTTACCACATGGATTCACTTCGACGAGCCCCTTGCCCTCAGATAAACAGAATGCATTAGAAATGAGAGACTGATTAGTCGAAAAGCATCAATCGACTGCTTGCTCGTCTCAGGCAAGCCCCTTCCGTTAGGAAGTTGAACCAAGGAGAAACCATTTAACACCGCAAGGCGGTACCCCTTTGGCCATGACACTTCGTCATGTGTGTTCTGTGATCAAACAACTAAGCTCTTAAACCACAAGCCGCGTTTTCCCTAGTAATAAAAAAAACCCACTAAAGAAAACTTCTGTACACTGCCATCGCTATAACACTAAGAATCCATTATCCGAACCCCAGAACCCACAAAGGACTGCATCACAATCCCCTATAGACTCCAAAACCCAAACAATAAATCCTTTAAACAACACTAAAAATTGTAAATTAAACTCACTGAAATTAAATTAATTAACTATGGCAAACTCAGAAATCTTCCCTAGTAAACCCACCAACTAATATCGGGAGCCCAGCCACTCAAACACAGAGAGCGCCAACAAGAACAAGTGATAGAACAAGTCCTTGAACAAGTGCCCCAGTGAACCCTTGCTTCCCTTTATATAGCTTTTTGAGTCGCCACATCAGCGAAATCCTAGTACATCCTGCCACATCCTTTTCTCGTACACTAAAATCTTCTGTAACTCCTACGTGTTTAAATCGATAATCCTGCATTCTACATTAATAACTGGTACATTGAGCGACATTTCCATTTTTACCAATCAAGATTAACTATCATCTCTCATGTATTTAAGTCATTATTCCTCCATCCTTACGTTAGCGTTTTAGGCCCTTTTAGAATTTATTAATTTCCGCGCATGCGTACTAACTACTGCGCATGCGTAGTAACCATCAACTGCGCTTCATCGCCCCGCCCACTTTAATTTGTTTAAATGTTTATTCTGAATATTGTTCAACAGTAGTGTGCAAACTTGCTCACTTTTTCCAATTAGCTATACTAAAATAACTTTATATTTGTCCTGCTGAAAACCTTTCTCTGTTGATATAAGTATCTCAAATTATTGTTCGAATAATACTAAGCTAAAGGTTATAATTCTGTACTATGTAGATTAATTTTTAATGATATTCCTTTATTTTATGAAATTTAATTCTCATTATTCTTACGCATACTCTATTAACTATATTCCTATGCCTTTATTTATTTAATTACATTAATTAATGCTACTCCTCATCTGTTAAAGATTCTGAAACGTTTATTACATAACCAAACAAGATAATCATTTATTTATTTGTGAAATGGACAATCAGGTTAAATGAACCTGACTTGTCACAAGGCGAAGGACTAGCTTGTCTCATTACTTAGTTTTATAAAAAAAACATGAAACCACTTCAGTGTTCACCTCTTCTGGTGAACACAAGGACTTAACATCTGATCTGATTACTATCTGTTTTATAATTTTTTATTTCTTTTATGAGAGAGTTATCTCTCAATGTCATCTTGCAACGGTACCAAAGGAATTAAAGAGATCTTACTACCACATGATATTGTTGGCCCGTGGGTTTTAAAGAAATTTGGTATAAATATAGTACATTAGAACTTTAGGATATAGGATAAAATAAATTAAAAGTGAAAAATCTAACAGTTCCTGGAACAACTATAGTAACCGAACACGAACGGAGTCGCGGGTATTGGCTTGTATGAGAATACTGGTAAGTAGAGATGCGCCGAATATTCGTCTCTTCGTCTCGTTCATCTTTTCCACTATTTGTATTCGGCTGAATTATTCGGTTTCGTTGCCAAATATATTCGGTTCAAGCATTTTGATTTTTTTGGCTACATGACATGATGTATAACTAAAAGACAGAACTTCTTATGTATTTATATTATATTATAAGTCAAAGAAACCTATAGTTAGTATAGTCAACATTTATTTTAAACTTTAAATCATTTTTTTTTTGTAAACCTCAAAACAATATTTATTTTTAAACTTTAAATATAGCAGCGACACGTAGCGTACATGTTAGAACCTGTTTACGCGGTAATGGTAAACCGAATAATTCGTCCGATATCTGGTTCGGTAAAGGTTAAACCGAATAATATTCGGTATTCGGTTATTCGGTGAAACCACTATTCGGTGCATCTCTACTGGTACGTGTGATAATATATTACGTGAGGTTTATATCACGCCCTTTTCGTAATAAAACAAAACATTAAGTACTCGAGTTCAAAACATAGCTTCAACTTCTTTTTAGTACGTTTTCATTAAGTCACTTTCTTGTTTGTTTGTTTGTCTGTCGTTCCGGGTAGAAACTTGCAACTAAAATTTCGAGCACTTTCCGATTAGCTATACCCTGTACTACTCGCCTGTCTGTACTAGCTTATACCCTGGACTAACACATAAGCTACTTTATATCGCGGGAAACCGCGGGTGAAACCGCGGTGTGCAGCTAGTTAACTAAAGTAATTAGTAGGTATGTACATAGCGTTTTGAGTAATAAATTAGCATAAAAAATAATAAAATACAATAATATTTGCTTTTATGCAAACTGATTATTGCTTGATATGTGCATATTTATCTAACTTTCATAACAGAGATAGATGAAGTAGGCAGATAACCTACTTGCTTGAGTGAAAAGATGGCCTATAGATGTTAATAAGTGCTTAACATTTCAACGTCGTATGTAACAATATTGTCACATCAAGGTCTTTTATAAATAACGAGATGTTCTAGAAATTTATTATTCATTGGTTGAGGGAATCTCACATTAAATTATCGTTACTTTAATGTATCTATACACCTACTCATAGATTTCTGTTACTGATATTAAGACTATGGGACAACTAACTCACATTTCTAGTTTGACATTTCCCTAATTATAATTTACACTTCATTGTTCATTGTTATATCTTTTAGACATTTTAAAAGATTTGAAAAAATAATTATTTTTTAGAAAAAAACAAAAACCGACTTCAATGTATCTTCGAAGTCCAAGGTCACATATCGATGAAATTTATATGGGACCACTTCGTAGCTATACTGAACCCGACGCAAAAAGAATTTTTCAAATCGGTTCATAAATGACGGAGTTCTGAGGTAACAAACTAAAAAAAAAAAAATACAATCGAACAGAGAACCTCCTCCTTTTTTGAAGTCGGTTAAAAAGAGACATCACCGCAGTGTTTCTTGGTGCTATGATCTCTAGCGAAATTCATCCGAAGAATCACTGGTAGAGTCAGTTTTCGCATTTCTTATCAGGCCCCGGACTTCAATTTGAGTAGGTATAGAAAAGAATTGGGTAAACATACTTACCTTTCTTTTCTTTCTAACTTTACTACTATTATAAAATATTTTAAATTTGATATGTATTGTGTGTTTATGATGTTTAAAAATGCATTTATAGTGCTTATTTAATAAAGGTTTTTTTGACTTTGACTTTAACGAGATGTTTTAATCACTTTAATAGAAATGTGTTCTTTTGTTTTAGATAAATAATGCATAATTTGGACTTTAAGGTTGACCGTCGGTGGTTTTGTAATTTGTTGTTGGAGCAGGTTATTATTATTATTTTAACCTATTGTGTCCCACTGCTGGGTAAAGGTCTCCCCATCTCTTTCCAAACATTTCTATCAAGTTATAACTAAAAAAAATGTCTTTGGCGGATATGAGTGTGATGTGCGGGCAGTCTACTAAAGCGTGTCTTGCCTTTCAGAGAATTAGAATTTCAGAGCTTTACTGAAACTGAAAAAGGAACTTGATGGTCCGTTTCATGCTAATATATTAAGATAAGCTGATAAATTACTAAATTATTCATTTTGTTTTGATTTGACATCCAATCCATTGCATACAATTAACGACGATAATATTTCATATATTTCTTATCCATTAATAAATAATCCATTATTAGTTAGTTAGTATTATTTTTAGTATCCATTATTAGTTAATTGTTAGTTGTGGAAACCCCAGTATTTTAAAATCCATCACTTGTTTCTTCCATAAAATATTAAGTTAGGGGTAGACACCATCGAGTACTGTTACTCATGGGTAGAGCCAGTGATACCTACTGTAGATGATAATAATAATGGCACTATTATACCTATAGATAACAACATTGTTAACTAACTGTGACAAGTTGAGTAAACATATATCTAAACATTAGAAATTTGGAGTAGGGACGCAAATGTGGGAAAAGTTCTCAAGCAGCCTGTGTTGTCAATTGATAATCAACAATGAAATTCTGTACTCGTACTTCTTCAGCAAAGCACAACATTACAAATTAGTAATCAATAAAACTAAAACTAAACAATACTCACGCGCTACTTTCCCGTAAACACAAGCCGCACACACGGCTACCACGAGTAACACTTTCATTTTCACTTATTAGTTAATTTTAATAATTACAAATCAATTCAGGGCTGTGCAGTGCAGTATGTACCGCGATTGCCCGAAATCGAATGCGCGCGGCCTACCGAAATTGCCTTATTTGTAGACACGCTGCCCCTTCATTGCAATCGTTGGCTAACTATAGGGGTTTTACAAATTTTCATAATAAGGATACAGATGTGACTGCATCAATGGTGTAGTCAGTAGGCAAATATTAGAATATTACGACACGGAAGGCTGTCCACAAATAGTTGAGCAAAGAAAACAAGCAAAATTGTTACTTTTTTTATGTAACTGAATGACGAGACGATCTGGTCGTTGGCCTGATGGTAAGCAATACGCCAGCCCATAACAATAACAGCACCACTCAGAACTATGTTTTGCAAAATCCTGCGCGGCGCTGCACTGTGCTCGTCACCCCGAGACAATTAGCTGTTGAGTTTCATATTGCCCAGTAATTTTGCCGGTTACAATGCCCTTCAAGCCGGAACACAGTAATGCTTGCTTGTTACTTTCTTACTTAAGTCATGTTTCATGTTTGGATGTCCTAGGGCCTAATTCTCGTAGTTTTTGAGTTTTCATCTACATATACGAAGACGTCAAGTCAGGGAGGGAGTGGAAGGTAAGACTCGGGACTCCACAGAGTTCTTGCAATTTCAATATTTGATTAGATGCGTCATCATCTTCATGTTCCTTTGGAGCGGCTTAATATTGTGACATTTACTTCGTAATGATTACAATAATTACTAAGATATTTTAGTGATCTTTCCCCATCATGTCAAGTCAGGTAGGGAGGGAGTGGAAGGTAAGACTCGGGACTCCACAGAATTTCAATATTGGATTAGATGCGTCATCATCTCCATGTTCCTTTTGAGCGGTTTAATTTTTGTGACATTTACTTCGTAATGATTACAATAATTACTAGGATATTTTAGTGATCTTTCCCCATCATGTCGACATTTTTTTATTCTTAAACTCGATATATGAGGAAACGAATGACGCAAATCCAAAAAAAAGAACTTCGAATATTGGTATTGTGTATGTTATTATTGTAAACACACTACATTCGAATAGGTATTGAGTTGCTCAATGGCTTCCGCATTATGAAAAGTTTTATATGGATACAGTGCATGTACTCTTTTTACATAGGTACTTTGTAGGTATACCTTTTTGTAAACATTGCTGCTAACATCCTTACGTCTTACTTTTTTTAATTTACTTAAATAAAATTTACTTAAATATATATATATATATATATATATATATATATATATATATATATATATATAAATCATATATATATATATATATAAATCATATATATATATACATAAATCCGACACGTAGAGAGCATTTAATTTAGATATGTAATGGGCAACACTTATCGGGGACTGTCTCTAAGTGCATCATTAGAAGATACAATCAAAGACAGCCCCCGATAAGTGCGAGGACTATTATTGAAGATATGAAAATTACTTATGATTGGGCTATTGTGGTGAATTTTTAATGGATGAGAGCCGGTCTATGATATGAGACCTCGGCACCTGCCAGTTCCACCTCATAAGAAAATATTTTGGCAGGTGGTGACTCGCCCACCACCGCCACCCACTAAACGGGCCCCCTTTAAGGGCCGCCGTTCATTGGCGACGAGAGGGGCAACGTTGGTGTGGGTGGCTAAAGGGTGTCGAGAGGTGTGCTACAGTTTCACTTAAACGCTACTCCCGGCGTTATGCCCTTTAACACTTCCACCCTTGGAGCTTAGTTCTTAGCTCTTGCATCTCCACCCCCGGACGGCCAGTTAAGGCAAGCCGGGGGTCAGGGGTCTCATTTAGCCCCAGGGAGGATCTCGGGGTAAGGCTCAGTGTTGCCACGCACCGACGACTCGCCACAAAGTCGCCCCTGGCCTAATTATTATTATTATTAAGAAATATTTAAAAAACAAATGCAAGAAAGAGCGAGTGTGGCTCAGTGAGAGAACGTGCGACTTTGGAACCGACGCACCCGAGTTAGAATCCCGTTGGCCCCACGCCACTGACTTTCTTTAGTTATGTGCGGATCTAACACTAGCTCTAAAAAACCGTGAAGCATATCATCGTGAGGCAACCGGCAAGAAGACAAGAATTTATCACACAAATTCAAGGAAATGTGACATCCACCAATCCGCACTGGGCCAGCGTGGTGGATTATGGCCCACACTCTATGAGAGAAAGACCCGTGTCCCAGCAGTGGGTACGTGATGGGCTGATGATGATGATGACGAAGAAACAAAAAAAGACAAAAGATGACGTGGACATGTAATTTCATTAGTTTAGTATAAGAACTTCGTCGACAAGTTACTGTGACAGTGAGACAGTGGCTTTTGTAGTAGTTGAACAGTTTGGCTCGTAGGTCGAAAGTCGGGGGTCAATTCCCGCGACAGAACCAATTTTTAACTTGCAAAGCCCAAAATAACCCAAGTTATAATTTTGCCCTTTTCCTTGGTGCATTCATGGTCAGATAAAGACAAAATATACATAGTTAGGTACATAGTTCAGATAAAGACAAAATATACAAATACATAGTTGAGCCAGTACCTTTTTATTTTTATGTAACTGAATGACGAGACGAGCTGGTCGTTTGCCTGATGGTAAGCAATACGCCAGCCTATAACAATAGCAGCACCACCCAGAACTTTGTTTTGCAAAATCCTGCGCGGCGCTGCACTGCGCTCGTCACCCTGAGACAATTAGCTGTTGAGTCTCATAATGCCCAGTAATTTCGCTGGCTACAATGCCCTTCAAACCGGAACACAGTAATGCTTGAGCATGCTTGCCAAGTGCTTGCTGCTTGAGCGAGTGTGGCTCAGTGGGAGCTCGTGCGACTTTCGATCCGACGCACCCGAGTTCGAATCCCGCTGACCCCGCACCACTGACTTTCTTAAGCTATGTGCGGATTTAACACTCGCTCTAAAACGGTGAAGGAAAACATCGTGAGGAAACCGGCATGTCCAAGAATTTTTCAAAAAGTCAAGGACATGTGACATTCACCAACCCGCACTGGGCCAGCGTGGTGGATTATGGCCCATTCTCTCTCTATGAGAGAAGGCCCGTGTCCCAGCAGTGGGAACGTGATGGGCTGATGATGATGATGATGATGATGCTTGCCAAGCAGTAGCTTGGCGGCTTAATAACTGGCAAAGCGGTGGTACCACCACCATACGAGAAACCTACCACCAGTATCACCAGTATCTCTGAATATTTTAATGTTGCTCTTGACTCTATAATCAGGTCAAAGATGTTTAAGCATTATATGTTGTTTTTGGTATGTCGAAGGTAATGCAAATATGCATTATTGCTAGGTCAGGTACAAGAGTAAATATTATCAAAATCGATTCCCAGGGTTTTCATGGAACCGTGGAACGTATTTACCTGACTGCTTGCATATAATTATGATTAATAGGTGTTTAATAAATAGGTGCACCTGTATAAGTGTTTGGACATATTAGAGATAAAATACCTCTTCATATAACAATAACAGCAGACGTCAGAACCTGAATACCGAGGAATGAGCCTGATAAACCAATTATATCTTAGCTCAGCATCATCAAGAGACGGGAGACGGGGAGACGGGTTTGAGCAGCCGCTCAACTTCCGTCTCTCTAGATCGATGTGCTACATCTTAGACCACATCATCGCTTCACATCAAGCGAGATAGTGGCCAAACATAGATCTATTAAGCGTAAAAAAAAACATCAGCTTTACATTCCCACTGCTGGAACTCCTTTCCAGTGTAAGTTGCTTGATGATATATTAATATTCTGTGATTACTGAGCATGCTGGTTTTTTCACCATTTTACAGGAAGTGTTAAATCCACACATAATTATAAGAGATAGAAGATAAGATCACCCATTGTCAACCATACCAAAAATAACGTAGCTAAATTCAACAGACCAGTGACGGGCAGCAACGTCACCGGTGCGAGAAGTGAATCCCTGCAGTCCCTAACCCGCATGTCGAGCGTGGTATAATGAAAGGCACAAACCAAAAAAGGCCCCCTTGTTCCCCGTCACCCTGCTATTCCTGACCGAGGTGGCGGTCACGGTAACGGCGGGGAGGGGAGTGCGAAGAATCCCCGGATGCCCACCAAAAACCACTTGACTTGAGAAGAGCCGAAGACCGGGCTCAGTGGCGTTCATTAGGAGAGGCCTATGTCCAGCAGTAGACGACTACGGGCTGATGATGATGATGATGATTGTCTACCATAGTCTGGTATTTTGTTTAGTTGTTATTTCTTTTTGTAAACTGGTTTTCAATAAAGTTTCGTATTTGTGTAATCCGCACTGAACTCCGGGACGTCGGATCACGCTGAGTCATCGCTCTAGCTCGTATTCCGGAAAAAGCAAGTACCGTTGCAGAGGCGCGTAGCACGGGCGCGTAATTCCACTATTGCCATTGCATAAAGCTGATCAGTCAGTAATTACATTACATAAACCGTGACCGTTACGGTTATCTCAGTTCGTATTATCGCGGCTAAAATGCCGTAATCTGACACCAATACAATGCCAAATTAGTTATAATTACTAGGTTTTTAAAAAGAAAATCTAGAATTGATAATTTAGATCATCATTATCATCAGCAGCAGCTTGCCAAGAGCCAGCATTCATACGGTATAATTAAATACATAAATATTTTTAATATAAATTGTATGTTAGTTTTAAGGTACTTATTTATATGGGCCGTAGAATAAGTAAATAACATCTGTAAATTATTTTAACTGAAATAAAAAAAAATAAAAAAAATATAGGATGTTTTATTCATTCTAATTGTTCCAGATGCTTCCAGTTTCTTAGATAAGGTCCGCTTCACTGCTTCACCTAAACGTGGTCTCCATTGTGAACTCTAAAGAATTTGTTCACATCAGTGGATATTACCTTAGACAGGCTTTTATATATAATATTAATAGGGACCAATTGAAATATAGATTTGAAAGTTATTAGTTATTTGAAGAAATTGCTTTTTAAAAACCACAAGTATCATTTTGTGATTTATCTGGGCTACTAAAAAACAAAAGTTAAAAATCTCTTAGCACCAATCCCTTAATAAAAACAAAAACCTTGTAATTTTGTTCGTGACGTAAATGCCAGTCGACCAGAATACTGAACCATTTCCGTGATGTCCAAGTCCAAACTAATATGAATGCAAACGAAACTCTGACAAGTGTAGGAGTTCTATGAAAATTATGAATATTATCAGAGCCGTCGCCGAGAGAGAGGCCGTCTGGTGGGTACCACTGCTTTGCCAGTTATTCAACCGCCAAGCAGTAGTGCGCAAGCATTACTGTGTTCCGGTTTGAAAGGCATTGTAGCCAGCGAAATTACTGGGCATTATGAGACTCAATAGCTAATTGTCTCAGGGTGACGAGCGCAGTGTAGTGCCGCGCAGGATTTTGCAAAACAAAGTTCTGGGTGGTGCTGTTATTGTTATGGGCTGGCGTATTGCTTACCATCAGGCAAACGACCAGCTAGTCTCGTCATTCAGTTACATAAAAAATAAATAAAAAAGAGCCATATTTTCATGGAATTTAACCTCTAGTATAAGTTATATATAAAACAGAACCTTTTCCTGACATCGTGCAACATTTCATATTACTATTACACTAGTATTATAGTTCTATGTAATGTTGCGTGTCTGTGTCAAAAAAATGTATTTTTAACCGACTTCATAAAAGGAGAAGGTTCTCTATTCGATTGTTTTTTATGTTTGTTACCGTCATTCATGAACTGATTTGGAAAATTATTTTTTGGTTGGTTGTTGGGGACAGTATATCTACGAATTGGTCCCATATATATTTCACCGATATTTGACCTTGGACTTCGAAGATACATTAAAGTTGTTTTTTTTTGTTTGATTAACGTATACTTGTTCCATGTTCTAGAGAATCCAGAGTACCCTTTATACATATTTGTTTGATAAAACGTATACTTGTTCCATGTTCTAGAGAATCCAGAGTACCCTTTATACATATTTGTTTGATAAAACGTATACTTGTTCCATGTTCTAGAGAATCCAGAGTACCCTTTATACATATTTGTTTGATAAAACGTATACTTGTTCCATGTTCTAGAGAATCCAGAGTACCCTTTATACATATTTGTTTGATAAAACGTATACTTGTTCCATGTTCTAGAGAATCCAGAGTACCCTTTATACATATTTGTTTGATAAAACGTATACTTGTTCCATGTTCTAGAGAATCCAGAGTACCCTTTATACATATTTGCGTAATTCCTCTCCCTGCATGCTTGTCCGGAAGAGATCGCTTTTAGCGATAAGACCGCCAATTGCTACACTTTTGTGAAGTGGTTTTTATTATTAATAATTTTATATGTGTAAGTTTCAATTAAGAGTTATTTCATTTTCATTTTTTTATTGCGTTCAACGTAACTCTCCGCAAACAAAGCGAAGTTATCTTGCGGATATTCAAACCGTTCATACGTTCAAATTCGTTTCGTTTAAATTCATACGTTCTGACCGGCCTTTTAAAATTCATGTAGCATTTTAAATAGTCACAGCAGCGTAGAACAGTTGCTTTTTTATCAATTATAAGCTAATTTTAAAGCATTCAATGAATTAATTATTATCATATATCATTCATAGTGCTATTAAATTAATTCTGCTACCATTTCTTAACTGAGTTAATACATTTCGATTTGAATATTGAAAAATCAGGAAATTAATTTTTTTGAAACAAACAATTTAGAGAGCCTAACAAACGTTGCGATAGCGAGTGTGGCTTAGCGGTAAATCGTGCGACTTTCGATCCGACGCATTGGAGTTCAAATCACGCTTGGTCTTGCAGTTGTGCCGATTTAACACTCGCTCTATAGGTAAACGAAAACGAATTGAAGAATCCAATATGTCATAGAAACACAAAAAATCAAGGACATAATATGACATCTATAAAGCCATATATATAAGCCATATATATATATATATATATATATATATTAATTTTTACCAAATTTTATATGCATATTCAGTAGGTCTGAGAATCGGCTACTATCTATTTTTCGTACCCCTAGGTGATAAGGGTTGTTCACCCTTAACATTTTTTTTAATTTATATGACATAACAACGTTTGCCGGGTCAGCTAGTAGTAATATATAAGTGCAAATTTAAATGCTGTGTAACAAAATATGTAATCATTTCAAAATTGCTAGGCGCAAGTTATAAATTTTGATTTCATCTGACATCAATGCCATTTAGTAGATTTCACATATATTTAGAAGCACCTAACGCACGAGCAGAATGCCTGAATGAGCTAATTATGTAAATTAGTTCATAAAATATCACCAGTAACATAATTGGCCTTGATGGAGTCTACATGAAGATCTATACAGTGAGAAGTAAAAGCGCGTAAAGACTGTTCTAATGAAAAAAGCATACTATACTGTTCGTAATTACATAGAACATTTGTATTCTGTGATAGAACACAAAGATGCTTGGAACATTCCACTTTTGCAAAGTAGCCACTGATACATAAGAAACATAACATTGTAGAAAAAAGTTGTAACAAAATCTCTAAAAACATGCCCCTCAGTTTCTTGCCGTATCTTCTGAGCAGTGGTTCTTTTTCCGATGCCGTGGTATAGTCATCGTTGGTGATAATTTGACGTTTTATTGTGCGTCTGTGATAACATAACTGATTAAAGAGATTTTGATTTGATTTGATTTTAAGGCGATACAGGATCTTGGCCATATATCTAAGGAACCAGGAACTACCAGGATTGAGGTCCCACAATACTCAGCGACACGAAAGAAATGCTTATAATCTTTTATTTCTGTGCACAAACATTTGCCGCGTAGCGGAAATCGAACCCGCAACCTCCGCTTTATATGGAATGTGGGCTGACCTACCCAACTACTACACCACAGCGGGTACCTATTAACTATTACTATTAGTAAGCTCTAACCTAAGGAAGAAAGAATAATAAGGTTTATTGAGCTAACATAGAAACGATTTGACACGATTAAAGAAAACAATCCGCTTATGAAAAAAATATATCTGTAGTTATTTATGTAGGTACCTAGTTACCTACTAACTGCGCTCCGCGGTTTCTCCCGCGGTTTCCCGGGACAAAAAGTATGTTTATCATCACACTATAACTAAAATGCTTTAGTATTATAAATGAGAAAGTATGTTTGTTACTGCTTCACGCTGTTACGGCTTAACAGGTTTGAGTGAAATTTGGAATGGAGATAGCTTACACCAGGGTGCACCGGAAAACCGCAGGTAAAACCGCGGAACGCAGCTAGTACCTATTGTATAAATTACTATAGGTACCTACTCTGCCAACCTACCATACAACCATTTGCTTCTATATTTTTATCAGGCGCTTAAGGCGCTGCGCAAACGTGGCCACTTTTATGTCTTGTGTCGGATACAAGCTACCAATGAATATTTGATTTTTATATAACCAGTATGAAATCAGCCACTCCCAGCGCAGACATAGACACTTTTTGTGTCTAGTTGCTTCCACTTGACACATACTCGTCGCCGATCAAAAAGTGTTCGGTGTAGGCTGAAAACTAAAAGTCGTCAGCTGAAGTCACAATCAACATTAAAAAATTTCCTTACAATTGTACTACGCTGCGCAAACGGACGATTTGCAATCGGTGTCCTACCGGACACAGCAACTACGGTTTCCTGTGAGGTGTGCCGTTCGGAAACAAAGTATCCGTTTGCCGCAACCTGACACAGCAACTGGTTTCCTGTGATGATGTGCCGTGTCGGTAACAAAAAGAGTCCACGTTTGCGTAGTGCCTAAAGCCGGCCGCTGCGATGACTCGATAAACAATCGAACACCCACTGGCGAATCGTAGTTTTTGCATGACGCGACGTCTCGTCACGTCGTCACGATGTGTTTCAGCTTATAGGCAAATTGTTCTACAAAACGTAGTGTGAAGGAACGCTCTCACTATGCTGTGTACTTACTACCGTATTTAGTTTGTTACTGAATTAATTATTATAATTAATAGTAATAAATTATAAGATAATGGAATTATTACATAATGGAAACCACCGTCCATTTATTTTTGCGTTATTCCTCTCCCTGCACGGTTGTCTGGAAGACATCGCTTGAGCGATAAGACCGCCAATTGATACACTACTAATAAGCTATTATTAATAAGTTTGTTAATTATCTGTGTGTGTTTCAATATAGAGTTGTTTCATTTAATTTCAATTATTTACCAGAAGCCGTCCTCCGATGGCTTCGGTTGCGGTTTTTGTATCGTCTTTGAACTTCTCCCAACTCGCAACGTACGAAACTTCTTGTATCAACTAACATTCAACGCAAAACTCAAAAATTACGATATTTTTTATGTAACTGAGCAACGGGACGATAAAGTCAAAACCGGAATTCCCACACCACTCGCTTCACTCGCACTTTCCTTCTTCGCACTTGTAAGGAGTAAAACGACCTACCTTCGTCGGTATTTCCTTTGAGCTACAACATGGAGTCCTTTAAAAGGGGAATTAATGGAGTCCTTAAGGGTCGGCAACGCATCAGCAATGCCTCTGCTGCTGCAGATCTCCATAGGCGACGGTAACCGCTTACCATCAGGCGGGCCATCTGCTTGTTTGCCGACATATTAAATTAAAAAAAAAGTCGTCCGCCTGATGTTAAGCGCCACTTTTGCCTATAGCAAGTGCAGTGTAGCAGTCCACATAATTTTTATTACCATAAAAGTAGTTACTGCGAGGATATTAAGATATTTAGTAACGTGATGGAGGAAATTTTATGAATTAAAAATATCAAAAGACATGAGTGAGTTTGACTCGAGTTAAGGAAATCTCGAGATATATACATATAAGGACGATATAAGGACGATAAGGACTAAGAATATGGGGATCCTTCTCATATGCCCAATAATTTACACAACATACAACTATGTCATTCAAACCGGAACACAGTAATGCTTGCACAATACTGCTTGGCGGCAACATATCTGGTTCTGGCAAAGTAAACCTGGAACCTACCCAGAGAGCCAAAAAGACCTACCCTAATAGCCTACAAGGTAGGTGTAATATTAAAGAGTCGGGACTTGTTTTAATTAATAAATTGATTTAGTAACTCATAGGACAAGTTATTAAAACCAACTAATCACTGACTATTGTAAATTTACCCATGACAAATTCATTTTAATGGTCTTAATCATTGGTGCTATTTAGCCGCCTAAGAAGAAAAATTACCAGAAATTAAAAACTGATGACTTTTTATATTAGATGCATGTATCCCTAATCGAGTGGAACTTGTTACTGATAATAAAATTTGTTGGTGTTAACACCGAATGCTTAATAAAGAGGGGTTCTGAAGTTGTCACCCCTTAGTGTTTTGGAAGACGTGTGGTGAAAGACGTGGCTTCAGCTTAAGTTATCCGGCTTAGAGTTCCACTCAGCCGAGACTGCAGCCGCGGCAGAAGGTAATGACAATAAGGCATTTTATCTCGCTTCTGGACTAAACAAAGTTCCGACTGAAATATCTACTACTACTACTACTAATTAGCCCGTATCCACCCACTGCTGGGTATAGGGATATATAAATAAATAAATAGGCCTCCTCTCGTTCACGCCATTCTTTCCGGTCCTGCGCCAGCCTCATCCATTGCAATCCGACGTGCTTAAAGATGTCATCTTTCCATCTGGCCGGTGATCTGCTTGGAAGTCTTCGCCCAAGCCTCGGATACCACTCGGTGACGGCCTTGGTCCACCTGTTGTCATCCCGCTTTGCCAAGGGTCCTGAAATATCTACTCGTTGATTATTCCTGTTGCATTTAAATACTTATTTTTTGATATTAAATGCATTAGCACATGCTAGGCGAAAATATTAAGATTTTAAATAATTAGGTAGAAAAAATGTTTTTTCTCGGGCAGGGATCGCACCTGCGTCTTCGGAATACCGCCCCGACACCTTAACCACTGGACCACTGCGCCAGCTGCTCGAGCAACTAAATTTCTTCTATCCTTCTTATATCGTCTTACGGGGACGATTCTACGTCATCTGTCGTCAATGTTCACATTGGTCGAAGACGCAGGTTCGATCCCTGCCCGAGCAATATAATTTTTCTTCTACCTAATTATTTCAAATTTTAAACACTTAATTCAGAAAACGGCTATCACTTTTTAAATGACATTGTAAGTTGTTTGTGGTGCTGGGCCAAAGATAATCTCAGCTGGTGAGGCTGTAAAATCAAAAATTACCATCAGCGTGCGAAAAAAAAATGCTTCAAGGTTTATTCCGGTCTAATATCAAAAAAATATTTCACAATAAAGTTAAATTAAAATAAAATTTCTGTGTGATCGCAGATTTTTTTTCTTCCGACGTGATCCCACTTACAGCTTTAGAGTCTTGATTAAATATTATATAATTACTGCTTAAGTAAGGCTGTAATGTTTTTTTTGTAAATTGAAATTATATTTATTATTATACAATAAAATATTATATTTTTTTATACAAATTCAAAGATTTACAAATTAACATGAGAGCCAAAGTTCATAGAAGATTTATGCTGCAGATCATGCACATTCTAGTAAAACTACATTTATTTTCATTTATTGTTTTCATTGCTATCTCTGCATAAAATCAGTCTGGAATACACCTGCTTCAAGACTGCTTTTATAATCTAGTCTACGTTTACTTACTTACCGGTAATATCTACATACTTACCTATATATTTATGTTCATGTGCTCTAGAATTATCCAGACTTATAATCGAGTTTCTTGATCTGGTTTAAGTTACTGCAAGCAAACAGGGTAAGTAATAAAGAGATAAATTCTTGTTTTATTTTACAGTCTACTTAAGCAAACATGAAGCTGGTCATTGTCCTCTCTGTCTGCGCCGCGCTGGTATACGGAAGGATTCCAAGTAATGTGACTATTTTTAATCTCTTCACTCATGGGGGCCCAATAAACAAAAGAAAAGTTTTTTTTGTTATTGAAAATCATATTTCCATCATACTGACCACATTTAAAACTAAAACTGTTTCACAGAACTTGGAAGTAAATCGTGAGGGTCACATCACTTCTAAGATGTGGAACGACTTACCTTTGTCGGTATTTCCTTTGAGCTCCAACATGGAGTCCTTTAAAAGCGGTATTAATGGAGTCCTTAAGGGTTGACAACGCATCACCAATGCCTCTGTTGCTGCAAATGTCCATACGGGACGGTAATCGCATACTATCAGGCGGACCGGACCGTCTTCTTGTTTGCCAATATTAAAAAAAAATGTTACCAAAATGTAATTTAATATTTTATTACAGATGGTTATGTCACCAAATGCGACAGGAAAGGTCAAACGATGGTGAAATGTATGAAGAGTAATTTAGAATCGCTTCGAGAGTATCTCAAAGAAGGTATTCCCGCTATTAACATTCCTCGCTTGGAACCCTTCAAAATGAAGCAAATAGAGATCGATGCGGAGATGCCGGGCTTGATCCTTAAGGGTGAAGCCTCGAGTATAGTCGCTTATGGAGGTAGCGAATTCAAGATAAAAGATTTGAAGTAAGATTAAAATTTGATAAGAAATAATAGTACAGTCAGCGACATAAGCAGCTGAAGATTTGGTAACGTTCAATTGATGATATCACCGATAATATACTGTATGAGGACCCACAAAAATGTCCTCGCTTTGAAAAAGTCCTCGGATGTACCTTGTGTATTCAGGTCCAAGTCCTCGAAAGGTACACGTAAACACACACACACCTTAACTCCATCATACACACAAGCACACCTTCTCGCCCTCATAAATACACACACCACACACCCTCTCAGTCACATACACATAACTCTATGCTAAAAATTGTCATACTTACATACACATTTGTATAAACACTGCTTGGACAATTGCTCTGATTCTTCTAAGCTAACAAAAAAAAAATGTCTTAACATTGCTGTTACTGTAAAACTGTAAGCTTTGGAGAACAACTGAATCTGATCATACAGGTTATATTCCTAGTTTCGGATTCAGCGGTCTCATAATTTTAGTTGCATCCCAACAGCCTTTTATACTAACATAAATATAATTACTGTTTATTAAACTTAAATAACTTAAATTTATATGTGGCAATGTGTATATGTGGCTATGAAATAAACATTTTATTTATTTATTTATTTTATACTAATTACTTGCAGTTTCCCTATTCACACGGGATGTTAACACGCTTTTTAAATGCAAAATTCAGAGTAAACATCCAAACATTGAAGTTGTAATCAATCAAAGAGTCATAAATGTTCAGCGACTTATGCCGTTGACTGTAGCTACGTTCATGGTTTCAAGCCCACGCGTAAGAAAATCTAACAAACGAATTTTTTATTGCGCAAAAATTCTTTAAAACGCTTAATTTTTTAAATAGCACATATACTCCTCTCATAAAAATGTGTGTCCTTCAATTTTGTCCTTGTATCTAAGCTTTTTTTAATTATTTATTTTTGTCAAAGTTATCTGGGGCACATTGTATTTACTAGGCAAGCGTGCTACATCTTAGACCATATTGACACCTCCCATCAGGTGAGATTGTGGTCAAACGCTGACCTAATCTAATGTAAATAAAACCAGCCAAGTGTGAGTCGGCTCGTGCACGAAGGGTTCCGTACCATTATCTATAAAAAACGGCAAAAAAATCATGTCTGTTGTATGGGAGCCCCACTCAAATATTTTGTTATTCTGTTTTTTAGTATTTGTTGTTATAGCGGCAACAGAAATACATCATCTGTGAAAATTTCAACTGTCTAACTATCACGGTTCATGAGAAACTGCCTGGTGACAGACGGACAGACAGACAGACGGACGGACAGCAGACTCTTAGAGTCCCGTGTTACCCTTTGTGTAATAACACTATGAAGTCGTTTTTAATTACATTGACATGAACAAATAACTTTTTTTTTAAAGATTCCTTATTTTATCGCACTTTCAAAGTTAGCGCATGGATTCAATGTTTCCATTTTCATTTTATCTACCAGGGCCAACCTGGACACTGTTGAGGTGGCCATAGTGATACCTAAACTCGATGTTTCTGCCGATTACGACACCTATAACTCTCAGGCGTTCCTGCTCGCTGCCGACGGCAGTGGCCAGTTCAAGGGAACCTTCAGTAAGTAGTCGAATGATAAATACATAATAGTTAGAGGCCTGAGAAGACTAGAGACGAGAATGGTCCCTGGTTTCGGCACCATGTAAAAGATAACTTTTGTTGATTTTGGAATGAAAACACTTGAATTAAACCTTTAAATCAATTCATTTTATAGAACACGACACGTTTACTTGTAAATGAAAATAGTGAGAGAAAAAATATAGCAGTGTTGCCAACACTAATTTATGTTCTTAATATAAAGAGATGCAATAATCGCGTACAGTAGCATGCTTTGATACCTTTTCAAGCCATGAACGGTCCGATGATAATGATGATGATCTCTGGAAGAGATCGCTTTTAGCTATAAGGCCATTGTAATATTTGAATAAATTTAATGTGTTTTAATATAAATTTTATTAATATTTTTAATAAAAATATTTATATATTAACATAATAGTTTTCAATAAAGAGTTAAATCAATGGATAGCGATAAGGCTGCCCATTGTAACACTTTCTTTAAATGTTTTTAATTTAATGTTTGCAACAAATCGTTCCTGCTTCTATCTATCAATCAAAATGAATCAGTCATATGATAAGTTTGTATAAATAAATGATTGTTAAAATACTCTTTATTTTATAGCGGATGTCAATGTCAAAATCAAGATTAAAGGGCATGTTATTCCACAAAATGGATTAACTTACGCTAAGATAGACGACCTTGTCTCGGAAATTGATTTTGGCGGAGCAAGTATACATGTCGACCCGGACAATCCTTCCCTAAAAGGTAAATATTTAAAAAACTAAAAAAAAATACATCTATATCATCAACCCATTACGTTCCCCACGGACCTTCTCTCATAGAGAGAGTATGTGCCATAATGCTCCACGCTGGCCCAGTGCAGGTTGTTGTGATACATTCTTGGACATGCCTCACGATGTCTTCCTTCACTGTTTATTAGAGCGATTGTTAGGTCCGCACATAACTAAAGACAGTGGTGCTAGGCCAGCGGAATTTGAACTCGGGTGCTTTGTGGATCGAAAGTAATTTCAAACAACAAATTATTCTACCTAACGGTAAGGGTTTTTATATAGGTTCCAATTCCCTGCTAAAAAATTAACCCTATTCATTTCTGTTCTATGATTGTAAATTCCATTGCTATTTTAAGTAGTTTTCTTAAATTCACGTTTGTTTCCAGACTCATCTGTTGTGGCGTTAATCAACCAGAGTTCCGCCGCCGTTCTCAACAAGATATCGCCTGTGATCAACAAGGCAGCCGCGCCCATCATCAAGAAGTATCTGGCAAAAATTCTGGCTGTGGTGCCTTTAGATGATATATTGAAAATATGATTATGGAATATAAGATTTAGAACTTAAAACTCCAATTATTTATATCTTACCGCAGGTACAGAATAGAAAGAAATAAAGTAGAGAAAGACAATATAATTTATTCATACAACAAACATCGCACTAAAATATACAAGAACATACAATTATATAGAGACTGTACTACGTTAAAGCAGAGCAAAAAACACAAAAAAGCCTAGATATTATCTTTATCTATATATATCCACATGTGTATACCATATGTATATATGTCGTAGTAAGATAGATGAAGACGTAATATAGTTATATCCCTAGGGATATAATTATATACCGTAACATGGTTATACGAAAGCGATTCATTACTATCTCACTAGGAATATAGTTATAAAACCGTCCAAGTTTAGTGACATACTTATATTACTAGATTAAGTTTAGTGAAATAGCTTTCGGAGTGTGCGGCGCAGTCTTTTTTTAACACTCAAACGTATAAGGGGTAGCCCTCGGTAGGTTAGGGTGCGGCGGGGGTGGCCCTTGGGCCACCCCAATGCCGCGAATATGTAATATTCATAAAATAGGTATTCATTATGAAATTCTTTAATGTATTGTAACTAACTGCAGGATATATAAAGTTGATTTTTAATAAAGATAAAACCAATATAATATTGTTTTATTTAATTATATATGGTAGATTTCTATTTCACTAAGCTTAATCAAGTAATATATTTATAACACTGAACTTAATCTAGTAATATAATTATATCACTAAACTTGGACGGTTTTATAACTATATTCCTAGTGAGATAGTAATGAATCGCTTTCGTATAGCTATGCTACGGTATATAATTATATCCCTAGGGATATAACTATATTACGGCTTCATCTATCTTACTGCGACATATATATGTTACTTTAAAATCCCGAACTACGGTAAATCTTAAGATATTCCAGTAAAACCTAAGATTTAACGAGCCTTAATGGTAAAAGTCCGAAACGGTCTGTGATCATGGTTCATTTCGAACTTTTACCATCACACATTTAGTAAATTTTAGGTTTTACATCAGAGACACGGTAAATGTTAAAAAATTGTCAAGTCTTGCAAGTCGGCACATCGCCTAGTACTCACGGGCATCTACTAATCTAAGAAAAAGTAATATTAGGTATATAGGTACGACAGCGAAGCGAGGAGGAGCGTTAGGTTACTATTATAGTGAAGCGAGCGTGCCGCGGCAGCGGCAGGCGAAGCGCCAGAAGAAAAATTTTCGAAGAAAAATTTAGTTAAAATGCGTTTTATCTACATAGTTTACATAGTTAGTTAGTTTTACATAGTTTTACCTATGTTTAACTGATATTCATCTTAGATCAGTACTAAATTCTAGTTGTAACAAAAAGAATACACATTGTTTTTTTTTAATACATTTTTAGCTTGCGTTTGACCACTATCTCACCTGATGGTAAGCCAGGATGCGGTCGACGATGTAGCACGCTTGCCAAGATAGTACCTGTTCACTCGAACACTCTTACTCGAAGATTCCTAGATTATAAGCATCGGGAAAGATTGACTCCGGCAGGGAGTTCCACTCGTTAGCAGTGCGCATAATGAAAGTGGAAGCAAAGCGCTTAGTGCGCGCAGGAGGTATGTCCACCATAAAACGGTGGCGCGTTGCCGTTCGTCTCGTAGTCCGATTATGAAACGGGGACGGGGGAATTAATTGGTGCAATTCCGACGCACTTTTTTACGCATTTTTTTAATTCTCAGAACCAACATTTACCAACCGTAATTTGTACGTTTACCAACCCATGTTGGTAAATTGTAAGATTAACCAATATAAGGGCTTTTACAGTTACATATATATAATCATCATCATCATCAGCCCATCACGTTCCCACTGCTGGGACACGGGTCTTCCCTCATAGAGAGAGAATGGGCCATAATCCACCACGCTGGCCCAGTGCGGGTTGGTGGATGTCACATGTCCTTGAATTTTTTGTGACATATTCTTGGACATGCCGGTTTCCTCACGATGTTTTCCTTCACCGTTTTCGGAGCGAGTGTTAAATCCGCACATAACTTAAGAAAGTCAGTGGTGCGGGGCCAGCGGGATTCGAACTCGGGTGCGTCGGATCGAAAGTCGCACGAGCTCCCACTGAGCCACACTCGCTCACGTAATAGGCTGATGATGATGAATATATATAATAAAACCTAGTATATAGTAAAAAAAAAATAATCGCCGAAGTGTATGTTGTCCGCGCATAACATCCGACCGACTGCACCATGGATAGGACACGGGTGAGATCGCCATAGGGCGGAACCGCTACGGATCCGAGGATTTTTTTAGTTCCTTATTATCTGAGAGTATTTCGTATAAAAGCAGCTCATCCAGTACTTTATTAACGTATTTCTTGATTATAGGCCCAGCTGCGCGTTCCACTGAAGGTTTTATGGTCCACATTAAAAACGACATAGGAGACATGTTGAGAATCGCTGTACCCATTTTCTCTGTAAAAACAAAAAGAAACATTCAATTAGTATAAAAAATAATCAACAAAATTGAAAGTTTTCGGTAAAATAAAATGAACATATTGCAGCGTCCCCTGGTGCATGGGCCCAATATAGGTAAGAACCCATTTGAAATAATTTCAAAACTACTACCAAAAACCGCATCGAAATCGGTTCAGCTATTTCGAATATGGGAACAGTTGGGATTCAACTTTAGGAAAATAAAAGTATTTTGAGTATATTAGAAAAAAGGAAAAAGCGGAGGGATTACTTATACATATGTATATTTTAATTTATTTTACATTTGCAATCAACCCCATACATATTATATTATTCTAAAACCAACCTACATAATATTCAGCGAGATTACACTACATATTTTCATTGCGTTTCAGTTTTTGAGATGAATTTTCGCAACGTCACGCCTGATTCCATTGCATTCCTTAGAAAATAAGAGTCACTATAGTGAATCTTGCCAAAGTTCTAGAGTAGAGTAACCACGCTTACTCAAAAATCGAGTCGTTACGAAAGTGAATATTAGGCAAAGCACATTGGGGTATTTGTAATATAACCAAAAATGTATGTGTATTTACTGAAAAAACCCGCGTCGTCTGGTTGGATATCTATCAGGGATCCTGTCCCAAGAACGAGATTAGTCACGGTGACGTACGCCAACCTTAGCTGGTCGTCATCCGAATCATACCGGCCTCGAGACATGAGGTCAACTTTTATGTCATCTGTAAAAAAATGTATTCATAATACTCAATAAGTTTTTTGTTGTAATATTTTTTTCAAGACAAGCTTTTAACAAAGTCGTAATCGGAACCGCGAGCAGATTAAAATAAGCCCAAACACTAGTCGTTTACGATTATCCGTCAAGGAGTTCCATTGCCCACCTTCCGTCTCCATCATCAGATCAGCTGGCTGTCACCATAATATTGCATTGTTATCGGACATTGACAAGTATACAAAATTTCAACTCCGTAGGATAAGAGGAAGTGGTTCTAATTCAGCTTGCAAGATTGCACCCGGACAAATATACAGACATTGCAAATTAAAAAAAAGCGAACGGATAAAACACCCCGTTCATTTAACTTAACAAGTACACATTTTACCATAATTAATTTTTAGAAAAAAACAAAACCGACTTCAATGTATCTTCGAAGTCCAAGGTCACATATCGATGAAATTTATATGGGACCACTTCGTAGCTATACTGAACCCGACGCAAAAAGAATTTATCAAATCGGTTCATAAATGACGGAGTTCTGAGGTAACAAACATAAAAAAAAACAATCGAACAGAGAACCTCCTCCTTTTTTGAAGTCGGTTAAAATCGGTTCATAAATGACGGAGTTCTGAGGTAACAAACATTAAAAAAAAAACAATCGAACAGAGAACTTCCTCCTTTTTGAAGTCGGTTAAAAAAGAAACCGACTTCAATGTACTTCGAAGTACAAGGCCAAATTTGGATTAAATTTATATGGGACCACCACGTAAATATACTGAACAGAACGCAAAAATATTTTTTGATATCGGTCAACAGTTGGCGGAGAAATCGGTGAACATACATAAAAATATACAGTGTATAATATATGTATACTGTGGAACATATAACCGCCTCCTTTTTGAAGTCGGTAAGAATAAAAGTAAATATTGATTAAAATGTTCCCCGGTTCGTACAGTAGGTAATCTGTGGTCCACCATTGGTCCACAACAGTAAGTTCACCTTTGGGTGAATAGGATAGGCACCGACTTGCTACTTGAGAAAAGAGAAAGCGGCGGCTTTTATGTCGACTATAAACTTCTGTCAAACAAAACGCGTACCTAGCGCGCTTCAAGACAAAATAGCGTTGCTTCCTAGCGCCCCGCACTAATAGCGCTGAATGTACTATTCAAGTTTGAATCTACCATTACCTATCACAGAGAGCGCTGGAAATAAACGACGGCTAGGCTTGAAACTACATATTTGTGATAGGTTCAAAGTTGAACAGTCCATCACAATGCAGCGCTAGTAAGCGCCGCTATTAAGTCTTGACGCGCGCAAGTTACGCGTTTTGTTTAACCGAGCCTTATGGCACAGTATAAAATTAAATAATGCTTTAGGTATCTATCTATAGGTAGATATAGGTATGTAAGTATGTCAATATTCGGAATACACAGAAGGTATCTCTTAAAGGAAGGTTTCTATACATTTTATGGTCACATCTGACATGGTCATAGCTGCAAAACTTACAGAAGGTTCCCTTGAATTTTCCGTACGTATCGACATTGATGAATGCCAGCTTTGTGCCTTCGCAATGATAATCGGTTGTGACGTCGAGCTTCGGAAACATTACTGTCCAGTAAGCCGTATTGGTATTATAGTCAATTCTGGAAAATCAGATACAAATATTGAATAAGTAACTACTTAAACATTACCTAAATATATGTATCTATACTTATTTTGATGATATAATTTTTTAATTGGATATGCGAGCCACTTATATATTATATACATAATTATATATAATTACATATATAATTATTATATAATTTTTAATTAAAGAAATGTTATTAAATTATATTAAAGTTCAACTGGTAGTTTGACACTGGTCGTCTTGGTAGGCACTCGCACAGTAAAAATGTAGTCTAGATAACCTAATATAATAGCTCCCTAAACCTACATCGCAATATAAAAGAAACGAATCGCCAATTAAAGATCATAAATAGAAAAAAAGACATACTTGAAATTTTTTATCTGAAAATCGCCCCCTCCCTTCGCCACTATATTGTTAAGAACACCTTTTACTTTGAGACCAAATTGGTAGGATTCTATTGGTAACGTTTGTAACTCGAATGGTTCCAAAACCGGGAATTCAATCTCCGGAATGCCAAGCTTGAGTTGCGGGCGCACGGCATCCAGCGCAGCGATAAGGCACTGTTCTAAATGCTTAGAGTGTCTTTTGCACTTTGGAAAGAAAAAGTCGGCTGAAAATATAACAAAATATAATAAAAATAAATGGTCTGTTTCGGAATTTTTAGAAACAAAATAAAAATCCACAGGAATTTGTTATTGGAAATCTCCTTCCGGGGTCTGGGAATATAATGTAAAGGGAGTGTCATGATTGAATTATTATTAGGATCAAATGTCACAGCGGCGCCGTCGATCTGTGTTTATGTCATCTATAAAAGTAGTTATTTTACACGGCTGTGGTGATTTTTTTCATCAACCAACCCGCACTGGGCCAGCGGCAGCGTGGTGGATTATGGCTCATACTCTCACTACGAGGGAAGGCCCGATCCCAGAAGTGGGAACGTGATGGGCTGATGATGATGATGATTTTGTGATTTTTTTAGGGATAGCAGGAGCTCGTGATTGACAGACAGCCAGCAAATGCAAAATCACTGGTCAAAAGAGATTTGAAAAGCTGATGTTTTAGGCATGGTATAGTAACAAACAACATATTTAAAGAACATAAAGCTATCCATTTCCCATCTGACTTGTCCACGTCAGATTGATCGATCACCGATTTTTTTGTCGGTTGAAAACAACATGGAGTTTCATATTGCAACGCACACGTCCTACAAAAAGTCGGTCACAAAATAGGTGACAAATGACGGTGAACAAAATCGGACCGATTATCGAACCTACAAAAAGTCTGACGTCGGCAGAGGCACTACGCCTTTTCTAATCATAAGATTTTAAATAACTGTCAGGAATCGAACCTGCGTCGAACCTGCGTCTTCGGAATACCGTCCCGACGCCTTAACCACTGGGCTACCGAACCAGCTCTTCGAACAACCAAATTACTTCTCGTCGTCTCTATCGTTCTTATATAAGATAAGAAATTCTTTATTGCAACAACAGACAACAGGTACAGCTTCAGCTTCAACAACAACAGGTACTTAGTATCTACTTAGTATCTAGCTTAGTATCTATTTAATAACTATATATCTTCTCGGGGACGATATCTTCCTTCCTGAGAAAGTGCTTTGAAATAAGACACCTGTCGTTCGAAACATACTTCATCATCATCAGCCTATATCAGTCCACTGCTGGGCATAGGCCTCTCCCATACAATACAATACAATACAATACAATAACACTTTATTGCACACCAAATTACATAATAATATACACAATTATATAAAACAAAACAATAGCCCATAGCACGCCACTGAGCCCGATCATCGGCTTTCCTTCTCCAGTTGCGTCGCTACCAGCAACCCTGCGGATGTCGTCGCTCCATCTAGTCGCAGGGCGTCCTTCACAACGTTTGCCGATTTGCGGTCTTCACTCTAGAACACGTCTACCCCAGCGGTTCTCGGTTCTGCGGCAAATATGACCAGCCCACTGCCACTTCAGCTTGCTAATCCGCTGAGCTATGTCGGTTATTTTAGTTCTCTGACGAATAATTTCGTTCCTGATTCGATCCCTCAGAGTAATACCGAGCATAGCCCTTTCAAAAGAGGCACTAAACCTTTACTAATCATGAGATTTTTTATAACTAGGAAGAGGAAAAATTATATTCCTCGGTCAGGAATCAAACCTATGACTTCGGAATTCCGTCCCGACCCGACCTCTGGGCCACCAAGCCAACTGCTCGAGCAACGAAATTATTTCCATCCTTCTTACGGGGACGAAAACTTCCAAGCTGAGAAAGTGCTTTGGAATAACACACCTGTCGTTGCGAACATACTTAAAATATGTACATAATTACCTGGAAGCTCACTGTCCACCAGCGTGATACCGACAACTATACTCAACAGCTTAATTATTTCCATTTTACCAGTCACAGAAAGAAATTATTGAGATCAGAATTTGAGAAAAACTGAACTATGCTAGTTTCAAATATCCCAGTTTCTGAACTGCAAGGCAATTAGTGGACAAGAAAACAAATCCATCTGCTGCCGTTTCGGCTTGTTTTCAGTACATTATTCAATGAATAATATTCAGCGTTTTTAAAAGATTTAACACATTATCGATTAATTTACTTGGCGAGTTCAGAAACAAAGGAAATGTTAGAAAATAACATCCTGGTTGATTAGTTTCAAATTAGACACCATTCATAACCATTATCAACAATAATTGAACAATTGCCATTACATTGCAATTACCAGGCTTAGCTTATAATGGTGGTTACGTTTAAACCAAACTTTTCTCCACTTTTTTATTATTAAAATTTAACGCTTAATAGATCTTTGTTTGGCCACTATCTAGCCTGATGTGAAGCGATGATGTGGCCTAAGATCTAGGAAGATGAATGAAGAAAGATGAAGGAGCACATAGATCTAGAGAGAGACGGCAGTTATTTACTGATTTAATAGTTTTGCACAATAATGGTACAAGGGGGATAAGCAATGACTTAATGCTATTTAGCATTGTCTGCCAGTCTTCCACCTCGTGAAAGAAATATAGTGGGTGTGCAGCTACGTTATGAGCAAAAGTACATTAAGAGATACTAAATAAATGACATCAAATTATTATTTATGTAGTTAGATCAAATTAATATGATAAATGATTAAATATTATATTAGCGTATATTGAGACTTTACCTAAACTTTAGCTTCAGCTGTAACCGCGTCTATTCTGTAACTTAGCCAATCACAACTGTAGAGCTGACTAACATATTGGTATACATATATACTTGCCGATATATGTACATATACTTATTCCCAGTTGAAACACACAGCTCAGATTCGTAACTCTGAGAAAAAACTTGTGTGCGGCTGGGTTTCTCAAAACGTGTTAGCGGTTCCGCCACGTCGCCGCTGCCGTCAGTTCCACACGCTGAATTTTTCCTTGCATGATTTTGACATACCTACCTGTATAATTGCCAGTTTTTCCGCTAAGAATCACAAACCATTCGTTAAACTTTCTGGTAGGTACTCACCTCAATCATGATTTGTACATAACAAAACAAAAATGAAATGAATGTGAGCCGTCAAAATGATCTTTGTTCTTTCTTATATTTTCATCTAATATTTATATATATATGTATTCATTTCTATGTATTATAGTGAGATTATTAGTAAAGGTTTGGGAAACGTTGCCATAGTGCGTAGGTACATGCATAAAAACCTGATAAAGAATACATTGTAATTAATAAATTCCATTACGCACAGTAAAATACTCTATCGAATCATTAATTTAGAATTAGCTTCCAATTTATTTATTACTTTAGGTAGGTAGGTACATACTACTTAATAATTTTATAATATTTATTATTAATGCGAAAGCTTGTAAGGATGGATGTTTGTATGTTTGGTACTCAAACACGCAAATAAAATTAAATTTGTATATATGTAAACTATAAAGAAAATTAAATTCTGTAAGAATATCACTGAAAATTGTGTATGCGGGTGCAGATAGGTACTATCTATAAACAACTGTACAAAACGCAAACAATTAGAGCTTTTTAGGGTTCCGTACCTAAAGGGTAAAACGGGACCCTATTACTAAGGCTCCGCTGTCCGTCTGTCTGTCTGTTCGTCGGTCATCAGGCTGTACCTCATGAACCGTGATAGTTAGACAGTTGAAATTTTCACAGATGATGTATTTCTGTTGCCGCTATAACAACAAATACTAAAAAACAGAATAAAATAAATATTTAAGCGGGCTCCCATACAACAGACATCATTTTGTTGCCGTTTTTATAGATAATGGTATGGAACCCTTCGTGCGCGAGTTCGACTCGCACTAGGCCGGTTTTTCTCTTTTTATAACTGGATTGCAGTCTCACCTGATGGAAAGCGACGACGCGACGATCGATCACGCTGTCTAGAAAATACTGATTTACTTTGGATACTATGAATAAATAATGCCCACCTATCAAGCATGGGTTTCCCTCTATGCCAATGAAGTAATGGTCACCTACATTTCCTAGTTCCTATCCTCCAGAAGCAGTCAAAATAAGAGACAGCAGACTGCAAATAGCAGTTCAATTATGCTTAGATCGAACTCTAATGGAACTGCTCTATAGACAAATACGAGTAGGTAGACATATAACAATTTTGAATTGTTGTTTCACGAAGTTAGTAATATAATTTTTTACACATATATATTACATTTTTTACACTCCTGTAGCATAAGAAAAAGCTTTGATTTAACATTAAATAATTTTAATATTCACAAACAATAACTGTGGAATATTTAGAGTTATTAATATGAGACAAAGATGTAAATCATATTGAATTTACTTGATCATCCGTCATGTTGGTTTTCGTGATTCAAAATAAATTCAGGCTTGATTTTACCAACATATCTTATATGAAAAGAGATTATAAGCTCGATTAATTATAGAAAAAATAATTAAGATGATTTTGCTTTTAGAAATTGAACAAAAAATGTTTCGTTGGAAACGTCGTTTTTTGTTACTAATATTGTTATGGCATTCAAAATCCTTAAATCTCTCTCTCACAGTTTTGAATTTGATCAACAAATAGCTGAGTCTTAAATTAAGCCATTTTTAACCGGTTCAAAAAGGAGGAGGTTTTCAATTCGATTGTATTTTTTATGTTTTTACCTCAAACTCCGTCATTAAAAACTGATTTGAAAAATTCTCATACGTTGGATTCAGTATAGCTTTAAGGTGGTCTCATATAAATTTCATCGATATTCGACCTTTGACTTCGAAGATACATCAGAATTGAAGTCGGTTTTTTATTATAATATGTATTATTTGATATATTAAAAGTTGGTAAAACCAGCAGACCTGAAAAGAGTTGAGGCACCAGCGAATTTATATTTCATTAAATATAGCTTATGTTGTCGTTTTATATGTGGTAAAAATAACATATTTTATGTAAGTATATAAGTATGTATGTCAAAAATATAAATAAGGTTCACGTTCATATTAACTTATTTTGAGAACTCGATATTTAGGTACTGTTGCAAGCGTCATATATCTCATTTCTAAACGTAGTTCTTACATTAGTGATCTTGCTACTTGAAATACATATAAATGAGGCTCTGTTTACAAAGTGACATTCAAGAGTACTTCTTAGTTATACCTACTAATTTATAATAACAATTACCAATGACTTATATAGTATTATTCATTTATATATACATATATAGGTATAGATACTTGCACTAACATTTAACACTTAAAACTAACCTTTACCTTACAGTAGCGGACGCATCTTTGCGATTAACCCTTAAGATCCCTCTTAAAAATCTTACTATCACATTTTGGATTTCACATAGCCTACTTACAAAATAAGCCAACATACTATCAACCAATATACACAAGCTACTTGGCAAAGAAAGATACTATTCAATAGTTTCTTGAAATTTTAAATAACTAGGAAGAAGAACAAGAAAGAGACGGACAAAAAAATCTAAATAAGTACCACGTTTTTATGCGCGCCTTCAGAAATTAGGTCGGCATTGCATGCTTATAAATGGATTTAGAATACATTGTCATCGAGTTATGAAAATTTCAGCCGGATAGCTATCCGGCTAAGTATCGATTACCGATACATCACTAGGTACCGATTAGCTAATCGTTCGTTTCTAGCACTTCCGTGCTCGAAACGAAACGGAAGTGAAGTAAAGTGGCTCGAAATTTGAGTTGCAAGATGCCACCCGGAACGACATATTATACAGACTGACAGACAGACAAACAAGAAAGTGACTTAACAAAAATGTGGTAATAAATTATATTGCTTGGGAGGAAATTATTTCTGCCCGAGCAATATAATTTTTCTTCTTCCTAATTATTAAAATGCTAAGATCATTCAATATCAAAAATATTTCCTTACAAAGTTTGTTACAAATAAGCACAGAATAGATAGTTTTAACAGCATAAATTCTTACACGACAAGTAACCTGTGTGTCAGGCTAAACGCAACACAAATGTTAAAAACTAATTGAAATCTATCACATAAAACATTTACAATACACGATCTGAATGGTGCTATTTTTAGCCGAGTTCACAGTACAGCGATTGATATAAATGGAAAAACGCAGTATTGTCTTTAGTTTATTTAACCCACATCACTAGGTACTACTGTTTGATGTGTCCGATTATCAAATGTGAACCCTCGCACAGGGCCGTAGCTAGACTTGAACTTAAAGTAGGGCAGCTATTGTTACAGATAGGGCGGAAGTAAAACTGTTACTTGATCTGTATTGGTCAATCGATTTTTGGCTTTCTTGACTTATGGACGTGAGTGAGTCAATGTCGGGGGTGATAAATAGATAAAAATACAAAAGTAATTTACTCTAATTTATATTATTATTTCTCCGATCATATCGAATCCTGAGCTTCCATCTGTGGTGAGGAATGCGGTTCTTCGTGGTCAATTCTCTCTTTTGAAAATATATAGCAGGGTGCTTCTGCTATAATTTTTTAATAGTTTTTTATACTACTGTGTAATATAACCAGCACTTCTACTATACGCTTTTTCCGTAATAACTTAGCTACACAGTACTTTGCTTATTATCAGGTGGTATCTTATTAAGGTAGGGCATTGGTATTTTAAGGTAGGGCATTGCCCCACGATGCCCCCATCGCTACGGCCCTGTCTATACATAAATAACGAATTAAGCAATTCATAACAACTGACGAGCAAAAATTCAGTAATCCAGATTACGGTAAATAAAAGTAGTATTAAATAGCATTTCTTGTAAGTAACAGTATACCATGCAGGTACTGTTAATAAGCAAAGGCTTTCTAATAAAATTTAGTTTTTTTTTTTTCACAAATAAATAGATCCATCCAGATCCGTCAAACACACTAATCAGGGAAACAGTTCTTGATATGTAAATTTCGACGTGATCTTATTGGCCATTTCCGTGAACAGGTCTGCTAGGGATTTCTCAAGGACTGGTCTGATCTCCTGCAGGAACACTTGGCTGTTGTCGTTGATGACGCGGTTGGTGGCTGGGCCCAGCACTGGGTCGCCGTCGAACAGGTTGGTGAGGTACATGGTGGACTGGCCCACTCGCAACGTCACCTTGAACGGATCGAAGCGAAGGAATTCTTCTTCACCGCGCTTCTCTTTGTGTCCGATCATGGTGACGTTGCAGGCGTAGTTCTCTGGAATTTGAAAAGGAAGCAAGTTAAGATAAATAAGTTTTATGGTGTGGTTTTAACATTATCGTTCCATTACCTACTTCTAGGACCTACACTCAGAGAAAAAGATTAGCTTGTGGGATGTCATAATTATGTTATCGAGATGAGGGATGGTTATTTAACCAATACCCAGGCGCAGACGCAATAGTAAATACATTTTAATACAGGCACATTGGTGTCAGGCAGACAGCCATCATCATCAGCCAGCATCTTTGGTCTCTTAGAACGACATTTTTTTATTAATTTCTTAATAGATCTATGTTTGGCCACTATCTCGCCTGATGTGATACGATGATGTGACCTAAGATAGAGCAAATAGATCTAGAGAGAGACGGCAGTTGAGCGGCTGCTCAGACCCGTCTCCCCGATGGTTCACCGAACATCATCCCGAAACACGACTAGGTCGCTTGACGGCCTGGCTTTGTTCGGTGGGTGGTATTACAACCACGGCCAGAGTCTACCACTCCAAAGACATCCTTTATTTTTCTGGTCATTATATTCATTACTAGCTGCATGCACCCGCGGTTTCATCCGTGGATAAAAAGTATCTTCAAAATCCTAATTTCGTCCAAGTTTCTTCAGGTTTTGCAGCATTAGCTAATACAAGCACAAACACACAAACTTTCGTATTATATTAGTATAAAGTGGTAAACCTATCTGACCTTTTAACCTTGTATGACTTGTAACTGAATAACTACATTAATATGAATAAATAAATAAATAAAGAAATAACGCCCAACGATCACATACCTACATAGATCTTGGTCCCTAACTAGGATTCCCTGTATCTAGGGAACCAGGAACTATGAGGACTATGGTCCCACAACACCTAGACACGAAACAAATGCTTGTGCTTTTTTTTGTCTACAAACATTTGTCGCGTAGCGGGAATTGAACCCGCAACCTCAGTGGTGTATGAGGTTCAGGAATCTGCCCAACCACTACACCACAGAGGCAGTCAAAGGAAGAAAAATGTAGAGGAAGAGGAATGTAGGTACATGAACAATTTATTATGATAAGCACAACTCATTAGTTCATTATAGGTACCTATATATAGTATAGTCTGCTTCATTAAAAGAAGAGCAACTCACATAGAGTTGAATGGTTACAACTAGTGACAATTACCAAGATGGTATCAAGAGGTCATCAACAATGCTGGCACTAAATACTTCCATCAAGGTTTAAAAAAATCAAAGGACAATGACTGGGTCTAGGTCGCCCAGTTATTTTGTAAGACGACGTATCATTGGTGTGTTTACATTGTAGGTACTTATGTTGAAATCTCTATGATTTTGAGTCCTGACCTAACTCTTACCTATGTACGTCTTCAGCAAAGTAGTCTGGAAAAAAATAACTTTTTGCGGATGATTTGTCATATTAGCTAACCGTACTGTTAGTACTATTTTCTATTCTGTGGCGATATTAACCACTACCATAGTACAGGCTGGCAAAAGATTGAGTAGTGCTGCGATAACAAAATTCTGCACGGAAGAAATATAGTTCATAAAATATATAAACATACCTATACCTACTCCCATGAAAAACTAAAATATTGTGATGAAAGATTGAACATCGAGAAAGGTTGAACGTTTCAATTTATCGTCCTAAACGGTCCTATTTTATAATCAAAATGTTTAGCATAGAAAAGCAAGAATTATCAACATGATAAGTATGACGATACCAAGAGCCAATCTTTAATACTGTTAATCCAGTGAACAACAAATTCATCTGCCAATAGGTTTTTTCATAAAATGAATATCTATGTAAAGATAGCATGCACCGGGGATTGCGCCTGCGCTGCGCCGCGCCGCGCCGCCTGCGCCGGCAGTAGCGTCGCGTCGGAATGCAGCCATTCAGCCAGTTCGTAACTGCTGATTGTGCAACGCTGAGGTAACCACCTAGCTTGCTCGATAATTGAACTTGACACACATGTGTGCTGTAAACATAACTCATTCATTTGTTTGTAATACTCGTAATTGTTTGTGTTGATACTTTACAGTTATGATCATTGTTTTATTCTATTTTTAGATAGTTCTCTTTTTCTTGCTGTCGCAGAAGCAATACGTGAACATGCAAAGTTTGTATTGTAGATTGCATTATTTATAGTACTCTGGGGTTATAATGTGAAGTTTTTTAATCTTTAGTTAGAATATATTATCTGTGACAACCTTGAGAACCGACGGAATACACGATTTTGTAAAACGAAAATACCGTTAAATTATTGAATTTGAAGGCTTCAGTCCATATTCTTATAAGAACCTAGAACCCAAAAAATCCGGAGAATATCCAGAACAGTTTGCTTCGATAGTAGTTTCTTGAAGTATCGCAAATTCGCGAAACTGTTTGCTCTTGCACAATGATTCACGAATCACGAACCATGAAAAGAGGTTTGTTCGAAAGTAGGTATCCTGCGATCTCCTGAGATCCGGCATGCAAAAAATAATTCCTAAATAGGTATGCCCAAAAAGTAATATAATGTACCTACCTATACTGGAACTGCCAATTATATTGGTTCACTTCTCCTTGTAGCCACAGACAAGACCTGGATGTAAATTTGTGTTTACCTTCAAAAACCAGCTTTTCAAGACTGCAACTTCAAGCCGTTCCTGCCTCGAGCCTCAAGGTAGACATTATGAACATGAAGAATAAAGTGGTACTAACTGAAAGTGCCGGTTATGTTCCCTCGTCCCTGCAGCCGAAGCAGCAACACCTGGATGTCCATCTTGTACTTGCCGGCGAAGTCCAGCTTCGGCAGCAGCAGTTTAAAGTCGAACCGGTTCTTATCCAGGTCGGATCTGGAACGGGACGATTAGCATCTTAATATTAATAGAAAATATTACCCTCTTACGTATAAATTAAGTTTGCAACCGTGTATCCCTTAATGTACCGGCTTCTTGTCTAAATCTAACTTTATCGCAATTTTAAAGGGATAGCAATTATAATTATGATCCCGATGTTCAATATTAATATTGAGATATACTTAAGTAAATGAGGTTTGAGAAAATCTAATTCCGTCAAGTGAAAAGTATAAAACTTTTTTTTATGTAACTGAATGACGAGACAACCTGGTCGTTTGCCTGATGGTAAACAATACGCCAGCCCATAACAATAACAGCACCACCCGGAACTTTGTTTTGCAAAATCCTGCGCGGTGCCGTACTGCGCTCGTCACCCTGAGACGTTGAGTATCATAATGCCCAGTAATTTCGCTGGCTACAATGTCCTTCAAGCCGGAACACAGTAATGCTTGCGCATTATTGCTTGGCGGCTGAATAACTGGCAAAGCGGTGATACCCACCCACACGGCCTCAAACTTAAGTTTCTCTCAACTATTTGAGCATAACTTAACTGAGTTTTGCTAGAATGCTCAATTCAGAAACCGGTGGCGGCGGGCGGTAAGTTGTTTACGCACAATCGCTATCAGAACAAATGTATTATTTAGGTGAAAGAAATCGACGCGTAGCAGTACAAATAATGCGTTTTGTTACTACCAGGTTATCCAAATATTGATAATATGCAATTATTAGCAAATAATTACAATTTGAACATCAAATTAGCAAAATGTTTACTCAAATACGAATATCGTCGTTAGTACTCGTATATTTCAATAATTAATCGCGATCGCTATTGCAATCACAATCGCTTCTTTATCCATCTGAAGTTTGTGAATGTCCTTCAGAAGTCAAATTGAAAGGTATCGCGTTAGATGTGAGACAATAAGCCCTCCCAGACGCACAACACAACTGGACAATTTAATATTTGAAAAGATAGCTAGTTTTATTGCTTATAGCTCTATCTTTGACCCACAGAAATCTAACCTCTGCTAAGGAACTGTTAAGGAGTGGAACGCTCTGCCAGCGTCTTTGTTCCCAAACAGCTACAACTTGTGTCTCTTTAAGTCTAGAGCCTCTTAGGTCTTAGGTCATCTTAGGCCGCATCTTCGCTTTCCATCAGGCGAGATGTCGTCAAACGTATGCCCATTTACCAATAAAAAAACCTCATTAGATATTTAGATTTCTGAGGTTTGACCACTATCTCGCCGTATTAAAGCGACGATGTGGGCAAAGATGGAGCACGCATTAGTTTTAACATATATTATTTTTATATGGTAGTCATTCAAGATACGAGTACAATTAAAAATTCAAAGCTACCGTTCGACGAGGTAATAAGTTATTCTTCACACAGTCGTAATCTACATAATTATCAGGAATCGTCAAACCATAGCATTTCCATTCCAGCCACATCGTCCGACAAGATATAGAAAAGATCTTGCCACCTGATTAACATGGCAGCCTGACTCGTAATCACAAGTTAATGGGCATTTATATTCAAGTAAAGTGTAAGGACTTAATTAAGCTCAAGGTTACTACAATTCTTGAATTTCGAGTTTTCAAGGGACAGCTTATGAACATGGAAATAGGAACTTGTCATGAACGATTAAAACGCAACAATCGAACGAACGAAAGTATACATTTTATAAAATTAAAACCGACTTCAATGTATCTTCGAAGTCCAAGGTCAAATATCGATGAAATTTATATGGGACCACTTCGTAGCAAAAATACAATCGAATACAGAACGTCCTCAATTTTTTTGAAATCGGTTTAAAAAATAAAAATGTATTGGCACTTGGAGAAAATATTTTTAAAAGAAAAAATAAACGTCGCTCGACCGAAACTTGACTATGGTAAATGCACAAAACGTGCCAAGCCAAATTCCTCGAGGGGAGAAGAAAAAAAAACTATTTCCCACAGATGTCGCTAGTGCCATCTTCGCTAGCGAGTGTAAATTTTTTTAATGTTACTGAATGATGAGACGGGCAAGTCGTTTTCCTGATGGTAGTGGGGCTTACCATCAGGATGCTCTGGTCTGCCCATAACAGTTTCAGTGCCATCGAGAACTTTTAATACCATAAAAAGCACTGCATTGCGCAGATAATAAGTTTCATATGCTCGTAGTAATTTCGCAGACTACGAGTACAATGCCCTTCAAACCGGAACACAGTAAGTAATGCTTGCGCACTACTGCTTGGCGGCAGAATAATTGGCGAAGCTGTGTGATTTCCACAGAACATAGAATTAGTCTTAATACTATGGTTTTTCAAAGCACCTGTGAAGTTTAAATAGTCAATTTCTCAGAAGTGGACCTAGAGCTATTGGTATACAGTACTTACTTCGTCTTTAATAGTAATAAAACTGATACAATACCTATTTTTTCAGACTTAACGCTGACCAAGTGGTTTTGATAGTATCTATCTACTTCAAAAGTCAAAAGATATTTATTTTATTTTATTTTATACCAGTCCCCACAAGCAGCACCCGTTCACGAGTTCATACTCGTGACATGACAAAAGTCAAAAGATATTTATTTTATTTTATACCAGTCCCCACAAGCAGCACCAGTTCACGAGTATGACTTGACATGACAAAAGTCAAAAGATATTTATTTTATACCAGTCCCCACAAGCAGCACCCGTTCACGAGTATGACTTGACATGACAAAAGTCAAAAGATATTTATTAAATAGCACTTTTAAACGTCAAATACACATAATACAAATCAATTAAAATACGTTAAAATCTGTTAAAAAAGGTATTCTTTCCCATACGCAGATTGAAGTCCGGGCCCAGAAAAGAAATGCGAAATCTGACTCTACCATTGCTTCGGACATACGCTCGATAGAGAAGATAGCACCAAGAAACTCTGAGGGGATGTCGCTTTTTTCAACTCTTAAAATATCGCGATATACCGTTATTTTTATTTCACTTCTTCAACTTTTTCTGATAATTCTTAATTTAATTAACTTAACACCGTATTTTTTTTTTGTGGAACTGAATGACAAGACGAGCTAGTCGTTTGCCTGATGGTAAGCAATACGCCAGCCCATAACAATAACAGCACCACCCAGAATTTTGTTTTGCAAAATCCTGCGCGGCACTGCACTGCGCTTGTCACCCTGAGACAATTAGCTGTTGAGTCTCATAATGCCCAGTAATTTCGCTGGCCATACCGTATTCAACACCTTTTACTTCCGCTATTCATCTTTCGTCCCTCTTTCTCTCTCCTACATCTGCACTGTTCCCTCAATACGTTGCGTTCATAAACTTTCATTCTTATAGATACGTTCCTCATCTTTTGTCAATCCTACATAACAATAACAATTAAGTACAAATTAAAATTAACATAGTATCAGTAACAGAAAAATTTATATAATATATGAATAGGTATGACAGTAGCAATTAGGAGTGACCAGATCATACCAGTGCCCACAAGTAGCACCCGTTCACGAGTATGACTTACTTCAGTTCCTCAATAATGAAGTTGCTCGGCCCCCGCACCTTGACGTCATTGACGACGGCAGTGAGCTTGGCGCCCTGGGGACCTCGGGCCAGGGCGATCTGGCCCAGGCTCAGGGGTTCGATGCCAGGCACGTTTAGCTCAGGAATACCCTGGAATTCACAAAAGAAATATTGAGTACCGATACCGAATTGCAAATTTGAACCTATATTTTTAACCGACTTCAAAAAGGAGGAGGTTCTCAATTCGACGGCGACGGTATGTTTTTTTTAGGTTGTTACTCGATTACTCCGTCAGTTGTGAAATGATTTTGATGATTCTTTTTTTATTTGGTAGGTCATACTTCAAAGGTGGTCCCATATAAATGTTTTCGAAAATGATTTAGCACTTTTCGAAAAAATTGTCAATAACTATATATAAGAGTAAGTTTAGTCTTGAAATCGGTTCTTGTTTTTTTTCTTAAAATTAATCTTAGCCTTTTTCTTTTTTAAAAAGACGATACATTGGCTTCGTTCAATGCATGGAATGAGAACGCTGTTCAATGTAATGATAACAGTAAACTTGTAAGACTCGCGTTTCTTTTCTGAGCCCGGACTCCATCTGAGTATGGAAAAGAAATGAATTTTTTCAAGGTCAAGATATCTTAAATTGCAGTTTTAAACCGACTTCAAAAAAGGAAAAGGTTCTCTGTTCGATTGTATATCAATTTTTTTTTCTTTTTTCATATTTGTTACCTCAGAGCTCCGCCATTTATGAACTGATTTGGAAAGTTCTTTGCGTTGGGTTCAGTATAGCTACGAAGTGGTCCCATATAAATTGCATCGATATTTGACTTTGGACTTCGAAGATACATTGAAGTATGTATTTAAAAAAAAATATATATATTATAACGTACTTTAGTTTATTTTTAACCGACTTCAAAAAGGAGGAGGTTTACAATTCGACGGTATGTTTTTTTTTTTTTTTTTGTGTGTTTGTTACGCGATTACTCCGCCAATTATGAATGGATTTCGATGATTCTTTTTTTGATTGGTAGGTCATACCATATAAATTTTATCGAAATTCATTCAGCACTTTTTGAAAAAAATAGCAAAAACAAAAAAAATATAAGTTTAATCTTCAAGTCGGTTCTTGTTTTTGTTGTAACCGACTTTCTAAAGGTGGAGGTTTGTATTTGACTGCTTCACCTACTTCACCCAGGGTTGACTTCCGGCGAGGGAACTCCTAAACGGTGAATAGTACAGACACAAAATTTTGTAAATGGATTTAACCATAATAGCCTGTTCTAAATTCCACCATGACTAGGCTGATACACCCAGGAATGACTTCCGGCGAGGGAAGTCCTCAACAGAGAATAGGAGAGTCATGAATTTTTTTTGTACATAAATTTAATTGTGATAGCCCGTTTTAGACTTTGCTTGTCTTTAAAAACTTTTTAAATTAATTTAATTAAAACTTGTTTTGCACTAAAAAGGGTAAAATAAATTATTTTTCAAAAAAAACTAAACCGACTTCAAAACCACAAATAGGCACTCAAAAGTGAAAAATAAATTCATATAATTATCATAAGCGCTACCCACTCATATATTTGAAGTCGGTGCCAGCCAAGTCTAAAAGGTAGTAGATAGATACTACCTACAAGTAGTACTTACTATATACATAGTATTTATCTGCTACCTAATAGACTTGGCTGGCACCGACTTCAAATATATGAGTGGGTAGCGCTTATGATAATTATATTAATTTATTTTTCACTTTTGAGTGCCTATTTGTGGTTTTGAAGTCGGTTTAGTTTTTTTTGAAAAATAATTTATTATTTTGTGTGTTCGACATTTAAAAGTGCATTTTTGTGCACTTAAAAAATTATGACTATGATTATGACTAGTCTATGTAGAAACACAATGAAAACGTAGTAAAGAGCTGATGACGACGTTCAGGTTATTTCGTCCGCGATAATATACACTATGTACTAAGTTACCAAAACAACAGGATTGACACGTGCGTTACGTTACGTGTGAACTATTTACTACGTTATTCTATTGCAATAAAATTAGTCATAGGAAGATAACGTTATTAGGGTTCCGTACCCAAAGGGCAAATCGGGACTGTATTACTAAGATTCCGTTGTCCGTCCGTCTGTCTATCTGTCCGTCTGATCGGTCACCAGGCTGTGTCTCATGAACCTTGATAGTTAGACAGTAATAATTTTCACAGATGATGTATTTCTGTTGCCACTATAACAACTAATAATCAGAATAAAACAATATTTAATTGGGGCTCCTATACAACAGACATGATTTTTTGCCGTTTTTATAGATACCTAACGGTATCTATAAATGTGTACGGAACCCTTTGTGCGCGAGTCCGACTCGCACTTGGAAGGCTTTTTAAATACGAGCTCAATGTTTTTCGATATTTTATTTTTATTATCATTGTTTTTGTAAGGGCTTTAAGTCGCTTTGTGACTATGACAGCCCGTTTCCTAATCCCCGACGCAAAATGGTGCGGTGTTATATGTTTGACCACTATATGTGTATGCTGTGTCCGTAAATCTTAAACGGGTGAACCAATTTGGATGCGTTTTTTTTATTTGAAGACAGGTTTTCTAGCGGTGGTCTTAGACTATGTTTTATTGTGTCTGGGGTTATTAATTTTTTTATTTTATAGTTATTTCGATATTGATAACAATGTAAGGAAGGAGCTGTAACAATGTTCCTTTTAGTTCATCGATTACAAATTGATGATGGGAAATCAGTTGAACTTTTTTAAAACCCTTCCGAAAATGAGAAGCGTAAATCTAAAGTTAATTAATATTTTAACAGACATTTTAGGTTCGAACCTTTTCCTTCAGTACCTACAGGAAACGCTCTAAGCGATTTCTTTACGTTTTGTTAAACTATCGTCAAGCATGCGTTATTTCCTTAAACAAAAATTTAATAATTTAATATTATCGTACAATTATCGGCTACTTTACAGTTTTTGAATTTGCAGTCTATCTTGACATACTTGCCCCTGTTCGTTACAAAACTGTGACAATGACATACTTTCAAATGAGCTGCAAAATTAAGTAGGTACTATTACATACTCTGTGTTTGCGCCCCTGTGATTGCTTCTCGGAGGTCACATTCTACAACAAGTTCCTTTGTATGAGGAACAATTTATTGTAATCGTGATTTATTTCTTCAGTGCCATGGTTTTGTAATGTCACCTCGTTTTTCCTAGTGAATGTGGTACCTTCGACCTCCTTCGCCTAGCCTCGCCCTTTGTTGTGATTTTTATAATCTATAGTCAGCCCTTGAGCAAAGGGCCAAATTCTAGATTTGTGTACGGTTTTAAAGTCATTTATCGTAAACGTGGTACATTCGAAATGGCGACCTCCATCGGGACCTGAAAATGGACCTCGTTTTGTTTTTTTAATAACACTACTGTGTTATATATCTCTCTACATATAATGTGAGTAAAGTATAACATGAGTTATAGACAGGTAGAGACATAGAAAACACTTAATTGCACTTAAAAAAAGAAAACCTAATTACATTTGGTAATACATAATTTCCTATAAGTACAATATAATATAAGTATATATCACCACTTTTCTATCCACCAGAAACGCACTAACAGAATATCTGAATGATATGGAAAAAGTCTACATGAGATATAAAATTATTGATTTCTTATGCTTTTGATGATTAATATTGGCTTTTCAATATACTGATTTTATTTATCTTCTGTTGCTGTCATCGATCGAGCCAGGATTAATTACAAGCGTCCTTCAGATACGAGAGGAAAACTGCATTAACTAATTCTCTATAACGTCACGTGCACCGATAGATTTCCCAATATCCAAACCGGTCACTTGTGCACCGTTCACCCTAATTCAGGGCCCAAGGATAATATATACCTACTTAAATGTGCTCAACTGCGTAGAGTACCTTCTTGCATGTCCCTTCGCCGTTGCATCACGTTCCCTTTCAAAAAGTTAAATACTCCTAGTCTAATATCGTGTATCGGTATTTTGACAGCCTCTGTGGTGTAGTGGTTGGGCAGGTTGGCTCACATCTCATACACCACTGAGGTTGTTCGATTCCCGCGACGGGACAAATGTTTGTGCACAGAAAAAAAAGCGTAAGCATTTGTTTCGTGTCTGGGTGTTGTGGGACCATGGTCCTCATAGTTCCTGGTTCCCTAGATACAGGGAATCCTAGTTAGGGGTCAGGATCTATGTATGTGATCGTTGGGCGTTATTTTTTTTTTTTTATTTAATGCAACCTGCGCTTATTAGCTGAATTTGCACACTGACATGTATGCAAAATGCAATAAAACAAAAAGTTTAATAGTTTATTAACTATTTAACAAGTATACGTTTTATCAAACAAAAAAACCGACTTCAATTAATCTTCGAAGTCCAAGGTCAAATATCGATGAAATTTATATGGGACCACTTCGTAGCTATACTGAACCCAACGCAAAAATAATTTTCCAAATCGGTTCATGAATGATGGAGTTTTGAGGTAAAAAACATAAAAATAAAATAATAAAAACAATCGAATAGAGAATTTGCCAAACATTGTCCAAGTCTTGTTGTTAAACCTTGTTTGTGAGTGTACATAGTTCCTTTTTTAAGTGCAATAAAGTGTTTTCTATTCTATTCTTGTCCTTTTTTGAAGTCGGTTAAAAATACTGGCCAGTATTGTAGCATGTAGGTGTAGGTCCTTCTTTGTAATTTTACCACGTTTTTAGTCACTTTCTTGTTTGTCTATCTGTCTGTCTGAATGTCGTTCCAGGTGGAATCTTGCAACTCAAATTTCGAGCACTTCCCTCAAATTTCAATGCATTCTAAATGACAATGCATTCTAAAGCCATAAAAACGTGTTTTTAGATTAATATCTTAAGACACAATCACGTTAGAAAACCCATGCAAAAAGCCTGTTCCGGAATAAACGCTCAATCTATTACGGATTCTTTTAAATACGTGTTGTCCTACTCATGTTATTGTTTCTCACTCGCACTTATTGTTTTTAATATTATTTCTACACGGTGTCAAGTACAAATGAACAAACATGGCAATTTCTACGATTGCAGCTGCTCTTGACTCTTATGACTTGATTTTAATGGCATATAAATAAAATAGACCTTGGTAAAATAATCTTAACAACTACCTCCATGCTTAACGAGCAAGCAATTGCCTTTGGTAGTTGTTAAGTGTCAAAGGTTTCGTTTAATGGATGCACAAATTATTTAGAATAGAAATAAACAAAATTCTTATCTCATCGCTCGTAGGCCGTATCTATGCAAATAATCATCCGGTAATATTTGCCAATACCCATTATTAATATTACCCGATTCCGGCAGATCAATGTTAATTACTAACAGAGCATCCGATATCCGATTGCATTATTTAAACGAAACGTAGTAGGTACATACTATTTAATCAACACACGTGTATCCCATCTACAGTACTACCAAGTTATCTGAGATGTTATGGGGGCGGTACTGGTTGAGAAAAACAAATCAGATACTGTCAAAACGTATAGAGTTTTCTTAGTTTTTCTTTTTTTTACTGCTGTATTTGACTTGCGTTTGGCCACTTGACCTGGGCCCTAATTCACTATGACAACTTGTCGAGTCCTTGCTTCGAGGAAATGTCGATTCCTTCATTAATAAACGACATCTGCGAAATTTGTATTCCCTATGACGCGTCATATATATGAATATATGAATGCGTCTTAGAGATGTCGTTTATTAATGAAGGGAGCGACGTGAATTCGAAGCAAGGAATCGCCAAGTTGTCTTAGTGAATTGGGGCCCTGATGGTATGCTACGATCTAGCACGCTTGCCAAGATAGTACCTGTTCATTTGAGATGTGACGATTCCTATATTTTTGCTATCGGGAAAGATTGACTCTGACAGGGAGTTAAAAATTCTACTACTATACAGATAACTTGGTGGCTCTGAACTAAACTGTTCCACAAAGAACTTTATGTTAGTTTAAGCATTCGCGTGAACAATGGTTGTTAAAACTAATGCGCCCTACGTGCCTCCGAAGATGCTGATAGGGTTTCAATGACTGGTCATCATTATGACGAAGAGCGTAGTAATGCTTATTATGCTAGTTATCAGTTTCGGCGAATAGTAGTATAAAAGACATGTTTGTCACAAATAAACCAACTGTGAAAGATGGGGCGTGGGGCAGTTCTCATTGGTGCATTTTTGTGCATATTTCAGGTAAGTAATTACAATTATTTGACAAGGTGACCTTAAATATTACTTGGTTAAAAATATGGCCAATTTTAAACAATATGAATACGACGATCTCTTTCAGACGATCTCAATGTTATGTTATCAGTTCGTATCTATATTTACTTTTAAAAATTTGTGTTTAACGCTTATAATTATTACATATTTTATTTCAGTGTGGTCTGTGTAAACCTCAAAATGCTGATACGGTCATTCAGATAAGGGTTCCAAGCAATGCTATCACAAATCCGCCGCAATACCCGAAGCAAAATGGAATACCTTACCCGTACTACCCGCAGCTTAGAAACGGCTGTTACAGCTGCCAAAGCTCGTTTTGCAACAAAAGATGTTACAACAGTGGCAAACCAATGAACGTGAAGCTTCCTCAGAACCCAATTAGCGTATCGCTTCCCTCTGGGAAGACTGGGAGGACAACCATCATAATAGATAACCGAGCTAAAAAAGGCAATCAAACGATTGATGTGGTTGTTAAAATTACGCCACAAGGCAACAAAACTACAACTGGCGGCAAACCATCTGTGATTACTACTGCTAACTCGACCGCAAATGCAACTAATGAAGGTACTCAGCTTACTGCTAATGATTCGGCTGTCACTAGTGACGAAAATGTTATCGTAGAAATTACTGTCAATAATTCAGGAGATACACCTCAATATCAAGTATTACAAAGTGATATAAAAGCAAGCGATGGAAAAGGCGATAAATCAGAATCTAAAACAAAATCTGAAAGTGGTTCTAAGCTATCTGATAGTGGTACTCCTCCAAATAGTTCTCAAAACCAAACATCTAACAATAATTCTGCTCCAGGTACGACGGCTCCAGCCTCTCCCGGTAGTGAAACATCTGCACCTGAAGGAAATGGCGGCAATCCTCCAACAACGAGCAACCCACCGTCCGCAGCTAGCACAAGCGCTAGTTCAGCAGCAGCTGCAAATAATGGGAATGCGGCCTCTGCTTCAGCAACTGATGGTGAGGCAACTTCAGGACCAACACCTTCCGTAAATAAAACACCTAAAGCTGAAGGAGATGGTGACAAACCACCAACTGGGGACAAGCCACCATCCACGGCTAACACAAGCGCTGGTTCAGCAGCAGCTGCAGATAATGGGAATGCGGCCTCTGCTTCAGCAACTGGTGGTGAGGCAAGTTCAGGACCAACATCTTCCGTAAATAAAACACCTAAAGCTGAAGGAGATGGTGACAAATCACCAACAGGAGACAAACCATCCTCGGCTAACACAAGCGCTGGGTCAGCCGCAGGTAATGGAGATTCGGACGCTGCTTCAGGAGCTAATAGTGATGCATCATCTCCCGGTAGTGATACAATTAAACCTGCCGATCAACCAAAATCAGGACTCGAAGATACTACACCGACCTCTGAAGCACCGCCTCCTAAAGATGGTGACAATCTTCCGACAGAGAATAATCCATCGTCTACTGCTAACACAAGCGGTGGTTCAGCAGCAACCTCAGATAATGGCAATGCAGCCGCTGCTTCAGGAAGTGCTGGTGATGCATCCTCTGGAGTTTCATCTTAATAGCAAACTGACAACCCATATGTCTTAGATGTGCTAAATTAAAAAATCTATAAAAACATTTAGCACATGAAAAAAGAACCCAATTTAGAAGATAATATAAATTATTTGTAAAGTCCCACTAAGAATGTGCATCTAATGAAACAACTTTAAAAAAGAAAACATGTGCCCCATGCCATGATGGTCTCAATAATTAAGAAGAACTGACATTAAACTTGGTGACACAGATTTGCCTAGAACAGGATGAACTACAAATACCTACGTCGGGTATGTGTTTCAGAAGTGGCTTTAATAGCCAGGGAAGTACCAGCAACTGTAACAAACCTTTCAATTTATGAAGTACCACAGCAACCGGTATACAAAGAACTACTTACGATCTATTAGATGCTGAACAGCGACAAATGTTAAAATTATTTTAAAATACAAAAGAGAGTAAAGAACAAGGCAACACAACGATGGAAATGCTTTCTGAACAGCAAGAACTTTCAGGCACTGAATTGCAAAGATAACAAAGACGAAGTCCAATTCTGATGGTAATGATTCGTTACAGGTGCAACTGCAAGTAATTCAAAAGTAACTACAACGGTAACCGGTGCATCAACCGCAATGACAAATTCTGGACCAACTACGAGTTCCACAACAACCGCGATTGCTGGAGCTGCAACTGGATCAAATCCTACAGTGACACCCACTCCTGCCAGTGACACCTCCGCTATCACTCCCGGAGATGGAGGTTCTGTTACTGGCATAGCGACAAATGGTACGACTAAAAAATTTGAATTTTCGTCAGAATGGAATGTAAAAAAGGTTGTGTTTGCTGACAGTGGTGTTATAATTCAACTGTTATAGGCGTAACAACTACTAGTACTGCAGACAGTTCAGGAGATACTACAACTACTAACGGACAATCCAACACAAATACGAATCCTGGCGTAATCACGACAACAACAACAACAACAACAACAAACAATTCTGCAGGATTCATCGCATCTACTCCTGCTGCTACAAACTCCAATGCATTACCAAATGGTATGGATATAACACAGAAGTTACTTGAATGATTGCTCTGAAAACAAAATACGGTCCACTTGTAACAAAACCTCAAATCTTACAAGAACTCCGGCAATTACAGGCATACCTAGCAATGAAGCAAACGGCACAGCGCCGGCTACAGGAAATACGACAACAACCACAGTTGCGGGAGCTGCTACCAGTGAAGATGACCCTACAAGCAAAGACGATGACTCAATAGCTGATTCAGTCGGAGAATGAGGGATAACAGACACTGCAGATTCATTAAGATCAGCTGAAATAATATATTTTTTTCCCCAAGGCTTAAAATCATAACCATTTTGATTTATAACATTAAATATTGTACGTGGAAATTACTTATAATTAGAAATCCTCTTATTAATCAAAGTTTTACGGCAGAGCGACTCATGTTAAATGCACGCAAAATCGAATACCAGTATTAAATACATCTTTTAAGCAATTACTATTGTTAACATAGCAAACTATTTACTTGTTATAAATATATATGTATTTAATATATTTTCGACCGTTCTTCTATGAAACTTCCTGACACCCACTCTTCGTCCACTCGGTATTTATTGCAGGAGTTATTCCTTTTTTCCTGAATGAAAATCATGGATGGATTTAAAACATTATTTTACACATTGAAATTCAGCTTGCTATAAAAATTCGTCATCCATCATCATTACGTTCCCACTGCTGGGACACGAGCCTTCTCTCACAGATAAATTATTATAGGTCATATCATGACCGCCATAATCCACCACGCTGGCTTGATGCGATGGCAGATGTCACAATGCCCTTGAACTTTGTAATCCTTGAACATGTTGGTTTCCTCGACATGTTTTCCTCCATTTTTAGTGCGAGTTTTAAATCACATGTCATTAGTACGTAAACTAAGTAATAGTTAGTATTCTTTGTCATTAGTGCACAACCAGAGCGGAATTTTGACTCCGGTGAGTCGTCCGTCAGCCGGACGCACGAATTGCCGCTAAATCCACACGTTTTAAGAATTACCAGCTCCATTTCTCTGAGAATTACGCTATTTAATTAATTTACCTTGATCATCTTGGGCCGGAGTAAGTCCACGGAGTTCATGATACATTTGTCCACTTCGGGGTCATTTCGTTGGCACACCTTGATGTAGGGAGCTGAAAATAATTTAAAAATTTATACAGATAATCCTCAGATAAACTTCATCATCATCATCATCATCAGCCTATACGAGTCCACTGCTGGACATAGGCCTCTCCCAATGCACGCTACTGAGCCCGATCTTCGGCTCTTCGCATGTAATTACCGCCAGCCACTTTGCGTAGGTCGTCGCTCCATCTGGCCGGAGGGCGTCCTACACTACGTTTGTCTAAACGTGGTCTCCACTCTAGAACTCGTTTACTCCATCGGTTATCCGTTCTTCGACATATGTGACCGGCCCATTGCCACTTCAGCTTACTTATTCGGAGAGCTATATCGGATACTTTGGTTCTCTATCGGATCACCTCGTTGCGGATTCGATTCTTCAGAGAAACCCCGAGCATAGCTCGTTCAATGGCTCACTGAGCGACAGATAAACTTACTAATGCCAAATTAATATTAAAATAATGTTCATGTATATTTATTATAAATAATATTTATCTCAATCAGAAAAATCAATAAGTCGATTAATAGTCGACTAATAAACAGTTTAATCTACACTCGAGAGCAATGAATCCGGGTCACTTAAAGAATCCTAAAAATCTCGGAAACTAAAAATGCTAGGTTAATGCAATAAATTGTATTTAATAGACAATGTAATACTCCTTAAATGAAGGTATTAAAACTTCTTAGTTATTGTAAAGTTATATCATAAAAAAATCAAATTTGAAAAAGGGCCACTTTCGAAGATGGAACTACGAAATTACAGCATTTGGTTTTGCTTTTGTTTGTAATCTGTCATTTATGTGGGTACATAAACCATGTTGATAGTGCTCTATATTCATTATTCAAGCTGAAATTATGTCGCTTACGCCTGAAGAATGCACCAGAATACTTACAATGCTGGAAACCGGCCGGAGTCAGCGCGATACAGCCAGGACTGTCGGTGTGTCGCTGTCAACAGTACAAAGAGTTCTCCGACGTTACGAAGAAACTGGTTCTAACCTACGCAGACCAGGAACGGGCAGAACCAGGTGTACCACAGCACGAGAAGACCGATACTTGGTGAACACCATGCTTCGAAATCGCTTTCTCACAGGAACTGAACTCACCAATCAGTTTCGACGCCTCGGAGGAAGTAACCCAAGTGCATGGACAGTAAGACGTCGGCTTGCTGAATCTATCTTAAAACCCCTTAGACCTGCAAACGGCCCTAAACTGGAGCGTGGGCATCGTATTTCGAGACTAAGATATGCCCAGAGCCACGTAAATTGGAGTATTGAAGATTGGTCAAAAGTTATGTTCTCCGACGAATCAAAATTTATGCTCTACAAGCACGATGGAAGACACAGAGTGTATCGAAGACCAGGGGAAAGATTCAAGCAAGCATGCATCGAAGAAAAAGTAGCCTACGGTGGTGGGTCTGTACTTGTGTGGGCCGGAATTTCTTCTGAAAGTCGCACAGAGCTGGTGATCATAGAAAACGGCTCTTTAACTAGCGTAAGATATGTGGAAGAAATCCTCAATGATCACGTTGGTCCATTTATGGTCAATTTAGGTAAGGATGCTATATTTATGCATGACAATGCCCGACCTCATACAGGTAGGATTGTGAATGACTACCTTCAAGAGATGAACATTACTCGTATGGAGTGGCCAGCGCGCAGCCCGGATATCAACCCGATCGAGCATGCTTGGGACGAGCTAGGCAGATGCGTAAAACAACGAAACCCTCCCCCAATCACGCTTCGTGAGCTCAAAATTGCTCTCACAGAGGAATGGGAGAATATTCCCCAAAATCGTATAAGGAACTTGGTGTACAGCATGCCAAACCGCGTAAACGCAGTAATGGAAGCACGAGGAGGCAATACGAAGTATTAAAATTCAAGAAAATCGTAATAAAGTTCAAAAATTTCATGTTTCCTATTTTTGTTTTAAGGAGAGATCAGCAGTTTTTTTCTTTATGTAATTTTGTGTTAATAAAATGTATGGTGACTCATATTTTTTTTACTTTCATTTAAGGAGTATTACATTGTCTATTAAATACAATTTATTGCATTAACCTATCATTTTTAGTTTCCGAGATTTTTAACATTCTTTAAGTGACCCGGATTCATTGCTCTCGAGTGTAATAGATCCGACCCGACTTTCCTCACTAAAGAGCCTGAAATATTGTAGTGCCACAAATTTAGATTCTGTAGTATTACCTATTAGGATGTTCCAAAAATTGTTAGCCACAGAATAATGAATAATTTCGGCCATTAATTTTCGACCTCCCGTCCCCACAAGATACATTTTATTAAATGTTTCGAAAGCTGATTCATCCGAATGCAGAAGTGCATTAGGCTTGGAAAGGAATATTTAGAAAAGCTATAAATAAACTTTTTTCATATACCAACCTTTTTTTAAACGACTTCAAGAAAGGAGAAGGTTCTCTATTTGATTTTATTTATGTTTTTTTTATTATGTTTTATGGACTTTTTGGCGGGAAGTGAAAAGTTCGATTTTGTTTTATTTTCCAAACAAGTGTTATTTCGAGTGATCATGTGTAATATCGGTGGAATATTAACCATTATGTGTTCCTTAACGTGCACGAGTGTAGGCAAATGAAACAAAATAGGGAAAACATTGCTTTTTATGTTCTCACAATAAGTCCATGGAAAGCTTGAATAAAGTTCCACCACTTTATTGAAGCACTAGGAAAGGGTCCGGCTTGTAGCTGTTGACCCTCATTCTCAACAAAAGTATAATAAAATGGAATATTAAACTATTAAATAAAAACTACGTAAGACATGGCGGTATGGTCCTAGAGACTTTAGCCTGCCCTAACGGGCAAACTAAAAAAAATAAATTATGTTTTATGTTTCTTACCTCAGAACTCCGTCATTCATGAACCGATTTGGACAACTCTTTTTATGTGACAATAGCACAGAAGACTTAATATAATAGTAATTGCCAACCTATAGTGCGTATGTTAATTTATATAACAGTTGTATTATTTCCTGTACTATACCTTAAATTACTATTTGATACTAAACATATTTATAACGCCCAACGATCACATATGTATATAGATCTTGATCACTAACTATAGGATCCTGTGTATCTAAGAAAACATTTGACCCGTAGTGGGAATCGAACCCGCAGTCTCCTTGTTGTACGAGGTATGAGCCGGCCTGCCCAACCACTACACCACGAAAGTTGTGTGAAATAAGTTGATATAAATATCAAAAAGGCCAGTTTGACGAGTTATAGAAAACGTCGTAGATATTATAATTGGCGTTTATCGCAACGCATGGTTCTGCAATAGTGTGTCAACACGCTGCGCCCGCGCCGCCGCGCGCCGCCGGCACCGGTCCCGATCCACAATTGCTAAATTACGAGATCTTGAAGAGATTTGTCTATTTTGATATCTGAAGTTGGCCTTAGGTTAAAAATTGAAATTCTATCACAATGTTTTGACAGAACGTTTGTGGTTAAAGTATTGCCAATATCCAGTAAAATAAAAACTGACTACCTAACTAGTGGGCCTGACTATCAAATTTAAAAACAAAAAATCCAAATCTATAACGACTGTATGTATTAGATGCAATAACCGGTTATGATATTTTTCTCTATTACGCCTAAAGGGAATCCGTGATAGTAGCGTTAACTTTTAAGCCCACCACCCATCTCTTATGGTTGCTTTAAATTCTCGCCATCTAAAGGCCGTCTGGAAGACATCGCTTCCAGCGACAAGACATTGTAACACTGTAGTTTTACTTTTTGTCGTTATAATTTCCGTTGATGTACCAGTAAAGAGTTATCTAACCTAATCTAATCATAGTTCCCAAGATCCAGCTTTCCACCACCACCCACAAAAATACCCAAACTTTCAAATGTGTCATTTTCCGCTAATTTAAGATCTAAAAAGTAGACTTACGAAGTTCTGCCGCTGCGTACCGCAGGGCCACTAGCAGCACGGCCGTGGTAAGCATGTTGTTACGTATGTGTTGCACAACGGTCACAGCAGTCCGTGCCGGTCGGCCAGCCGGGTCGCGATGTGGGCCGCCACTGGCGCAGCGAGCACCCACCACTCCTACCACTGTTTGGCAGTAAGGACGAGGAATGCAGCCCTAGCAAACTCCGCAACACTGCGCACTGAGCTAAAAGAATGGGAAGTGAACCAACCCTAGATAACACGAGTATCAACAAGATCTGGTTCACAGTATGTGATATGCACTAGTAGCCGTAGTCATAGCTTGAACGATGTGTGCACTGCTTTAACCACTGGTAACGACTAGGAGCGACCGCCCGGTACTCGCTCCACTTCCACTACTGGTTTAGTGGAACGGGAAATGTGCCAGCCGTAGGTTCTTCTCCGATCACTGGAACAGTGGGGATGTAGCTACTGGGCCTAACAAATAATTATATGGCCGTATCGTGTCGCAATATGTATATCCGCTCGTACCTCGTGCAATCCCCGTTTTTTTATAAAAACCCTTACGCAGCCGCACGATGTAAGCTTTTAAGGTCCTTATTCCAGAACGACGCTCAGTTCTGAATCTCGGTTTAAAACTAGAATTAAGCAGAGCTTTAAAGTTGTGTAAAAAATACATACACAGTAATCTTATTTAAAGTGCCAACTTAGTACGTAGTAGTGATCAACAAATAATCCGCGAATCAATTTTTGTCTCGATGAAACCAGCCAAAGATCTTTAAGTAATTACTTCCAGGAAGGAGGGAGTCGTTTAAATACGTAGCCGGTACCATACTGCTTCTATCTTAACCTAATTTCATTACACAATTAAGAGGGAACGGCACGCTGAAATTTTCATACAATAAATTATTTTTCAAAAAAAACTAAACCGACTTCAAAACCACAAATGGCACTCAAAAGTAAAAAATAAATTAATATAATTATCATAAGCGCTACCCACTCATATATTTGAAGTCGGTGCCAGCCAAGTCTAATAGGTAGCAGATAAATATGTATATAGTAAGTACTACTTGTAGGTAGTATCTATCTACTACCTTTTAGACTCAGGCTTCGCACGGTTATTATACATATTATAAACCTTCCTCTTCAATTACTCTATCTATTAAAAAAAACCGCATCAAAATCCGTTGCGTAGTTTTAAAGATTTAAGCATACATAGGGATATAGGGACAGAGAAAGCGACTTTGTTTTATACTATGTAGTGATGATAATAATAAATAATAATAATGTGTACCTAAACTGCTAATAGTAGGCACCTCATTGTAAATGCCGAAAATGTGTAATTGAGTGAAGAGACGAGTAGGTCGTTCGCCTGATGGTAAGCAACACGCCCGCTCTTAACAGTTGCAGCATCACCCAGAACTTTGTTTTGCAAAATCCTTAGCAGCACTGCGCTCGTCTACTCTGAATAGCTCAGGGGCTCAATATTGCCCAGTAATTTTGGCTACAGTGTAGTATGGGTGTTTTGTGCTACAGAGCCCTTCGCATCGGAACATAGTAATGTATGCGCACTACTGCTTAGAGGCAGAATTATCAAAGCGGTGGTACCAACGCAGACGGCCTCTTGCATACGGGAAACCACCTCATACTTTCCAGTTCACTAATCAATGTTTACAATACAATACAATACGCTTCATTGCTTAGTGCTAATAACATGAAAAAAGATAAACTTAAGCTAGGTTAATACAATTGGCGGTCTTATCGCATAAAGCAAATCATCATCATCATCAGCTCATCACGTTCCCACTGCTGAGACACGAGCCTTCTCTCATAGAGAGAGTACGGGCCATAATCCACCACGCTAGCCCAGTGCGGGTTGGTGGATGTCACATGTCCTTGAATTTTTTGTGATTAATTCTTGGACATGCTGGTTTCCTCACGATGTTTTCCTTCACCGTTTTTAGAGCGAGTGTTAAATCCGCACATAACTTAAGAAAGTCAGTGGTGCGGGGTTAACGGGATTCGAACTCGGGTGCGTCGGATCGAAAGTCGCACGTGCTCCCCCTGAGCCACACTCGCTCTATAAAAAAAAAAATATCTTTATAAATATAGCTCTATAATAAAGCAAATGGACAAAGGTAAAAAAGAATAGACAGTGGTGCACAGCAAATAATCAAAATAAATAATAAAAAAAAATTACAATCATTCAATCCATAACTAAATAATACCTATACTATTAACGACAAATACCTACATATTACTTTTACCATTTACTACAAAATTCTAAAAACTTTCGCGTATTACCCCACTTTAACCTTCTCAGGCGGCGATTTATTAGGTACAGGAGCAGCAAATGAGCGAGTTCCGGCGATTTCGCCACGAGGGGAAATTCAGAGAGGTTCAGTTATCCAGGAAGCTGGGTTTACTACAGAGTGGCGCAAGCCTGCTGCCGCCGTCCGCTTGCTAATCAATCGTGGATTAGGTTTGCATCATTTGGATAATATCTATAATCTTTTGTATATACGGAATTATAAACTAGTTGGTCTTGGGGTAAATATTTTTTTCAATCAATCAATATCTCTTTATTCATTTTCAGCATCACAGACGCACTTATGAATGTCAAATTATTACTATGACTCTACCACCGTATCGGAAAAAGAACCACTTTTCATAAGATACGGCAAAAACTGAGGGGCATTTTTTAAGAGATTTGTTATAATTTTTTGATTTTCTACAATGTTAGGTTTCCTAAGTTGGCTACTTTGCAGAAGTGAAATGTTAACACGCTCTAATAAACTTAACACGCTCGCCTAGAAGATGCCTGTACACTCTGTTTGAAGACTCCCAGGTTGTAGTTTTCAGGAAACACAGACGTTGGCAATGCATTCAGTGGCGTAGCTAGTTAACCAAAGGCCTTGGGGCAAAAATAAACCAGGGCCCCAACTAAACTATTTAAAATCGTTTGTACCGTATTCGTCGTGTTCCGAATTCAACGTACTCCAAATTCGTTGTAAAACTTATAGTCTAGAAAGTGGTGTTATTGGTTAAAAAATCTCTACGTAAAAAAATACTAAGTAGTTCAATTTATAGTTTGTAAGTCAGAGTCTGAGGTGCCCTCTGAGCTTGAGGGCCCCGGGGCACTGCCCCGTCTAGCCCTCCGGTAGGTACGCCACTGAATGCATTCCACTCCTTGGCTGTTCGTAAGACGAACGTGGAAGCAAAACGTTTTGGTCGCATATTTTCGACTGGCTGCGCCCCGAGGTTTCACCTGCGGTTTTCCGGGATAAAAAAATTGCCTATGACCTTTTCAAGGACCTAAAGTATCTACATACCAAATTTCATTAAGACTGTTCAATATTTTTTGCGTGATAAGGTAACAAACATCCATCCATCCATCTATATATACGTCCATCCATCCTCACAAACTTTTAGGATATCAATAGGAGTAGCCTCACGTTGGCAACCTGTAGACTTTGTAGATGTGTGCATGGACCCGCAATTCTGTGACATAAATTTTTAAATAAGTTTTGTAACCTCTTTTATAGTAATAACTTCTAATTTCTGATGCATTAATGCAAAGGATTAAATTTTCTCGACATCCACGATCGACCTTCAAATACGGGCGCTAATCTTCATAAATAATAATTAAACTCTGTTCGTTAGTGAGCGCATCAATGGCACATAAATTGAGAACGGCTGGATTGATTTGACTATTTCTGTTTTAAAATATTCGTAACATTTTGTTGCGCAAAGCCAAATCCCAAAAGGGGTAAAAAGAAAAAAAATGTTAAATAAAAAAATATGTTATTAACTTTTAGTAGGTAGTTGGTATAACTATGGTTTCTAGACCTAAGGCGCTACTGACTGATTTTACTTAACTGCTACTAGACTTACTAATATAAGACGCTGATTTTTTGTCCAATTCCAGCCAGTCGAGAATCATCCGAGTTTGGCTAACTTAGATGATTCTCGATTGGCCGGAATCGAGAATCATCTGGGGCGAATCTAGCTAAAATAAAGATTTAAATTAAAAGAAATGGACTATGTTAACTATGGTTGAAGACGATGATTCGAATTCAACCATAGTTAACATAGTACACTGTGACAAGTCAGGTTCATTTAACCCGATTGTCCATTTCACAAATAAATAAATGATTATCTTGTTTGGTTATGTAATAAACGTTTCAGAATCTTTAACAGATGAGGAGTAGCATTAATTAATGTAATTAAATAAATAAAGGCATAGGAATATAGTTAATAGAGTATGCGTAAGAATAATGAGAATTAAATTTCATAGAATAAAGGAATATCATTAAAATTAATCTACACAGTACAGAATTATAACCTTTAGCTTAGTATTATTCGAACAATAATTTGAGATACTTATATCAACAGAGAAAGGTTTTCAGCAGGACAAATATAAAGTTATTTTAGTATAGCTAATTGGAAAAAGTGAGCAAGTTTGCACACTACTGTTGAACAATATTCAGAATAAACATTTAAACAAATTAAAGTGGGCGGGGCGATGAAGCGCAGTTGATGGTTACTACGCATGCGCAGTAGTTAGTACGCATGCGCGGAAATTAATAAATTCTAAAAGGGCCTAAAACGCTAACGTAAGGATGGAGGAATAATGACTTAAATACATGAGAGATGATAGTTAATCTTGATTGGTAAAAATGGAAATGTCGCTCAATGTACCAGTTATTAATGTAGAAAGCAGGATTATCGATTTAAACACGTAGGAGTTACAGAAGGTTTTAGTGTACAAGAAAGGGATGTGGCAGGATGTACTAGGATTTCGCTGATGTGGCGACTCAAAAAGCTATATAAAGGGAAGCAAGGGTTCACTTGGGCACTTGTTCGAGGACTTGTTCAATCACTTGTTCTTGTTGGCGCTCTCTGTGTTTGAGTGGCTGGGCTCCCGATATTAGTTGGTGGGTTTACTAGGGAAGATTTCTGAGTTTGCCATAGTTAATTAATTTAATTTCAGTGAGTTTAATTTACAATTTTTAGTGTTGTTTAAAGGATTTATTGTTTGAGTTTTGGAGTCTATAGGGGATTGTGATGCAGTCCTTTGTGGGTTCTGAGGTTCGGATAATGGATTCTTAGTGTTATAGCGATGGCAGTGTACAGAAGTTTTCTTTAGTGGGTTTTTTTTTATTACTAGGGAAAACGCGGCTTGTGGTTTAAGAGCTTAGTTGTTTGATCACAGAACACACATGACGAAGTGTCATGGCCAAAGGGGTACCGCCTTGCGGTGTTAAATGGTTTCTCCTTGGTTCAACTTCCTAACGGAAGGGGCTTGCCTGAGACGAGCAAGCAGTCGATTGATGCTTTTCGACTAACCAGTCTCTCATTTCTAATGCATTCTGTTTATCTGAGGGCAAGGGGCTCGTCGAAGTGAATCCATGTGGTAACACACTTGCCTTACTATGAACAGAGTCATTGGATTTGGTCTTTATTTATATACTTATTTATTTCCTTTTATGTCTCTGTCCTGTTTCCAAGCCCATCCGACTTCGGTCTTGGGTAAGGAAACTAAACACACAGGTGATAGGATTAGTCGAGATACCTTCTCAATCCCGTCGTTAGAATAGTCAGGTGACAATTTCTGTGGCTACGGAAAGCGTCTTTTATAGGGGGGTTTTCATTACACCGTGAAAACTTACACGTTTAAATGTAAATGTGGGATTTATCCCTAGATTTGTTATTAGCTAGGACTTTTAGATAGATTAGGAATATATTTAGGGTAGAAAGTAGGGTTTTAGGGAAGTTAGGTGGATAGGAAACGTTTTAGGGAAAGTAAACAAATAGGGACTTTTCAGGATTGGTAAGTAACTACATTTTAGGAGACTTTTAGATGGATAGGGAACATTTAGGAAACATAGGTTAATAGGACTTTTCAGGATTGCCGAGGGAAATAGGAAATATGGATAAAACTATTGCTAATTAACAATAATCCTTTTCCAATTTGGGTGAATATTCACTTTAAAATAAAACTATTGACAGATAGTGATTCTTTTATTGACTCAGATCAATGTTTTAAAGGTTGAAAGCTGAAAAGATAAAATTATAAATAATTCAGATTTTGACTCTTCAAAGAAAAGTGCAAGTGGTACATTTCGGTTAAACTAGGTGAGCAAAAAGCAGCCTATAGTGTGAACTCTATACCAGACGGATTAGAGACACTATTATTGTAGTCACTGACCAGGTCTACCATAAGCATCGAATTTCTTAAACAAGAGAAACTAAGCACATATGGTACTTTTAGACATACTTGCCAAGTTGGTTGTATGGTTCTGTTTCACTTATTAAAGTGGCAGATACTATTTTATTAGTCACTGTCTAAATCTACTATTACATTTAACTTGAATGTCTAATTCAGATTCTTCCTGAGAAACAGGACTGATAAGTGAATGAATCATTATTTTGGATAACTAAATCCTACACCATTGAATTGAAATAATATGTTACTTATTATCATGGCTGGTACAAATTAGGTACTGTTAATATCTATGTTTGTAGAGTTGGATTATTCTGACTAAATGGAATACTTATCTCAGCGGTGTAATATTACTTTGGTAATTACCTATGGAGACTTGATTAAAAGTACGAACTTACCTTTTACTCTGATAAATTACTATCAGGAGTAGATTTTATATGAACAGGAAGTTTACCTAGTTTAGGAATATTCATAGTTATTATAATTCTTAGGCATTAGTTCAAGTCTAACAAAGTTGATGGGCATTTGTATAGCCCTAAATAGAGACTCTCTTAAACTAAATCTAGTTTGAGGAAGTCTCGAAATGAACTAGATGATGGATGAACATGAAGGATGGTACTTGGAAAGGAGTACCATGTCTGCATTCTGTCTCTGAGTAGCGAAAGTTTTATTTGTTAAATACCTAGTAAAGTAACTTGTATGGATGTGTGGTTAGGAACGAACTGACTGACATACTTTTGCTAAAAGAAAATGTCCTCTTGTCCTTTTGTAGAACTATTTTAACTGACAGACTAGACAGTACATTAATAACATTTATGAATTCCCAATGATTGAGGTACATGGACCTCCGAGAACAGTCTCGAAGGAGAATTATCCAGTCAGGGACGAGATTCACTGTTAACAGCGGATGGATGGTGCTGTAACCTTTGTCGAGACTATTCTATATTAAATTAAATTCATTTATTTCTCAAATGTAGAATGTCAATTTCTAAATAATCTTTTAAACTTTTCATTACAAATATATATCCATGTTTAATAGATTTGCCTTTTGCTTAACTAATGTTGTTTATTCAAAATTATCCCTTTAAATACAAATTAGAATGACTGAGAGTGTAACAATACCTAGGAGAGATACTCATATTTATAATAGTACAGGTTTTTATATTTAGTTATTAGGGCTAGTTATGAATTGTTTTAATTACCTTAAAAGATCATGGATTATTTCGGTATCACAACGTATAAAGGATTCTAATTACTATATGATCACATTGGCCAAACATAAATCAAATCATAATAATTCTGGAGTAGGATAATGAGGGTATAAATGTTAGAGTTTATATTATTAGTGAAATTTTATTAAGTAGGTAAGAGGCAGAGGTAGTATTAAGTGGTTGTTATTTATTGGCTAGGATTAGGCTAGGCTAGATAAGAATGTTATAATTAGGTTCAGTAGTAACTCAAGATAGGAGTAGAGAGTAATATATATAAAAAGTAGGTAGGTAGGTAGGGAGGTTACAATTTGGTGCCTATAACCAGGATAGTACAATTTGCTGGCCGAGACCAGGATAGCTATAGGATAGAAGAAAGTAGGTAGGTAGGTCAGGATCATTACAACACTATATATAAAACACTCGAAATGAATGAACAAATTTTGCGCAAGGATATTAACATAAAAATACTACGGATTATGCAAGCTAAACGTGAACGCGCTAAATGTTTCACAAAACGTAACCTGCATTAATGTCTATGTCGCTGGATTCGTGGATTATGCCCCCGGTTCTATTTGCTCCCGGGCTTATTGCTCCCGATTCCAATAAATTTTATATATATTTTCATGCCAGTTTGTGAACATTTTCGTGGCTAACTGAGCCAGAAAATGTTTAAATATTTGTTTATTTTGAAATTCTGAAATCTAAACTGCTATAATAATTATATGCGTACGTCATGTCACTAAAACTATTATTATTAATAAGCGGTAGTTTTTTTCCGCGGTAGCTGCGGTAGAGGGCGTTTTTAAATATACACATATGTTATAAGCAGAATATAACGATACATTATTGATACGTATTTTTTCTTAATAAATAGTTATAGAGTAACATAAAAATATACTAATACTTATCTGCGTCTGACGGTACTTCAGCTCAAAAATTACAAATATAAAAAAAACAGAGTCGGAAGCAATAAGCCCAGGATCAAAAAGAACCGGGGGCATAAACCACGGACCCGAATCGCTTTCATATTTGTATTGACTGTAGGTATAAGTAGATATACTTCGTTTGTCTCAAGTGGCCCGACTCGGCCCTAGCTAGTGCAAATTTTGCACGCTAGCCCTCAAACGGTGAAGAAAAACATCGTGAGGAAACCCGCTTATGTGCTTTTAGTATCTAGCCGGAGTTGTAATGCCCTTAACAAATGGTCATAGTATTAAAAAATCTGGCACCGAAATTGTTATGGGCAAGCGTGGCGCTTACCATCAGGCGAACGACTTGCTAGTCTCATTGCTTAGTTAAAAAAAATAAAATCATGCATTATATATGCCCTTTCAAAGATATAATAGATATATATGCTCAAAAAATTCAACCTTGCCTACATCGAAGTATAAAGTAGGTAGGTAAATATTTTATTACCCATGGGCAAACGACAAAACTCATAGTTCAGGGGCAAACACGTAATGATCATAATTATTTAGATTTAATCTCAGTGTCAATGCCTTGGCTATACATATTTAGTTTTCTTTGGCTATACTACACCAACGAATTATAAGTTTTTTTGTTGAAATAGGTATATATTTTTAAGACAATCTTTTAACAAATTCGTAATTGGAACCTCGAGCAGATGAAAATGAGCCCAAACACTAGTAGTTTACGATTATCCGTCAAGAAGTTCCATTGCCCACCTTCCGTCTCCATCCTCAGATCAGCTGGCTGTCACCATAATATTGCATTGTCATCGGACTATTACAAGTATGCACAATTTCAATTTCGTAGGGCAAAAGGAAGTGGTTCTGATTCAGCTTGCAAGATTCCACCCGAACAAACATGGTTACATACTACGTGATACTATTACATTCATCATACATTGCAAATGAAATAAAAGCTTGTAAAAAAAGGCGGACGCCTCGTCGTCAGATTCAAAAGTGAAGCACTCGAGCTATGCTGGTCCGCTCGTTCGTACACAAGCCACATGCACACATTTATATCATGCCGATCGGACGTCACATTGAGATGAAATTGGCCCTCCGTTCACTCAAACAAATAAGAGGCCATCTCCATTGCTATGCTTCAGTTGTTGCTAAGCAAGATTCCGTCCTCCTTTTTAAAAAACTTCAAATTATTTTTTAGAAAAAAACAAAAACCGACTTCAATGTATCTTCGAAGTCCAAGGTCATCGATTAAAATTTATATGGGACCACTTCGTAGCTATACTGAACCCAACGTAATAATAATTACCCTTGATTTGAATTTTCATGTTTGTTACCTCAGAACTCCGTCATTTATGAACCGATTTGGATAATTGTTTTTGCGTTGGGTTCAGTATAGCTACGAAGTGGTCCCATATAAATGTCATCGATATTTGACCTTGGACTTCGAAGATACATTGAAGTCGGTTTTTTTTTATTAAAATGTATACAAACTTGTTTTATTTGTTCAAGTATTATGCTCTGAAGAAACGTATTGAATTACATAAATAACTCCCTACTTACATACATCCACGCTCCAGACTATGATTTCTTGTTTTCTATCATTACACAAATTTTGAAAAACTTCCAACTGAAATATATGCAATACATTTATAATTTTCTTAATTTTTCATACAATTTTAGAATAAGGTACCACCACCTTTTGAATATCTTAGCTGTTTAATTTTGCAGGTTCGACGAATGAATCAATTAATAAGTAGAAACTGCATTTAATCATCGATTGCGCATAATCAATACTTGACTGGCATCCTCCGGACACATCCTTTTGTTATTACTTCATTGCCGTTGCTTAGGACATAGTTCACTATTGTTTGATTTGAAACTACCTCTCGGACTAATACTTATAACGGATGTCCCAAAATTAACGCAAGTATCGCTTTTTTTTAATTCGCCCGTTTTGGCAGGCTAAAGTCTCTAGGACCATACCGCCTTGTCTTACTTAGTTTTTATTTGATTGTTTTTATATCCCTAGTTTTATTGAAAATGAGGGTCAGCAACAAAACAAGCCGGGCCCTTTCCTGCTTCAATATTTTTTTAGAAAAAAAACAAATACCGACTTCAATGTATTTTCAAAGTCCAAGGTCAAATATCGATGAAATTATATGGGACCACTTCGTAGCTATACTGAACCCAACGCAAAAATAATTTTCCAAATCGGTTCATAAATGACGGAGTTCTAAGGTAACAAACATTAAAAAAAAATAAAGAAAATACAATCGAATAGAGAACCTTCTCCTTTTTTGAAGTTGGTTAATAAAGTGGTGGAACTTTATTCCAAGCTTGGAAGACTTTTTGGGAGAACATGAAAAGCAATGTTTTTCTCTAATTTGCTTCATTTGCCTACACTCGTGCACGTTTACGATCACATAATGGTTAATATTCCACCGATATTACACATGATCACTCGAAATAACACTTGTTTGGAAAATAAAACTAAATCGAACTGCCCAAAAAGCCCACCAAATTCAATACCAGCGTATTGAATTTGTCACTATTTATGCAGTAAATAAGCAACCCTGAAAAAAAACATTTGACAGCTGACAATTTAGGGTTAGTAAAAATGGAGCGTTACACAATACAACCACTTGTTTTCATTGAACAATATCTCAAAAATAATGAATGTTTTGATGTTCTGGGATTTTCACCAACACTCTCACGCACACTTACATATGATATTAACATTTGAACGACTTGTTTATGGACGACCAGTGTGTTAAGCGTCTCCAACTGATCCAGTCTGCCTGATTTTTTCAATAAATCTCTTCACAGTTGACGAAGTTAAAACACTATTCTGACCTTATTTTGTTCCAACTGTGGCCGCCAAAGTTTCATTATTTGAGATATTGTTCAATTTTTATTTTTTGTTGTTTTTCAGGGTTGCCTACAATTTACTGCACAACTGGTGGCAAATTCAAATCTTGCGTTAATTTGGGATATCCTTAACAAAGGAAGTAAATGTTACATTAAATTCTTCAACTGTCTACGTCATATATTATTATGTAAACTACGGCACGTGCCTAAAGGTCAATTGCTACTTTGATTAGGGCTAGTGCATGTGCATACATTTACTACCATGTGGGACCATAGTCCGCATAGTTCCTAGTTCCCTAGATATAGGGAATCCTAGTTCGGGACCAGAATCTATGTATGTGATCGTCATGATGTGGGTGTATTTTGGCAGGCGTGGCGCTTACCATCAGGCGAACGACTTGCTCGTCTCATTACTCAATAACATAAAAAATAAGGAATATCATTCATGTGCTGCCGAGTTTCCGTACGTCTTGTTGTCCGATGGTGGAAAGGAGATGGAGGAATTAGCTAGTATCATTTTAAGGATTGTATTACAAAGCAGCGCAATAATATTTTTACGGCGAGGGTGCTATTTTGAATTCAGCACTAGTGTGACGGATTTTAGAGTATAATCCTGGACACAGCGAGGGTTTCAATATGATATGTTGCCCGAGGAAAAATAACTTTGTGGCTTAACACGTTGACTTCCAACCTACGAGTAGTACATGATCTGGGCCCCACCGCCCACTAAGAGTATTATCGTGGTTGATTGCATGCGATTTCTAACGAATTCTAAAAGAGAGGCAGTGGAAGGAGGGCAGGGTTGGCATTTGAAGTAAAACCAGTAAAACATTATTTAATCAGAAAAATAATAATAATAGACTTTTTTTTAATATTTGTTAACAGTAAACTCGTAGTTTGATATCGGTTCCACTGCCAATTACGAGTATACTGGTACCTACTATTTGTATGGTGGCAATGGGCATACGAAAAAGGTACTACGAGAATACTCGTATGGCAGTTAACGTGTTAATGCGTCGTTCTATCGTTTGGTCGTGGAACAGGAACAATATGAACATGTTCCTATTCAAAACTCATTACTGTGCCCTCCATGATATGAAAGTTTGTTGGAGAAAATCAATGATGAAAGAAAGAGTTAAAAATACCAAATAATTGATCTAAAGAATCTACATACAAAATCTCTTTTTTTTTATGTAACTGAATGATGACACAAGCTGGTCGTTTGCCTGATGGTAAGCAATACGCCAGCCCATAACAATAACAGCACCACCCAGATCTTTGTTTTGCAATATCCTGCGCGGCGCCGTACTACGGTCTTCACTCTGAGACAATTAGCTGTTGGTCTGAGCAGCCGCTCCACTGCCGTCTCTCTCTAGATCTATGTGCTTCATCTTAGGCCACATCATCGCTTCACATCAGGCGAGTTAGTGGCCAAACATAGATCTATTAAGCGTAAAAAAAGTCTCATAATCCCAGTAATTTCGCTGGCTACAATGCCCTTCAAGCCGGAACACAGTAAAGCTTCAAAATCAAAATCTTTCTCATCCTCACAAACTTTGGCATTAACTCGTATACTATTAGTAGGAGTAAGATAATTGGAAGTAAGGTCACCTACCGTAGAATCCTACTGAATAGGATAATAACTAAGCTTTACCTTGTAGTTAAGAATTACGTTAGTTTTTCCAGAGTATAAATAAATAAACGCATTTTCATGCAAAAAAGAAAAACCATTATAAATAACTACAAGTTTTTATTCATAGTTTTTCTGATAATTATCAATAATCATTAATCAATTTCGATTGCGAATTTTTAACAACAAGTGGATAATAATCAGGTTTCGCAAGGATCGCATCCCCGGTATCTTGGCAACAGCATACGTGTCAAGTGGTGGATCGCCTTGACCACCACTCTTGCTTCACCGCCAATCGCGTGCCGTTGAATGCCTAAATCTATTAGTCCATCGGTAAGATTGGAAGATTATTTAGTTAGCTTAGGAGAGCTGAGAAGGGTTTCTGCCTACAACTAGCTTCATGGCAATTCGACAATGTTCAATTCTAGCTGGAGCGGGAACAGCTAATTTCACTGCGTTATAGGGACTCAGTGCGAAACGGAAGTGTGAGTGGATACATTTTACTTATGTCCTCCTCCTCCTCTTCCTCCTCCAGTCGTTTGCTCACTGTTGAGCGTCGTGATGCTCCCGACCACACTTGTCATGAAAAATCTTCCGCCACTCGTGACGCTCTCCAGCACAGTGAATGGCTTCGGATATGTTTGTGTCTAGCTGTTTTGACACTTGGTCAGTCCATCGTATTGGGCTACGACCCCTCGGTCTCTTTCTTCCACCTTTCCAGTCACCATGAGTTTCTCCAGGTTATCGCAGGGCTTTCGAGCATTATGTCCGAAATATTGCAGCACTCTTCGAAGACATGCTTGAGAACCTCTGGGTCACCTTAAATTGTTGTACTTATGTAAATTAGGATTTAGTGGTAATAAAACATCGAAGTAGTCTTTCCCTTTTAGTCTGCATGATGCGTGCTGACGGCATTTGTGGTGTCAAGTGATTCGCAAACTAGCACATCAGCGAGCATTGAAAGTCTCAACTACACAGCAAATATATAGAAACCACCTTTCTCTAACGACTATATTCTCCACAGGGGATTAGATTACATTATGACTGTGAGTTGGCTGTTATGGAAACAGTGATAAAAGTCAAAAGATATTTATTAATTAGGCACAAAAAACGTCATGTACACATAATACAATACGTTAAAACCTATTTTTTTTTATTTATTACATGTGAACGGCACCAAGCAACACTTATTATTAGATACAGAGATAAAAAAAGTCCAATTTAAGTCCAAATTAAAAGAAATTAATTATATGTATAAATAATAATTATTACATTTAATTACAAATATTACAACACTAGCTGTTGCCCGTGACTTCGTTCGCGTGGACTATAGTTTAACGCTGATCTAAAACATTTTTTGTAGATTGTGTACAACACATGTTATTAAAAAAATCCCTGTAAACAATTAGCGGTCTGATTGTAGCAAACAAACACGTAAAGACTCTCGGATCACGTAAAGACTTTCGGTCACCCGTGAATAGGCTTCGTACAGCTGTCCTTGTGAGAAACATCCTGTCCTCAGATTAACGGCCGTGGCCTGGAGCGTCTGGTCCTGCGACTTGTTGATCGTCATTTCAAAGCAGACGCTAACAAAAAACTGCACCCGTTTGAATTGGCACGGAAAGTTGTTCGAGATATGGGAGATGAGTACAAATATATGAAAACTGACACACCAGCGCCACGGGCTGACAGTATCTCTGCCTCAATGAGGTACGTCTTTAGCGGCACTACCTTCAGCCGACTTCCGTTACACAATTTCGAATAGGACTAATTTCGAAGAAGCAACATTGTTTAACTTAAATAAGCTGGAAGCCCATTTGCACTCAAAGAGTTCAAAAATTCTACGGTCCAGTGAATCGCCACCGTCCTCGCCGTCGGCGTCATCCTATACATCCACATCCTGTTCAATGTTCATCAAAATATTCATCATCATCATCATCATCAGCCGGAAGACGTCCAGTGCTGAACATAGGCCTCCCCCATAGATCGCCACAACGAGCGGTTGCTCGCTGTATGCATCCAGCGGCTCCCCGCGACTCTTACTAGGTCGTCGGTCCACCTTGTGGGGGGCCGTCCTACGCTCCGCCTTCCGGTCCGTGGTCGCTACTCGAGAACCTTTTTACCCCAACGGTTATCGGTTCTACGAGCTATATGGCCGACCCATTGCCACTTCAATTTGCTAATTTTGAGAGCTAAGTCGGTTACCTTTGTTCTTTTGCGGATTTCCACATTCCGGATCTTATTAATCAAAATATTATAAGCGGGATATCAGCAAGATACTTCTTACTCGGGGTAGATACTTCTTCCACAGTTGCATTGGGCTCGAGAGCCCACAAAACACCAACATCACAGCAAAGAAATTGCGTAAGTCGTGAGCCATCACTTACGACACGGGAGGAAGGTTGAAAATTATTTTCAATGGAAGATTCCTGTTGTCTTACTTACGGTACCAAAGTCTCGCTCTTTTACAGTGGAAGGCTGGCTTTATGATTAGCGTTTTAGCGCTTAAGTTTTCAAGACTTAAAGGTTAGCCATTACGTATAGACTTAGTTAAATTCGTGACTTCGTTCACGCGAAATAAGGTTTTTAGCTTTTTCTCATAGAATCTCCAAATTTCCCGGAAAATACTATCCTATTACTTAATCTTAGACTTGGACTGCCTAGGTCCAGTCTGGGCTAGAATTCCTCTATATCTCAAATTTATATAAAAGTCCCAAACTAGTAAGTTTTTCTTGATGCTTGTACGTTTGTACACGAGAAAAAAATTAATGATATTTTTTTGTCTAGCAGCTTAACAGTTCCGGCAGATTTTTTAGTAAATATCTCTAATGTGCAGACTTTTTGTAAGTTACTGCTACAGTATAAGTATAGATGCAAAAGATTGTTTAGCGCAGATAAAACTAATCAGCAAATTACGTAAAGACCATTCGCGGCTAATCACTATCGTTATCAACCGAATATTTTATTAATTAGATTTTACATACCATTTTCATTGTGTCAAATCATTTCTGAAGCTATCGCCATGGAGAGAGAACTTAAGAACAAAGTGATGGTGGTGACCGGTGGTGCCGAAGGTATAGGGTACGAAATAGCGGACAAATACTTGAGTGAAGGAATCAAGATTGCTATATTACTGGATATCAACGAAATAATGGGAACAAACGCAGTAAAAAATCTAACTGCAAAGTATGGAGATGGAAGAGCAGTATTCATAAAATGTGATGTGACTAAAGATTTGGAAATAGTTTCAGCGAAAATCTTCAAAACGTATAAACAAGTGGATGTGTTGGTAAACAATGCTGGATTGGTCAACGAATCCTCTCCGAGGAAAACGTTGGAGATCAACTGCATAGCTGTTATGGAGTGGACCATGAAGTTTTGGGAATACATGAGGAAGGACAAAGGCGGTCTCGGTGGTACGATAATCAACATGGGTTCCATTTATTCGTACGCTGTAGACCCCTACCTAGTTTTCTACAAGACGTCGAAGTTCGCTGTCATGGGATTCTCCAGGTCTTTAGGCCACGCAGATAACTTTAGAAAGTTTGGTGTCAGGGTTGTGATCATGTGCCCTGGATTCACACACACAACGTTGACTGGAAAGCAGCTTTGTTGGGATGAGCAACTCACTGATTTTAACAAGTTTACCAGTTTGCAAGAGTGGCAGAAGGCTGAGGATGTCGGAAAGGCTGCGGTGGAGGTCTTCAAGAAAGGAGACAGTGGAACAGCATGGGAAGTAGCCGGAGGAGTTTTGACCGAACTGCCTCTCGTTGCCGTAGGTGATAAGCTAAGGTAAAATAAGGGTCCAGTCCAATAAGTAATGGTACTATAGGTTGTACCAAGAGATAACAACGACTAATTATGCGATAAATAATTCAAGCATATGAGCAAAGCGATGGCTTTTTGCTCAGTTCAAATGTTTTTTCCATTTCAAACAATTCTCAAAAATGTTTATTTATTTATTTAATAGTTTTGCACAAAATGGTACAAGGAATGACTTAATGCTATTTAGCATTATCTACCAGTCTTCCAGGTCGTGAAATATAGTGGGTGTGCAGCTTCTTTTTGAGCAAAATTACGTTGAGAGATATTAAATAAATTACATCAAATTAATAAGATAAATTGTATAACAATAGAAAATTATATACAACATCATATTAAATATAATTATATAATATAACAATATATATATATATATATATATATATATATATATGTATATTGAAGATATATATATATATATATACACATATATGTATATTATATATATATATATATATATATACATATATATATATATATATCTCTCTTCCTTGCTCACGCGCCACAATTTATATCTAGTGTATTAATTAGTCATTAAAACTAGTACTTCACTCCTGCTCTAGTTGACTCTAAATTCTCTAAGAGATTCAAGACATGTTACTATTACCAATATATTTGTAGTTTACTTTAACCTAGTATCACTTATTATTTTCTTATCAGAAGCGTTAATTGTATATGATAAGTGTTTGTAATACAAACAAGTATGTTTTTTTAATAAATAATTGTTGTAAGAGTATAATATACAAACGCAAATATAACATATATGTATATCTAATGAAGGCTTTTAATAAATTATAAATGTTGCACCACAAAATGATCTATGATTGTTTGTATACCTGCAGGTATTTACTTTTAATAGTTTTAATATAAATTAACCTTTGCTGTATATCGATATTTACCATCACCGTTATGACATAGTTAGTTTTCTTTGGTTATGATACCAGTAGGTATATTAAAAATATGTTGCAATAATGTAGGTATGACTAATTATGTACTTCTATAATTACATTTTCAAATGTTTATAAAGCAACAAAAAATGCTATACAGAAAAGTATGTATGAATAAAATATTTATACTAATAACTCTAATAAGAATGATTAATACAAGGAATATACAACTTACCAATGTTTTGTTCTAAAAAATATTTAGGTACTTACCAATTTTTATTTCGTTTTACTTATACAGTGCATTTGAGAATTTGCCGAACGTAATATCTGTGTAAAGTAATATCTGTGTATCTGAACACTCAGATACACAGATATTACTTTGGAATATCAGAATTGCTTTTCAATTATATTTTCTTTACCTACAGTTTGGTAAAACATGTTTGTACAGTGCAACAAACTGTTTATCCACCAAACTGTGTTCATTCTCCTTTGTGTTTCTGATGTGGATACAAATAGACAAAAAAAATGTTGCTTTAGAATTCCGGGTGAGTTTTTAATAAGCGGCTCCAATGTGCAGACCATTTGTTAGTAACCTTTTAATATAGTAAAAGTATAGAAAAGAAGTTTTTTAAGGACAGTAAAGGAAATCTGTAAATTGCTCGTCTCACCGCTATCATTATCGACAGTAATCTGCTGCAATTTTTTTTATGACACGATATATACGTACATACAATTTTCATTATGTTCATTAATTTCAAAACATTTTCTTTCCTCTCCATGACGCTTGCTGAAGCAAAGGAACTTAAGACCAAAGTGATGGTGGTAACGGGTGGTGCCGAAGGTATAGGGTACGAAATAGCGGACAAATACTTGAGTGAAGGAATCAAGATTGCTATATTAGGTACTTGATATCAACGAAACAACGGGAACAAACGCAGAGAAAAATCTTACCGCAAAGCATGGAGATGGAAGAGCAGTATTCATAAACTGTGATGTGACTAAAGATTTGGAAGCGGTGTCTGATGAAATCTTCAAAACGTATAAACAAGTGGATGTTTTAGTAAACAATGCTGCAGTGGTCAACGAGTTCTCTCCGAGAAAAACGTTGGAGGTAGACTACATAGCTGTGATGGAATGGGGGATGAAGTTCTGGGAACATATGAGGAAGGACAAAGGCGGTCACGGTGGTACAATAATCAATATGGGTTCTATTTACTCTCACGTTATAGACCCCTACACAGTTTTCTACAAGACGTCGAAGTTCGCTGTCATGGAATTCTCCAAGTCATTAGGCCATGCAGATAACTATAGAAAGTTTGGTGTAAGGGTAGTTGTCTTATGCCCTGGAGTCACACACACATCGTTGGGTGAAAAGGGGCTGTATTGGGACGAACACCTCACAGATTTTAAAACTTCACTAGTTAGCAAAAGGCGCAAACAGCTGGGGATATTGGACACGCTGCAGTGGATATCTTCATAAAAGAAGACAATGGAACAGCATGGAAAGTAACAAGTGGAGTGTTGAGAGAACTGCCTCTCGTTGCCGTAGATAACAAAGATTAGTTACACGGTAAATAATATAATTCAAGCACATGACCGAAGCGATTGCTTCTTTCCCATTTTAAATGATTTTTTTTCCATTGTAAACAATTCTCAAAAAAAAATCTGTGTGTGTATTGCATGCACCAATCTGTCTCCATTCTCGTTTGTTTTGTTGATGCAGATGCAACTAAACAGACGAAAACAAAACAATAAATATTTGTTGCTTTAGAATTCCGGCTGAGTTTTTAGTAAGCGGCTCTAATGTGCAGACTTTTCGTAAGTTACCTACTGCTACCGTATAAGTATATATAAAAAAATTCATAAGCACAAATAAAAGTAATCAGCAAATCGCTCAACGCTCGCAGCGACTGTTATCTTGCAAATTATTTAATGATACTATAGACTTATATATGTACATGCAATTTTTATTATGTTCATTTTATTAAATCATTTTTGAAGCAAGTGTCATGGAGAGGGAACTTCTGAACAAAGTGATGGTGGTGACCGGTAGTGCCTATGGTTACGAAATAGCGGACAAATACTTGAATGAAGGAATCAAGATTGCTATATTACTTGATATCAATGAAACAACGGGAACAAAAGCAGTAAAAAATCTAACCGCAAAGTATGGAGATGGAAGAGCAGTATTCATAAACTGCGATGTGACTAAAGATTTGGAAGTCGTTTCTGATAAAATCTTCAAAACGTATAAACAAGTGGATGTTTTGATAAACAATGCTGGAGTAATCAACGAATCCTCTCTGAGGAAAACGTTTGAGTTAAACTGCATAGCCGTGATGGAATGGGGGATGAAGTTCTGGGAACATAATTATGAGGAAGGACAAAGGCGGTCACGGTGGTACGATAATCAATATGGGTTCTATTTACTCTTACGTTATAGACCCCTACACAGTTTTCTACAAGACGTCGAAGTTCGCTGTCATGGGATTCTCCAGGTCATTAGACCATGCAGATAACTATAGTAAGTTTGGTGTAAGGGTAGTTGTCATGCCTACCTAAAAACAGATCTATTCAGTTTGTTACACAGTACCTACATGTATAAGTGAACATAGTATATGTACATAGATTTGTATGCTTAGGTATCTAATTAGTTTATAAATTAAAATATGCAGACTTGTAGATTACTTGTAGCTAAAACTACTTGTATTATTAAGTCCTCTGTGCTAATACTAGGTAAGTATACTGTTTGAAAAGTTATTGTTCACATAAGTAGAATAATAGTAATAGACAGTAGAGAGATACATAACTGGAAGTAAATACCTATTCAGATTGATAATTTATCACAACACAAGAATAAACCCTAACGTTAAACGCATCGCTTGAGAAGATATACGAGCAATTCGATAGAAAGCGTGGCGCCTTTTAGGTTAATATTACTGGTAGGTACGCAGCGTTGTGCGAGCTGAATTCAAGTTTATTGCGTCGTATTAAAAGTAGCTATTTATATAATTTTCTCTGCGGAGTCATGCTCCTGTACCTTGGTTTTCTGTAGTATAGACACAGAATAATAAGGGACAGAAGCATCACTCCGCAAAGAAATTTAAACAAATAGCGACTCTTGCTATGACGCAATAAAATTCAATTCAGCTCGTGTAGCGCGGCATACCTACCAGTCATATTAACCTATAGAGCACCTCTCTTTCTATCGCATAGCTCTTATCTCTTCTTACGCGGCACGTGTAACGACGCGCGACCCGCCACCGGTGTCCGGCTATGTACTTGTAGCTTCGTACCTACAGTGCGGAGTGCGCTAAGCCTGGTATAGATAAGAAAACTCTTCAACACATATTTATAAATGTAATCAGTAAATCGGTCGTGACACCACTATCATTACCGACCGATATCTGTTACAATTTTTTTATGATACGATATAATTCACAGATATTGAAAGGGAGATTTGGCATCAAACGTTTTATTATATAAAAACTGCATGTCGCCCTTTTTTCCCACCAGTTTTACAATAACAGATGCAACTAAATAAAAAAATATCGACACACACAACAACGCGTTCGCACAGCGATTTCATTGGCTACTCACACTAGCAGTCAATCAATCACAAGAAGCGCACGACATCGCAACTATATTATACACTACTAAAATATACACGTTGCATGTTCACAACTAATTTAGTTCCACGCTCGTACTGCTAAGCAGCAATGCATGTTTTCATATGATTTGTTTGAACAGTGCTTTGTTAAAGGGGATTACTAAAATATTTAATGTGTTTTCTTTTATTAGTGTTTGATATACGTAAAATGTTTGGTCTCTCAAGTTTTTTATTACTACTTCGATTTTGGCACACACTGACTGAACAAACAGGCATTTTTAATTTTGTTTGTCCGGCTGCACCTTTACCGCAGACAGTTTGCGACTGATTTGATTTTCACGTGACATGGTCAATTTTGACATGTCGCGGCAACATTCGCCACGCTCCCTAACCATCTCTACTTCTATCTGGTCTCTATGATATGCAATTTTTATACCTATGTAAATGCAATTTTTATTACGTTCATTAATTTAAAAAATCATTTCTGAAGCAACCGTCATGGAGAGAGAACTTAAGAACAAAGTGATAGTGGTGACCGGTGGTGCCGAAGGTATAGGGTACGAAATAGCGGACAAATACTTGAGTGAAGGAATCAAGATTGCTATAATACTTGATATCAACGAAACAACGGGAACAAAAGCAGTAAAAAATCTAACCGCAAAGCATGGAGATGGAAGAGCAGTATTCATAAAATGTGACGTGACTAAAGATTTGGAAATAGTCTCTGAGAAAATCTTCAAAACGTATAAACAAGTGGATGTGTTGGTAAACAATGCGGGAGTGGTCAACGAATCCTCTCCGAGGAAAACGATGGAGATAAACTGCATAGCTGTGATGGAGTGGGGGATGAAGTTCTGGGAACATATGAGGAAGGACAAAGGCGGTCACGGTGGTACGATAATCAATATGGGTTCTATTTACTCTTACGTTATAGACCCCTACACAGTTTTCTACAAGACGTCGAAGTACGCTGTCATGGGATTCTCCAGGTCTTTAGGCCACGCAGATAACTTTAGAAAGTTTGGTGTAAGGGTAGTTGTCATGTGCCCTGGATTCACACACACATCGTTGACAGGAACGTCGTTGTGTTGGGACGAGCACCTCACAGAATTTAAAAAATTCCTCAGTTTGCAAGAGTGGCAGACAGCTGAGGATGTTGGAAAGGCTGCAGTCAAGGTCTTCAAGAAAGGACACAGTGGAACAGCATGGAGAGTAAAAGGTGGAGTGCTGGCCGAACTGCCGATAAGCTAAGGAGTAGTACATCTAATTAATTACACTCTTGTAATCAATCAGTCATTAACATTCCTACTTCAAAACACTCTTACTTTAGTTTTCTAAGTTTCAGCTTATATTTAACAGTAACATTCATATGATCTTTCTATCAGAAGCGTTATATTGTATACAAATATTAGATACGTTCTTGTAATACAAATTTTGTATTTTTAATAATCGACACGTATTAAGAACATATATTAATAAACGCTTTTAAATATGTATATTTGCCTTGATAAAACCTACAGGTACAATTTCGAAATTTTAAAATCGAAATAATTCTTGAGTTCCACTTGATTGTAGTGCATAGAGGGCATGTCAACGCATACTTTAATTTTTTTTTTGCGGGATCGGTAGAGTTTAGTAGAAAAAACTTTAAACTGAAATGTATATTTTATGTTATTTTCTCTCAAAGTATGGGCTGCAGCAAATCTCCGAAAAACCTAAAGTGTGTTTATTTAATAAATAAATAAAGCAATAAAGCTAAAAATAAGAAAACGTTAATGTCATAGTGTTCAAACAGATATATGATTTTTTCGTTTTTGGCAGTCCCTGAAAACACAAACTTTGAATTTATTTTTCTGCTAAACTATTGACAATGAATACTCTTCCTCCTAACTAATGTTGTTCAGAATACTACTCCCCATCGACCCACAGGGTCAGATGGAATTGTCCAATTTGTCATTGTGGTCAATTTGACCCAGAGGCGAAATAAAACACATGTAAGCAGGTAAGAAGCACGCCTATGTTTTCGCTATTCGCGCCGGGATGTGACATCAATAGTTTTTTAACAACATCTACAGTCATTGATTTGATGTCTTAGCTTTGATCAGACCTTTTAATTTGATGTGGAATCATGACCGAATGAAAAGTACCTAAGTTTTTGATATCGAATGCACTAGCGCATGCTAGGCGAACATTTAAGATTTTTAAATAATATGGTAGAGTAATTATATTGCTCAGGCAGGGATCGTAACTGCGTCTTCGGAATACCGTCCCAACGCCTTAAGCACCACCGAGCTAACCGCTCAAGCAACCAAAGTAACTAAGTTAGTAATTTATCAGGCGCAGTCTAGTCTAAAGAGAACTATGCAAATAATTTCACGTTTAATTTAGTCACCTCAAATAATAACTTACTAGATACTTACCTACTAGATATTTGAAGTATATAGAATAAAAAACTATATCGTTCACAAGTGCGGTAGTTTTACAATAAAATAAACGTAAATAAAACGAAAACGCAATTTTGCGTAAACCGCAACGAAGTGCTATGTGACCAGTCTTACAAATGTTTTTAACGTTTCCTAATGTTTTATTATTTAGACCATTGACCGTAAGCCTATACATTATGACATCTTATTTCCTATTATAAATGCAAGTTTGTTAGTATGGATGTATGGATGTTTGTTACTCAATCATGCATTAACTTCTGAACGGATATTGATGAAATTTGGTATATATAGGTACTTTTGGTCCAAATTAACAGATAGGCTACTTTTTATACCAGGAAACCGCGGGTGAAACCGCGGGGCGCAGCTAGTAGTCGCAATAAATCTACAAGATATGAGATATACAAATGTATAACTATAAATAGCCATTAAAATACAAATAATGCCCTAAAAATATCTAAAACTATGTTTAAATGTTATGTTTCAAATATTACCGCGCAAAAGGTCACCTCAGCATGAGTGATATATAAGAAACCAAACAAAACGTCAAGCTCTACGAAAGCAATCTTGCAAAGTGATTTATAGGTAGGTACGTTTTTGTGAAGTTTAACGACTTTAGGGTGGTCATGGAATGAAAAGCATATAGTTTTGGTTTAAAAAAAGCAAGACAAACACAGATAAACATAGGCTTCGCACACGGTGTTTACTTTCAAATGACGTCATGCTCTGTGATTGCTGTTTCGTTTGAGTTTAAAGAACAGATTAAAAAAATGTCAGAGTTATTAGATTCTATTTATTGATTCATAAATAAAAATAATTATTATTTTACAAAAAATATTGATTGAATGATATTTCGGATTGGACAAACATTCGTTCTAACTACATTATAGATTTCTTTTCGATTACTGTCCAAGATATTGTCGCTTCTATCTACTATCGCGCCCTATTGACGCTTCAGGGACCACTGGGTACGGGGGCTGTACGGTGAGTGTACGGGTTAGGTACATCATAAGGCAGTAAAAAGACATTTATCGTCTAAATAAAATATATTTATGTGTCGCATTTAAGAACAGAGTACACAAAATCCATACTAATAACAAAAACAGATAGGTAGTGTGTTTTTATTTCTGTCCTTCCTTCACTGTGCACAGAACAATTGAACCACTTTTTTGTACGCTGATATCATCATCTGTAGTCATAAAAAGAACAAGCATAATTTGATTGGCGCATATTTTGAAGATGATCGAAGGCCGGACTGCAGCACCGATAGACGTCATCGTCAGTAACCTGGAATAGGCCAACGACGTTCAAGTCATATAAGCTCCGGATTCCAGCAGCACTTCAGAAGATGTTTCTTAGTCCGGACTTCTGGCCTGAGTGGTCTATCGACGCTTCAGGGAAGCGAAGCCGCCGAAAAATCCCTAGAGTTTAATATTATGATTTGAATTGTGTATATATTATATATGTTAGTCTCTAAGGTATTTATAATACGGGCCTCTGATAATTTTACTTCGATGTATCTTTATTATTGCCTGAAATAAAATTATATTATTATTATTATAAGCTATTTTTATATTGTTCTTGTGGATAGAATACGCCAGTGAAGCTGGAACAAAAAGTTATATAAAAACAAATATGAACAATATATTTTTTTTGCTTAAATAATTTGAATTGAATTGAATAATATCTTGGCTACCACAAAAATGTCAACGTAATAACAAAATATAAAAAATCACAGCTCACTTGTTTAGTTATTTATTACAAACTTTAGCTATTCCAGTCATTTCTAGGAATACTCCAAAGTAGGTAAAATAGTTTATACTAAAAACTAAGAAACTCGTATTACCTTCTCACTTTTAATATTGTTATTGTTTTTTTTTTATATCAGACCAGTGACGTGGATACATAGGTACCTACACTCGTACTTATGTAAATATGTTATTTATCATAGAACTCAGTAGTTCCGTGATATTTATCTCTTGTAACGTCTGACTTATTGTAATTATGATATTCATACATTTTACATAAGTATATTAATATCTATTAAAGTATTATTTATACGATTATATATTAAAAAATATATTGTTTTTTAAATATAAAACCGTTTAAAACGTATATATATATATTTAAAAAAAATAATTATGTAGTACCGTATACATAGTATAATTTTGTTCCGCATCAATATCAAAAACTAATTATACCGACATGTTTGCGATAGAGATGATTTAGACCACGACATTGCCGCCTGTCAAGATTTTCATTGTAAAATGTTAATCCTGAAAATTTACTTTGTACTATCCTATAATTGTAATTTTTTGTACTGTAGAGTTTATCAACTTACCTACAAAAGTTTCACTATCTAGTAAATATTTGATTTACTAGCTAGTGAAACTTTTTTAACCTTTTAACTAGCTAGTAAATAATTGATCACGTTAACAATTATCAAAGCAACTAGATGGTTAGTTGTGACAAATATATTCTAGCTACATATGTAAAGTTATAAGAACTATAACTCTGTCTAAGGTTTAGGCAGCAGCTGGTCCAGGGTAAGGTCTTTGACGACCTTGTTGGCGAGGTCCAGGAGAAACAGCGAGACAGTCTTCTCGACGTAAGGCTTGGCGGCGCGCAGGAACTCGCCTCGGTTTTGGTTGATGGCCTGATTGGCTGCTTCTCCTGGAATATGAGATTGTTGATCACCCTGTAGTATTCAAGTAGAATCCTCTAGCGACACAGTACACGTTGGTGATATGAGATATTTAGAAAAAAAACGACAGATAACAGATTTTAGCTCAAGCACAATGTTATCTTGAGGGATCTTAATTTTCTAGTGTTACATAGACATACATATTTTTCTTGATTTTGCGCGATTTTGCGCGGTACGATTTATGTCACTTTGCGGGAAACATTCCTGTAGGAAAATAGTCAATTGGCCCCAATATATATATTTCGAGAAATGATACTTAATATTTTTCATCCCATCTATTCGAAAAGGACGACTTGGTTCGCCTTTATGTGCACCCAAAGGTGGTGTTTTCTATAAGAAACTTTTAGCGGGCAGTAATGAGTTTTTAATCCTCTTTATAAGTGCGCCGCAATTATCTTTGCCGCGCACTTTTTGAATTTGTAACATCTTAGTGTTCAGCACCAAAGAAATCGAACGCAAATATTGTTTGAATAAAGACTGGCTGGTACGACGGCCCATAGTCACGCCGCCGGATGAATGAAAAAAATAAACATCATTACTGCAGTAATGAAAAAATTTAATAAAGGATACTATTTAATTTCAATTTAGTTGTTACTCTATGTTTTATTAAATAATAATATTACAATAAAATATGAGGCGCTTTTATTTTCTCATAGTGGGTGATGAAAAGTAGAGTGTATCACTCGGGCGCAAAATATATTTTTGGCTCGGGCGACGTACTTTGAATCCCTCGCTACGTTCAGGATTCTACTAAAGAATCCCTCGCTACGCTCGGGATTCTACTCTAGAATCCCTCACTTCGCTCTGGATTCAAAAAAGCGCCCTCGCCGTAAAAATATTATTTTGCTCCCTTATGATACAATCTACTATTGGTGACCTTATTATTATTTACTAACCGGCTACACTCACGAGAATAAGGCGAGTCACTCACCGCGCTAAGCGCTCGCCGCGACCGCACGTACTCCGCGAAGATGAGCGTCTGTACCGCTCGAACACCGGTCGAGTGACTCGACTTATTCTCGTGAGTGTAGCCGGTTAGTAAATAATAATATGAATAATACCCACGTTATTTTTAATAATAATATTGTTGTACCTTTTAAAAAATATAATAATAAGGTTTTTAATATTTTCAAATTGACCTAATGTTTTCCAAGACTAGAACTGTCAAACAGAAAGAGTCATCAAGGGTGGGTAACCTTTGATGCCCCGAAATTTTGCGCTACCCTGTAGGTATCATTTCAACTACTCAAGAAAATGGAATTCGTACTTTATGACGGAACCTAAAATGCGAATTGTGCATTGCGCCACTTACCAAGAACCTTGTCTCCATTGAACAGGCCATCCAGCCGGACCCTGTAATCCTTGATATTGATGTCTATATCCAACTTGCTGAAGGTGATGTACTCGGCGCCGTCTTTCTCGAAGATCTTTCCGTAGAGTACCAAGTCGGCATCGCATTTCACTGGAAACAATGGACAGTACGTACATATTAAGAAGACGGCTTAGGGGAAGTCATTTATGGACCAGTGGGATGTCTGTAACCCTACTACTTTCAGTAACTGCGATCAAGTTAAAGTAGAAGAGCCACGATTGATGCAGGCGTTCAAAGGTGACGATGACCGATTACCATCCAGGCGGGCCTTTCGCAATTAGGAGTGAAAAAAACTAATTTAACTTACATATTTAAAACAAAAACAACGGCATCATCGCTTAACAGTCCAGCAGCAGCAGCGGTCAAACGTAAGTATAAGATAATCGAAAAAAGTATTTTATTATGACAAGGTACAATACAAAATGCATTAGTGTACACCAAACAAAAATATTCAGTAGGTACATGAGAACAACTTATAAACTAAGGTATAATGGGCGGACTTATCGCGAAAAGCGATCTCGCGCTAAAATATATTTGTAGGGAGAAGCCACTACTACCACTAAATGCACTACTTCAATGTACGATTTCCTCGGAAAACTGATTAGCGCTTATGGAAACGAAGGAGCAACAACTCAACTCAACAAATGTCTCAAGACATGACATTTGAGATACCAAAGTTACAATCTCTTTAGTTAGCCTCTGTGATGTAATGGTTAGGTAGGTTACGTGCGTTTCAGTCTTAAATGCTTCTTACCAGCATCGGCAGTAAGTGCTCCCTCTCCATTGATGGGCACCACCAGGAGCTGAGTGTCTACTTTGTAGAGACCGTCGAAGTGCAGCTTCGGGAACCTCACGCGAGCCTTGATTGTGAACGTGTCCAAGTCGACACTGTTAACAAAAAAAATATTGTTAGTAAAATTAAGGCGTGGTGGTTTTTTCAGTTTTGGATTTCTAGCTGGCTCTATCCTTACTAATACTTATTATAAACGCGAAAGTTTGGATGTATGGATGTATGAATGTATGGATGTTTGTTACTCTTTCACGCAAAAACTACCGAACCGATTTTGATGAAATTTGGTATGTAGGTACTTTAGGTCCTGGAAAAACACATAGGCTACTTTTTATCCCGGGAAATCGCAGGTGAAACCGCGGGGCGCAGCTAGTAACTGATAAAGAAGAATTACCCTGTATCGCACTACCTAGTTCGTTTCTTATATAAAAATACTAGCGAATCGCCCCGGCTTCGCGCGGAAGAAGAGAAACGTTTATATGCATATATTATACATATAAACCTTCTACTTGAATCACTCTGTCTATTGATGAAAACCGCATTAAAATCCGCTGCGTAGTTTAAAAGATCTTAGCGTCTAGTCTAGAGGGCGGGAAGCGACTTTGTTACAAGCTTTTATTCAACTTGCAATGTATGTACCTATGTTCGTCCGGGTAGAATCTTGCAAGCTGAATTAGAACCACTTCCTCTTATCCGGAGATACGGAGTTCAAATTTTGCATACTTGTCAAAGTCCGATGACAACGCAATATTATGGTGGCAGCCAGCTGATCTGATGATGGAGACGGAAGGTGGGCAATTGAACTCCTTGACGGATAATCGTAAAGTACTAGTGTTTGGGCTCATTTTCATCTGCTTGCGGTTCCGATTACGAATTTGTTAAAAGCTTGTCATGAAAAAAATATTTTTCAACAAAAAACTTATACTATAAATAAATAAATAAATAACGCCCAACGATCACATACATAGATCCTGGACCCTAACTAGGATTCCCTGTATCTAGGAAACCAGGAACTATGAGGACCATGGTTCCACAACACCTAGACACGAAACAAATGCTTGCGCTTTTTTTTTCTGTGCACAAACATTTGTCCCGTCGCGGGAATCGAACCCGCAACCTCAGTGATGTATGAGATTTGAGCCAACCTGCCCAACCACTACACCACAGAGGCTGTCTATGTAGACTATGTAGAGATGAGAAATCTATGTAAGCATAAAACAGAGTGACATCTAGTATGAGTGTCGAAAACTACAACTGCAAGCAATACACGTCTCTAAATAAATAACCGGAGCAGGTTTATATTCGAACCACAAGCTACTAGTACACTTCGACCAACTAACATGATCAGTCATTTATATCATAACAAATAGATGGCGTGGGATGCCTAAGTAGTTATTTTATTTTTATGCGACTGAGTGATGAGACGAGCATGTCGTTCGCGCGATGGTAAGCGCTACGCTTGCCCATAACGATTGCAGTGCCACCCTGGGTGTATGAGATTTAATATCTGGTGTCTCGGGGTGATGAGCGCACAGCAGTGTAACGCAGTGTTTTTTTATTGTATTAAAATTTCTAAGTGGCACTGCAATTGCTATGGGTAGGCGTGGCGCTTACTAACAGGCAAACAACTCGCTCGTCTTATCACTCTGTTCCATAAAAAAGCGCTTAGTTCTACGGCGTGCTGTCTCACTGGCCCGGCCCAACATCGCAGGCATGTTGGCCAATGTACTGTCACTATTTTAGGTAGTTCCAATTACGCCCATCGGGCATTCAGATAAGTTTGGGCGATATCCTAGGTATGTATATATACTTAACCGACTTCAAAAAAGGAGGAGGCTATTCAATTGTAATTTTTTTTATTGTTTTTTACCGCATAACTCCGTTATTCAAGGACCGATTTGGAAAATTCATTTTGAGTTGGGTTCAGTATAGCTACGAAGTGGTCCCATATAAATTTCATCGATATTTGACCTTGGACTTCAAAGATACATTGAAGTCGGTTTTTTTGTTTGATAAAACGTATTTTTTTTTTTACGCTTAATAGATCCATGTTTGGCTTCTATCTCGCCTGATGTGAAGCGATGATGTGGCCTAAGATGGAGCACATAGATCTAGAGAGAGACGGCAGTTGAGCGGCTGCTCAGACCCGTCTCCCCGATGGTTCACCGAACATCATCCCGAAACACGACTAGGTCGTTTGACGGCATGACTTTGTTCGGTGGGTGGTATTACAACCACGGCCAGAGCCTACCACTCCAAAAAAACGTATACTTGATTTAAATGTTCACTCACTCCAAATTCTTGATTGTGAAGTTACCAGCACCAGTAATCTTCACATCCTTGCCTGTGGCCCTTATAGGAGAGTTGCTGCTGGTCACAGGGATGATCTGAAACGTAGAGGGGGTAAAATGTAAAAAAATCCAAGAATAGTAAATAAAATGACACCGTTGCATGGTGTTTTCATGAACAAATCATCACCAACAAGCCGGACCCACTCCTAGTGCTTCAATAAAGTGGTGGAACTTAATTCAAGATTTCGTTGAACTTTTTGGGAGAACATAAAAAGCAATGTCTTTCCCCATTTTGTTTCATTTGCCTACACTCGTGCACGTTTACGAACACATAATGGTTAATATTTCACCGATAATACACATGATTACTCGAAATAATATACTTGTTTGTACAAAATCGAACCTCTATGGTCTAAGTCAAAAAGTCCTTAATGGTCTACCCCAAAGAAAAAGTATTAAATCTTTGGTCTACCCGTTGAGGAATGACACTACCTCAATGGGTCTACCTATATTGCCGTAGACAGCATTTTTTACAGTACTAACCTCTGCGATATATAAGGGATCAATGCCAGGCACGTCGATCTCAGGGATTCCCTTGGTAAGCGTCGGCCGCAGTCTCTCTATGGAGTGCCGCGCGCAGTCGTTGATGGTATCTTGGTCCCATTTGCACACGTTAATATAGTCAGCTGAAATGTAAAATAAGACCTTTTAATATTAATAATAATAAGTAGTGAAGGAAGTCTTCGTATATATTTTTGTTTTTTCAAAGTCAAAATCTATTTATTTATTCATAGAAAAACAAACTAAACAAAAAGCTTAATAATTTAAAAACTAAATAAAACTAAACTAAAATATATTAAATACTATGTACATGTTAATAAAGTTCTTCGTATATTGTATGTATGCAGTTGTGATCAAATCTCTTTGGTTGTACCTGGCTGGTACTATTAAAAAGGTGACATTATAAATTAAAAAGAAAGAGAAAGCTATTTCCCGCCATTTTGTTCTGTCTAAGAAATTGAGTGAAGCCATATATGTATTTAGCTAATGCTAATAAACATATCTTTAAATGGAAGAAGGATTACCTAACGTCACCCAAACGGCTTCAACGGAAGACCAGCGCTGATCGCACGACCAGCACAACGCTGAGCTGAGGCTGGTTTGCAACTAATTCAATTATTTTTTAATTGATCTTTTTAATCCGGTTTAAAAAACTATTTACCTAAACTATACTTTATGTCACATGTCATCAATACTTTGGTAAACCGGATAACCGGTATAAGCTATTTATAGTATACTTGGACTTTTTGGCGGGAAGTGAAAAGTGATACAGTTCGATTTTGTTTTATTTTCCAAACAAGTGTTATTTCGAGTGATCATGTGTAATATCGGTGGAATATTAACCATTATGTGTTCGTAAACGTGCACGAGTGTAGGCAAATGAAACAAAATAGGGAAAACATTGCTTTCTATGTTCTCCCAAAATGTCCATGGAAAGATTGAATAAAGTTCCACCACTTTATTAAAGCACTAGGAGAGGGTCCAGCTTGTTGCTGTTGACCCTCATTCTCAACAAAAGTATAATAAATGAAATAGTAAACTATCAAATAAAAACTACATAAGACATGGCGGTATGGTCCTAGAGACTTTAGCCTACCATAATGAACCTTAAAAAAAATATTGTATACTTTATGTCACATATTATCAATACTTTGTATAATTTGTTGCAAATAAATGTCTATTCTATTATTCTATTCTATTATAAATACTAAGCTACATAATGGCAATAAAAATCTAACAGACCGTAAATAAGTTAAGATTAGATTCGATTTTTTGCCTTTTTCATAAACAAATATTAATAACATATCAAGTAATCAACATTCATGCATAAATTTATTAACTGACAAAAAGATATAATAGTGTCCCCGACATCTTATAAAAACAATGTTTAGTATGCAAAAATGTAAAGCTTATTTTTTACCACGTTACGTGTATCAGAAACCTGATATGAAATTGTATTATTTTATAATTTTTTCGTAAATGCCCATCCGTAAATAGTTCACTGCGCATAAATTTAACCATTTCTACTATTCAGTGAACTAGTTAACAATGATTAATATGCAGGGTGGAATTGAATTCGATATGTTGGATACGTTTAGATTGAATACGAAGCGTTCAATTAAAAATATATGACCAATAATTAATTTTTAGAAAAAAACAAAAACCGACTTCAATGTATCTTCGAAGTCCAAGGTCACATATCGATGAAATTTATATGGGACCACTTCGTAGCTATACTGAACCCGATGCTAAAAGAATTTTTCAAATCGGTTCATAAATGACTGAGTTCTGAGGTAACAAATAAAAAAAAAATACAATCGAACAGAGAACCTCCTCCTTTTTTGAAGTCGGTTAAAAAATAATTGACAATTACCTAGCTGAATAGGGGATCGGACGGTAATCGAGAAAAAAATCTAAAATGTAGTTAGAACGAATGTTCGTCGAACCAGAAAGATCATTCAATCAATATTTTTTTGAAATAATAATGATTTATATTTTTAAATCAATAAATAAAATCTAATAATTCTGACATTTTTAATCTGTTCTTCATCTCAAACGAAACAACAATCACAGCGCATGACGTCATTTGTAGGCAAATGCCGTGAGTCAAGCTTGTGTTTATTTTACGTTTTTGCTTTTCATAAAATGTATTTTTGCTAATTTTTTCGTTCCATTACTACAATATAGTCCCTAAACTTCACAAAACGTATTAGAATCTCTTTGCAAGTTTTATTTCGAAGACTTTGTCGTTTTCTACCTACATATGACGTCACAAATTTTGAGGTGACCTTTTGCGCGGCAATATTTGAAACATAATATTTAAACATAGTTTTTGGTACTTTTAGAGCGTTATTTAATTAAAATAGTATTTTTCATGGGTATATATATTAATTGTAGTTAATATAAAACACTTTCTGAAAAGTTGTCCGATCCCCTATTGTCTATTTCACTAAACATGATACGCGGGGGAGACGCGGCGGGGCGCGGGTGCACGGCACGGCTCCTACTAGCCTCCCTGCGTCGCTACATTTAATTTACATTCATTCATTGACATTTCAGCAATTAATGATATTTTGGCCAAATATTATTATTTTTATTTTTTTAATTTAACTCCATAGATTTATTCTAAAACATGGACTGAGTATATACATTTCGGAAAAATATCGAAATCAATTCCACTTTTTATATATTGTTTTATTATGTATCAACATGATCACCATAGTTCCCACTGCTGGGACACGGGCGTTCTCTCATAAATAGAGTGTGGGTCACAATCCACCACGCTGGCCCAGTGCGGGTTCGTGAATGCCACGAAGTCCTTGAATTTTGTGATTATATTCTACACATGCATAATGCATAGATTGAATTTAATAAACTTGTTTGTTGATGTAGCTGCTTTTATAATTATTAGATAGTCGTTACGTAAATCAAATCTATAGATACTAGGGGAAGGTGGGGCAGCCTCATACAGTTTTTCTATTTCGTCTTATAGAATTTTTCTGGTATCAATATCTGTATAGGTTCATTAAAAACTAGTACTCTAACTATCTGATTTTGTATCAAAAACATGTAATTTGTGTAAATACACATGTAAGGTTTTTTATAAAGGATTAAAAAAATATTAGAGATGTATGAATATACCCCACATGCGGGGCAAATTCATACATATTTTTACTTTTTACTTTATTTTTGCTGTATTTTAGACTAATTTTATTAGGTAATTGGCTAAGGCCGTCTAATAATAAATAAATAAATAAATGTAAAAAAATACACAAATTAAGCAAGAAATGTTTGATTATTTATTTATTGAAATAAAAGTATCAAAACACAACGTTCTCGAAATCAAAAGCAATTAGTCTCTGTGAGCAACTAATACTAAGTAATAATCAAGTAATCCTAAGTAAAAAAGAGAATAACATAAATATAGGTGGTTTTTCTTTTTATGACACTGAAGGAACTTAGTTAACCGAACAGTCTTTCTTTAATTTTTTTGTAAAACAAAATTTGATATCATTTCAATTCTAAAAACTAAAATAAAAATGTGGGACACATTTATACACTATGAATGTACCCCGTTTACTGCTGTATGAACCTAAGCCATTAAAAGAAAATGAAACAAAAATATTCTTATAAAAAACCCAACCATATATATCATTATTCACGTATCAATTCACAAACTTTATCCTATTATCTTTTAAATAAAATAGTACTGAATAATCTAGATAAAAGCTTTTATTACAATAAAAATGTTTAAAGTGAGGTTATAAAATTACTTACGCGTGGCCGAATCACGTTGCGTGTCAAACCCCGTGAGTCAACACACACATAAATAAGTCACGCGTACACGCTTAAGTCGTTCAGTTAATGCGAGCCTAACAACAGATGTCTCTAGTGTATGACGTTGCCCCTTGTATGAATCTGCCCTACTTCCCCTTACTGTTATAAAAATGGAACTGAGCCAATTCTGTACATTAAAGATATTTTTGAAAAACCAACTGGGACAGACTACTTAGAGGGTACTGAATACAAATTCACGGTTTTTAGAATTTTTGTCTGTTTGTTTGTATGTTTGTTATCTATTCTATAGACTAGAAAATTGCTGAACGGATTTTTATGTGGTTCTCAGAGTTTGGTAGCATAAGTCCCAACTTAGATTATAGGGTATGTTACATCAACATTGGAGGGATGATTACGAAGATACAGTTTGACCTCTTCGTAGTACGCGCTCTCATATGCACGGGAGGTCTTGCTAAAATGATCTCTTAAAATGACCTTGGAAAAAGACGATTGGGCTTCCTATGTCGTCCACGCAGACGAAGTCGCGGGAAAAAGCTAGTTTTTAATATAATACACTCATAACAATATGTTACGAAATATTAGATATATTGCCTGTGTAGTGTAGTGGTTGGCAGGTCAAACCTTATACACCACTGAGGTTGCGGGTTCGATTCCCGCGACGGGACAAATGTTTGAGCACAGAAAAAAATGGCAAGCAATTGTTTCGCATCTGTGTGTTGTGGGACCATGGCCCTCGTAGCTCCTGGTTCACTTACCAAGTTATGAGTCAGCATTTATGTGGGTGATTGTTGGGCTTAGTTTTAATACAGACCTAATTTTATAATGGACCTTCATTACATACATATAAAACATTATCACAGTTTCATATTATGTATTGTAATACTGTGACAATGTCTGTCACATTATGTAGAAAAGTAGGTACCTACATATTATTACCCTAACATAGCATACAAATAAAAATAAATAAGACGCTATGAGTACGTAAGAAATAGTTAGTTTTCTTTGCTATTAGTGCAAGAGGTTTCCAACATGCTGGTGGTAGGTTTTTCGTATGCGAGAGGCTGTTTGGGTAGGTACCACCGCTTTGCTAGTTATTCAGCCGCCAAGCAGTAGTGCGCAAGCATTACTGTGTTCCAGTTTGAAGGATATTGTAGCCAGTGAAATTACGACGGTGACGAGCTGTTACACATTGCAATATTGCTGACCTAGGGGCGAACCCCCAACACTAATTAAATCGCTGTCAGCAATATGCCTCCCTATATAAACTGGTAAATTTTAGTATTCAAGGCTTTTTCTTTAATCGCTCTCAAGCGACCTGACTACGGACCTGGCCCTAGGCCTGCCGGTCAGCCTGGAATAAGCAGTCAGGTAGAATAGCTGCAAATCTATTTTATTGTACTGTGAAGTGCGGGAAGTAGTCAGTGTGTGTTAAAAATTGTGGAAACAAAAATAAATGTTTGTGTGTGCCTAAAAGTTGTTTTTTTTTATAACAACCAAGAGGTGCCACACAACAGAGCGCAGTGCAGCGCCGCGCAGGATTTTGCAAAACAAAGTTCTGGGTGGTGCTGTTATTGTTATGGGCTGGCGTATTGCTTACCATCAGGCAAACGACCAGCTCGTCTCGTCATTCAGTTACATAAAAAAGGTAGCTAATAAGGTAGCTGGTGCAGTGGGAGAGGTGACGCCTCGTTCTATTATACCTATAACATTTACTAAGCAAAAGCAATTACATCAAATGTCAAATGATTAAAGTTTATTTCAAAATATATAGGTGAATTTTTCAAGTGGGCGTGGATGGTCAAGTCGAAACTAAGAGGAATAGCGAAAAATTCTCAAAAGAGTCTCAGGGCCGAGGAAAAATTCATTCTGTATACAGGGCTCGTCAGGGTATGTTAGGTTTTTGATTTATGTGTATTATGTGTTTGTTTCAATTTTCTCAAAAACTTACGATTTTATGGGTATGGGTTACTTTTAGGGGAAACAATTCTCATCGGAAATAGGGTCGAATGTTGTTTTTTGAAAAATTACATTTTAGAATGACTGACATTTTATTGAAATATGCAGTTTTTATTTCTAAATTCACTCAACCATCCCCAATAACCAATCGTATCGGAAAAAGAACCACTACTCATAGGAAACGACAAGAAACTAAAATGGCACGTTTTTTAGAACTTGTGTTACAATTTATGTTGCTTCTTACCAATTTTCTTAAGTTTGTTATTTGGCAAAAGCGAAATTTTCGTGGTGTCTTTATTTTTTTCTATATACCTAATAGTAACAGTAGTTTTTTCATTAGAATAGCTAACAAGCTCTTCTAAAAAGTCTAAGCTTTTACAAAACGTATATTAAACCTTTCGTACTGGTAGCAAATCAGCAGTTTAATTCTTTGTTAAATAAATAAAATGGTTTTTTTTCTACCACAAGTTCCTACCACAAGGACCTAGATTTAACTATGGAACTATGGTGCATCAAGCAACCGACAAATTGTTACGTTGTTATGCACTTAATGGACGCTCGGCTGGCCGCTGATTAACCATGGCTAGCCACAAATTATTGCTCCAGCCACACAATAGCATACGAGTAATAATATTGTGCAGAATGACATAAACAATTCCATACGTAGTGGCTAACTATCCAAATTGGATAGAGACCTTGTCGTGGAGGCAGCACAAAATACAAACGATTTTATAACTATCTTAGTAAGTAGTAGGGTCAGCAATATATGCCTAAGTAGAATATGAAGAGCGAGTGTGGCTCATTTGGAGAAAGTGCGGTTTTCAATCCGACGCACCCGAGTTCGAACCCCGAAGGACCCGCACCACTGACTTTCTTAAGTTATGTGCAGATTAACCACTCGCTCTAAAAACGGTGAAGGGAAACATCGTGAGGAAACGGGCGCGGGCGGGTCCAAGAATTTATCACAAAAATACGCTCAGACAAACATAGACTGCTAAAAGCATAACCCTTCCTGGCTTCGCCGTAGTCGGGTAGAAAGAGAACTAACTAAATAATACTTATATACAAAGTTATATTAAGTCAAAAGTATAATTTTATAATACAAAGTCTGATATTTGCATCTAGGAAGTCATGCAACGCCCACACAACAAACGAAGTACTTAAGTACATAAGTTGTTTACACAGTATTAAGTTATACAAGTTAGCAGTAAGTAAAGCGGTCCATGTCCTGTACTCACAAAGGTAACCTACAACTTAATTGTCCATTGTCACACTATTAGTCAAGTTATAATTGTTGTTTTACTAAGTTATTACTTCAGGGAAGAGACCATTAATTTTTTTGTCTCACCTAATTTCCGTATATACCTACCGCGAATGAGGCCAAAAACAAAATTAACATCAGCGAAGCTAAGGCTAAGCTAGCCTCGACTTAGGTCTTGGCCAAAGTATACATTAACAATGCATTTTTTATCAATAAGTTATATGCAATTTATGTTTATCTCAGAATATTTTGTACCTTTTGGCAAGTTCTACAAACTGCACCATAGTAGAGACAAACAATAAATACGTCCAACGATCACATATACATTGATCCTGGCCCCTAAATAGGATTCCCTGTATCTAAGGAACCAGGAACTTAGAGGACCATGGTCCGAAAACACCCAGTCAACAAATAAATGATTGCGCTTTTTTTCAATGCACAGATATTTGTCCAGTCGCGGGAATCAAACTCGCAACCTACGTCTACAACTTCTTTTTTATATCACATCTGACTAGGCCAGCCTTTGACCACGAACTCACCTGATCTTGAACCCAGGCTGGATATAATGTCCTTGGTCTACGATTAAGTTAATTAACTATTAAGTTATTCTAAGTATTGCTAAGTCAATTAATTAATTATCTAATGTCATTATTCGATGCATCCATATTTTTTGTTTTCATACAGTATTTAGACCATGGCCATGTTTGAGCACTATTCATCATGTAATAACACAATAGCACCTCATTCGAAATTCGTCAAAGATGTACAAATTACCAGTTTGTTTTTTTATTAAGTCTCTTTCTTGTTTGTCTGTCTGTCTATCTGTCGTTCCGGATGGAATCTTGCAACTCAAATTTCGAGCACTTCCGGATTAGCTATCCGGCTGAATCTTTCAGGGTAGCTCACAACTCGATGACAATGCATTCTAAATCCATAAAATCGTGGATCTTGGATTTTTTTTTTAATCTATCACGGATACTTATTTTAGTATTCTAGGAAATCTTCACAAAAGAGAATATGGGGTCGATAAAAGAAGGGGTGTTCTTTTTAACCGACTTCAAAAAAGGAGAACGTTCTCTGTTCGATAGTTTTTTTTATGTTTGTTACCTCAGAACTCCGTTATTTATGAACCGATTTGGAAAATTATTTTTGCGTTTGGTTCAGTATAGCTACGAAGTGGTCCCATATAATTTGACCTTGGACTTCGAAGATACATTGAAGTCGGTTTTTGTTTTTCTTTTTTGTAAATAAAATATTTCTTAATTTTTGTGACAACTGATCTCTTATGTAGAGATACTGCCAGTGAGCTCTGAATTTCAGTATACCCATACAAAACGAAAAGGACTCTGGCGATGTCTATTGATTATATTACTGCACACAATCTAAAAACTCCCTTCTTATAGCTCAATGATTTTTCTCTCGATGAATAATGACAGTTAATTTTTCTGAGTAACGATATTGTTAATGGAGTCAAGACTATCGTGACATCGTTACATTGTAATTATATAAACTGTTGGGTAAACCTCAAATAGGAGGCAATTAAATCAACTCGTCATCATAAGGTGCCACCTTCATCGACTTTTGATTAATAACGAATTGTTCGAACTGTCTAATAGACGCGATTAGTATAAGATAAGATAATATTCTTATGTACCTACCATCCCCTTTACCACTATCTTAGCAAGGCGACATAATTGCATCAGCGAAAAAGCCTATTAAAATCTGAATAAAAACATTTAAGCAAAGTTTAAAAGAAAGAAAAAAAAATATTTATTGCTAAACCATAGACATAGAATTTGGAGTAACACAATATTTTTTGCAGTAGCACAATAATACACAAGTATACGTTTTATCAAACAAAAAAACCGACTTCAATGTATCTTCGAAGTCCAACGTCAAATATCGATGAAATTTATATGGGACCACGTCGTAGCTATACCGAACCCAACGCAAGAATTTTCCAAATCGGTTTATGTTTATAGTTCTGAGGTAACAAACATAAAAAATACAATCGAATAGAGAACCTTCTCCATTATTGAAGTCGATTAAAAACGGTAGCAATAGAGGTAGACTCAGTACTGAGCTGCGTAAGCCTAACAGCTCACGCAAGGCTGATTTTACATACCCCTTTTTTCGATTGCACCTAAAAATACTTTTAATTGCACAATCGTAAACTTTATACTCGTAATATAATGATATATAAATAAGGTTACTTCTTCTTCTTTTCTTCTGTCGTGTGTGTGTGTGTGTGGCCACCCTGGTGTTGGAGTTTTTAGACTGGCCGAAGGCCTCCGGCATAGCCTAACGACTGTTGTCCGAAGACAACATCTGGGACCGACGGCTTAACGTGCCCTCCGAAGCACGGTAGCGCTCAGATGTAAAAACCACACAAACGGTCACCCATCCAGGTTGTGACCGCTGCGAATGTTTCTTAACCTAAAAGATCTGTTACGAACGGCTAGGCGATCTACGCTACTAGCGCTACATTAAGGGTGCTGGGGACAGTACATGCGGTTCGGACCGTGGTGTGAATGGCACAAGTGCACATTTTCAATAGGGCTTTTTTCATTTTTAACCCCCGCTTTTAAGGCTTTTTTTTATACCCGACGCAAAAAGGAGGAGTGTTATCATCGGGGAGACGGGTCTGAGCAGCCGCTCAACTGCCGTCTCTCTCTAGATATATGTGCTCCATCTTAGGCCACATCATCGCTTCACATCAGGCGAGATAGTGGCCAAACATAGATCTAACAAGCATAAAAAAAAAGTTATAAATTTAACCACTATGTGTGTCTGTCTCTGGCACCGTAGCTCTTAAACGGGTGAACCGACTTGGATGCGGTTTTTTTATTTGAAAGCTATTGGGGTCTTTCACATATGTCCCCAATGAGCAAATAAAAGAGAGTTAGTTCTTTATTCCTTTAAAACATATATATTTACTTTATTATGATGGTTACGGCGAGATAATTTTCTTTAGACAACTCAACGTAACATCAGGTAATAACAGCTAACTGCCGTGTGAAATAAATTATTATAAAATTAGCCGCGCCCCGCGATTTCATCCGCGATTTCCCGGGATAAAAAGTAGCCTATGTGCTATTCCAAGTCCTAAAGTACCTACATACCAAAATTTAAGCAAAATCTATTCAGTGTTTTTTTCGTGAAACAGTAACAAACGTACATCCATACATTCTTACAAACTTTCGCGTTTATAATATTTGTAGGATCGTGGTAGGCTGCATATGTGCTATATGAAACCTACATCAAAAGCAGGTTGTCTAGCGGTGGTTCTTAGACATGTTTTATTGTGTGGGGGGTTTTGTAATTTTTAATTTATAGTTATATTTCAAGAACTTTGCACTTAGGTATCTACATCCTAAACACATAGATATATGTATGTATGTATACTATATACATATCCTACATATATATCCATAGTCATTGCCTACAAAAAAATTCATTGGACACTAAAAACTAGAACTAGCAAATTATATATAAGTGAAACAATGTACAATGGGCGGGCTTATCGCTATGAGCATTTTATTGAACGATATAAATTATATACATTTTATCACGCTTTTACTAGTTCGAACTGTAACTGTGACATGGAATCTATAAGGAACTGAATTCCACCTACTTTTAATTGTTGTACCATCATGAAACTTGGCAATTGCATGTACTTCTGATTACAATACAATAATACAGTACCACCGAGCTGGTCTGACGATGCAACTAGAAGGTGATAATGTTTTTGTGAGAATGAGTTATGACTTCGCGCTCTTTAGATTTGTCCCTAAGAGTTCTATTTATTTCCCTGATAACGAAGACCTGACGGCCCTGGAAGGTGGGTAATGGAAGCGGAACCCTTGCTACTGGCACAATTTTTTAAAACTGAGTCGCGGGTGACTTGTTTTGCATTTTTTGCATACCCAAGAATGTATGTGCCTACTATAAATAATATAAATATCATGAGATATTCATCGATTTTCTAAAATTTCCGATGAAACTGGTATGGACAGGCGTGTTGCTTACCATCGGGCAAACGACGTGCTCTTCTCGAGTTACATTTAAAAAAGTTAAATAAAAATAATAACAGGTACATTTAATAAATATTTTACTTCTGTCACAGAATTACTTACGTAACTGTTTCAAAAGGCCGCTTTCCACAAAACAGCACAGTAAGAACACCGACGCCAAACACTTATTAATCGACATTATAAATTAAGATAAACTATACAATTTATTAAATAATACTGAAAACAATAGAAAAGCGCTGTGGAAATTTAAGCGCGCAACTCAAACGATCAGCTTAGACTCCCGCGTTTTTGTTCTGTAGTACAATTATATACTGGTCGAAGACTGCTGCATCCGAGATCAAGGTAATCATAATAGTACGATCATAGATAAGCACTATATAAAAACCGTATAAGATTATTAATAATGTACCTACTTAACGTTTTCCTTATTGTTTGGGATATATATACTTACAAGTAGCTGAAACATTATCTAATTGTATTAAAATATCATTATAAGTCTTGTGACGCATATATATAAACTCGCGAAGTATTTAAAAATAAAAAGTACAATGCTTATCATAATATATTTTAATATATATATATATATATATATTAAAATATATTATTATTTTGATATTAAATAAAATACAAGAATAAAAATTACAACAAACTTATTCACTTACCTACTCGAAGATTTTAAACAAATAAAAAAAAATAATGTACTTGGTTTATTCAGGTTTATTTAAAACAATGAAAATGAGAATTTAAATATTATTAAATTTTGATAATGAGTTACAAACTCTAACCTATGTCGTACATAAAATTTTGATAAGTAATAAAATGTGAATCTAATGGAATCAGGCGTAACGTTGAGGAAATCCATCTTAAAACTGAAACGCAATAAAAATATTTAGTGTAATTCCGCTGAACATTATGTAGGTTGTTGTTAAAATAATATAATATGTATGGGGGAAACCACCACGTCTCGTTCCAGCGTTCGGCGAGTCGACACCTGATGATGCCTCATGCAGACGGCGAAACACGTGTCGTACAAGGAGGGTTGTTGGTAGGGCTTTCTTTATTTAACATTATTTATTATTTACTTAATTAATACATTATATACCTTTTTTATATACAATTTTAAAATCATTAACATATTTATACATACATATTTATTTAAAAAAAAGCGGAGGAATTATATATATGTATATGTATTTTAATTTTAATTCATTTTACATTTGCTAGGTTCCTACCCCCATACTTATTATATATAAAGAACAACCTACATAATATTCAGCGGAGTTACACTACATATTTTCATTGCGTTTCAGTTTTTCAGATCTGTTTAATAGTTTTTGCCTGATTGAGTAAAAAACATCCATCCATCCATCTATCTATCTATCTATCCATCCATCCCTCTTTACAAACTTTGGCATTTATAATTAGTAGGATAAGATTGTTATGACGTATGTATGTTCTTCGTATTATAAAAACATTAACTTTCCAATGTTTTGAAGATCAAGGTATCCCAAAGTTGTAAAACCCAAAAGTGATGTAGCAAAACTGTAGCAACCGGTTACTCGGGGACATTGTACCATTTAATACCTAATGTGCGTTATTAGAGATACTCTAGTCCAGTGGTTCCCAATTTTTTTAGCTATGGTACCCTAAATTATCTGCCTAATTTTGGCGGAACCCCAGCTCATATTTGTAACCGACTTCAAAAAAGGAGAAGGTTCTCAATTCGACTGTATTTTTTTTGTTTAGTTATTTTTTATGTTTGTTACGCGGTTACTCCGCCAATTATAAATCATCGCTTCACATCAGGCGAGATAGTGGCCAAACATAGACCTATTAAGTGTAAAAAAAAATTGATTTTGATGATTCTTTTTTGTTTGGTAGGTCATACTTCAGAGGTATCCCATATAAATTCTATCGAAATTCATTCAGCACTTTTGCGCGGGTCAGTATATCGATAAAAATGCCGGCCAGCGTCGGCAATTCTTGGAAACCCACCTAATAGGAACCGCTGCTCTAGTCTGTGTGTAACAAAGTACCTACTCAATAATACATCTTATTAAAAAAACCCGTCTTCAATTCTGATATTTCTTTGAAGTCCAAGGTCGGATATTGTTGACATTTATATGGAAACATGTTGAAGCTATACTGAACCCAACGCAAAACAATTTTCCAAATCAGTTTATCGGATGGAGTTCTGGGAAAACTAACAATAAAAAAAATTGAGAACCTCCTCCTATTTTTGAAGTCGGTTTAAAACAAAACAATACAATCAATAAGAATTCATCTAGAATTGTTCAAACATACTGCATTTAATGATATTTTTTAAATCGATGTTTTGTCTGAAATCGATATTATATCAAAAATATTTTATACGTCTGTAGTAGCTACTTCAAAAAAACATTCCCACACAATTTTGTATACCTACCTCAAGAGCAGCAGATTCTATATTCATGATAATATTTTATTTTTATCGATTTTAGGCAAATTTGTATGGAAATTATAATATCGATTTTTATTGAGTTATAGCAAAAAATGTGCCCATATATTTTTGTTTCTTTTCAGCAGCAGAATACGATTACGCGAAATGTTATTTGTGTATTTCTGTTACTTTTTTCTATAGTTTTCCTGTATCAAATTAATTCTATATTTTCTGTTATCGATTTTGGACATACAAATCGATTCTAAAAATCCAAAATTCATTTTAATAGGTTTGGATTCTAGATGAATTTTGAACAGCAAATTACTCTATCTAACGAATAGGAGAGTTGCATAGGGATCCCAGTTAAACAACTCACCTGTACAGAAGTCACCGATGCTTTGAATTGTAAACTAAACTAATACACTCATCTACAGGTTATACAAAACGGGTACACTCACGTTATGATTGTGTCGGAATAACTCCGACCAGATTTCGGACAATTAGGATGTCCTTCTTCCGGAGCTTACGCTTTGGAGTCTGCGCCGCGAATCCAAGAAGGGCTATAAGCCGTGCTATAAGAACGCTCAACGACATGCTCGCTCAGCAACCAGATCTGCCCCCGTACCCATATCTCAGCGTTCATAAAACGTTTTCCTTTAAGTTTTTCTTTTATTTTTCGGAATAAATAAAAATCACAAGGTGCGAGGTCGGGACTTTACGGCGGATGACCCAGTAATTCCTCGTTTGACGTCGCCAAATAGTCGATCGTTCGCCTGGCGGTGTGCGACGAGGCGTTGTCGTGGTGAAGGAGGATTCTACTGCGAGGTCGTTTCTCCCGAACTTTTTCAAAGACAAGTGGCAAACAATTGTTAGTGTACCACTCCGCAGAAACTGATTTTCGATCCTCTAAAGCAATTGTCGCGAAATGACCTGTCCTTCCGAAGAACGACGCTAACATCTTTTTTTCCACGCTTCGACCTCTCTTCACTTTAGTTGGCAACTCCTCGGAAGGAAACACCCACTGCAGATGCAACGAAACACGCAGACTGTCTTTTGGTTTCGGGATCATAACAGTAAATCCAGCTTTCGTCACCCGTAAGTATGTCGAACACAGCATTTGAGTCACCTCCGTTAAATCTTTCAAGCATTTCACGGCACCAATCAACACGACGGAGTTTTTGGGCCTCGGCCAAAATATGAGGTATCCACCGGGCACAAAGCTTCCTGACCGCTAAATGTTCATGGAGTATTTTGTGCACTTGACTCATACCGATGTCTAAGCTTGTCCAAATCTGCTGATAGGTCACTCTTTTGTCAGTCTCTATAATACGACGCACAGCACAGGTGTTATCTTCGGTCGTCGCCGTAGAAGGCTGTCCCTCACGCAGATCATCGGTGAGATTAGTGCGACCACGCTTAAACTCATTAAACCAGTTGTAAACAGTGGCACGAGAAGGGGCGTCATCGTGAAAGGCCAATCGTAGTCTATCATAACTTTCTTGTTGACTTAAATGTAATCGAAAGTCATAAAAATCATAGCACGAAAATTTTCTCAAAAATTCATGCTGACGTGACACAGACAATTTTCATTTTGCCGCCAAATCGTAAAACAAATGACAATTGAATGAAATTCATATTCAGTAATATTGGCAAAGAGTTCCATTTTCAAAATTTAAATTACTTTTTTATTTATTTTGTTTACAAGTGGCCAGTTCTAAAAACTTTGAGTTTGACCCTCGTAGTAGGGATATTTCGACTCACGATTTTATTTTTCTTTTTTACGGCTAATAGATTTATGTTTGGCCACTATCTCGCCTGATTTGAAGCGATGATGTGGCCTATGATGGAGCACATAGATCTAGAGAGAGACGGCAGTTGAGCGGCTGCTCAGACCCGTCTCCCTGATGGTTCACCGAACATCATCCCGAAACACGACTAGGTCGCTTGACAGTATGGCTTTGTTCGGTGGGTGATATTACAACCACGGCCAGAGCCTACCACTCCAAAGCGCGTAAGCGGGTTTCATCTCGATGTTTTCCTTCACCGTTTTAGAGCGAGCGTGCAAAATCTGCACTTAACTGTAAGTCATTGGTGCAGGGCCGAATTGGGATTCGAACCCAGGTGCGTCGGATCGAAAGGCGCACGAGTTCCCGCTGCCACACTCGCTCTAAAAAAGATAGTTTCCAAACCTAAAATCTATAGGTTGTTAATAAAAGCTAATTGTAATTGAAACTAAATTCCTATCCTACTTCCTGCTTTCTACTCATATTATAAATGGGAAAGTATGTGAGGATGGATGTTTGTTACTCAATCACGCAAATAGAAAAAAAAAATGGATTTTGACACAGAATACTAAGGGACAGAAGCATCACTCCGCAAAGAAATTTAAACAAATAGCGACTCTTGCTATGACGCAACAAAATTCAATTCAGCTCGCCTAGCTCTGCATACCTACCAGTCATATTAACATACAGAGCGCCTGTCTTTCTTGCGCATAGCTCTTATCTCTTCTGACGCGGCACGTGTAACGAACGCGCGACCCGCCGTCGGTGTCCGGCTATGTACTGTAGCTTCGTACCTACAGTGCGGAGTGCGCTAGGCCTGATTTTGATGAAATTTGGTGTGTAGGTACTTTAGATCCTGGAAAAAGACATAGGCAACTTTTTATCCCGGGAAACCGCGGTAAAAACCGCGGGGCGCAGCTAGTAGGTATATCTTTTATTCTGAAGATGACCGCACACCTCTCAATGAAATCAAGTATCTAGTCTAGTAGGAAATATATCTTAGCGATAAAAAGTAAACATAACTTGCATGTGCATTTTGACTCAGGTGGCTTTTTGCGGTCGCAAAACCTTGAACTTATTTACAAAGTTGAGGTGCCAAAAACTGAGCAATGAGGCATTAAGTATGAACGTTTTATACTATTAAAAGTTCTAGGTGGCACTGCAGTTGTTATGGACAGACGTGGCGCTTACGATCAGGCGAACGACAGGTTAGTCTCATGTCAAGTTCCAAAAAAAAAATTGGCAAGATTTTTAATTTATGTTGGCTTTGAATTTGTTTAGCAGAGTCAAAATAATTGTAAGAAGTATAAACCTCTCCTTATGCACATATACATACTAATAACTACCATCATCATCATCAGCCCATCACGTTCCCACTGCTGGGACACGGACCTTCTCTCATAGAGAGAGTATGGGCCATAATCCACCACGTTGTGAATGTGATTTGTGATTAATTCTTGGACATGCCGGTTTCCTCACAATGTTTTCCTTCACCGTTTTTAGAGTGAGTATTAAAACCGTATTTAACTTAAGAAAGTAGAAAGTCAGTGGTGCGGGACCAGCGGGATTCAAACTCGGGTGCGTCGGATCGAAAGTCGCACATGCTTCCACTGAGCCACACTCGCTCTCCATACCTACCATAACTACCATACCTACCTTCATTCAAATGTAAAATATATTTCCAAGTAAATGTCGACCTAGATAAATATTACATACATGTCACATTATAGTCTAATGAAATAGCAGACAAGTGAAGGTTTTCCATTAAGATCCAGTGAAAATCTAATCAAGCAGTGACTTGCCGATGTTTATCATCTCACTTTACATAGTGTTTACAGTAGTTTTCCTTCCTTTGTGTGCTGTTTTTTAAAAGGTGTCAATTAGGTCAGGTGTCCGAGGCGACCTCATTAGGTCGCCTCGGACGCGGGTTGTTTTACTTATTAGATTTTTATGTTACGTAACAGAATCCTAATGATCCTATCGTATATTATCGCCTAGTCTTACTAATCCTACTGTAATACCAAACCTATCCTACTTCCAAGCCTACTCCCTATCCTACTTCCGATCCCACTTCCTATCCTACTTCCTATCCCACTTCTTATCCCGAAGTGGTATAGGAAGTAGGTCGTCGTGGGTCGTTTTACTTATTATGTTACGTAACAGAATCCTAATGATCCTATCGTATATTATCACCTAGTCTTACTAATCCTACTGTAATACCAAACCTATCCTACTTCCTAGCCTACTCCCTATCCTACTTCCTATCCTACTTCCGATCCCACTTCCTATCCTAGTTCCTATCCCACTTATCCCGAAGTGGGATAGGAAGCAGGTCGTCCGAGGCGACCTCATTAGGTCGCCTCGGACGCGGGTTGTTTTACTTGTTAGATTTTTATGTTACGTAACAGAATCCTAATGATCCTATCGTATATTATCGCCTAGTCTTACTAATCCTACTGTAATACCAAACCTATCCTACTTCCTAGCCTACTCCCCTATCCTACTTCCTATTCTACTTCCTATATTACTTCCTAGCCTATTCCATATCCAGCTTCCTATCCTACTTCCTATCCCACTTCCTATTCGTATCCTACTTCCTATGCTACTTCCTATCCTACTTTCTATCCTATGTCCTATCCTACTACTGCCGTATCCAATTCTACTTAAATATTATGAATGCGAAAGTCTGTGAGTCTGAACGTATTTTGATGAAATTTAGTGTGTACTTTAAGCCCTAGGCTACTTTTTATTTTTTCCCGGGATAACGAACACTTACTTGGGGAACAACTATAAACTGAATGCTACGCGAACGGAGTCGCGAGTACAAGTTAGTAGATTTAATAATAGTAGGTACCTACAGTTAGCTACGACGCTTAGATTTTGTTTCCTGGTGGGAAACATTAGAGAGCCTGCGTCACCGTGAAGTTAATTATGTATATTAATATCCAGCAAAAACCGCATCCGTAACGTTCCAATCTATATCACCTTACTTAATTACCTACAGAAATTAAAGAATTTTAGGTACACGTCTATTGTTTTATATCAAAAGGTAAATATCTATTACCTACATATGTACCTAGTAGTAGAATAGTAGTTTTTTTTATTTAACTGAATGACGAGACGCGCTGGTCGTTCGCCTGATGGTAAGCAATACGCCAGCCCATAACAATAACAGCACCACCCAGAACTTTGTTTTGCAACCACAACTTTGCCAGTTATACCGCCGCCAAGCAGTAGTGCGCATGCATTACTGTGTCCCGGTTTGATAGGCATTGTAGCCAGCGAGATTACTGGGCATATGAGACTTAATATCTGAAGTCTCGGGGTGATGAGCGAAATACAAGGCTACGCAGTACTTTTTTAACCGACTCCAAAAAAATTTTATGTTTGTTACCTCAGAACTCCGTCATTCATGAACTGATTTGGAAATTTTTGCGTTGGGTTCAGTATAGCTACGAAGTGATCCCATATAAATTTCATCGATATTCGACCTTGAACTTCGAAGATACATTGAAGTCGGTTATTTTGATTGATAATACATTACAATATAGTATTAAAAATCTGAGTTGCACTGCAATTGTTATGGGCAGGCGTGGCGTTTACCATCAGGCGAACGACATGCTTGTCTCGTTACTCAGTTTCATATAAAAGCAAAAGTTTGTTGTCCTATATCCTAATCTAAGACCTAAGGTACGAATAAAATAAAATAAAAACCAAAATCATAAAAATCCATCCAGTTGTGTATTGAGTTAACAAACACACACACATACACCCTATCTCTCACAAAAACACACATTCTTCAATATAAATTGTTCTCTATGATGTTCTAGAATCTACTCTAGATTGGGTACTTATTATATACAAGTTATGTAAATAACATCTATTAATTTTAATGTGCAAAAAATATCAGATAAGTAAACTTATTTACTGAGTTCGTAAGAACATCCGCTCTGCGAATAAACTTCATGACCGCAAATGCACAGTAGAACAAAAACTCACAAATTGTTTTCGGAGGTATTTTGTTTTTGCTAGAACAAGGTAGGTAACATATAATTATCAGGCAAAGTTGTATACCTTGTTCTATCTTTGATTATTATTTATAGCTTTTTGTTTTTAGCGTGTAGGTATTTATTTTTATTATTTTATATTTTTATCCTTCCTACTGTCCTACTAATATTATAAATGCGAAAGTTTGTGACGATGGGTGTATGTTTGTTACACAATCACGCAAAAACGAATGAACGGATTTTGATGAAATTTGGTATGTAGGTACTTGAGGCCCGGGAAAAGGAGAATACTTTTATCCCGAAAAACCGCGGGTGAAACAGCAGGGAGCAACTAGTATTATAAATCAAAATCAAATCAAATCAAAAGTTCTTTATTCAATTCTGTCGTCACAGACGCATAAGAACGTCAATTATTACAATGACTCTACCGCCGTATCGGAAAAAGAACCACTACTCAGAAGATACGGCAAGAAACTGAGGGGCATATTTTTTAGAACTTTTGTTACAATATTTTATGTTTGTTTTTGACAATATTATTTTTCTTATGTGCCAGTTGGCTACTTGGCAGAAGCGGAATGTTCCATGCATCTTTGTCTTCTATGTAATTACTAACTGCATAGTATGCTTTTTTCATTAGAATATTTTTCACACTTAATTTGAATCTACTTTCTGTGAGCTCCGTTATACATTTTGGAATTTTATTGTAAAAAAGTACACAATTGCCCATGAAGGACTTATTCGTTTTACTCAGTCTAAACCTAGGTACTGCTATTCTATAATTATAAATACGAAAGTCTCTGTCTGTGTGTGTGTGTTTGTTACCACTTTAGACCATAACGACTGAACAAATCTATGAATTATCTTATACAAAGGACACTTTCCCCCCCGGAAAAGCCAGCCAGTGAAATTACTTGGCATATGAAACTTAATATCTGATGCCTCGGGGTGATGAACGCAATGAAGTGCTACGCAGTGCTTTTTATAGTATTACACGTTCTGGGTGCCACTGCAATTGTTATGGGCAGGCGTGGCGCTTACCAGGCAAGCGACTTGCTCGCATCATTACTCAATTCCATAAAAAAACGCGCAGTTCTTAGAAAAAGCTGACTCTACCAGTGCTTCAAAAACAAAGCTTCGCTAGAGTAGAGTAGAGTGGTCCCACACCACTCATATACTGAACGGAACAATTACGCACACCATTACTGTGTACAAACATTTTTCCCGTAGTGGAAATCTAACCCACAACCTACGTGATCTATGCGATAATATGGACTGAGCTACCCAACCACTACACCACAGATCCTGTCAAAATTCCATAAAGTAGAGATAACAACAAAGTGGGAACTGGTAAGAAGTTTAGTTTATTAACAGTTAAGTTATCTTCTCGCATTCCAGATTCATGCTCATTTTCTGGATATTTGTCTTTCTTGGACATGTGACTGTTTGCAGCGACATCTATAATATTTTGTTCAACTTAACCGACCGTAACCGTACCGACATTTGTATGCGTAAGATTCGAACATACGCAAACCGATTGTGATATTATGCATATAACCATTTGATGAGATCAACGAGTTTCTCAAAAAAACTACAGATGGCGCTTTTTGCCAATATAAATCATTTTAAAATGAAACAGTGCTTGTGTACGGTAAAACTTATTTTTCCAAAAAAATATTTGAACCGCGTTGATGTCTTTTGTATGAAAAATCTTATTTGAGCATAACATATCTTAATTACTTTTTGTAACCAATTAATTTTAAACTTTATTATTGTTATATTTATTTAGTCTTTACAATATTTCTTTAAAAGATAAAATACACAAAAATGTTATAAATTATTATTTTTATTAGTTTACAATGTGAGCAGTCTCCGTGGTAAGGCGGTTTAGCAGACTGACTCGAAACACGGAGCTGCAGGTTTGACTCCCGTTGTGTATGATTAGTATTTCGTAGCTAGGGATAAGAATACGTAAGTGAATACGTGAATATTGAGCGTCAAAAAAATAATGCCAACTATAAATTTCGTAGAAAAAATATATTTTTATGCCATTTTCTTTCAAAAACAATAAACCCTCATTAGCAGTTTAAAAACAGCTTCATTATACTTATTAGCGACGAAAACAAAGCAAGAGCTAATGTCATAGAATACCCAAGATCCGATAACGAATTAGTACGAAACGAATGAGCGATAACGTCTGAACTGTGACCCTTTTCAACATACGCTCGGGATTGCTGTCATTCCCAACCAGTCGTCACAACTCTGTCAATCACATGTCTGGAGCACACAGGATGCGTTCCTTAGTGATACTTGTGTGTTTGTGCGTGTGCTCGGGACATGGTCAAGGTGTGTGGTCAATATTTGTGAATAGTGGTGTTTGTGTGGTGTAAAGTAAGCAGGGCGAGGGCCAAGAACGTGGCCTTATTTTTGGGCTTCCGAGTAAATAAGAGTTTGACGTTGCACGTTGTTGACCAGAGAACTCATGCGGGTCACCTTTTGCGTTGTATAAAGTATTTTGTCAACAAGAGATTTACATAAGTCAGATTTTAGGGATGATAATTTATAGATACGTACTTATACCTTATAGTTATGTTTGCTCATGGAATACCTATTGATGTTTAACTCATCTATATGTTTAATCATATATATATTTGCAAGTTTAGTGTTAAGTAGCTACTAACATAGGTAAATTATTAAATATTTACTCTTAGTATTTATAAAATCAAGCGCTTAGGAGCAAAATAAACGTAGTTAATTGCTAAATAATTACATTTCAACTGTCAAGATTTTCCGCATACTCACGATATGTCAGTTGAAAAATAAAAAAATACCAATAAATAATAATTCTATTGAATAATTAACGTTTTGAAATATAAATAACATATTTATGAATAACTTTGAGGTTAAACTATTCGATTCGACTTCGATATATCAAATTTCCTTATTTTATTTTCTCTATGAGAGAAAGCTCGTGTCCAAGCAGTGGGAACGTGATGAGCTGATGATGATGATGATAATGATGATATCGAATTTTGATAAATTGCATTTTATACAATTATTCTCAGATAGCAAAAATAATGACAAAATGTCACTTAGTTGTTGCATTTTATTGCATGACTTTAAACAAGAAGTTGACTCATATTTTCCTAAAACATTTTAAAACTGACGTGAAGTTTATCGCTTATAACACTAATATTATAAATTCGAAAGTTTGTATCTAAGTGTGTTATTGTGTTTGTTTGTTGGTGTGTTTGTTTGTTTGTTACTTCCTCACACTGCAACGGCTAAACGAATTTAGATAAAATGTGGAATGGAGATAGCTTATACTCTTCTTTTAATCTCGGGTGAAACCGCGAGGCGCAGTTAGTTAAAATATGATGAAGAAGTTAAGTTCACAGTGAAACAAGAAGTGTCGGTACTAACTTCTTGGTAAACATTTAATATGTTAAGTTCTTACTTCAACACTATAAAATATATCTAACTATTTTGTAGTATCACATCACTGCACTGTAACAAACAGAAAATGAGAAAATGGAAAATCTATGTTCTAAGTACATAAAGAAAGAAACGTCAAATTGAATTTAGCTTTGTGAAATTGGTTGAATGCTGAATTTTTCTGGAATTTCGAACTCACTCAAGTCGGACGTCACTTATCGACCTAGTTCAATAGGGGATCGGACAACTTTTCAGAAACTGTTTAAAATTAGCCATGCAGCCATGAAAAATAATATTTCAATTAAATAAAGTCCTAAAAATACCTAAAATTATGTTTAAATGTTATGTTTCAAATATTGCCGCGCAAAAGGTCACCTCAGACGTATGACGTCACACGCTGGCCACCTAAACGACAAGCTCTACGAAAGCAAACTTCCTAAGTGATTTATACGTTTTTGTAAAGTTTTAAGACTTTAGGGTCGTCATGGCATGAGACACATATCGTATTGATATAGATAAAAATCAAAAATATAAAATAAAGACAAGCTTCGCACACGGTATTTACTTTGAAATGACGTCATGCACTGTGTTGGTGTTTCGGAGCAGATATAAAAGGGCAGAATTATTAGATTTTAAATATTGATTTAAAAATATAAATTATTATTATTTAACAAAAATATGGATTGAATGATCTTTCGTATTCGACAAACATTCGTTCTAACTACATTTTAGATATTTATTCGATTACTGTCCGATCCCCTATTGTTATTTTAATAATACTCCTGATATTTTTAGATGTTTCCGATGATTCATCCGAAGAACACCACCTCAAAGAAGGCGAGAAGAAGATGAGCGAGAGCATTCTAGCCATCCTCGACCACTTCAAGCAGCCAGATCCCGTAGGGCTCCCGGGGGCTGAGATCCCGGAGCCCTACGCCGTGCCTGACATGAAGCAGACCCTGTCGTTCGCGACGGTGTACTTTAAGAATACAGCCGTGTACGGCTTAAGCAAGTTTAGGATCTTGTATGTGAATGCAGAGATGGGTGCTATGGAGGTTAGTATCTTCTTTTATTAACAGCAGTTAAAAATTTTTTGTAAGCCGTATAAAATCTCTCTCTAGATCTATGTGCTCTATCTTAGGCCACATCATCGCTTTACATCAGGCGAGATAGTGGCCAAACATAACTATTAGGCAAAAAAAACCTACTAATATTATAATTGCTAGAGTTTAGATATATGAATGTATGTTTGTCACTCAAACACGCAAAATCTACTAAACGGTATTTGATGAAATTTGGTAGGTAGGTACTTTAGGTCCTGAAAAAGGATATAGGTTACTCTTTATTCCGGGAAACCGCGGGTGAAACCGCGCGGAGCAGCTAGTGTTTCACAATCATAATAATTTTATTGTAACTAAAAGCCAATTTACATGTCATAAGAAATTATTGTAAGTATTTTATACAATACAATAAAAATTGTGCATTGATTACGATTAATAATTTAATAAAAATAATAATAATCATAATTTGATAAATAATTTAATTCAATAAATTATTGGGCATTATTAGACTCAACAGCTAATTGTCTCAGGATGACGAGCGCAGTGCAGCGCCGCGTAGGGTTTTGCAAAGCAAAGTTCTGGGTGGTGCTGTTATTGTTATGGGCTGGCGTATTGCTTACCATCAGGCAAACGACCAGCTCGTCTCGTCATCCAGTAACATAAAAAAAAAATATGAATAAATATAAAATAAATGAAAATGTCGAACCAAAAAATGTTAAGTCCGAATAAATGTAATGATTACAATGTCAATGATTAATGTTTTAAATCAACAAATTTTTCATAGTTGTAAAACGAATGCTCTATAAGCCAGCTCATTGCTACACTACAGCTTATTTTTTAGGTACTTATGAGGTCTTGACTCTTGAAGTTGTTTGTTATTTATTCTACTAAAGAGGTCGCGATACATCGAGTTTCAATGTATAAAGTTGAGAAATGATGATAGAACAATTGAATTCCTCTATCAATGTCAAACTTTTTCGGTATTATTTCCTGTGGGAAATATGCATCATGTTTACATAATTTACTTTGACAAAAAGTCGGCGTTAATTAATAGCTTAAAAGCTACTTACATAGCAGATATTTACTTAGCAAGTATTAGAAACATTACCTAATCGACGCACCGTATACAGAAGTTCAAAATTCAAATTTTCTTTATACAGGTTAGGCAACACAGACATACATTTTGAATGTCAATTTATTACAATGACTCTACGATAGTATCGGATAAAGAACGATTAGGTACTACCCTACCACTAGTTACTACAAGGCACGGAGTACTGTCTCGTTTTTTCCAAGGTGTACTTTTCGTCTCATCTGCAATACTTAAAAACACATTACATCTTTTCAGGTGCAAGCAGCCATGTCGATAGACCGTCTGCAAGCTCGCGGGAACTACACCATGTCCACATGGCTGAACCGCGCGCAGGGACCCTTCACTGTCGACGTCACCGGCTTAATCGTCAACGCCAAGGCAGGGCTCGGCATCGAGAGAGACGGGAAGCTAAGGGCCCAGGGGATAACCATAGACCTGGCCTTCAGCACCATCGCAGTAAACTTCGAGAACCTCGGCATGTTCGGAAGCCTCTTCCAGGGCATCATTAACTCCATTGGCACCTTCCTCTTCGACTCTATTAAACCTTACATCCTGAAAGAAGCTTACACCAAAGTGAGGGAAGAGATAAACTCTAAATTGGAAGAATTTGCTGGAGACATGCAGTTCCCGAATTCCATATCTCCGTTGGACATGTTGGTCGCTGAATTTAGGAAGAAGTTCGTAGCGAATAATTTGGACCCGTATAGAATGAAAGATTACAACGCTTCTGTGAGCATATTTACTGTGGCTTTAAAAAATACTTGGATTACGGGTGGGTCTTCTTTCCATAGAGTGGGCAATATCACGATGAAGATGGAGAATGGTACGGCAATTGCTGATTTCGAAATCGGAACCCAAAAATTGGAAGGGAGGACGCAGTGGGATATTTCTGCGGTCAGTGGACTAATGTCGAGGGCCGGCACGGCTTCGTTCTCCGTCGAATACTTGAACGGAAGGTTTATTCTAGGGCAACCATTGGATACGAGGAAGAAAATGCAGTTCAGAGATTTAAACCTCGAAGTTGGTAACATCCAAGTGAGATGCGATGGCGCTGGTACTCTAGACTATGCTGTAGAGTTTTTAGTTAACATTCTGCCGAACTTACTCCGGTATCAAATAATGGATGCCGTTGAAGGTCCTCTAAAGGAGAGGATGCAGCAGGAGTTAGACAGGATAAATGTAGAAGAACTAATCAAGACCAAGCTGCCTGAAATCGATGCTATGCAAGAACAAGGATTCAAATTGTCCTCCTTGAGAAACACAGATGTTGTTGACGAACCGTTTGATGAAGATGAATTTTTCAACTTCTAAACCAATCTAGCACGATTTTTATAGGATATAAATGTCCAGGACGCAGTTCAGAATAATTAAATATACTGAAAAAAAAATACTTAAGCTTAATTACTATTTAATTAATATACTTACATTTAGAAATTTGAAATAAACATTAATATTAGTTCATAGAAAAATTAAATACAGGATAATATTTAACAGAAAAGGCTCTTTACATTTAACGCTAAAATTTGTTTATCTCGACTTAGTTAAAAACTTGTAGTACAATTCATAAAATATAATTTAAACAAAATGTCAACGCGATAAAAAGATATTGAAAAATCCTACTACCAGTCCTATTTAATATTATAAATGCGAAAGAATGTGTGTATGTTTGTTACCAGATGGATTAGTATGACGGTACTTTATTAGGTCTTGGAGTAGAACAGACAAACTCATCTCGGAAAAGAGCAGTTCCTCAGGAAACAACTATAAACCATACTTTACGCAGACCTGCGTCTGGCGGGTCGCGGGTATAGGCTAGTACATAATATAATTCATTTTATATCAAAAACCGACTTCAATTCTGATGTATCTTCGAAGTCCAATGTCCAATATCGATAATCGAATGACAGAGTTTATAAATGACACAGTTCTGAGGTAACGAACATAAAAAAATACAATCTAATCGAGAACCTCTTCCTTTTTGAAGTCGGTTTGTAAATACAACAAAAGAAAAATATGATTCGCATGCCCCCCATACGCATTCCAAAACGAGCCGAGTGTGCGGTCAACTCATCTTGAGACACATCCGCAGGGTCCGGACGCACCATTGCTCCACAACAGGCATAGCACTACGGACGCATGCCTGATAAATAAATAAAAGTTTTAATAGTTTTAAATTTCGAACGTTTTACCGCGAAAGACTATATTTTAATGAGAAAAAAGTGACAATCATGGCGAATTTACAAGTGTTAATTTTGTTTTTTGCCGCTGCGATAGCGTCCGGCGCCTCCAACACAAGTAAGTCCTCCACAAGTCTTACGAAGAAAGTAGAAAGACCGGTACTGTTTGTATATGTGTCGATTTCATTTGTTCATTTAATAACCTACTGTCTGTCACCGGTTTTTAATTCGTCGCGGAATATTTCTTTCTTAAATTTCAAGTTCTATAAAAACAAGACTTCATCTTAAATTATTAACATTCATTTAGATTTTCAATTATTAAGTTTTGTTAGTTTAGGCCAAGTTTTTCTTATTTCTTAATAAACATGTCATTTTAGTGTAAATTTGTTAATCAAGAAGTAAACTAAAAAAACAAATGCACAAAAAAACAGTTATATTTATATAAATTATGACCTTTTTTTATGGAACTTTGATGTTAAATTTACATACGACATTTAAATTTAATTTGAATCAAACAAAAATACAAACTGAGACAAACCTCTTTGCCACAACTTCCAACTGATTTAAGCCTCTTAGCTTTTTTACCTTTGTTTAATTTGACCAGACTGGACTCGGGTCAGCTAGTATTTTCATAAATAACAGAAAGACCCATGTAAACATAAACACACGTAAACAAAACAACACAATTCTAATTTAGTTGTCTTTTTTTTAATTATATACCTATTCTTTGTTTTATTAATGAATACCTGTGGCATGTGATGATAAAAAAGTTGAATTCTCACAGCAGCTTGTTGAGGTTATTTTATATGTAGTTGGTTACCGTAGTCTAGACTAAGACTAGAGATAACGTAGAGAGAGTATAGAGATCGGAACCTTATTGATAAAGTTCTAGTTTCTTAATTACCATATCTAAAGACCAGATATCTTTCGGCGGCGTTTCGTATCTTTATTTCAAGAGTATGGCGCAGTGGTTGGGCTATACAGCTAATAACTCACACCGCGGAGGTGGCGGGTTCGACACCCGCTAACTTTTGAACGCAAAATAAAAATGCAAGTATTTATCATGTGTGGATGATATAGGACTATGGTCTATGTATTTGATTGTTAGGCGTAGGTATTTAATAATTTTATTTTATCTTTAGAAAATAAAGAATAATTAAATATATTTCAATATATTTCAATATATTTAAATATGTTTAATGTAATTGATTAATTAATATATTATGTCATTATAATATTATTTACTTATTAAGACCTTGTAAAAAATGTATGTCAAATTGACTTATAACAAATTGTTATTAAGAAATAAATAAATAAATAAATAAATTATATTTCATCTATCAACTAATATGTATACAAGGCTTTATGAATAAAAAATAAAGAAAAACAAAATTATAAGGCAAACACGCCGCGCCGTGTAGATGTCGCCACCGTGCGGCAGGGTTCCCAGAATACTGGAGGCAAAGAAAAAATAAATAAATTAAAAACAAATGATTAAAAAGAATACCTAATATTTTCTTTTTTATCTTGGGCATGCACAATACTTATGTTCAGCCAAGATTTCAACTTTCTTAATACTCTTTCTGACGTGACCTTTTTGCGCCCTATTTCAAGCAAGACCATAGTAGTTTATTTGAAACATTTATTTTATTAATTCAATTCACCCACTTTATAACCAGAAGGCAGCAAGCGAGTTTTTAATAGCAAATTAAAAGCATAGTGCAGAAAACAATCACAGCAATATAATAAGTTAGTATAGGTACATATAGTCTGTAGTACAGTCTCTATAGTGCGTTTCTCAGACTGCGGTCTGATTCGGTCCATCGAGTATCTGTATCAAGTTCATCACTCTTGTGTAACAGTAAAACACGCATAAGCAAATGTGCAGTGTCTGTATATTATTAGAAATAATATTAATAGGGATTTTAAGGCATAATAAAAACGCTTACATATATGTATTTATATTGTCTGCCTTCTAATGACGTATTTCTCCCGAAACATTACACTTTCTATTTATAACTTTGAAATGTTATGGAAATATTCAGTAATTATTATAAATTATATTAATAATTATATATTAATAATAATAACTATTATTATTATAAATATTATTTAATTAAATAAACACAAAAACTTCTTTAAAAACACACAGTAAGCTAAACAAATTAAAAACTAAACTAATAGCAACTAAATTAAAATTAATTTAGCAAATTAAATTTAGTGATTATAATAATATTATCTCAGCTCAGCTCTAATATAAATTATATTAGATATTATATTACATAATATTATAAAATTATATGAGTATTTTCTGTTTTCAAAATTGACTTGCAATATTATTTTTTTTTACGCTTAATAGATCTATGTTTGGCCACTATCTCGCCTGATGTGAAGCGAGCTTTTATATTCAACTGACGACTGTTTTTTCCTCATGACTCTTTGTTGTATTTACTCCTACGTAGCGGTTAGGACGAGGTTATAGCCTAAAATGTTTAAAATTTAGTTCAAAGACTACCTAGAAGGCCTTTGTAGTGTAGTGGTTGAGCAGGTCAGCTCATTTGTCATATACACATTTGTAGGTTGCGGATTCGATTCCCGCTGCGAAACAAATCTTTGTACATCACAAGAAAACTAGAAAGCATTTTTTGTGGTTTTTCTTGGTTTCTTAGATACAGGAAATCTTCCATCGTTCGCTTCCTTTTTTTCTCCTCGTGTGATTGGCCCCTCACGCCTATGCTACGGGTGTATTTAGCATTAAGCTTTGAGTATGTAAGCATTTCACCGAGTCTTTTTTATTTTTTGCATTGTATGTTTATGTAAGTATGTATATTTATTACTATTATAATTATTATTTATGTATGTACATTTTACTCACTTTTTATTCTTTCATATTATATATATATATGTATGTTTATTATATTATTTTAAATGTATAGTCAATTTTTCACTGATCCTATAGCAAAACGGGTATCAGCTGAAAATCAGCGCCGAGTAGTGTACAACTCTTGGCATTTTATGCTGAGCTGAGCCCATTCGGCACATATATTTATTATTTAAGTTTTATTTATAATTTCTTGTTTGTGTGCCGAATAAATGGGCTTTTATTTCTTTCTTTTCTTTTCTTAGATAGGGATCAGAATGTAAGTGTTCGTTGGGGTAACCTAGTTTAAATTATTTAATACAATTATACACATTCTTTATTGTTTTACGATACCTACATGGTACATGATAAATGAAAGCTCTGCCTGTTGCTTTAAATTAAGTTAGTTAAATTTGTATAGCATGTAGGTACATGTAGTTATGTAGAGGTGTTGGAGTGGTAGGCTCTGGCCGTGGTTGTAATACCACCCACTGAACAAAGCCATGCCGTCAAGCGACCTAGTCGTGTCATCATCCCGAATGATGTTCGGTGAACCATCTGGGAGACGGGTCTGAGCAGCCGCTCAACTGCCGTCTCTCTCTAGATGTATGTGCTCCATCTTAGGCCACATCATCGCTTCACATCAGGCGAGATAGTGGCAAACATAGATCTATTAAGCGTAAAAAAAAAGTCTTATGCCTTTTGGTAACGCTGTCGATTGCCTCAATAAATAAATAAATTAAGAAATAAATTATTATTATTATTACTTAGTACCTCTACACGTTATGTTAGTAAGGTTGCATTATCTTCAATTTGTAAAACCTAAGAGCAAATTAGCCGTAAAATGGGAAAGCTGCCGATACTTTCACTTCGAGTACAATTTTTTGCACTTTCTTCGAAATTTTAAAGTAGGTGTACTCAGAAATGACACACATTACAGAGTATTTTCTTGTTCGTGGGATAAAGACAGTGATATTATTAAACTGATAATAACTTAATTATAATATTCGGTTTAAAGAACATTTATTCTCTTTAAGAAAATTACAATTTCGCTTATAAAGAGAACTTATTTTAAACTTATAAATTTAAAACAGTGAGCATGCATTAACTAGGTACTTAAGTCTAAGGAAACTTAAAACATAGGATTCAAGCAGTGCATTAATCATTTGTTTTTAACTATTATTACATTTTTCTATGTTTCTTTATATTAAACCGAATATCTCATTTTTATCCTGTTATTGTAATGTATGTAATATTATAATATTCGATTATGTATTGTATTGCATAATACATTCTAGGTAAGGCAATTATATTTACAAACAAGAATTAAAAATTACAAATTACTAGCTGCGCCCTGCGGTTTCACCCGCGGTTTCCCGCGATAAAAAGTAGCCTATGTGTTAATCCAGGGTATGAGCTATCTCCATACCAAATTTCATCAAAATCCATTTTGTAGTTTTTGCGTGAAAGAGTAACAAACATACATCCATACTTACAAACTTTCGCGTTTATAATATTAGTAGGACAGGAAGGAAGGATAGGATAGGATAGGACAAATTAAAAATACATTAATACACCTAAATAAACAGAAATTAAATGAAATAGCGTTATCTATCAAAACTCATCTAAACTAATCTAATCTAATAAACCACTACTAGTGGGCAACGTTCCCAAAATGCTGGCAGCATTGCCACGCTGAATGGCAATGCTTATCCTTTAAAATTAATGTAATATTTATTTATTTAAATGTATATGTAATAATAATATTATAATTTAATATGTATATTAATTATTGAGACCTTGCCCAGCAGTGGGACAGTATAGATTAGATAAAAAAATGTGTATGTATGTTCATTATATTTTAAAAGTATTGTATGTCTTTAGATTATTAACTATTTTATTAGTATGTATTTTATGTAATTGGTTTATGTAAGTGTACTGAGATATTGAAAACCACCGTCCGTTATTTTGCGTTGTTCCTCTCCCTGCACGGTTGTCTGGAAAAGATCGCTTTAAGCGATAACACCGCCCATTGTTACCCTACAAATAAGCTTTTATTGTTAGTTTTTAAATTATCTGTGTGTTTCAATAAAGAGTGATTTCATTTTTTTTTTCATATGATAATAATAACATACGTGATATCGTAAGGAATTTGCACACGTGATGCCGATGGGTAATAAATAGGCTCAATCTAATCTAGGTAAGTTCTCAAATAATTGGTACCATCAGCCATGAGAACCCCTGCTGGGCAAAGGTCAACTCATATTCGCTTAATGTCATAAAGGGGGCTACACATTGACCACTTAAAATTAGCTCCCCTTCTGATGCTATGGTGTTGTGTTCTTTAGCGCTCAGGTCTTTGACCAAAGTACAGTAAGATGCTTTCCATCATAAAGAGCCGGTTTGCTTGCCCAATCAGTAAATAATCATAATCATAATAATCATAATCATTTTTACTAATACGAGAATAGAATTAATACGAGATCACAGAAGAAATAGACGAGTGTTAATCAGTTACTTGATCTTCTACCTCCCCCGGGAGGGGTAGGGGGGCTCACGGGGTGGTCCTCTACCTAGGAGTAAACGCTTCTACCCCCGGGGAACTGGCAGGCCGATGGTGTCTGCTCCGCTAGTCGGTGTGCCTCTCAGCGGCTCTGTATTGGGCCTCTTTCTGGTGTGGTGGTCGCTGTCACCTCTGCCCTCTTCTAGTTGAATGTTGTTACTACAGATGATTATAGTTGACGAATATACACGCTCAAAAGTTAAAAGGCTTCATGATTAAGTCAATCATTCGTGGTATCATGATAACTCTGTTTTTTTTGCGACGTCTTCCATAAACATGCAGCTCGTTCACCTGATGGTAAGCAAAACGCCTGCCAATAACAGTTGCAGTACCACCCACAAGTTTGTTTTGCCAAATCCTGGGCGGCACTACACACCCTGAGACAATTAGCTCTTATGTCTCATAATGCTCAGTAATTTCGCTGGCTACAATGCCCTTCAAACCGGAACACAGTAATACATACGCAATACTGTTTAGCGGCAGAATAACTAGCAAAGCGGTAGTACCTACCTAACCAGACGGACTCTCGCATACGAGAATCCTACCACCAGTAACTTGTTTTGATTGAAAGGCATTTAACCCTGATGATGGAAAGCTCTCGGTTTCTAAGAAATATCGGGTAGCAGTCAAGTTTATATAATTTCCTGGTCGAAATAAAACGACCTACTCGTAGCTTAATAAATCACCTGTGTATCCGCAGACAAAGGTGTCGTGTACTGAACTAGCAGTGTTTATTACATAAATCGGCAGTTACGCGGAAGAGCCGGGAAGTATATTGCAGCGTTGCGTTGGGTAACATGACGCGTCTTGCATTGGACTGATAACATGCAATTTGTGGAAATGTTGCCATTAGCGGTAACTATTAGTAGTAGTAGGAGCGAGTGTAGCTCAGTGGGGCTCAGTGGTCGCACGTGCGACTTTCGATCCGACGCACCGAGTTAGACTCCCGCTCCACTGTCTTTGTTAAATTAACACTCGTTTTAAAAACGGTGAAAGAAAACATCGTAAGGAAACCGGCATGCCTAGAGTTAATCACAAAATTCAAAGACATGTGACATCCACCAACCCGCACTGGGCCAGCGCAGCTCTTTATCAAGGAATCCCGTGTCTCGTGGGTGTGGATGCTTGCGCACTACTGCTTGGAGGCAGAATAACTGGCAAAGCGGTGGTACGTACCCAGATGGCCTTCCGTATACGAGAGACCTACCACGAGTAAAAAACTATACAGTCAGACTATTTTAAGCACTGTAAACTCTGTGAATTACGCATACCAAGTTGGTATACAGTTAATTCTAATAACATTGGTATAGCAATTCTCATAACAAGAAATGGTATACAAGTAGGCAATTATTTCGAGGAACAGCCAATAGACAAATTGAACGAGCGCCATAGCACAGTACCATACTCTCGGCTTTGGTTATACGTTCGCAGTTAACTGTACTAAAATTAACATTGTATCACTATTTCCGGATATAAATTTTCGCAAATGTTCTCATTACAATAATAATGTACACCTCATTGAATAATATATAATATTGACGATGATGGTAATTGTCATGTAACAAGACATGCGTCAAATAACAAATGTCAAATGTCAGTCACAATGTAAGAATTTAAGACAAAATGACGGTATGACCCTGATCCCCTGGAAGTTGGGGCGGCCTCTAGTGTGGGACGCTACTTGCGTGGATACTATGGCGCCGTCACATCTTCCGGAGACGCAGAATAGGGCTGGCGCGGCGGCTAATTCAGCCGAGCAGCTCAAGCGGCGGAAATATGCTAACCTCGGTAGCGGTTACATATTTGAGCCGTTTGGTGTGGAGACTTTGGGTCCGTGAGCTCATCGTATTTTCAAAAGTCTGTCAGAGCGCCTGATCGATGCGACGCGTGACCAAAATGCTGAGACTTATTTGGCTCAACGTATCAGTATTGCAATCCAACGGGGCAATACTGCCAGCATCTTGGGTACGCTGCCAACTGGTAGTGGGTTGGAGCATTTGAGCTACCTATAGGCCTTTAATGGTCTATGGGTTGTCCAATTGCTTCTCCTTGTATGTAGTTAGTTTAGTTTTAGTAAGTAGAGTGTAGTTTGTTTTGAGTAAAAAGGCATTCGCCCGTACGAAAAAAAAAAGAAAAAAAAAGACAAAATGTCATTGAGGTCTTACACTATTCCTCAATGCAAAATGTGTTCTTCCTCTGAGCAAAATTAATATTTCTTTTATTTTGCTAGAACATCACGGTAAAGATAAGTCATATCAATTGACGTCAAATGGCACATTCATAGACAAAATTTTAAGCATTTTCTTCAACTGCGGAGTCGTTATGCGAGGCCAAAGTCACATGTCAAATTCTGACCTTATTTTTTCAAAAGGATGAATATATACCTAAACACAATATAGTAAGATAATTCGATATGCATGACATGTAAGTACAAATACAACTACGTCCGTAAGTACCTAAGTACCTTGTTATAACCTAACATGTGTTGTAACGCTCGACATTATCATTGAAAGCTATGACAATGTTTTGACAACAAAAGCACCGACAGACCGTTTTACATTTTATGACGACATGCATTTTCAAGTATTATGTAGATCTTTTATGTACCTATTTAATGGTAAAGTACTAGGTAAAACCTATGTATTATTATATGCTACTACAACTTTGTGTTGTCCCTGAGATATCGTAAAAGCACAGTAGGTATTTGGATTGTACTGTGATAATACTGTGATAGAAGGCAATTCTCGCTGAGTTGTATCTCTACGTTTTATTTTCCTCGACGCAAAAAGGAGGGGTGTTATAAGTTTGATTGACCACTATGTGTGTGTGTCTGTGTGTGGCACCGTAGCTCTTTAACGAGTAAACCGATTGGGATGCGGTTTTTTTTCAGCAGCAGGTTTTCTAGCGGTGGTTCTTAGAAAATCTTCAGTTTTTTCAAAATCGGTTTAGCCGTTTTTTACTTTTTATAGGTTGTTTGTGTAGGGAGTATTTTAAATATTAGTTTACTGAAATTCGCTTATTTATTTTCATGTCATAAACAAATCGTGTTTTCACAAGGCGAAAAAAAAGCGTAGCGTAAGTTTATGTAGCTAAGTGACAATACGAGCAAGTCGTTCAACGGATGAAAACGAACACGCCTGCCCATGCCCAAAAACAGGGCCCGATTCACTAACGACATCTCTATGACGCATTCATATATGACGCGTCATAGAGAATACGAATTTCGCAGATTTCGTTTATTAATGAAGGAATCGACGTTTCCTCGAAGCAATGAATCGCCAAGTTGTCATAGTGAATTAGGGCCCAGTACGCTCTTCAAACCGGGAACACACTAATATTTTCACACTAAGTACGTCATGTCAGTTGAATAACAACAACTAACAACAACGGTTTGTATCTAACAACGGTGTGATATTCCAAAGACACACAGTTATATCTATTGAAGGAATAAATAATATCTAAAAACAATTATTTTTCAGTCTTTGTTACTCTATTGATGGATTCAGATTATTGCACCAAAATATAATAATCTTCACTTTAGACCACTTATTCTCAACCTCAGACAAACCGGGACCGTTTATTAAAAGTTTAACTTCATGCAATGACATAATTCTAGACCCAAGATATTGGGGTCAAAATCTACAGTAGCAGCGTCTGTGTAACCTTAGTCTAGTAGCCAGGTGGAGACTAAATGCCATCTTGGAGGCTAATAGCCATGTCGAGGGCTAATGCTAATCACCATGTCCGTTTAATCAGCTGTTATTACTTCTGCTCATAGCCTTCGGGGGACTTGTTTGGCTAAACCAATTAAGTATTCTGTGGCTAAACCTAGCTCTACATACATTATTCCAATCACGGTATTATTTTTATCATAAAATTAATTGATCAAATTGTATTTTCGAGCAAAAATTTAAAATTTTATTATAGAATAGAATAGAATAGAAAAACTCTTTATTGTATACCAATTTAAAGAAATAGACAATAACACAGTTAATAATAATTATTATAATGACTGATATAATAAAATAGCTGTAGAAATTCTTTATATAATCGTATCTTCGATAAGATTTTATCGATTAACCGTGAACATAAAATCACAAGCTCACACAAAGAAAAACAAAACAACAACTTTCGACCTATACCGTTGGCTGGCTCTCAAACATTTCGTGCCAGTCAGCACACAAAGCATAATCAGACCACTCGCGCTTTTAAAAGCAAAACAACTCGATTCGAAACTGGTATCGATGCGCCACATAGCGTTAACAGTACAGTACAACATAATAACAGTAAAACGTTTTTGCAAGATCGGGTCGAGTTCGCGTTCTTGCGGACAAGGTCCCGGGTCGTCGACCCCGCAGGTGCATTGAGAACTAGTTGGTTAATGAAATTAATTGTCTTAGTACTGGCCAAGTGGATGCATTCTTGATACCCTATACCATATTCCTGCATACATATAATAAGGCTATACTAACTGAATATGCAAAAGTTATTAGAAAGTGCAAGTAGGCCTTATCTTAATAGGCACACGGCGCCACAGATTAATAATAGTAATTGAAGAAGTTGACTAGAAAAGCTAGGAGGTACTGTATACGTTTAGTGTAGCAGATGTCCATGAATGACGGTTACCGCTTTCCATTAGGCGGGCCATCTATGCGTCTAGCCGTTGTCAGCCATCCCAATAACAAGTGTATATAAAAAAAACCTCCGATAAATATTTAATATTTTAAACAGCTGCATGGGCTGGACAGGTTTTAATCATATTCAGCTATAAAAAAGAACCACCAAACTACCTTTCAATAAAAAAAATCGCATTGAAGTCGGTGCATCAGTTTGACGCTATACGAAACCACAAACTTATAAAACTCCTTTTTTACGTCAGGGGTTGTTAAAGGAGTGATATCTTATAACATATAACCATTCTAGTATTTAGAATCAATATTAGATTTTGAATTAAAAATAAGGCATAGTTACCGATTTATATTTTATCTAAAACAAATCTGTCATATTTCACCGACGCTTTCTTTCTTGAGCCAATATCGGTTGCTAAATGTTCATAAAATATACATTATGATTCATACTTCACATGCTGTCACTCACATTCTTAAGTACATAGATGTCGCTGTCCCAATCAATAATATCTTTGTATCAAAACAATGGATAAATTAATCATCGGAATTCGAGGTCTTCCTTGTTACTCACTATCTTTACCGGTATCACAGAATACTGTGCTTATGTTCAATTCCAAATGATATAATGTCTGGCAAATTGCTATACCTCGTGAACTCGAAACGAAACCTTACAACTTTCTTTTCTAAATAGTTTAAAACTAAGTCTCGTCCTCATTTCTGTTACTTCGCTTACTTCTTTTAAAATACGGAACGGATTTTGAAACGGTTTTTACTGTCATTTAGATATTTTTTTACGGAAGGTTAATGAAATGGTCATGTTTTTGTTTTTTTATGTACATCATCATCATCATCAGCCCGTAGTCGTCCACTGCTGGACATAGGCCTCTCCTAATGAACGCCACTGAGCCCGGTCTTCGGCTCTTCTCATCCAGTTTTTTCCGGCCACCTTTCGCAGGTCGCGGTCGTCACTCCATCTGGCATCTTTATCTATCCATTTTTATGTACAAGACATTCTTTAAGTTTTGGTTTAGTAATGATAATGATTCATAATTTGATAATCATACCGTCAAAAAATGACACCACATCAGTAAATTGCATCCGTGCGAAGCCGGGGCGGGCAGTAAGTAAATAATATAAGTTTTTTTGTTAATGCTTGTCTTGAAAAAAATATTTTTCTACTCTTTATTCAGGGAAATCACTGCCTGGTGTAACCGCGGGGCTCACCTATAATCACTCATAATAATATGGCCTTAATAACTCACTAAAACCTGTGCTAAAACTTAAAACGACTTATGTAGGTACGTCGGATGCCCAGTCTAGTAAACCTTGACCCTTACTGTTCTGCTGTCATTGTTTTCTTTTCACTGTCCGTTGCTAGCTACCGTCTATAAGCGCACTACCGTTAGAGCGCCGACATGCATACCAATGGTCGAACGGTAGGTGCTAACTGAATTAGGCATGAACAGCTGATTCGATTCCATATTGTTGAGCACGTGATGACTATCACTGGAAAAGTTTGTTTTATACCTTCTACTATGAGCCTTTTTATTTTAAAATGGTAGTAGGTAGGTTTAATGTCTTTTATGGAGTCTATTTCTGACTAAATTGCCGTATTTTTAGTACATATAGGCAATTATTGTGCATTACCTTTTTTCGTTCTTAGAGACCTTGATTGTAATGTATAAAAAAAATCAAAAAATATTGTTTCAATAATAATTCTTTCATTCTTAATATTTTTTTCAAGACAAGCATTAACAAAAAAACTTATATTATTTACTTACTGCCCGCCCCGGCTTCGCACGGATGCAATTTACTGATGTGGTGTCAGGGCGACAACAAATCCCTTACGGCCAAAGTGAAACAAAATATATTGAAGGACGATTTCACTTATCCGTCTGACGATGGTTCGCCAAAAACTTGTAACTCGCTTTATCAGGCTGTTCAGTCAAAGGTTTTTGAAGGAGATCTCAGGGGCGCCGCACGCCTACTCACCTCAGACTGCGTTTTCGCTCCGTCGGACGGGAATACAATAGCCGCCCTCAAGGACAAACATCCCGCACCATCCCGTCCACCGCAGCCAAATCTTCTTCCAGCTCCCGACTCGCAAACACCTTGCCTCGCCGTTAAAGTGGATGAGGTGGCGGAGGCCCTGAATTCTTTTCCCCATGGGTCAGCACCCGGCCTCGACGGGTTGCGTCCGGAACACTTAAAGGAGCTCGTATCTCCCTCAGCGGGGGATAATGGCCCGAGACTGCTGTCGTCTCTGTGGAAACTCTGCAACTTTTTGCTGGAGGGTAAATTAAATCCACTAGTATGTCCCTTCCTGTACGGGGGGTCACTGTGTGCACTCCAAAAAAAGGACGGCGGTATCCGACCAATTGCTGTAGGCAACACCTTACGGCGCCTGGTGGCCAAGCTTTGTTGCCGAGCAGTCAAGGCGAGTATGGCGGCACATCTTCAGCCTCACCAGCTCGATTTCGGCACACCCCTGGGGTGCGAAGCGGCAATTCATGCTACCCGGGCGTTTGTCATGCGGGAGGATAGGGATGACATTCTCCTTAAATTGGACATCCGGAATGCATTCAATAGCATTGACAGGGAGACAATATTGGCAGAAGTCCGGGCTTTAACCCCGTCGATCTTCCCATTCCTCAATCAACGTTACTCGGCCCCAAGCAATCTAACATTCAATAACGAATGTATACTATCACAAGTTGGGGCCCAGCAAGGGGACCCTTTAGGCCCTCTGATCTTTAGTTTAGCCATACACAAAGCCATCACCTCCCTTGAATCCCCACTCAATATATGGTATTTAGACGATGACACTATCGGTGGAAACCCAGAGACAGTGGAGAGAGACGTCAGGGCCCTGTTCCCAGCCTTTAAAGAGTTGGGGTTAGAGGTTAATTCCGGGAAGTGTGAATTCTTCGCCTGCAGCTCGGTGGCTGCGGAATCGGGGCCTAGGTTTTCGTCACTGATCCCAGGACTTAGGATCGTGGATCGGCATACGCTGAACCTGTTAGGTGCCCCCATTTTTGGTGAAGATATACCAGAGAGCATGCACTCTAAAACTCAGATTCTTTCTTCTCTGGGTGGTCATTTTAAGAACTTACCTGCGCATGTTTCGCTGACACTTCTCAGGTGCTGCTTTGCTATGCCCAAAATAACCTACGTTGTGAGGACGGCTCCAACGTGGAAGTACCCCGACGAAGTGCTTAACTTCGACAAAACGTTAAAGGGGTTATTGGAAGAGACCCTAAATGTCTCCCTCAACGAATCCCAATGGTGCCAAGCAAGCTTACCGGTGCGTCATGGGGGTTTGGGAGTGCGCCGGCTGCAGGAGATTGGCCCCGCCGCTTTCTTGTCCTCTTCGTCAGGTGTTGCGGAGCTTGTTGCTCACATTATGTCTAGCAATGGTGACATGGTCCGCATCCCTTTCGCCGATGAGGCCCTCAGCGTCTGGTCTTCTCTCAGCTCAGGAGCTAACCCTTCCGAAAAGCCAACGACGCAGAGAGGTTGGGATGACATCGTCGCAAAAAAAATCTTTTGTCAGTTGTGGGACGACAGCGTGGGCATACATTCAGCTCGCTTGAATGCAGCCGCTAGGCCGGAGGCCGGGGCTTGGATGCATGCCTTGCCGTCTCCTCAGATGGGTACGCTCCTCGACGACGACTCTCTTCGTGTGGCCGTAGGTCTGCGGCTTGGGTGCGCCTTGTGCGAACCTCATGCGTATGTTTGTGGTGCGTGGGTCGACGCGTACGGCCACCATGGTTTGAGTTGCATCAAGTGCGCGGGACGGAGGCCCCGACATCATGCTCTGAACGAAATTCTTAGGCGAGCCCTGGTTGATGCAGAAGTTCCCTGCATATTAGAGCCTCCTGGTCTGTCTCGATCCGACGGCAAACGCCCTGACGGCCTTACGCTGATTCCCTGGCAGAGAGGACGCTGCTTGGTGTGGGATGCTACTTGCGTGAGCACCTTCGCCACGTGCCATCTGTCCGCTTCTCAGCAAGTAGCCGGTGCGGGAGCTGAGGCGGCAGCAAAGGCAAAACGCCGCAAATACGCAGGTCTGGAATCGGCGTACGAGTTCGTCCCGTTTGCCGTCGAAACTGCGGGCTCGTGGGGGTCTGATGCCAGGAAGTTCGTGGCCGAGTTAGGGCGTCGGCTAAAGGAGAGAGGTCGGGACCCGCGGTCGGGACATTTTTTAGCCCAACGCATCTCGCTAGCGATCCAGCGGGGAAATGCCGCCAGTTTGATGGGCACTTTTAGAAGCGGGGTCGATCGCGATGGACTCCTTATTTAGTTTCTAAGTTTTTGACTCGCGCGTGCCTATGTACGTTCTTTTTATGTAAAATTTGTCTGACCATTATAATATAAATAAAGTTTCATTGCTTTATTTTACAAAAAAAAAACAAATCTCAGGAATTAACTTACAAACTATAGTACAACGGACAGACTTATCGCTAAAAGCGAATCTCTTCCTGTCAACCTTTGGACGGAAAGAACTAACGGAGTGAGAGAGGTCGGCGGTGTAAAAAAATAAAAATAGTTAAAGAAAGAAATCATCACTTGAACTATAATCACTATTATGGATAGACTTATACTTACATACATATACCTTACACATTTATGTCATTACGAATAAGCCTACAAAATATAATTAATTTTTAGAAAAAAACAAAAACCGACTTCAAAGGTAAACTTATATTTTTTGTATTTGTAATTTTTTTACAATAAAGATGTATATGGGACCACCTCTGAAGTATGACCTACCAAACAAAGAATCATCAAAATCAATTCATAATTGGCGGAGTAATCGCGTAACAAACATACAAAAACCATACCGTCGAATTGAAAACCTCGTACTTTTTTGAAGTCGGTGGAAAACTAATTCTTATAATTAGTTTTACTACTTTACTAAGCAGTTACATTTGTTCCCGAGTGGTCCCGAGCGCAGCTATTGTTGTGATATTTATTCAAATAATATACTATTATATAAAATGTTATAAGTAAGCTGAAGAGAAATGCGACACCCAAGACAAACTATTAAGGTTTAAAAGGTGTTAGTTAGAGATATTGTAAAATTGGTATAAATAAATAAATATTTTTATACACAGAAATCTTTGGAGGGCGGTGTTCCAGACAAGACCCTAATGTGGACTCATGTTTGCTGCGCAGCTTCAACTCTCTGCTGGAGTATTTAAAGGGCGGAGCGCCAGAATTTGGAATAGAAGAGGTATAATAGATCTTTTGAGTAAAAAACTGACTTCTTGTGTGTAAGAGGAGTGACAAATAAGCAGAACGACAGCTTAATTGAAACTGGTCGCCATTTATTTATTCTTTATTGACTTGCCTTTGACCACTATCTCACCTGATGGTAAGCGACGATGTGACCAAGATAGTACATGTTCACTCGTGACTTGAAAACTCCTAGATTGTAACTATTATTTCAATGGAAGAGACGACTGATTTTGTAATAATAGATTTTCTAGAAATGCCTGAGGAAAATTGACCTTAAATATTATTTAAATAATAATAATAATTTATTCTTGGTACAAAAAAACTTAATTTTAGAGCACTCGGTGAGTGCTTAATGTTTACAAATAGGGTAGGTGTAATAATTAAGCTATTTTAGGTCCACTAGTGCGAAATGGAAAATGGAAATGGTCGTAATAGTTCGTGTTGGTCGTATTGCTGGATTGGAACTTGGCCGAGGAGAACAAGTTTATTAAGTCCTTTACCTACTGATTATCAACAACATTGACACTATAATAAACACGTTCCACATCGGCAAATGATTATATAAGCCCAATAATTAACTCTATGTACATATTTGCAATTCGTCCATCTATCCCTTGCCCTCTAGGTACATATATGCAAAACAGAGCCCTAAGGTTGTACAACATATGGGCCCTATCGCACAGTCGATGGCGATGTGAACGCGGCGATCCATAAATCGGCAATCGCCAGAAGAAAATCTATGCAGCTCCAAACGAATCCCAAAAAATCAATTCTAATGAAAATGTATCGCATCTAATCATAGAAAATATTTGATTTAGAAACGGGGTTGTTTAAATTTTGATTAGTTTAAAAACGTACATAGAAAATATGTTTGAGATCCTAATTACTCCCAATCTTTGATTGTAAAAAACATCAAAATGTGCCTTTTCTTTTGTTTTTTTTTTTGAAGCTCTAGGACTCTAGTACTTTGTCTTATTTATTCATCGAAGTACAAGGCTAGCATAAATCTCAAGGTAACCTTTCCTCTGGAACGTCAGCGGAACCAATGACCCCAATGATCAGTTAGTTTGTTTTTATTTTTCCACTTCATCAAAAACAACGATTGTCGAGTCCAAGTCACTTGGACTTGGACTCGACAATCGTTGTTTTAGTATTAAAGTATGAACACGATAGATAACTTTATAACATTATATTGTCTTTACACTTCCAGTCGGAGCCGATCGTGATCGATGAGCTGTCGATTGCTTTGGGCGGCGGGCCCGATGGTTACAGAGCCACCTTCAAGGACATCCACGCGCTGGGAGCATCAAACATGACCATCACTAATGTCAGGTGAGCACATCACTATCAATACAATACAATACAATTACACTTTATTGCATATCACAAACACAATTACATGAACAAAGATAAACCTTAACCAAAGTAATAGGTAGGTACAATTGGCGGTCTTATCGCATAAAGCAATCTCTTACAGACAACCTGGATGGATCATCATCATTATCTTACTAATTGCTATATAAATCTATCATTTACCCATCACTTTACCACAGCTGGAAAATCGGTAATGTATCTATGAATTAACTAGCCGTTACCCGCGACTCCGTCCGCCTAAAATTCGTTTTATAATTGCTTCCTAGAGAATTGTTGGTTTTCCCAGAATGAAAAGTGCCCCACGTCCTAAAATATCTACCTATATAACATATTTCGTCGTTCAAACCCATACAGTGGTCATGGAGTTATGTGGTAACAAACAAACACACATGCATGTATATTTTTATATATATTAAAACAAAATATTACAAGCTTTTATTTCACTTGCAATGTATGTATGTATGTATGTTTGTATGTAACTATGTTTGTTCGGGTAGAATCTTGCAAGCTGAATCAGAAACACTTCCTCTTTGCCCTACGAAATTTGGCATACCTACTTGTCAAAGTCCGATGACAATAAATATTATGGTGACAGCCAGCTGATCTGATGATGGAGACGGAAGGTGGGCAATGGAACTCTTTGACGGATAATTGTAAACTACTAGTGTTTGGGCTCATTTTAATCGGCTCGCAATTTCGATTACGGATTTGTTAAAAGCTTGTCTTCAAAAATATGTTATTCAGCAAAAAAATATTTTGTTCTTATGAGTATCACTGTAATATTTGTATTACGTTTAGTACATAGGTATACTTTGTTTTTTTACTGCTACTTGGCTTGCGTTTGACCACTTTGTCACCTGATGGTAAGCGACGATGCGGTCAACGATCTAGCACGCTTGTCAAGATATTATGGAAAGTTAATTGTTGCAGTTACATTGTCTTACATAAGAGAAAAATACCTAACTGCAACAAAAAGGGCGTTTAGATTACCTGATAATTAATAAATTAAACTCAATTCTATTGTGCTTTACGAGTTTTAATTACCGTGATTATTTGTCTAGGAAGCTGGGCGCTAATTATGCTTAATTAGGTATGATAGGACAGTGTGTACTTTAAAGTAAGTAATCATCAGTCCACAAAAATAGTTCGAGATTGTTCCTTGTTTTTACGGAAAATCCTATTTCTATATTTACGACGTTTTTATTAAGTCACTTACTTGTTTGTCTGTCTGTTTGCCGATTAGCTATCCGGCTGAAACTTTCAGGGTAGCTCACAACTCGATGACTATGCATTCTAAATCCATAAAAACGTGACTTTAAATATTTTTTTAATCGGTTACGGATTCTGGTTACTTATAATATATGTACTCTTCTTTTGCACGAAAATTTTTCATTTGGTGCAAAAAAACACCAATAAAAAATAAAAAAAACACATTGTAACGTTAAGTTCTGAGTAGATAAGATAGCAATAAGTAGATGACTTAAACTCGAATATACGCAGAGCTCGTACTCTTCATTTTAAAACTACTACAAAATAATCAAGGTAAACCTTCGACATAAACCAACCCCATCCACTAAAATGTTAAATTTGGATTGTTCCCACATGGTTCCCGCTAGCCTGTGCCTCAGGCCAAACAACCGGTAAAATTTTATAGCCCCTAAACATCGGAATGCAAGGAAATGAACATTCACCATCTGACCTCAACGTATTCCAAGCACGTCTGTTGACGCACGGTGTTAGGATGCATTGTCCGATGCCCACTTACACTTTACGGGGGTCAAGAGACAAAGACCAGGGAACAAAGTTGTTCGGTACTTACAGATGCATGTTCGGCATGAATCAGGTTTTGTTTGAGAGTGCAAATAATGACTTGGGTAACCCTTTGTGCCGCCGAAACACGTATCTGAATTATGAATCAGTTTTGAATTTATAATTTCTAACCTCCGACGTAAAAAAGAGGGTTATAAGTTGTCCACTGTGTCTCTGTCTGTGGCACCGTAGCTATTAAACGGGTGAAAAGATTTGGATGCGGTTTTTTTTATTTGAAAGCAGGTTTTCTAGCGGTGGTTCTTAGACATGTTTTAACGTGTCGGGGGATTTTAATATTTTTTATGTATTGTTATAATTAACTCATGTGATGAAAGCCATGTAGTGACGTTATTACGTAAGAGCACAGAGATAATCATAATTTCCCCGCTTATACTCAACACCTGAGGGGACGCCGGACGGTGCCATCCTATTTGTTGGGAATCCTATCCATTTTTCGATATTCATCTTTAATGAACAGGATGACTCGATTATCCTTTTTTGTGCAAACGTCGAAGGTGTGACACACCCTGAGTTGGTCAGAAATACAATCTGTGTTTGTTCAAATCAAGAGTGAACCTTAGGTACTGGGTAAGCGTGCTGTATGGTTTATTATTTATGCTATTTTATTTCGAACACATCGTCGTTTCCCATCAGGTGAGATCGTGGTCAAACGCTGACCCAGTCCAACGTAAAAAAAGATACACATTATCCACGCCTCTGCACTGTAGGTATGAAGCTACAAGTACATAGCCGGACACCGACGGTGGGTCGCGCGTCGTTACACGTGTCGCGTCAGAAGAGATAAGAGCTTCGCGATATAAAGAGAGGTTCTCTTTAGGTTAATATGACTGGTAGGTACGCAGCGCTACGCGAGCTGAATTGAATTTTGTTGCGTCATAGCAAGAGTCGCTATTTGTTTAAATTTCTTTGCGGAGTGATGCTTCTGTCCCTTAATATTCTGTGCTTTAACATAAGCGTGGAATAAAAACCTGGGTCCAATATTATTTGGTAGGTACATTTTTGCGCATGACTCAGGCACTTTTGTTTAACAAAGCCAATAAAGTGTGCAAATAGTCTGCGTTCTCTGTGTTTCCCATGTTTGATAAGCAATCGGTTCAAAATATGTTTTATTTGATATCCTTCGTCATAGCAAGTGACGAAGCTGTTTTAAAATCGACATGATTAGGTATTTCATCAATACAATTAGACGCATTAAAAATGCAATGCTCAAGCAATATTTAGTTATGGCTAGTGCCTATCTTTTACCTAATTAAACTCAATCAATCAATCAATAAAATCTTTTTACAAGAATACATTATTATTTACAATTATTTGCAGGTTTTACATTATTAATGCACAGTATTCAGCCTGTAAGCAAGCATGCAAATATTTAAATATAAACATTTAATTCATACATCAACGTCAACTTATTAAAATTAATTATATTAGTCATCTTTATAAGCAAACAAAAACTCTTTATTTCAGGCCATATTAAAGTGCAACAAAATAAAATAAACAGAGGCCCATAGAATATATAATATATTCTATGGGCCTCTGTTAATTTTACCTTACATACAGACAGAAATATTACACAAAGTTACCATACACACTACTTCACAGGGTTAAAAAATAATGCTTCGTTCATAAGCTAGTAAATGCGCAAGTTACTCCAAACATTTTGATAACATACATAAAGCGAGTCGCTATCACGAGCGAGTCAGCTAGTAGCTGACATGCCCTGAAATGGACATCCCCGAAAGAATGACCTAAATAACAATATCTTTTCACAAAGATGAAGATGTCGCAGCCAACTACCTTAATTCGCCGTTCAATCAGAAGGTTTAAGGCAAATTACAACACAACTTCAAATATTTACACAACTAATTCCAACTTTCTCTCGGCAAACTAAAATAATGAGTGCTTCAATAGTTAGGTATAAGTATACCTACCATCTTCCGCCGCTTGGTTTTATAGACCTACTTTCTGCAGATATGACTTGCAAGTGCATGTGGGCATAAACCCAATTAAATACAGTAAAAAAATTGCCTATGTAATTTAAATGAAATTTTCAAATCTAACTACAATAGGTATATTTGCAAGCCTTATTTTCTCTACTGATTTTGATCATATTCAAAATTAAATTTGCCCTTATTTTCTAATTGATGTGAAAATAAAATGAAATTTATATGAACTTCATGCGTGCTGCATAATTTCCAGGTCTGACCTGGAGACCCACCAGTTCCAGCTGACCCTGTTCGGCCCCCACATCAGCGCCCGCGCACGCTACCGCTCCTCTGGAGTGCTGCTCCTCGTAAGAGCTTCTGGCGGTGGAGACTACTGGGGAGAATATGGTAAGTCACATATAAGTAGCCTAAATAACATCTATAACACCAGACCCAGCATCCACCCCGATGCACGCTAGTCAAATAATATACAATACAATACAATCACGTTTTATTGAATACCAAACACACAGGAAAAACAATAGTTATCAAAGGTAATAAACAGTGGGTACAATGGTGCCTTATTGCTATGCGCAATTTCTTACAGGCAACCTTTGGATGGACAGGATATATTTATTTTATTATTATTTGTGGGAGCGTAAATAAAAATAGCTCTTAAATAATCATAACTTATTTTATTTATTATAAAGTAACCAACATAAATAGCATTTCTTATAATTAACTTATTTATTTAATAGGCAATATACTAACTTATTTACTAAAAGTAAAATATATGTTTTATAACTATAATTTATATAACTATTTACGTAACTATAAATTATACTAATTATTTAACTACAAATTATATACTAATTATAACTAAAATATAATCAAACAATAGTAACAATAAATAGTAAAATTATCATACCTGACAGTTCAGAGCACCAGGTTGTGCCGTGTCCGCGACTGGACAACTTCTGATCTGTCGATAACTTGCGCGGCCTTTTTATATCAAAACCGGACTCGTCAATGGCGGGAAAGCAAACTAGTCAATTGCACGACTTTTAAAACGGAAGTTAACCATAGAGAATAAATGTATCAAAGACTAAAAATACCACAGATTACAAATACAACCATAGATAATTTAAAATAATACCATAGACTAAAAATATAACCACAAACAAAAATAATTGAAATTTATCTTCCACACGGCCATTCTGACGAGCAGCCTTTGGCTCGCGAAAAACAAAGATTTTCGATACAGATCATTTAAACAATATATAATAACTAGTATTTCGCGGCGTGCGCGAGCTGCTAAAGCAGCTCGCGTGGGGGGGTGGCTGCTGTTTTTTTTTAAAGCTTCCTATCGATTATGGTTCTAAAGTTTTGTTTACCTTTTTTGTTCTGAAAACAAACTTTTGTATGGCGGCCATCTTGAAAAAAAGCTGGATTTCAAGTGATTGTGTGGCGTGCGCGAGCTGCTAAAGCAGCTCGCGTGGGGGGGTGTTTTGCTTATTAATAAAAGCTCCCTATCAATTACGGTTCTAAAGTTATTTAAGTTCAGTTGTTTTAAAAAAAAGACTTTTGTATGGCGGCCATCTTGGAAAATGGCGGAATCCAAGTGATTTTGTGGCGTGCGCGAGCTGCTAAAGCAGCTCGCGTGGGGGGGTGTTGCTTTTTTTTATAGACGCTTCCTATCGACTACGGTTCAAAAGTTTTGTTTGGCTTATTTTTCCGGAAAAAAAACTTTTGTATGGCGGCCATCTTGAAAAATGGCGGAATCCAACCCAGAAAACCCCCCGATGCAAAAAACCCAGAAAACCCCCCGATGCAAAATTTCAGTCGGATCGGAGCAACTTTCAAAATTGCCGCCATTTTTTTTTCTTTTTTTTTAATTTTTCCAACTTTTCCAAATTTCCCCCATCGCCCTCTATGACATTTGGTCGAGCACCCTATACCTATCTCTAACCATTCAAAATTTATTTACATTTTTATTTTGTATGGCGGCCATGTTTTTTTGTATGGCGGCCATCTTTTTTTTCAAATTTTCAAAAATGGCCCAGGTTTTGGGGCATATTTAGTTCAAGCGGTACCCCCATCCGATTTATAGTTTCCGAGATCCCCTGAGCAGTTCCATCAAGGAAACCACTTTCTGGTGATTTCGGATTTTTCTGGTTGGTTTCAAAACACCCTCTATCCAACGGTACCAAACACTCCCCCCCACCATATCGGCAAGTACCACTTCTATTTCTGTCAATTATATGTCAGTCAGTCAGTGGTCTTTCAGTTATATATATTATAACTAGTATTTCGCCGCGTGCGCGAGCTGCTAAAGCAGCTCGCGTGGGGGGGTGGCTGCTGTTTTTTTTTAAAAGCTTCCTATCGATTACGGTTCTAAAGTTTTGTTTACCCTTTTTGTTTTGAAATCAAACTTTTGTATGGTGGCCATATTGGAAAATGGCGCAATCCAAGTGATTTTGTGGCGTGCGCGAGCTGCTAAAGCAGCTCGCGTGGGGTGGTGTTGTTTTTTTTTTATAGAAGCTCCCTATCGATTACGGTTTTAGAGTTATTCTCTTTGTTCGGAAAAAAATCTTTTGTATGGCGGCCATCTTGAAAAATGGCGGAATCCAAATTATTTTTTCATAATCGTAATCTACGAACCCAAAAACCCCCCGATGCAAAATTTCAGTCGAATCAGAGCATTTTTCAAAATGGCCGCCATTTTTCTTTCTTTTTTTTTAATTTTTCCAACTTTTCTTAATTTCCTCCAACGGCCTCTATGATATTTGGTCGAGCACCCTATACCTATCTCTAACCGTTTAAAAGTTATTTGCATATTATTTTCACCTATTTTGTCATGAAAAAAAACGTTTGTATGGCAGCCATCTTGAAAAATGGTGGAATCCAAATTTTTTTTTCATTATCGTAATCTACGACCCAGAAAACTCCCCTGTGCAAAATTTCAGTCGGATCAGAGCAACTTTCAAAATGGCCGCCATTTTTTTTTCTTTTTTTTTAATTTTTCCAACTTTTCCAGATTTCCCCCATCGCCCTCTATGACATTTGGTCGAGCACCCTTTACCTATCTCTAACCATTCAAAAGTTATTAACATTTTTATTTTGTATGGCGGCCATGTTTTTTTGTATGGCGGCCATCTTTTTTTTCAAATTTTCAAAATTGGCCCAAGGTTTGGGTCATATTTAGTTCAAGCGGTACCCCCATCCGATTTATAGTTTCCGAGATCCCTTGAGCAGTTCCATCGAGGAAACCACTTTCTGATGATTTCGGATTTTTCTGGTTGGTTTCAAAACACCCTTTATACAACCGTACCAAACACTCCCCCCCACCATAACGGCAAGTCGGAGATCAATTCTGTCAATATGTCAGTCAGTCAGTCAGTCAGTCAGTCAGTCAGTGATGGTCTTCCAGTTTTATATTATATTAATGACACTATAATAACGTATCAGAGCGTTCAAGTCACATGGACCTTTAAATATTAAATCACAATATGGTTTCAAAAATCAACAGGTTTTAAAATGCGGTATAAACCATTAACATGGCTATACTATTGTCAAATCACATGACGTTATATCAAGCCAAATCACATGGCTGTTGTCAAATCACATGACAACCGAATATTCGCCAAATCACATGGCTAAAATGTCAAATCACATGACATATGTTACAACATGGTTCTGTGATCTAGTATCCGCCTAACCACAAGGCTGTTGTCAAATCACATGACAACCTGATACCCGCCAACTCACATGACAAATTGTTAAATCACATAACAATCAGATCACAAATTTCGCCAAGTCACATGGCACCATGCGAACACCAAAATAAGCCAAATCACATGGCTTCGAGGATTAGATATCTGCCAATTTACATGGCATGTCAAGTTACGTGACAATCTAATCCCAATCACTTTTGATGGCGGTTTTCGGGAACAAAGCGGTCGTTGGCCAGACGAATACTTTATACCCAGATTAATCGCCTCAAAATATTGTAAAATATTTGGTAAATTTTATGTTAATTACTCTGATATATTATTATCTAAAGAATCAGTCAATTCACATCCCATATCAGGGGCAACAATTCGTAAATTATCATGAGAAACGTACAGCTCATTACCAGTTTCATAGACTTTTACAGTGTATCTATCGTTATCATTTATTTGAGTTATGACGCAAGGACCTCTGTACTTACTATCAAGCTTGTTGATTGCTCGTGGATTTTGCTTAATTAACACAACATCGCCAATTTTAAAAGGAATAATTTTAGCTTTAGTCTTATCATAATCAACCTTTTGGATTTGAGCTCGTTCGTCCATCCTTTCTTTGGATTCTTGACGATAAATATCGAGGTCCATACGTTCAACATCATTTATTAAGGCAGATATAGCGGGAGGAGACTGATCGCAACCTATGAGAAGCTGGAAAGGAGTGTGACCAGTGCTTTTACTAAAAGTGCAATTAATCGCTAACTGCACTTCACCTACAGCATCTTTCCAACTTCTCTTAGTAGTGTTTTCAACAATAGTGAAGCAGTTTGTCAAAACCTTCATCATTCGCTCTACCTGACCATTTGCACGACTGACACCACTTGCAATGAAATGTAATTCTATAGACCAAAGATCGCAAAAACTTCTAAGTTCTTTTCCAGTATATGAAGCAGCCTGATCACAAACGATACGTTTGGGGGTACCAAAAGTATAAATCAACTCTTTTAAGCAATTAACAGTTGCCGCTGCAGTCAAATTGTTCACAGGTTTCATATAACAATATTTTGTAAAAGCATCTATGAACACAACAGCATATTGCTTGGTAGGTTTATTGCCACTCAATTTACCAGTAGTGTCCATATGGACAGTGTGAAAAGGAACCGGGGGCTTGTCTATTGAATGCAGGGAGACCTGTCGCGAACCAGATTGGCTTTTATTAATTTTGCATGTGAGACAGCTCTCAACGTATTTACGTGTACATTTGGACATATTAGGGAACCAAAACTGCTCTCTGATTTTATCGAGAGTTTTTTCCCATCCAAAATGTTTCAGAGAATCGTGATAAATCTGAATAATGTGCCATCGATAACTTTTAGGAACGAAAAGACATTTTTTAACTTTATTGTCTTTCGTAGAAAATATACGATACAATAGCCCGTCTCTTATTTCATAACTAGATGCCAGATCCTTGTCAATAGTGTTATCGTTGATAGATTCAATTATGGTTTTGGTTTCACAATCATTATTCTGCTCTACTTCCAACCACTCACTGTAATTTTGGACATTGTTAATATTCAAAGCTATGGGATTGCGAGATAAATAGTCTACATGAGGTATACGTTCGCCCTTACGATATTCAATTTCAAAATCAAACGACTGTAAAAATGCCCACCATCTATGCACCCTAGGAAGTAATTCCTTTTTATTGCGGGATGCTTTAAGCGAGTTACAGTCAGTCACAACTTTAAATGATCTACCAAGGAGATAATGGCGAAAATGTTTAATAGATCTGACTACGGCCAATGTTTCCAACTCGTAAGAGTGATAATGGCTCTCAGTTTCAGTAGTTCGCATGCTAAAATATTCCACAACCTTCATTTGCCCATCATGTTTTTGAAAAAAAATTCCTGCTAGACCTGCGGAGCTGGCATCTGTATGGAGCTCAACTGATTTTGTAGGGTCAAACAATGTCAATACAGGCTCAGAAGCAAGATACTTAAGCACAGTATTTCTTGCAGCATCTTGCTCAGATGTCCAGTTCCATTTGACGTTATTTCGGGTTAAATTATATAATGGGATCATTATCATGGAAAAATTTGGAATGAACTTCCGAAAGTAACTTGCAAGTCCACAAAACTGTCGAACTTGTTTTACTGTAGTTGGCACGGGAGAGTTAAGAAGGGCTTGGACTTTACCTGGGCTAGGTTTTACTTGCCCGTTGGAAACTATTCTACCCAAATATTCAATCTCCGTTTGTAAAAATTTACATTTCCTGACATTCAGTGAAAATCCGGTTTTCTGCAAAGCGTCGAGAACTTGTTTTAAATGTTCAATACCTTGTTCAGCTGAATCTGAATAAATAACTACGTCATCAATGTAAATTAGAACGAATTTGTCAATGAACGGTTTAAGTGCTGTGTTGATGGCTCTTTGAAATACCGATGGAGCATTACATAACCCAAATGGCATACGAAGATATTCGTACTGTCCATCAGGCGTAACAAAGGCAGTTTTCTCAATTGAATCCTGAGCAATTGGAATTTGATGGAAACCTGCCGCCATGTCCAATATAGTAAAATATTTAGCATTTGAAAGCCTGCTAATATGATCATCGATTATGGGAAGTGGAAAGTGATCACGAACAGTGTTGCTATTTAATTCTCGATAATCAACACACATTCGGTCACCTCCATCCTTCTTTTTGACAAGTAAGATTGGACTGGCAAAAGGAGAATTACTGTCACGTATGATATTATTGTCTTTTAAATCTTTAATCAACTCTTTAACATGTTCACGTTCAGCTGGCGCTAAACGATATGGTCGTCTCTGAACAATTTTGTCTTGATTTTTAAGACGAATTGTTAATTCACCCGTAGTCACTTGTGATACTGAATTGCCAGACGTAAACATATTGGAGTGTGATTCCAACAAATTTTGTAAATTATCCTTGTTTTGCAAGCTTAATTCAGAATTACATTTTACTGTATCAAGATCAATTTTTTGAACAAAATTGAAATTATAAGAACAAAGAGAGATTTTAGTAGCATCTTTTGAAAAATTAACTTGTATTCCAGGTATTTCGAAAAGATTTTGACCAAGCAATGCGTCATATTGTATAAACCTATCAGGGACCAAAACGAAATCTAATTCAATATTAAGGCCATCAACACACACCATGCAAATCTTTTTACGCGATGAATGGAAAGAATTGTCTCCAATCCCTCGCAAAAGAGAAGTTTCATAAATGATTTTACCTTTGACTGAATCTCCTACGCTTTCGCGCATAAGGGAGCATTCAGCACCACTATCTATCAAACACGTATAATCACTGTCGTCAATTTGGATAGTTTTCGAATTTTTATTAGTCATGATCAAAGTATTAACGTGGGTAGACTTTTCATTTTTAGAGCTTTTGTTTAAACGTTGGAAACAGTTTTCGTAACTATGTCCTTTCCTACTACAGAAAGTACAGGTTGGCACAGGGGGTTTTTGAACTACTGGCTTTGAATCTTTAGAAGTGGCAGCAGAATTTTGAGCATTTTGAGTGTTATTGACGTTAGAACGGCAATCCTTCTGTACATGACCTAACTTCTGGCACTTGTGACAACGTCTGGATTTGTAATCTAAGGATGAGTTGGGCTTAAATCTTTTAGGCGCAACATTGTGATCAGTATCTACACCAGGTCTCTTTCGTTTATAAGAGTTAAGACTTTGGATCAGCTGTGGTAAATTTTTAGGTGTAAGTCGTAGCAAATCAGAGCGGATACGAAAATCGGACATACCAGAAATAACTGCTTCCACTAGGCGCTGCTCAGTCATCTCCACAACAATCGCCTTCTTCGCCAACTCCCATTTTCGGGTGGCGTACTCTGCAAGACTGCCGGCCTGCTCGCTGGTGTACTCCATGAAGAGGGTCAGGTCGTCGTAGTAACGTGATTCGTCTGCAAAAGTAGCGATAAGACTTGTTTTAAGCTCCGGCCAATTAGTTAAACTTGAGTAATTTCGACGTGCCCATTCGGCAGCACGCCCACGTAGGTTCTTCCGAGTCAAATTTAACACTTCTCTATCAGTAAGTTCATATTCAGCTTTCAGTTCTTCAATATTTTGACACCAAACTTGGATGGTATCAGTTCGATCGTCAGGGTCAAAAGCTGGAACATAAATCTGCTCAAGGTTCCGCATGCGTGGAGTAGGCTTCACTTTCGGTGTACCGAAGGCTTTAGCAGTAGTTTCAATTAATTGTGTCATCATTTGTTGCATTATATTTTGCATGAAGTTTATTGGAGTGAAATCTACTGTCCTTGTGTCCTGATCTGCCGCTGAACCGCTGGGTGCAGCATAGCCACCGCTCGATGAAGCGCCTCTTGTAGAAGCGCCGCCACGACTTGACGGCTGGGCGCCCCCATGGGCTGCCTCTTCGGCGCCGTGGTTAGCCGCATGACGGTCAATCGCAGTTGCAGGCCTGAAGATAGGTGATGCACGGCCAGCCGCAACCGCGGTCGCTGCCACAGGCTCAAGCGTGGCTGCTGAATCGTCCTCGAGCTGTCCATCCTCTGACGCAGCGGAATCGTGGTCATCCATCTTGCAGCTTCTGAAATCATAAATATTTCTGGGCGTAGTTTAGGTTAACACTAATCCCACTTCTGATGTGGGAGCGTAAATAAAAATAGCTCTTAAATAATCATAACTTATTTTATTTATTATAAAGTAACCAACATAAATAGCATTTCTTATAATTAACTTATTTATTTAATAGGCAATATACTAACTTATTTACTAAAAGTAAAATATATGTTTTATAACTATAATTTATATAACTATTTACGTAACTATAAATTATACTAATTATTTAACTACAAATTATATACTAATTATAACTAAAATATAATCAAACAATAGTAACAATAAATAGTAAAATTATCATACCTGACAGTTCAGAGCACCAGGTTGTGCCGTGTCCGCGACTGGACAACTTCTGATCTGTCGATAACTTGCGCGGCCTTTTTATATCAAAACCGGACTCGTCAATGGCGGGAAAGCAAACTAGCCAATTGCACGACTTTTAAAACGGAAGTTAACCATAGAGAATAAATTTATCAAAGACTAAAAATACCACAGATTACAAATACAACCATAGATAATTTAAAATAATACCATAGACTAAAAATATAACCACAAACAAAAATAATTGAAATTTATCTTCCACATATTAATTTATTTATTTCAGGCAATGTTCAAGTACAACAAAGTTTAATTAACAGAGACCCATAGAATATATACCTTACAGACTAACATAAATACAAAAATATAACACATTAATTAAGTATTTTATTATGCTACTACACAACACAAAAGAAGTTATTGTTTTTGCCTAGTTTCCCTAAAACGGTGGAAGACTACCCCTGTAGGCCAGAAGTCTGGGGTAAGGAACATCTTCAATATAGACCACTAATGAAGACTACGCTTACGCTTAACCGCCGGCCCCGACAAGCTAGTCTTAATTTTTTTTACAGGCTAGCGTTTGACTTTTCACCTGATGGAAAATGAGGGAAATGACAATATGATTGAAGATAGAGCATGCTTGCTCAGTAGATAAGTGCCAATACACTCTTGATTTAATCCAGGATTTATATATCAGGAAACATAGACGCCACGGCAACGAGTAGGTACCTTTTTTTTACACCTAATAGATCTATGTTTGGCCACTATCTCGCCTGATGTGAAGCGGGTTTCATCACGACGTTTTCCTTCAGCGTTTTAGAGCGAGCGTGCAAAATCTGCACTCAACTATAAGTCATTGGTGCAGGGCCGATTGGTGACCTTTTTTTCCGAAAGGTTTAGTGGGGAAAAGTGAGATTTCCACCACGGAGGGATGTTGTTGTTGGAACCGATCTAAGCCGATTATAACTATAGAGATGTACAAAATTAAAAAATGAAAATGAAATGAAATTGTTTATTTTCCAGGCTGATACCCATTATACACATTACATTTCTAATAAGAATTATATAAAACAAAATGAAAATAATGATATTAATGTTTTTTTTATGATTAAATGGGCTCACCACCACATGGTAAACGTAGTTGCGGTCTAAGGTGGAGCACGTTTGCCCATGAGGTGCCTATTCACTCTTGTCTTAAAGAGACCCAGGTTGTAATTGGAAGGAAATAAGTATTCTGGTAGAGAATGAATGAATGTGATGGGTGTGTGACAAAAAGATAAGAATGTAGAGAATTCTAATACTACATAATCGTTTTATGGCGGATCATATTATATAGAAATCCGATTTGGTAGCAAACAATTTTAGATAGGGATAATCTGACGCTTCTACGAGTATACGTTTCGGTCATTAGTCAATATTTTGATGAATCTTGGAATTTACCTATCGAACAAATATTTAATTATTATAAAGCTTTAAATATTTGCTCTAATATAAATTTGAACGAGGCACGGTGCTTTAAAATTATTTTCGGGGATTTCCTTGTTTATGTATAGTTTAGTGCAAAACAATTCATTTACACAATAGGTCCGGTTCAATCGGGATCAGCATCTTCGGCTAGTCATCATGTGTGTGCAAATATAACTATATCTATCACTAGCGAAACTACGCAAACATTAACCCCTACCCACGTGCTCCGCCTTCCTGCAAAATATAAGGAGATGTTCCTTGTTCCCAAATTTTGACCCGAAGGAATAGTGTTCCGGCGCTACAGAGAGGCTAAACCAAAATGTCTCTTATCCTAGTGTATATTAGTGTTTTTTATAATTTGTATATATCGCACCTTCGGTAAGACAAGGGCATAATTGTAAAAACAAATTTTGAGTTACTGGAAGAACAAAGTCACATGTTGTGTACTTATGCCTTATATATTATTAGAAAGAAAGAAAGAAACGTTTCTTTCTTTCTTTCTAATGATATATGCCTTATATGTATACGTTTTTTTCTTTCTTTCTAATGATATATGCCTTTGTTCTTCCAGAAACTCAAAATTTGTTTTAACAATTATGCCCTTGTCTTACCGAAGGTGCGATATGTTAGTCTGTAAGGTACCTAGATATGTTATGGGCCTCTGGTACTTTTATTTTGTTAACTGTATTATTGCATGAAACAAATGAATTTATTATTATTATTATTAACAGGAACTTGATTATTTCTTAAGCTATTTATGTCCTATTACAAAAATAGGTTATAATTCAGACACAAACCCACATAAACTTACAGTTACATATAATGGAAATTATGAATACCTAACTCTATACAGTCTTCCAATCAACACGTTCCATTTACCTTCCAGACGGAGTAAAAGCGAAGGTGTACTTCCGCGGCGCACCGTACGAGCGCGACGGACGCACGTACCTGAAGCTGCAGCAACTCAAACTGGACTTCACCGTTAAGGACATTCAGATGGGCGTCGAAAACCTGCACAATAGCAACGCCGTGCTGCGTAAGTTGAAGATGTTTGATTTGTTATTATTATGACTGCATAATTAACTGCGACGGATGGGTGACCGTTTGTGTGGTATATCTGAGCGCTACCCTGCTCCGGAGTGCACGTTAAGCCGTCGGTCCCGGTTGTTGTCTTTGTCAGTCGTTAGGCCATGTCAGAGGCTTTAATCTAAAAATACTCGGATACCAGGATTGGCCACACTCCCACACGAGAGAAGATGAACTGCGATGGAGAACAGGAGGAATCTAGGTACTAAGAATGAGATCGTTTACTTTTCTTGAGATCTGTTTCAAATCACAGTTTTCCATACAAAAAACATTTTATTTTTGAATTTTCGGTTTATTTACCGGTTTTTGCATGTTCATCAATAAAACCTACACTGCAATGGTTGTCTATGGATCCGAAACGAAAGCCGTCCGTCGAAATTGAGTCCGAAGTAATTTGGTGGTAGGGTACAAGTTCGATGTTCATCGTTGTTTCGTTTCGTTACGAAGTTTCGACGTTCGTTTTTGGTAGTAAGGCCCCTGACAACATTTCGTATGAAAGCAATACCTACAGTTAGATTTGTGTAACTCTTGAACGAACAGTTCAGATGAACTGCTTACTTGTGGTGACCAAAATGAACTCATTCACCTCCGTGCAGTGTTTTCGTTCGGAAATTCTCAGTTCAAACTCAGTAACTCTACACAACAGCCGACAGGCGCTCAACACAGGACGATACAGTAAACGAGATTCAATTCATCAAGACCCTTATCACACAAAGCGCGGTTACTCGGCGACCACGTCGAGAATTGGCAGCGTTCTCGCGGCGTCTTTTGGACAGTCACTAGCAGAATATAGAATGATATATCCTCCAAAACAGAATGTCAGGCCTCTCTAGCGGTGGTTGAGTGCGAATGTACAATATTGTAGGAACGCGGCGAAATCGTTGCGAGTTAAGATATCTCCATTCCAACTTTCATTCAAATACGTTGAACTGTTACAGTGTGAAGAAGTTTCGTTAACTATCGCATTTATTTCTTTAATTAGGATAGGATTGTTGTAGGTATAGACTGACTAAAACGAATAAGTCTTTTATGGGCAACTGCGTAGGTACGTAATTATAATAAAATTCCAAAATGTATAACGGATCTCACTGAAAGTAAATTCAAATTACGCGTTAAGAATGTTCTAATGAGAAAAGCATACTATACTGTTCGTAATTACATAGAAGACAAAGATGCTTGGAACATTCCACTTCTGCAAAGTAACCAACTGGTAGGTACATAAGAAACATAACATTGTAAAAACCCAAAAAATTGTAACAAAATATTTAAAAAATGCCCCTCAGTTTCTTGCCGTATCTTCTAAGTAGTGGTTCTTTTTCAGATACGGTGGTAGAGTCATTGTGATAATTTAACGTTCATAAGTGCGTCTGTAATGCCAAAATGATTAAAGAGATTTTGTTTTTTTTATTATTATTTATCTTCTTAAGAAACTACAGCTAAACTTAATACCTACATTAGGTATAAATGTTTGGACAGTTTGGTAGCTTATAAAAGTTTCCACAGATGGATAAATAAGTACACATTTATAATCGCACGCTTCACTCGCAATTTCCTTCCTCGCACTTGTAAGATGTGGAACGACCTACCTTCGTCGGTATTTCCTTTGAGCTACAACATGGAGTCCTTTAAAAGGGGAATTAATAGAGTCCTTATTGTCGGCAACGCATCAGCAATGCCTTTGGTGCTGCAGATGTCCATAGGCGACGGTAACCGCTTACCATCAGGCGGGCCGTCTGCTTGTTTGCCGACATATTAAATAAATAAAAAAATATTAGTGTGATAGGATATCGAGCAAAAACATTTATCATCCAATATCTTTATCCTATAATATCCAATATCAATATCTTTTATTCCCTACAGAAGCGGCACTGAACCTGTTTATCAACACCAACGCCCAGGAACTGCTCAAGGAGATGAAGCCGGAGCTGAAGCGGGACCTGGCGGAGAAGATATCGCGCTTCTTGGAACACATCCTCGATCACATACCTTATGACGACTGGATTGTCGACTAACTCTGTAGGGGTTAAGGGAAGAGTAGGTTAAGGAGACAAGATCAAATCATCGTCATGGTACATCATATTATCATCATCATTTTAAAAAAACCATCGTCATGACAATATCATCATCGTTTAAAAAACACAAATCAAATCATCATCGTCATGGCATATCGTATTATCATCATCATTTTTAAAAACCATCGCCAGGACAGATCATCATCGCTAAAAAAACAAATCAAATCAGTTATTAAAATCATTCACAAGATTTTAAATTTAATTAGTTTTATCATCCGTATCAGTCGTTATTAATTTACTGTTATATATGACAGTATTATCGCAGAGAACTTTCAATTTTCATTAAAAACTCATGATCATTATCCCCGTCATCATATCATCATCATTAAAAAAAATTATCGTCATGACAAATCATCATCGTTTAAAAAAACAAATCAAATCATTTACTGAATCAATCACAAGATTTCGAATTTCATTAGAGTCATCATCATATCAGACATTATGATATTACTGTTATATATGACAGTATTATCGCAGAGAACTTTCAGTTTTCATTAAAAATTCATGATCATTATCCCCATTCTATATTAACTTAGCAGCTTTCAATACGCAAAGTTTTAGTAGGATAAAAATGACAGTAATAGACTGCTGCATATCATAATATATCTATCTATCTATCTATCTATGCTGGTGCAGCGCCCCACAGTGTGTCTTGACCTCCGATACTCAAGAATACCACTTCTTTCGATCCAGTGCAAGTTCCTGCCAGGCATCAACTTGTAGCTTCCGTAGGTATTTTGCCATCTCGTCCCTCCATCTGTACTTGGGGCGACCGACCGACCGTCGATCAATTGGTTGTTCCAAGTAGGCGCGATTCACAGAACGATCATCCCCCATTCTCTCAAGATGGCCGAGCCAGCGAAGTCTGCGGCATTTAATTTCGCCAATGATGTTGGGTTCGGACACTAGCTCTTCGATTTCTTGATTTTTGCGGATCCTTCAACTACCGTCCTCGCGTTTAATGGGTCCTAAAATCTTTCGGAATCTTTTCATATCAATCAATTAACTATCGCTACTTTGATATGATGATATGCTCCAGTAACATCAATTTTCATCATCAATTCGCCATCATCATCATCAAAATCCACAATTTAGACACTGTTTTAATAAGTAATCTAGTTGTAAGTGACGAAACATGATAACCAGTGATACCTACGTAACGTAACGTCCGAAATGACACAAATTATAAGTTATTTATTCAAACACGAAGGCTTGATCCAGGTTTAGCTGTAAGACTAACTAATATCTAAGTATATGTAGATTGTAAGTTATTTGTGAAATGACAATAGTATTAAAAATATTGATAATACTTTGTTTTTATTTATTTAAACCTATGAACATCATCATCAGCTTATTAGACCTACAAGGCTATATCTATATGACAAATTTCATCAAGAACGGTTTAGCCGTTTAGAAGTGAAAAGATAACAAACAGACGTATAGAGTTTTTTTTTACGCCTAATCGATCTATGTTTGGCCACTATCTCGCCTGATGTGAAGCGATGATGTGGCCTAAGATTGAGCACATAGATCTAAGAGAGAAATGGCAGTTCAGCGGCTGCTCAGACCCGTCTCCCTGATGGTTCACCGAACATTATCCCGAAACTCGACTAGGTCGCTTGACAGCATGGCTTTGTTCGGTGGGTGGTATTACAACCACGGCCAGAGTCTACCACTACAAAGCGCGTAAGCGAGTTTCATCACGATGTTTTTCCTACGCCGATTTTTTAGAGCGAGTGTGCAAAATGTGCACTTAACTATAAGTTATTGGCGCAGGGCCGGGATTCGAACCCAGGTGCGTCGGATCGAAAGGCGAACGAGTTCCCGCTGAGCCCCACTCGGTCTAAAGTTGGTAAAGTTACTTTCGCATTTATAATATCAGTGTAGATAGTGAGGATGAACGAGTAGTGTCATTTTGTTCTTGAAAATCGTCTGCGAACTATCCAATGGTCTAAATAGAGATGTATCCACCTAATGCTTACTTACTAACTACTTTTGGAAGTAGTTATAAATAAAACAATAGATTGCCTATTTAAAAATGCGTTCACCTTGTTATGTGTTCACCTCATAAACCATTGACCTCGTTCTCTAACGTGTAATTGCTCTGCAAATAAGGATGGACCATCGAGCCATGGGTGACGCATCTTTGGCAAGTTATGGTGAACTGATGAACGAAATTGACGCTAAGGTAATGTTCTTTATATTTGAATTCGTGGACTAAGTAACTAAACTCTATGGTTAATTTTCGTGCCGCGATGTATGATCATTTTCTCAGTGGTCAATTTAATAATTTAGCAAAATTTAAAAAGTAAAGGCTTATGTTTAACTGACCACCAGATATAGTAAAATGTAACCCGAAAAATAGTAAATGGTCACCAACAATATATAACCAAATAAAAAAACAATCCAAGAAAAATAGTAAATGATCACCAAAAATAGTAAATTAGTCACCAAAAAATTGTAAATGAACATCAGAGTAGGCTCCACCAGAAGTCCTGGTCGTTACCCCTTCATGTCGCTTCCCCTACTTGACCTTCGCTCCTCGGCTTCGCCGGTTCGCCACCTCATAGGCTCGCTTCATTCAGGACCTCCTTCGCGACCTTCTGGCTCCGCGCTTTTTATTTTATGTAGGTACATCTAGAGGTAAGAGCGAGTTGGACTACGGAAGAGTGAGGTGCAATTCGGTTAAGATTTGGTGGTCATTTACTAAATTTGGTGATCATTTACTAAATTAGGTGATAATTTATTAAATTTGATTTACCGATACAATTTTTGGATAGAAGTGTTTGGGGACCTCAAAGATTATTTTGATGCTCATTGTTTTTTTTCCCAAAAGTAATTTCAATTTAAGCCCTGAAGCTAGAAAGTGCCACTTCAGCTTGTTCACATCAGCATAATTTATTTGACGACGACTCACAGCGCACGGCTTTCTTCTCGGGTCTTTCTTGAAAGAATGCGACTTTATCCTATTTTCATAGATAGTTTGGGGATAGGGGGTAAGTATTTAGTACCTTCGTAATACCTATTAAATTAAAATCATATAATAAGCAGTACATAAACTATCTTAGACTGCTTAATTACTATTCAAGTAGATGTAATCAGAGAGTCTGGAATATTGATTGATATTTGTTTAGAGTAATTTCTGTTATACGAGTATACACTAGATGACGAGGTTCTTTTCGAAACTTGACTATCTATCTATTTATTCTAATAATTACTTTATTTTATCAATGAACTATGTATCAATCTGAATAACATTCGTAAATTGAAATTGAAATTGACTATAGTGCCTAAGTACATACTACTTATGACATTAAATTAAATTAATAATGTAGATACTTATAAACAATTACAATCGGAATGTTGAATTATATTGAATTCCACTCACTATGCAACACCCTTACAGGGTACATACCTACGCTATCTATAAGTAGGTCTAGCGCCTACCATACGCTAGACCTACTTATAGCATACTTCGTGACACTATTTTAACACCTGTCTGTAATAATATATGTATGAGCATGAATGAATGAATATGTACATATATGAATATTAAATTTTTTGTGTTTTTTCACAATCTGAGAAATAGTAGTTTAGGTATGTCATTTTGATGTGGAATAATCTATTTTTGACGAAATCATGCCTTTCAATCTTTTTTTCTGGTGTTATTATCAAGTTTTGGGCCAATTTCATTTTCGCGGAGTGTAAATTTGAATGTCCAAGCAAAAAAAGACATTTTTATCGAAAGTGGAATAGTCAAGTTTTGAAAAGAAGCTCCTCAGATACAGAAACAGATTGACAAACGGACAGACGACATTTAATAGCCATACAAATGTAAGCGCATCACTCATCTCACCAAGGAAGCTATTGCAACACATAGGCACAATGCGTTGACAATATTACGCAAACTGTAGGTAGGTATTACAGCATCATAAGTTAACATCATACGGTGACAGGTCCCGTTGCGAACAATCGATAATGATATTGCATAATATTGTGGTCAATTAATGAAAAAATCGTAGGTACGTAACTAGCCTCTACCGCCGGGTTCAAATCGATATCTACATCACAGCATTCCAATTTATGTAAAATATTTCAATATACTTCATCATCGAAAATTATATAAGTTATGAACATTTACTATGAAACCTCATAAATTGCATTCCCGATTGCTATATATATTTGAAATGGATATTTCCAAAGTATTGAATCTATTGATTGATTTCTAAATGAAGAGTCCTCTAGAAACTAATTTAATTTCACCTCATGGCAACAGTAGAAATATCCCAAATATCACACATTGCAAAATGCGAAGGCGACCCTACTCCCAGCTCTTGAGACTATCATAGGAATGACAACACTGCCTGTCGCAACCACCACGGCTCGGAGGGGCTTGCACTTTCGCAGACCTTGCCAGAATGCCAGACCACGCTTGACCATACAAAAGTGCACTCTTGGTTATACGAACCTTTTTATTCAAACAAAAATCCAGAGAAAATAAAATATTGGACACGTAACAAAAAATCAAAATCAAAAAACAAACATCTTTTTTAAATTTTATAGTTTTTTTTATTTAGTTTGAGTTCATGATTCTTAAGGAATTCGGATGGCTTAAATCTTGATGCAATTGTTAAGTGATTAGTTAAAATGTGGTCCATAAAGTACGTAATAAGTTTTGTGCTGCTGTGCTGCTTACAGTTATCTACAACAGAAAATGAAGCTTTAGAAATCGGTGAGTCATTTCATTCAAGTACACTTCTAACTTCAATCATTACCATGGTTACAGAAATGTTATTATTATTGAAGAATAGTAAATGCGCACATACCAAGATTATCCTACTCTAAGTTTTCAAGATATATATAAAACCTTTAGTCTTCCTTAATTCACGCCTTTTGAATTTCTAATATTCTAATAAATGAAAAACTTTGAAGCTTGCGTTATTAAGTTATTTATTTATTTACGCCCAACGATCACATACATAGATCCTGGCCTCTAACTAAGATTCCCTGTATCTAGGGAACCAAGAACTATGAGGACCATGGTCCCACAACACCCAGACACGAAACAAATGGTTGCGCTAAAGCTAAGCAAGCGGCAAAAGCTCTTTTGCTCAACAATTTCATATTTCTTTTTGCCGTTGCTGACCTGATCTAGCATTACATGTGATGTAGCTATGTATACTTGTTAAAAAAAAAAACTATGCCCCTCAGTTTCTTGCCGTATCTTCTGAGTAGTGGTTCTTTTTCCGATACGGTGGTAGAGTCATTGTAATAATTGACGTTCATAAGTGCGTCTGTGACGACAAAATTGAATAAAGAACTTTTGATTGATTGATTGTTCTTGGATAGTTTCACTTGTTGTTCTTACACTTGGTTTGGTGTGTTCGAGTTAGTGGTGATTCCTACCGGCTCTTAAGATTCCCACGGGCGGCGTTCAGACAGTTTAAGGAAAATCTCCTTAGTTTGTTGCACTGTAACGACATTGTTATAAGAATCAGGTGCATATGCATACGCTTCCACATTATCCATAGGGAGAGGCGTATGCACAGCAAACCCTGGCTTACTTCCATCAGCTCTCTCCAAGGCTGCAATATAAACCGATTACCTATTGCAACTCCTTAACTAAAATATATGCCTCATTTATGAGGTCCGGATGAGCCCCTTCGGACTACCAGCGTATCTATATCTAGGTACTCCGCAAATAAATTTAAACAAGTAGCGACTCTTGCTATGACGCAATAAAATTTAATGCAGTTCGTGTAGCGCTGCATACCTACCAGTCGTATTAACCTACAGAGCGCCTCTCTTTCTATCGCTTAGCTCTAATCTCTTCTGACGCGGCATTTGTAACGACGGGCGATCCGCCGTCGGTGTCCGGCTATGTACTTGTAGCTTCGTACCTACTTTGCGGAGTGCGCTAGGCCTGGCACTACTATAAACTGAAGACACTTGTATCGATTTTTCGGCAATGTTCGGACAGGTGGACGGATGGAGGACGATGGATGCAGAAATCAATTTCCCTTTCAGTTGTACAATATAGCAATACAAAGCAATATAATACCTATCTTCTTTAATGAACCTATAGAGAACACATGAAAGAAAAATTATGCTGATTATGCCATATGTCATTTTAATTTAATTTGAGGGCCCGGCCCATAACAGAAGGACAGAAAAGAAGAAATTATATAAGGTAATTAATTATACATAATAAGCTTCAATGTCAGAATTCCTTACCTTGATTCTTGCCATACGTTCTGTGGTATGGAGTTTCGTAACCCGATGTTTTGAAATAATATACCATTACAATGTTTCGCAACGCGCGGCAATCTTAATTTCTATCAAGGCGAACAACCATCGATGTTTTATAATTTTTGTAACCACAGGAAAAGTGAACGCATTCGTAGAATGTTAAAATTTGCATGAAATTGATTACAAATAGATTACTACATATTTTTTTTTTCATTTTCCAGCAATGTGATGTCAAAGGACCTAAATAAAACTGCTAGATATAAAACTCTCGCTCATCAATCCGCTATTTTACCTTCGCGTACCTCCTACCGATAAAGTCGATGAATAAGCCTTTAGATTTAGGATGACTATTGTTTTATTTATAGGTCTAGTCAATCACCATCAAATTTCACGCGGATCTGACAACTACTGAGAATGTAGCCTAGTCTTCTCGACTATTCGGCCATCGCCACATACCTACATACATTTCAGTGTAAGTGTGACCAGGGCCAGCCGCCTGTGCTTTTATCAGGACTCCAGACACTTGAACAGCTGCGTTATGAATTAGTTTTCTTTTATTTCTCAGTTTGTGAGTTCAGAAAACATATTTAGATTACTTATTTATTTCTACAAAGATCTTGACCATCATCAGATCTTCAAAAAGATCAAAGTACAACACATCAAACATGACGATAAGCAAAGTTTACGCAATAATTCAAAATGTGAACATTGAGTAAGCCTTGTTACCATCCTCTGGTCACCCGAGTATCAACAAACACTGTCGCAAGTTCCAAGGCTAAAGGCAAACATAAAAATGTGAATATTTAAATCATTGGTTAAACTATTCTCTTGAGAGATAAGATCTCCAAATAGTATAAAACGAAGTTTGCAATCCACGTCCTCATTTCTGTTTCTCCGCTTACTTCTTCTAAACCACGCAACGGATTTTGATACGGTTTCCCTGTCATTTAGATATTTTTGACGGAAAGTTAATATGTTTATCTATTCATGTATTTCGTATTGTCTTGTTTTGTTATAAGTATTCTTTCTGTTTTTGTATTTTATCTTACGTGTGTCTTTTTCATTTATTTCTTTGTGGTCGAATAAATGTTTATCTTTCTTTCATTTTCTTTACAATACATTTCAATTAACTTTTTTTATAGTAGTGAAAAATCAATATTTCAATCAATCAGAAAAAATCAAGCCGTCCAAAAATGATACCATATTAGTAAATTGCATCAGTAAAAGCCGGGGCGGGTCGCTAGTTATTTAAAAAAATATCCGAAAATGATGCTTATTCCCAGACCCAGATTTATTTTTAGCATAAATCCTTTCGGGTTCATAATATTCGATGCTACGAACTTGGCTTTCAAGTGGCCTTTTCTGTGTAATATACCCAAACTCACTTGACCGTAATAGATCTAACCCAATTAAAGTTACTCGATTAGATTAATTTAAAGGCTAGCAAGGTTTGCGGTTTGCCTCCACTTTGTTGGCCATAGTTTGTTAGATTAGATACATTATGTTTAAAAAAATGTATGTAACTACCTAAATTTATAACCCCTTAAGTAGGTACTATATATAATTCGTAACTAGGCCGCCTATCGCCTATATAACTTATTAAATAAAGGCTAATTCCGGCAATGCGCCCTTTATACAGGTGGAAATTTGAGAGGAGCCGACATAAAGGGTAGCTAGGTAGTTGAACGGTTGGAGTCAAGAGAAAACGGTCTTCGGAGACCCATCTCAAACATAGATATTTGCTGCCCTGAATCTAGGGGGAAGCAAACCGCGGCGCGTGCCCCGGGCTCCACATTCAGGGGGGCGGCAAATAAAAAAAATATTGGCAGACGAGTGCACTACCAGACGTACTGCAACTTTGCAATAATTGGGAGAAAAATCTAAGAGCTACTGAAGTAGCCGAAAAAATTTGCGATGACGAATCACACACACACATCAACCTGTTAAATTTCTAAGGCAACAATGATGGCAGTTTTTACCCCGCCTCCAAAAAAATCTAGATTCGTGACAGGATATTTGGCGCACAAATACATAGGTATTTCATGCAACAATAACATAGGTATTTCGCGCACAAATCGGTCAAGTTCAAACGTCGCGGTCGCTGCAATTCGATTCCGCCAACTTTCAAACTTGTCCTCTTGTAATCAAATTACATAACTTACATTTAGCTCTTAGCCTCGAAAATGCACTTGGTTATGTAAATCAATGCAATTTTTAATCATAAAATATTTAGCACACTGGAATATCTAGGTATCATATCAGTAGCATTCTTAGCTGAAGCCTGTTAGATGAAAAAAGTGTTGCAATAAAACCTAGCGGAACAAACTGATACATTCACTACAAGATAATACTTAATTAACTAGTTAATTGAGTAGTACCTCTAGGCCAGGTTTCTAGACAAGTTATAAAAAATGTATAGAAGTATCGTTCTTTTTCAGAAAAAATATTCTCTGCCTGCAAGAAATCATCGCCTGAATTCGATGGATGCATAAAGCGGGCTTTCAACAAGATACGGCCGTTTTTTAAAATTGGTAAGATATAAAATATCCGAGTACCTACATACCTATGTTCACTATTTTACAGATAAAGAAGGGCTATATGTAACATTATAAATTATTATTATGAATATCAGTAATAATAAATCTTCTTTAAATCAGAGTAATGTCAAATATAACCATCAGAAACTGTAAATAACACTTACTGTAAGTAAACTTTTTTAACGTTATATAAGGTTGTATAAAAATGTAGAACATAATCGAAAGTGTCTTTTAAAATTTTGCCCACAAAATGTAAGGATCATGTCGACGCGAATAAAGTCGCAGGCGGTTTCTAGTACTAAATAAGTACCAGAATACCAAAAGAATACCGTCCTCTTTCTGCGTAAATACCGTACCTACATGCCATCTCTAGGTACCATATAAGTATTAATTGTTTTACCTGAACGTTAGCTTATAAGGTAGAGTACAGAAGGTACATGTCTATTTCACTAAAATATGATTCTTATTGCCATATTTTCAGGCATCCCAGAGATGGGCGTAGGGCCCTTCGACCCTCATTTCGCGAAGGAGGTGAAGCAAGCGCGAGCCATTAACGGAATCGGGTACACTCTCACTCTGAATAATGTCTTCGAGCGGGGCTGGACGCAGAGCACCGTCACCAAGTACAAGTAAGCACTACACTAGGTACTGAACGAAGTGACTATATGTACATACAGAGTATACTTCGTTTACAAAAATTACCCTGTAAAATTTAGAAAGGCTATTATTTTCTAAAACGAAAATTTAAGAGTGTGACTTAGGCAGCGCTGCAGCAAAGCCTATGTAGAATAGAATATATTAGAAAAACTCTTTATTATATAGCAATTTAAAGAAATAGACAATAACACAGTTCTTAACTATGGTAGTACAATGGGCACATAACGTAGGTACATCTTTCGTATTTTTCGCGAGGAAAACCGTAACAGTATGTATTGCGGCCAAGAATATTTCCATTACAGAGGCATTTAAATGAATGACACATCGAGCCGGTACTATTAGTGTTAAAAATGTCGATTGGCGACCGTTTACCTTTTCTGCAAAACGGCCGTGTGCTTGTTTGCCACACATATTATAGCAACAAAATAAAATCTATGATAAGTAAATTTAGTAACTACTGCTGTAAATAGGTATGTCAGATATTTAATTTTTATATCTCATAAAACATCTATACCTTCTTATAGTTAGATAACGATCACTTACCCTAGGGTAGCAATAGTTAGTATTCTTCTTTGCCCTACCACAGAGTACTGCCCTACGTCTAAACCACAGAATACCTAATAGTACTACATAATATCTAAACTCTAAAGTCCGTTACTATACAACTTTGGAACAAAACTACAGATAACAGAGGCAAATATTTTTTTTTAATGCATTTTTATTTTCAGAACCGATTGGGAGAACCAGCGGATTATCTACTCACAGTACTTTCCAGAGAAATGGCTCGAAGGTGCCTATGAATTCAAGGTAAGAAGACAGCTTATACAGTATATAGTCTTAAAATACCCACATTTATAAATTAATAAGCCTATTTGTAGGCTGGAAGCAGACCATACCAAGTGCAGATATGTAACAAGAGTCTGACCACACTTCTACCACATATCCAACCACCAAGCAGTAATGTGCAAACATTACTGTGTTCCAGTTTGAAAAGCACTGTTTCAAGCGAAATCAGGTACCGGGCATTATGAGACAAGACTCATCTCAGAATGACGAGCGCAGTGCAGTGTCGGGCAAATTCTGGTGGTGCTGTGACGGTAGGCGTGTTGCTTACCAACAGGAAACAATCTGCTTGTATCATCACTCAGTTATTATTATTATTAAACTCTTTATTTCAGGCAATATTAAAGTACAACAAAGTAAAATTAACGAAAAAAACAAAGTTAAATTAGGCCCATAGAATATACTTATACTTTACAGACTAACATACATACAAAAATATAACATTACATTAAACACACACTACTTCACAGGGTTCAAAATTTTCGCTCCTTCCCCTACAGGCCAGAAGTCAGAATTCAGGAACATCATTTATACCTAACACATTTTAACAATCCTTATTGTAAAAACATTAAAAAGCAGTTAGTGTTTAAGTCGCGTCCCGCGATTTTCCTGAGTAGCCTATGGGTTAACCCAGGGTGTAAGCAATCTCCATTTCAAATTTCACACAAATCCGTATCGCCGTTACAGCGTGAAGAAGTAACAAATTCGCGTAAATACAAACCTTCGCATTTATACTTAATATTAGTGTGTTTTATATCTTTCCTCAAATTATTCCTCTGACTCTATCCTTATACCTATCCGTTTGATCCGATTTTTACCTATACAATATTCAGTTTCCCTCTCTGCCCTTCAGTTTCCGTCTCTATGTTTAAAAAAAAACATAGAGACAAAATCCTAAGAAAAAAGATAATTAGGTAATTTAAATTTCTTAGGATTGAATTATTAAATCCTAAAAAAGAAGTTACGTTAAAAACAGAAGATACATTTTATACTCCAAGATGTACATGTTATACAGTACATACAGAACCGAAGATACTCGGAAACAATGAAAACCGAAAACAATGAAAACCGAAAAACAAGACGCTGGCAAATGCACAACGTGGGACGCCAAATTCCTCAGAAAGAAGAAAATAATAATATAAGTGTGATATGATGTGATGATAATACTGTTCCAGGGCGACGCTTTCGGTCTAGGCGTACTTCGCTCGGGGCGCTGGAACCTGACTCTCCGCGACTACTCGCAGACTACCCGCATCAAGCGCAACGGAGACGGGGTAGACGTGCACGTGGAAGTCGACCACATCGGGGACATGGAGATACACGTGGGGAACCTGCTGCGGGGCAGCGGGATACTCGGTACGTTTGTAGGTTCATCATGTTCATCACCCTGAACCCTAGGGTTTTTTTTTACTAGTTTGCGTTTGCACTATTTCACCTGCTGGCCGATTCAAAACTTCACGATAACTCGTAATCGACCAATTCGGTTTGATATTACCTAGTTCCTTAGATACAGGGAATCCTAAATCCTAGGCCAAAATCTATGCGTATTTGTTTAAATCTTACGATCCAAAATATTGCACACCACACATACAAGCGAGATCTATATCCAGTCGAATCGATTCGGTATTCGTTATCGTGAGGCTCTGAATCGGGGGGTGATGTTAAGCGATGATGTGGTCTAAGATGTAACACAGCTCGCCTGGAAGATACAAGTTCACTCATGATTTTTGAAGACTCCCAGGTTATAGTTCCAATTGTACCATTTTATTAATTTTGCGTAAATAATCACCCGTAAATAGTTCACCACGCATCAATTTAGGAATGTCTACTATTCAGTGAACAATTTAATAATGATTGAATTTTGTATGAAAAACTTACCACCTTAAGATAGAAGACACCCTAGCCCGTTGGCGGCCACTCTTGACACACCTCGGCTCAAGGTGTTCAAGAAAAAGATGTTTCTTTTTTGAACAGAATAATGAGCCGATAAAATCGTTCGCGTGATGGTAAGCGCCACGCTTGCCCAAAAGAATTGCAATGCTATGCAAACTTTTAAAACCATAAAAAATACTGCTCAGCACTGCATTGCGCTTATCACCCCGAGTCATCAGATATTAAGGAAAGAAAAAAAATAGCTTTTATTGCCAACAAACTTAATATTAGGGGATCGGACAACTTTTCAGAAAGCGTTTTAAATAAACTACAATAAATATATATAGCCATGAACAACAAACACTATTTTAATTAAATAACGCTCTTAAAGTACCTAAACCTATGTTTAAATATTATGTTTCAAATATTGCCGCGCAAAAAAAGGTCACCTGAAAACTTGTGACGTCATATGAAGGTAGAAAACGACAAACTTTTCGAAATAAAACTTTCAAAGAGATATAAATACGTTTTGTGAAGTTTGGGGACTTCATTGCAGTAATGGAACGAAAAAAATAGCAAAAATACATTTTATGAAAAGCTAAAACGTAAAATAAACACAAGCTTGACTCACGGCATTTGCCTTCAAATGACGTCATGCGCTGATTGTTGTTTCGTTTGAGATGAAGAACAGATTAAAATGTGAGAATGATTAGATTTTATTTATTGATTTAAATTTTCATAATTATATCACAAAAATATTGATTGAATGATCTTTCTGGTTCGACGAACATTCGTTCTAACTACATTTTAGATTTTTTCTCGATTACTGTCCGATCCCCTACGATTATAATTTGGCAATAAGGGGTAGGCTCAGAAGCTACATCTATCTATAACTTACTAGAGTTTACACAGGGCTGCTTTTCAGCGTACCCCTTTGCTCGACCTCAGATGTTTGCCGAAACGTAAACAAATTTTATCAGCGGAGACAAACAATTTGTTAATTTAAAAAAATGATATATTAAATCTCATATGCCCTGTAATGTAATCCATCCTCCCGACAGAGCGCATGTTGGACCGGCTCATCAACGCGACATGGAAGCCCGGGTTCGCGGTGATCCGGCCGCTCATCAACGATCTGGTCAGCACCGCCTTCACAGACATCTGGAGCACAGCCTTCAAGGATTTCCCCATCGACAACTTTATTAAGGATTAATTATACCTAGTCTGTATGTAAAGGAGTTATAAGGCGCCGAACAGAACCCACAGGGAGTTCAGAGTTTCGCCAAAGTAATATTATTCTTTGGTTCCGCGGTCACTACGCGACGCCACTAGGGACTAGTATAGTAATATATATAATACTATACAAGTACTAGCTAAGCCCGTTTCTCGGGATAAAAAGCAGCCTATGTGTTAATCCAGGTTATAAAACTATCTACAATCCAAATTACACTGAAATACTTTTAGCCGTTACAGCGTGAAGAAGTAACAAACACACACACACTAACATACAAATCATATAAATAGGATTCTTGTGGCGACGGTGATAGCCACGCTCAAAACTCAGAACTCCAGAACTCTGAACTCTGGCTGTGGGATCGGCACCTAAAATACTGTAAATATTGTGTTGTGATGTAAATAGATTAAGTTTTGAATAAGAAATTTTCTTTTTCTAACGTTATATTAAGTAAGATAAGACTTAACTTTATGTAACAGTGTGCCTATCGTCGACAAACCTACTTGTAAATACTCTTCTAAGGTTTGAGATTCAATAAACTAGTCAAATCCTAAGCGACTGTAGTGTTATTTCTATTGAATTCGGAATCATTATCAGGGTAAAATCAAATACAGAAATATATGACATATCTCAATATTATATTTATTAAAAAATATAACCTAACTATATATATGACTTTATAATCATTAACAATTAACTCGCTCGTTCGTCGAAACTGGAATAATCAACCTCAGTCTTCCAACACAAAAGAATACAAATCAAACATGCGCCGCGCGAGACGCAGCCCCGCGCGGCACGCAGCCCCGCGCGGCACGCAGCCCCGCGCGGCACGCAGCCCCGCGCGGCACGCAGCCCCGCGCGGCGCTGCAAGCGTATCTCGTTTCTCCCGCAGACGGAAGGCGAGGCCTGGGACGCCGCCACCGCCGCCTTGCACACTATAAATACATTACAATAACATTGCACCTTCAATTTATTTTACATTATAACCCAGCAAAAGTTTTACACAATACATGCCATCAAAAAGTCCCGATTTCTCGCACAACAGGTCTAGTTCGGCCCGTTCCTCGAAACGTTTATGAGTACAACCCATTCATTGACAATGTTCAATTAATGCTATATGTGTGTCAGTTAGTTACAAAGAAAACTAACTTCATTAGAGACAAAACTATGGGAGTATGACAATCTACGTGATACCCCGCGTCAGACATTACAGAACTGAAATGATAACGGACAGTCCTCGCTCGCAGCGGGACTCAAACGTGGTCGAATCAACTGTAAAATATTGTCTGAATTGTAATTGTAGTTACTACATTAGGACCCTGTGGACCGTCGCACTGACGCAAATATGTACGGACTAAACTCGTTGTAACAGTTGATCAGCCTACGTGTCGATAATATCCAAACCCATACATTGAAATAGCGTTGAATAATAAATTCAGATTATTTCAGATCAAAATGAACGACATATACATAATTATTTGTGTACTTATGATTACTTTACGCAGTTATCGACACGAAGTACTTGAATAGCTCTTTTCGGCAAATATAACCGTATTGAATGAACATAAATATCTATTTTAAAGCGTATTACAAAATGAGGTTGTTTTGATAAAATGGACAAGTCAGTGTGGTGTTACTGAAGTTATTGAAAATGTACATAAAACTTTACATTGAACGCCCAGTCACCGTTACATGGTGTGGAAAAATGTTTGGGACTTTCAGGGTGGGTACCTTTCCCCTTGCAGTAAGGAAGTTTTGCTCTTAAGAAACAACGGTTAAATTTCGGAGATAATAATAACGGCATTATTGGATTTTTGAAAAAACTTACATTCAGGTTCAACATGTAATTTCTCAAAAACAAAACAACTGGGCTTAATCGACCCTATTTCTCATCAGGAATGTTTCACTCAAAGTATCCCATTGAATCAAATTGAAAGTTTCTGTGAAATTTTGAAAAAAACTATTTTTTTTACATTTTCGCCTAAAGATGGTATGCTTCTGCCAGTCAGATATTATGAAAAACTGAAAACACCCGAATAATTTTGAATTCAGAACAAAATATTGTTTGAAAGTGTATTACTACTTAAGAGACAAAATAATTTGTTCAAAATACGAAAGGCGCGGCGGCACGCCGAACCCCCATACCAAGGGCAGCCAGAAAAAAATGTACGACAAAAGGTTTTTTAGAATTTTCTCATTACCTTTCAAAAATCCAAAAACGCCGTTTTTAGTTTCTATAAAATTTAACCTGTTTCCTGAGAACAAAACTTCCTCATTGCAAGAGAAAAAAGGTACCTGCCCTGAAGGTCCCAAAATTTTGCCACACCTGTATATAATCATACAAAGAAATAGAATTTGTACTACACAGTGCCAATACATTTACTATAAGTATTTTAACAATTGTTTTATCAGCCATGAACCAACCTCACGTGCACAATCATATGGTACTAAACAATAGGGACCATGTCAAAATTTATAGCATGGAGGTTTTTGATCAGGTTATTATTTCATAAGCTGGCTTGATTAGCCAAAATTTTTGTTGAGAATCAGGTTTAACAGTCCAAAAACTTAACGCCAATATTGGAAGTAGCGTATCCTAAACTAAATTACGAGAAAACTTTCATTAATTTTGTACTTATTTTTTCTCGTACGTTTTGGCCCCAGAAATTGTGTCACAAAAGATTCGAATACCAAAATCAATAAAATAAAAACTGGCGGAACACCTTCTTCAGGTTATATACCCAGTATGGTAATGGAGTCGATTTAGGTCGGTACGGTAACTACTCATAAGGTTTCGTGATACAAATCGTCGTAAAAGATAACACGTAATTTTAGAAAACATTAGATCCGCGAGAAGTAAAATCTGTTGTCACTTGTCGTTTGTGATTATTCATAAAAATATTGTATCAAAAACAGAATTTTCTTCGTGCGGAGTTAGTAAAAGAACTAAAAATAATAATAAAATCTTATCAAATCGACAATAGTTAAACTTAATCTTTAACGATGCTGAAACGGAAACGTGTGGTCATTAAATTCATTGTTTCAGATTTCATTTCATTCAAATATCTATGTGCCCCAGTTGCAGCTCATTTACGGTTTAACATATTCTTTAGGAATAAAGTAACCATCTCTCGGGATGCAATCAACCTTAACAATAACGCAATTATAATTTTATAAATAAAAAATGTAATTTAATACTACAAGCGGTATGTCTGGCGGGACGCCTCGCAAGCATTCTTGAACGTGAGCAAAATAAATTGACGCGCGGCTTCCGTCCTGTGCAAATCCCAACTAACATACTATACCAGTCTCCTTTACAATTATAGATATGCACACTACGGAACTCCGCAAACAAATATGGGTTTTTGAATTGAAAAGTAATGTTTCAATGTATGTATGTACACAAATTGAACGCGACGCGATGCCGCGCCGTCTCAGAACATTCGAACCGCTCTCACAAGTTTTAAATTAATTCTACAATTAAAATTATTTTGATATGCACTTATTAATAGGTTTTTACAGTGAAGTTTTGTGCTGTACACTATTCAAAAACGAGAGAGCGGAGGCGCGCGGACGTTTCGAAGTAATGTACTTATTTACATTACGGCAGACGGCTCCTGTTTTCGCACTTTGTACTTTATCGAATACGTTTACAGAAATAAAAATGTGTCGTCCGCGGCGCGCCCGCCCCGCCGGTGGCTATTTACAATGACAACTAAACCAACTCTTAACGGAACTTAAACTCAGGTATTCAACTAAATATTTGGCAAATAACGGAACAGTGTGCAACGCTTTAGTCATACACGGCATGTATGTACGAATGGAACACTAGAGCTAGCTTTACAAGTAAAATCCAAGGCCGCTAAGATATCACCGTTCATTACATCGTAATATGTACACGCGCGCGCCGCCCCGCGCCCTATTGATTTGAGCGAGACTATGTACACGCGGCGCGGCGGCGGCGCTTCACTCTCTTGTACCGACGCCGACGGAGCGACGAGAAGGAACCAACTTACACATTAGCAAATATCACTTATCCGATCTAGGTTAGCTGAGCCCCTCTGTGATAGTTAGGCGCCCTCTCCCCACTTAGATCGATGCCGGAATTCGTACGAAATCCGAACCTGACATGTACGGCTGAAATGTATAGAGCCAACTTAAATTCTCAGCGGGGTTTACTTAGGCATTTATTATAATTACTTTTATATTGAGCTTCGGCTGATGCTGAGCGTATAATTACACGCTCGGCATTAGCTCAGGCCTACTCCTTATCGCGCTCGTCGTCTAATTCCGCTGCTGCAGAGAAGTCCAATTCGGCTCTATAAATTTTAGCCAACGAATTGCTACGCCCAGATTTAGATCGTGTTTACCTAAAAACATATTATAAATATTCTAAACAGCAATAATTCACACCAGAATAAAAATAACTGTTTGTAATCTGAGTGTAACAATTCGTAATTCGAATACAAGTTCGGTTCCGGGGCATAGAGCCATGACAGTATCAGTTTCAATCGAGGAACATTTCCATCAACACTTTTTGATTGACAACTAAATGATGAAGCTTAGAACTGTGAATGTATAATTTTAAGTAGCACCAAATGACCAGAAAATTATTTCCGTCGACTGAAGAATTTTTTCACATTTCAACAAAACGTATTTAACAGAAACAAGCAACTAAACATTCAATCCGATATTGCATTTATACTTTATACATTGGGTATTGTATTGTAGTCCCACGCCTCATCATTTCACCTTCTCGACAAGTCCAAATAAAAACAACTAAACTGTTTCAATAAATATAAAAACTATGACACGACTGTCAATTGTAAACATAAAATCATTACCTAAAGGTAACAAAGTTCCAGATGCATTTACATGAGCAATATAAGCCCCGAAAAACCACAGTCGCAGAGAGTAACTTCTCGATGCAAATTCACAATACAAAAGATTTTCGTTTGACATGTTACA